>JARUPZ010000005.1:790000-1990000 GCA_031213475.1 Nereocystis luetkeana
TCAGGTGTGTTGCGGCATTGACAACCATGTTACAGTAAGCCTCTGAAGTATGCCCGTGGTTAAGACGAAGTACTACGATGATCTATTTTTCCATCTTACAAGGTGTAGCCTGAAAAGTACAAGTAAGTATCTACTTGGTATATATAGACGAACTAAATGTATGGTGGGACTTATATTATTGTTTCTCTTGCATTGTTATGGTGCTTATCTTACGGATCTCTGGGTCAAATGACTCGGAACCCTACAGTAGCAGATCTCGTGTACGAGCAGGGAGGGGTTGAATGAAACAATAAGTCAGACTGCTTGCTGCCCGCCCCCCCGCCCCCCCCCCCTATAGTTATTGCGGGGGGGTTACATACCCCACAGGATACATACGGGTATTTTTATAAATGCCGCGCACAGAACTAGCTAAGTATACGAGGTATGTATACCGGTCGGTATATTTGTCTTTTACAACCCCCCCCCCCCAAAAAAAAAATGCCTCCCAAACAAAACGGTGTAACCTCCTCCTCCTCACAGAGTTATCCCGATGACTACTACTGTTGTTGCTGCTCAGCTCGAGGCCGGCCGGCACGATGTGGCGGTACCGTAGAGACGAGAGCAAAGGAGCACACCTATTTGCTGTACCATGTGAAGGTGTTACCTACTGAGCTATGCATATGGGTAACAGGCCGGTCGATTACCCAGCCCGGGGTGATCCTTATAATATACCTCCACTTCTTCAACGGGCTCGGAACCCTGCCTTTTACACTGTATACGTTACATACGGTGTAAATTGCTATTATTATTATATTACGGGGGGCCACAGTAAAAAATAGAACCTACGGTATACGCAAAAACCTATATATTTACCTATTTTTTCCAACAATATTTGGTCCTATTTACTATGGTTCACAGTAATTATTAATAGATACCCTAGAGAGCGTGGAGTCGGCACAATGTCATATCAAGGGCGTGCGATCGTTTTTCACTCGATTTTTCTATTTCTAGAACTGAGGGAAGGCTAAGGCTGTCAATACCGATCGCAACAAAAATGGGTGTTTTACAAAACCTACCTCTGGTTAAGAGCCGTTCGGAAACAGAATGCTCGACTTTAGGACCCGTATACTGACATCATCATGCCGTCCGTTGTTGGCAAGACAAGAAAAAGCGGTCGGACACTCCTGGGCGAACTCAGCGCTGTTTACTCTGTACGCTAGTAGTCCAAGCCGGCGTCTCCGGTGGCTTGGTAGGTGGTCCGCGTGCCTATCAAGATCAATTTCGTGGGTTCAAGCCTCACCGAGTGCATGCTCGTAGGGGTTTTTTCTTGCATAGAAAATTGATTAGCGGAAAGCGCGAGAACGTGAGTTAGCCACATTCGATTACAACCGACAAGCAGTGGGAGTGCTGAACCCTATTATGCGCGACAAAAAATAAAGGCACGTACCGGGGGGGAGAAGGGACGACCACCTGTGACCACGGCTTGTCCAGAAGATCGCCGAGGGTAAAACCTCCTACGAGTTTAGGGCTGGAAAGTAAAAGTGATTTGAAAAAATATATATATACTGCTGCTGCTCTGGATCTGAATATATACGTCAGATTGCCTCCCACACTCCTTATCATAGCGGGGATTATTAAAAGTAAAAAGGGGTACAGTGTATAGCGGTCCTATCGGTGTGTATGCATCGGCCAAGAACACCGGCAGTATAGCGGCAGCCGGCGAGCCATCCCACGGTAGGGGCGCACCAGAAGTTCCTGAGCCCCTTACATCAGGAGCTCAATACCAGTATCTCACCCGATACAGTACTTGGAAGAAAATTGTTCGCGCCACCCGATCGGCACTTCTTTGCGCTAGTCCTAAAACGGATATACGACCAAATTTTTCATCCCAACAGCTGGTTCCTTACAAAGGGAACTCAGTCGGTCAGAAATGTGAAGGTGTTACCTACTGAGCTATAGGGGTAAAAGATCGATCGATTACCCAGCCCAAGGTAGTCCTTATAACAGAAACCTTTGACCCAAAAGGTGCAACCCCTACCGTGGGGTGACTCCGGCGCTATAGAATACTCAACCGGGACCATATGCGCAGGGTGGTCACGACACGGGCGGGTGGTGGGCGGACGGGACTGCCCCCATTCCGAGTTTCCCATCAAAAGATCGGAAAACTTCTCACGGTACAGTAGTACATACCATGGTATTAGATTGGGAACGAAAAAGAAACCGCGCAACATGCGGCTTTTTTCCGTTTTATTTTCCACGACTCTCTGTGGGCCTTTTCTGTGATTCTTTTGGCATTTCCAAATAGTAGTGTCGATCAATATACCTGGTATAGAATGTACGTACCTGGTAGGTATGTCTTCCTTCTCCCCGCCTTCTCATTGCTATTGATGGAGGAACTCGAAGTGAGGGGCTCCCGTTTAGACGTGGAGTGTATACATACCATGACGAGCAATATAAACGTACGTATATATCATGTGTTCACACTTCGGACATACCAGATAGATCATCTACAGATATATCATGATCTAGATCCTTCAGAGCAGATAGATGTCTGATCTGTATGATCTATCTGTCTGTATGGTTTAGCTCATGCTGCCGGATGGGAGCCGCATACAAACTGCATGAACTGCTGTATGTACGGACAACAGGTTTCCTGGGTAGGACCTGTGCCAAACGTATCCTGCGCAAGATCTCATAACGACGGCCGGTTAGGATAATATACCTGATAGATTGCCCTAATGATGTATCTGATCTGTAGATGATCTATCTGATCTGTAGATGATCTATCTTTCACACGTGTGTCTGTTGTGTGTCGTCCCCCCCTTTCTAAAACTACCCTATGTTCGGGGCAAGTGTAGTACACGTATGACGGCATCAATAGGAGACCGCGGTTTGGCCCTTCGACTGACCGCCCCCCTACACTAAAACTAGCATGTTTGGGCCACAAGAGGCCTTGATGCTCAACACATGCTTAGAGATCACGGTTCGACCCCTTGACTGACTGGCCCCTACACTAAAACTAGCTTGTTAAGATGCTAGGAGACCGCGGTTTGACCCCCTTGACTGACCGCCCGCTACACTAAAACTAGTATAATAAGGCCGAAGAGGCCTTCTTGACGCGCCCAAAACAATTCGGCCTCCTAATACATTGGAACATGGCGGGGTCGATGAGGGTGCTAAAGTCGAACATCAGCATTTCTATTTTCGGAAGGCTCTCAACCAGATATTGTCCGAAAGCACTCCGTTCGGTATTGGTTGTTCGGTTTTGGCAATCTTAACCTTCCCCTTCCGGAAAAATCGAGGGCTGAAAAACGATCGCACCCTCCCCCACGCGAATGAGTTGCTCTCTACAGGCTCTTTACGCCAATCAGAACCAGCTATGGTCGTGTGGTAAACATAAAGAGGTATGAGGTCTTGGGGTCCATCCTACAGCTGCAGGTTATGATCACTGTAGGCTCCCCTAGCCTTAATAGCGTGCTTGATCACTACAGGGCAGTCACGGGTTTGCATCCCTCTATTATTATGCTTGCCTTCCGACAATATAGCGTAAAGGCCATTCCAATATAAACCGAATATCCTTCCGTAAGTCAGCCGTATTCCTGATACGCTTCTCTGACAGACGTTTCCCAATTTCCATTCCCTACATCATTTCATCTAAGCTATTTATCCTATTCCTCATCAGCGTTCTGTACCCAGGTCATCGGCCGCGTTCCCCCTAGCTACCCGTGCATATCCTATACCACTCCCCCTAACAATAACGATATTTTGTACTTTAATACTGAATAAATCGGTCGTTATATCGAGGGACACAAAGGTAATAATAGAACTTACCTACGCGACCGGTTTATCACGGACAGATAACACTGACCACTCTCCCTCTGCTTGCAGAGCGGATAGTCGCCCAGTCGGTTTGGTTTTCCGGTTGCGCTCGCAGCTGGCTGGCACATTCTATCATATCATGTCGTAGGTCATGGGTACGCGTAGAGAGATGGGATTGCGTTTCATCCAGGATAGTTTTTCATTGAATAAAAGCAGTCACATATGTGTATGTACCATGCATGTAAAAATAATTGAACGATCGATCGTAAATCGGTTTGTGCATGTACCCACTCTGCCAAGCGTTGTACGTACCGTTTCTATATTAATATGTAGTCGAAACGGTGCTGATTTAGCGGGACAGAGTGTATACAGTATGTGGGTAAATGGGCGGGGGCATTTCTTCTTGTTTCTCTTAACACCCCCCCTACCCCTTCAGTGCCCCCAATTTTATATAGGTTGGGTTGACGTCGGTTGGCAGCGACACTGTAAAACATGCCGCTCACTACGTGAGCTAGACAACCAGCGTACGTTTTTTTTTTTTTCGGCGGTCGTTCACAGCTAGTTGTCGAGTTAGATCATTTGTGCGAGGTAAAGAACCTTTACCCCACACGAGGCAATTGATCGTATCACGTACAGTAGTGATCAAGGTAAGCCACCGAAGAAGCAGTTACATAGTATTCCCATTGCTGTCTTTGGAAATGCCTACAGCGGAAATTAAATCAACTCATTGAAGCTGTCATCCATATGCAAGTCCGCCTCAAAAGCGGTTCATAGCAGGATGCAGCTCACCCTTCATGCGACTCGGCAGACATCTCACGGCGCTTCGCGCTTGGTGCAAGCAATGTCTGCTTGGTCGGTGAAAACCCGACATGCTCCGTCCCGGCATTGTAGGGATGCGAGGGTCTATGGTTATACGACTACGTCCATGCATGAGATCGAGTGCATCTCTCCTATCGAGTACACCCCCCCCCCCTCCCCTCCCAGGAACAACGTGGCTGAACGGCATTGAGGCGAGAGTGTCGTACATACGTACACGCACCCCCGATGCAACACGCCACCATATCACATTTTGTCTTATTTCTGAAGTTTTTTTCGTACAAACTCGCCTCTCACCGTGATCTATTTGTGTTTGCCTCAATTCACTATCCTGCTGAGTTTTGTCCGGCCATCGGCAATCGAGTCTACTGTATATAAGCGCACACGTCAGCTACAAGCCTGTACACACGCAAATTGCGAATCCTCAACAATGTTTACCATTCTGACTTCCGGCAACGTGCAGCGTGATGAGCTTCAGCGTCGTCGGTCACACCACGCCTAAATATGCACGCCCAGGAATATCAAAATATCAAAAGGTCTAAATCAAGGCATGCCTCCTACAGCTAGCTGTAGACGTAAAGTAGGGACCGACTATATACTGATACGAGTGCAGGGAGAGTGCCTCTGGCCATTCGCACAACGTGCTCGACAGGTGATTGGCCGCTATAACTTCTTCTGTTATCAGAAACGTAGCAATCAGAACCAAAGGGGCTTGCTAAAAACACTGAAATGTATACCAGGTAGGTTTTTGTGTACATGATGGGTTCTGACTTCTCTATCCCCCCGAGCTAGACGAAAGCTACGGCGGGCGGGGCCGGGGCCGTCAGTAGGGGGAGATAGCTCCAGCGACGGGCGTAAAAGAAAAAAAAAACGCTCACGGGGAGACACTTTTCGAGCCAGCTCCTCCAGCTCCTCCATGGACGGCAGCAGAAGAGTCCCCCGTCCCCGAGGTCACGGGCATCACCAGCAACAAACAGGCGAGTAGTTCCCTCGCTAACTGATGTTGCTTCGTCCGGCGCGGTCCTTGGCAGTCTGACCATGTCTGATGACCGCGCCATGCCCGTGTCGTCTGACCTTGCTCACGCCCGAACATCGGTGGTCACCTCCGCCCCCGACGCGAAAAAGCACTCCTTCACCTATTAATAACAAGCCGATTGTGGCGAAAAGACATATTGCACCTGAAATATTATTTCGAGAGAAGAAACAAAATTCACGCCGAAACCCAAACCTTGGTTTTGATAAAATAAGACAAACTACAATCCCAAAAGTCGTTTTTGAGAAAAAGTGAAAGCGCCACCTGATGAATAATCTGATAATCCCATTGGCTAGACTATTAATAGGCACTTTTGCCTATTGAGCAGAATATCGTCGTTGCCCACGTGTGTCGATTGCTTAGATATAGCAGACGATGGAGGACTTAAAGCCTGGGCTCGTTGCCCCTCGCCCTGAAACCCCTGGTTTCCCATCTAAGATACGCCTCGCAAGCAATACGAACTAGACCTGGATACCTGCACCAAGGTGTTCACCGGTCTTTCCAAGAAACCCACAGCAATACCATAACGCTGTCACAACAACTAACGGGATTGGAAATATATTGGGTGTTTACTCTGTTGAGGAGTAGCCCCCCGTCGGTCAGAAAATGCTGGGCCCAAAAACACCCCCTCTACGTAGCGTAGCATGGCTCTACCGCACTGTAGAGGCACATGACCCAAACGTACCTCCGTGAAGTGAGGGCGAGGTAAGGGCAAGGGTAAGGGACGCAGGTGTGTTTGGCAGCAGGGAAGCAGTGCTTTCGCTTCCTCTGATTTAGATATTTATTGATGGCGAGAGCTAAGGAGATACTCTGCTTGAGAAGTGAGAGGGAAGAGGGGGGGACTCGACACCCAGATATACTCGTCCCATTCTTTGCCACAAGCTCTCCTAATTCCTCTTATCTGATGTATTCCTATAGAATTTTCCTATAGCTACCCATCGTTCTTCTGGTAATATAAGAAAATGTCATTTTACGGTCTTATCTCCGTTTAGGAACAATACTCTCGTCTAACGGGCTATCCGCCTCAAAGAACATTAAAAGAACGCTGCTCTCAACCAACGGAATATCCGCCGGCATCATCCATTCTTTGGATTGCTCTCGTAGTCCTGAGATTACAAACTGCAGACAATATTGTCGATATGTATAGCCCATAAGTACTTCACTCATATCACATTGGCCCACCCTGAATATTCGTATATGCAGCCAACAAGAGAGTCGAAGGATGATGGCAAAGTTCCTCCCAGATCATCAGGAAAAGGTGGATACTTCAAATACGACTTTGTGTTGCAGCAACTCTCACTATTAACTACCTTTGAAGTATGTGCGGAGGGGCTAGAGTCTATGAGTGGGGGTCGAACCAAGCTGTCGGAAGATCTCCCCGCAGCGCTCTGGTGGAAGGGGAACGGCAGTCAGCCGTTGCCCGAGAGGTTTCAAAGGTTCTGAGTTCGTAGATAGGCGGGGTCATATTGTCCAAAGCCTGGCACCAACAGCGTGTTCAACGAACACGGCCAAGACTGACGAAAGGACGAACCACTGCTGTCACGTATATGCCATTGCTGTGCTGGTAGATCGCACGCATCACACGCGTAATACTGCTATACCTGGTATCTTGCTATCGTAATATGCAGCTCGAGAACTCGCTTTGCACTTCCATGGACCTCGGATTTGGAGACTGGCACATTCCGAGAACTGGACAATACATCCACCCGGTATACCAGTAGAGGATACGAACAACTAGGGTCGGAAGATAAGCGAGGGCCGACTAGAATAGGCTTACAACGAAATCAGGCTTGCTCCAAGGTGAGTGATGGGGGGTTGAAGCAGCTGTAATATAAAGCTCTCCACATTATGAACCTAACGTAAAATATACCTGGTATATCAGTTAGTGATGGTAGGTGCCAACCCACCCATCGCGTCCCTCCTACAGTGAAGTCAACACCGTTTACGGGAGTCGTAAATATCTCACTTATGGAGATTAGTGTTGACGAGTTGGCCCGGCTTCGATGGAATGGGTGACAGTCCACAGTAACTCCTCCTTACGTCAATCATGTTCATCCCCAGAAATTCCCCGAGCGGCCGGGGATCGGTTTAGGTAATGGGTTAGGTTTTGAAGTGACGTGAGTTTCAACCGTCTTGTCGTAGCTAAACCGAGTCGTAAACGTCAGGTTTAGGCCACTTCTTATGCAGTTGGATCTGCAGTCAGTTAGAAATGGTGCTATCGGCACGTTCGCACGAGTTTTTGCCCCGAAAATGTGCGAAACTGCTGTTTCTTGCCTCGGGATGGCTTGGACTTTTCTGCAAGACCTATCTATTAATAGAGCTGTTTCCTGCTTCTCCAGGTGCCCAGTTGCAGGAAATCACCTTCGGTACTTTTCCGACCCTACTGGGTCAAATTCGATAACAATCCCCGATTGGATCGGAAAAACCCCCGATCCGATCCCTGTTCGTAATCGTATTTGAAGCAGTTGGATCGGAAAGGTACCGAAGGCGATTTCCTGCAACTGGGCACCTGGAGAAGCGGGATACAGCTCTAGATACGTGTTGGAGAAAAATCCAAGTCATTCTGAGGCGATAAACAGCAGTTTCGCACCTTTTCGGGGCAAAATATTGTGCGAACGTGCCGATAGCACCAGTTCCAACTGACTGCAAACCCAACCGCATAAGAAGTGGCCTTAGAGCTAGCGGCGCCCTTATCTATAATAATGTAGACCCTAGCGCAAGGGTGTTCGAATATGGCTAAGGGTAGATAGGGAGGGCGATTATTGCGGGGTCAGTAGGGGCCTCTCTCGTGCGGCAGCTTTTAGCGGCCAGTCGTCTGGTCGTTTGGTCGTTTGGTTTGTTCGTCGGCTGGCTTGTCAGTCGTTCGATCAATCGATCGGTCGGGCAGGTGGGCGGCTTGTCGATCGTTTGGTCGGTTGTTCGGTCGGGTGGTTGTTCGGTTGTTTGGTCGGTCGGTCGGTCGGTCGGTCGGTAGGTAGGTGGACCGGTCGGTTAGTGCGCGAGCGGTGGAGCCAGAACTTGAGGAGCACAACCCGCACCTACCGTGGGACACCATCGACATCTACGGCGGTCACTAGATTGTGCTACCTGGTACACAGTATTGAACGTGATGGTTTAATAGTAGTTGTCGGTAGGAACTCGCGCAGCAGGATCCTTGTAACTGTCGTCAATAACTTAAGTGTATGTTGGTTGATTTGGAGAAAATTCAGCTTTCAAGAATGAAACAAAAATGTAGTTAGCCATGATCGCCCCTACACTCAAGTTTCTATCGCTTCCAACGAGTGCTGGTGATCGTTAGCCAGAATCGACACCTTAGGCGACTTTCTATCGTTCCCAACGATTCAGTGCTGATGAGCGTTGGCCATGATCGGCAAGTCAGTCAAGTGTCTGTCAATCCCAACAAACGTTGGGTATCGTCAGCCATGCTAGGCACTTTAGTCAAGTTTTCATCTCTTCCAACAATTGCTGGGGATCTTTAGCCATTGTCGGTGCTTTGGTAATATTTTATCGCACTGATTATCGTTAGGCATGATCAGTAAGTAAATTGGTTTGCACTCCCGTTGAGGGGGAGTGTTAGGTGTAGGTCTATACATAAGCGTTGCCAACGTTCAGTACAAGTAGTCACTGCTACCAATAGTGTCAACGACAGTGAGCAGCAGAGCAGCGGTGTTAAGGGTGTATAGCCTATGGATAGTCCATCGCTATACAATGGCACCCCCGGTAAAAAAAGCGGTGCAATAAGAACAGGCCGCGTACAGACTATGCCGTCTCTTTCAATCGAAACGGTGCCCCTGGAGTAATGCGGCGAGACTCCGGTGGGCGCCCGCAGCTAAGAAACATTTATGTTGAGAAAAATGGACTCATATCGGCACGAACAATAAGAAAATTGGGTTCAGAAACACAGCTCAGCTGTGGGACCAACTCTAAATCCTATACAATAGAGTTAAATCAAGGTCGGCAAAAATAAGGCATTGAGCAACCTGGACACCAAAATGGAAGTTTATTAACACCCAGCGCCCACTGTACTGCGAGTAGTTTCTTCGAGAAACCCAGCAGTACAGTACGTCTCTAGACGTTGCGAACAGAACAGGACGACAGGCCAGTAGCTCTCGACGTCGTGACATAGAAGACCGCCCACTCGCTGATACCCCTGGCGGCTCATCACTGTAGCACCCACATAGACTCCAGCCGTCTAGTGTTGCAAGCCAATTATGGCCCCTTGGTTTTATACACAACTTTCTTCTTGGTTCTATCGAGTGCATCAGCACCAGCCTGACTGTCCACCAGCTCCAGCATTGGTCTCTGCTACCACGCCATCCCGCCGACACGTACAGCGATCCCTGGTAGTCGAATTCTCGGTCGTAGAACCTCGGTCATAGAAACTCAGCCGTGGAACCTCGGTCATGGAAACTCAGCCGTAAAACCTCGGCCGTAGAACCTAGCTTCAGCCAGCTCGGAACGGGTTCCTTTGTTTTCGCGCGGCGTGTGTTAGAAACTCGCAGTCGTCCGGAGTTGGTAGGGGCGGAAGCAATCTGAGGTTTCGACGCGTCCGGGTCGAAGTAAGAGGTTACGCCCCGATGGAAGAAGGTGGAGGTGGACGCGCTACTACTGCCTGTGGACGGCGACGAAGGCATCGGCACCGTACGAAGTAACATAAGAAAAAAAAACTGTCGCCAGAAACTCAAGCAGCAGAATATTAGCTAAAGTCGTAAACTTAGGTTCGTCGGTGGGTCCGTTCAGACGGTCGGGTGAGCCGTGTCGAAAGGAGTTTGTAGTTGTTAAGCAGTAGGCGCTGTGAAAATTACAAGCTCCTGCTCGCACTCAAGTTTAACACAGACCCTAGCAGAAAGTTCCGAGCCCATCTTCTCCAAAACAGGGGAGAGACACGAAACAAAAATAAATGGTGGCTTTGGAAAGATCCATTCCAGATACTTCCGTACAGCTTATGCATCGCCCGCCGTTTGCACGTTCCTCGATGTCAGAGAGCTACAAGAGTCGCTCGTGGTCGATGTGATAGTGGTCGAGCCAGGGAGGGCAGCGAGGACCCATTACAACGCAGCTGTTTTAGGTCCGAGACGGCATGCATCTGATGCGTCATGATATCCCCGTTTCCCCCTGTATTGTTGTGGAGGCGTTGCTAGTATTCCTCTTGAAGAGGAGTTATTTGCCCCCAACCTCTCAGAAGCACCCTAAAATACGTGTTTATGATATAATACCAACACAACTCGTGTTAGTGGTCAAGAGTGTAAGCAGATACAATCTGCACAGTGAAAATACGCGGGAACGTGCAATCGGAACCAACCATGGTTACTAAAAAAATGGGGATAATGTATTTTGAGCCTATCGTGGGTTCAGAATGCTACTATTTCGGGGGACCATAGTAAATAGGACCTATAGTATACCTAAAAACCTACATATTTAACCATTTTTGCTATCAATATTTGGTCCTATTAACTATGGTTCCCCGTAAATAATACCGTCCCCCGTAATGCTGCTTTACCTTGACATCTGTCTGCTGAAGAAGGTAGCGCCGGGGATGACAACCAAGCGTGCTCCGGCGAGGCGGCACACGTCCAAAGGATAACGAGTGCGGGGTGGCGGAGGGCGAGCGGGACGATGCTCCAACCGGCGGCGGCATTGCCTCATGGGCCAGGGAGGGCGGGAGCATGAAAGGGATTGAATCGAGCGTAGCGTCCTGCAAATGATGGAGAGGTGGAGCGGCGGGTGCGGGAGAAATACCGTTCGATCCGACGCCGACGCCGACACGGGTCCCAGGGGTCCCAAAGGTCCCAGGGGTCTCAGGGGTCCCAGGGGTCTAGGGTCCCAGGGGAGGCGGCCACAGGCACGCGTACGCGGAACGCGCGCCAATGTCGACGGTGCGTGTGTCGCCAACGATATGCTGGTGGGAGTCACCTTGAAGGGCAGGGGGGAGCGGGGAGGGGGTGGGGACGAGCGATGAAAGCTCCATTAGGGGCAACGAGGTCGTTGACCCCACAAGTACTGCTCTGTAGCACTCTAAGTTTAGATCGCCGTCCGTGACAGGTCGGTTCTAGACTGCCCCGCCTTCTGACGAATGTGGGGGACCCTCGTCGGTAGCGCGTAACCTCAACACGGTCGACATCACTCTAAAATAAAGACGCCTCGCCTGACGTGGAGACCATAACTGAGTCTATACCACCACCTCGCGTGACGTATAGCTGGTGCAAGCTAGAGACACAAACAAAACATTTGGTTCACTATCAGCCAAGCCTTGCTCCGTCTCGTAGATGACCGACCACAGGGCGCTTACAGGTTACCCTTAACCCCTTTAGAACCGCAGCCCCGTTCTGGGGACAAACCAGTCAAATTTCAAGTAGTTTTGTCCCCAAACGGGACTGCGGTTCTAAAGGGGTTAAGGCGGTTTCACGTTCAGTGCCACTATACACCCTCGACAGATAGTTGCGGTCGGCGACGTTTTCGGCAGCTGGTATCCCGCTCGCAATGATAGTGGTGTTACGGCTGGAGGAGGCGTGTCCACGGAAACCAATCCTGTACTAGTATATAATATATCGATATTACAGGGAGGATGGTGACGGTCAGAGAGCGTCAAATCCAGGTATAAAATAATGTAAGGTTGAGAGAACGCAGCACACACGAAGTAGGCTCTTTGTTTTGTTTCCTTTTTTGAGGTTTGTTAGTCCTACACTGGCATACCAGGTAGTACGACAACACTATTATACTATTTCTACTAACCACTCACCCTCGTCGCCTCAGAAGTGTACATAAAAAGCAGAAATATGGAAGATTCATGGAAACACCAGTTCCACAAAATCGAACATGAATCAAAGATGTGGCTCCTCAGAAGCAACGCGCACGCCCCTTCCCTGAGACGCTACGAAGCCTGCCGATAAAAAAGAACGTCACAAGGGGAAAGGGAAAGGAAGCCTACCAGTAGTAAAGGGCTCGAGAAATGTCAGACACCAAAGCTATCGCCACATCCCCAGCGGGGGGGAGGGGGAGGCGTACTCATGGTCGGGGGGGGGGGGCTCATGTCATGCATGTGGCCGTAATCGGATGACCAGTGGGGGGGGGGGGGTGGCATCCTTGAAAACAGAAGAATACAAGCTATACCGCCGCAAATCCCCAGAGAGGCACGGGAGGGGGGGGCAGCATATGCATCCTTCGGAACGGAAGAACTCAAGCTACTGCTGTGCTACACATCCCCAGCGAGGGGGGAGGGGGACGCATCGTCGAAAACGCACCACACAACATAAAAACTAAAATCTTCATGTTTTGCGCCTTAGTATGAGCGACCACATTGCCGAATAACCTCGGCAAAATAAGAGTATGAATGAGCGGGGCGGGATCCGCAGTGCGTCCAGCCGACGAAGCCAAGGCGGGGCACATATCATACGCGTATTCCCTTCCAGGTGTGTTGGCCCAATAGGCCCCGCGGTGTTACTCATATTATGTGTGTGTGTGTTGTGCAGTGTGCTTTGGGCTGGTGGTGCTGTGCTGCTTGGTTGGGAGAAGTTTATTTGCTGCACTCCCTGAATCCGTACCAGGTACCGGGTACCTGGTACCTGGTACGTAATATTTCGAGCTGAGATGACCGTATATATATATGAGCTGATGAGGGGACTCGGAGACTCCGCTCTGTGCCTCGTCTCCTGAACCCCTACTAATAGTACACCTGCTACAACCCTTCCAAGCCGTATGAATAAGCCATCCTTTCCTGCATTCTGCATTCCTTACCAGAGTATAGCTGTCTGGTATACTGCTATAATACTCGTACTGTTGTCGTGTGGACAGGGAGGGACGAGAGAGTGTACTCTTGAAATGCTTTCGTACTGCTGTCGTGTGGACGCAGAGACGATGGACAAAATAAAACGAAAAGCTGCAACAGCAGCAGTATCTCAGTATCCATCATGGACGTCTCGCACGTCGTCGAGTTTGATACTACTGTCTGTGACCGCGAATATAATACCCGTTAGATATCCAAATCAGAATCCAAACGGGTATTATTTTCCCAGACGATACCTGGTACCAGATAAAAAAAAAAAAAAAAAAAAAAAAAAAAACAAGGTACCAGGTTTTAGCGACAAAATTCGAATTTATTTTTGATAGCGTAAAAAATAAGTGTATCTTGTGTGTTTTGTGTTTGATATCGCACATATCGCACAAAAAAAATCATACCCTGTACCCCCAGCCCCAGCCCTTCTTAAAATATACCGATATGTGATACGTGCGATACACGAGGTTGGTATACGTTGCCACACGACACGAGGCGAAGAGGAGTGATAGCGTGATAGCCCTCAATAGCCCCGTCTGGTTCAAGCACGCGCACCCCCGCACTCGCAGGAAGATCAGAGCTGCTGCTGCGAGTGGGAGCAGTATAGCATGCGAGAGAGTCAGCGAACGTCTCTACGTACCACGTGTACCAAGCTGATACAACAAACAAACAAGCCCAAAAGTACGGATCAGCTTATTTTTTCGTCACGAACAGACGAAATTAGTTACTCGTTCCGTAGATACCTCGTAGAGCATAGAGTCACCAAGTAATTTTTTTAAATCAAAAATCACATTTCAAAGTCTTGAAAAGAACCATCGGTGGTCTTCATCTAAAAAAACTACATACATATGCCTGAAGCAGCAGCGAAACAACTGGTCATCGCTACTGCGGAGCAGCAGCGGCATAGTCAGTACGACGCACCACAGGCAGGGTCGTGGCACCCCGAAGCAGCAGCACAGGTACCCGGGCAACGTACGGCGTTGAGATTTTTTGACGGGGGGGCTGTGGTGGAGAAAAGACGAACCCCTTCAGACGTCAGAGCTTTTAGGGTATTAGTAGCTAAAAGTCAAATTTAAAGTGGCGTTGTCTGGCCGCGCGAGTCCACAGAGCCAGAGCCAGCCATCGCCACCGGGTACCAGGTGTTTTTATTTTCTGTTGTTTTTCAGGTATTTTATTGATTGGGCATTTTTCAATACGGGGGATAGGATACAATATCCCCGTGTTTAGATGGGACGTAGTCTGTCTGAAAGCGAGCCCGTGTAGAAGCTGCGTTCAGTGACACCACCTGAACCACCGCCGGGGGATGAAAGCGGCGGCCGCTGCTACGCTCTGCTGTTCTAAGGGAGTGGTGAAGTCTTCAGGAGGAGCAAGCAACGCGCGAGTAGCTTAGCGGGGTGGCGAATCAGTAAACCTACAGCAGCGGCAGACCATTTGCGTTGGGAGAGGTGGCCCTGGGCGACTTCGCTATATATATTGCCTCGAACGCCGAGGGACTGCTGTTTGCGGCACGGGCACAGCAAGGTGAGATTTCGGCCTTGCTTCCCGCCCGGGGGTATGATTCGCCTGGCGAGGGTGTTGGTGCCGACAGGTCGGCACCATGTCTGTCATGCAAGGAGTCTCGGCCTTCACTCCAGCCGGGACAACCCAACGTATTTGGTTTTGTGATGTTTTTTTTTTCGGTGTTGGTCGGTCACTCACCAGCGGTGGTGCCCCCGGCCCGCCCCGTGAACGGCAGCAGAAGAAGCCCTACAGCGATGTGCCCTCATGCCGGGCCAACGATTCGCCTGTTGGTGTGCCATGGCCTACATGTTCTGGGACGCGTGATGTGTCGTACAGGCTGTTGGAGATCAGCCGAGCGGGGACGGGGGGGAGGGGGGGTGGGCATTTGTCGGTCTGGTGTGTATCTTGCCGTGGCTTGTCTTGTGCTTCCCACGAGCGCCTTGTCCGCAAGCAACACTCTAAAAAATTGCCTCCCCTCCTCCCCTGAAGATAAGAGATGCCGAACTTGGCCGTTGCCCCCAAAGAGCACCCGGGGAGACCTCGGAGTGGTCGAGGGTAGTGGGGATGGACGTGGGAGGGGGGGCGAGGGTTCCCCTTCCCCTCCTTTTCGTCATTTGCCTCGTGCATACTACCTGGTATATTATTATAGCGCGGGGGAGGAGCGTGCAATAAGCAACTAAAGACAAGACTGCGGTCTCGCTGTCCATCAACGATGATACTGGCTTATCAAACCCCCGACCCTATTTCGTCATTTTTGGCACAAGCCTACTCCTGCTGCTGTCGAAGCACTACGACTGCCAGCCTGTGTTTTCGTTTTGTTTCATGGTTGAACCTCAAGCTGTGATTATCATCCCGATCGGGACACTTGCATGTTGACGATCGTTTGGCTCAGCTTTGGGCAGCAAAGCTTTTACACGTATGTCAGAAGTAGTCCAGATCGAGGTGTGTATTTATTTGCACACAACTACTTCTGTTGGTTTCGGCTGTGCGCCGTCAGCACACCACACCCTTTGCTTCGAGATGAAGGATGAAGAATGAAAATCGCCAGAGTATGGTTTAGAGTTTAGACAGACTACCCTCGTATTATACTGCTGTACCTGGAACGTCGTTATGCGAACACGACTATTTAATGGTACCTGGTATTAATAGTGTATACCAGGTATGGGTCAATGTTTTCATTCCACGCGCCGTTTTTGAGAGGGAGAGTCGCTCGCGGAGTGTCTGTTGTTGCGAGGTCAGCTGCTGCTGCCGCTGCCGCTGCTGCTGTTGCTACTTGCTGCTGCTGCTGTGCCACCCTCTCTGGCCTGCTGCTGACGTCTGTCTTCACAACTTCACAACGAAGCAAACTCTCGCCCCCCTCCGAGTACTAGATTCGTACATAACAATTCGGCTTCGTCGCCCCTTCGCGCGCAGTGGTTCAATACAAAACTACTGCTGTATTGAAAGTATCTATTAATAGATCGGTGCTCAGAGTACTCTGATGTAATAATAGTACCAAAGATGAAAAGCAACTATTAATACTGCTGTACATGAAGCAGTACGAGTATATACCAGTACACTATTACTGCTCTGTAGCACCTGTATTAATGGTAAGTGGTACACCGCTGAAATCGCGAGAGTGTGAATGAGTTGGCTAAAATCGATGAAAAATTGACGATCAGTGGAATTAGGGAACCCCGGGGGCATTCGCATTTTTTTTTGCGCGATAAGAATTTAGGCATATGCTGGGGGGGCAAGGGGGGGGGGGGGGCGCCTGTGACCACGGCTTGGTCGTCGTGGGCAAGAAAAACAAAGCGAAGGAAAAGAGGGAAACTCCCGCGAGTTGAGCTGGAAATGAACAACGTTTCTCTAGATTTCCTCTTCCTCAAAGCGAAAACGCGAGAATCGTTGCGAGAAATGGTGACCTTCGCCAATTATTTTTTGCGAAATGTTTTTTTGGCCTATGGCGGTGGTGTTGTTGTGTGTTGTGATGGATTCCGTGGTTTGGTGGGGCGGTCGGTGGTTTTGTTCTTCTCCTGAAACTGTAGCCTTGCCGACATACAGCAGTAGTAGCACTGACTGCTGTCAGCGCCCGTCTATGTAGTACCTGGTAGTCGGCTGAGACTGCTGTGTTCCATTGCTTCAGGGGACATCTATAGGGAGGGCTGTGCACGTCACCTCGGCGAGCGTAGGATGGTCAGTCTTGATTGGGCAGGGGCAAAAGGGGGGTTACTTGGCCCAAGTACGAGTAGGTCTCCGGCAGCGGCGTATTTTTGTATTTTCTGGGTATACAAGTCCCGCTGCTACAGCTGCGGTATGGTATGGATGAGTTGTCGTTGCTGTGCTGTGTGTTGAACGATCTCCTCTGTTGGAGACACCAACACGACAGCAACAGCAACTATTAATACTACTATTAGTACTAATACTGCTGACTGTCTGTATCGAGGACACCAACACGACGACAGCAGAAGCAACTTCAATTGTATCGACACCCATCCCAGTAAAATGGTTTCGTCGCGATATGTGTTTTTTTGGACTACGAGCACAACGACGACAACAACGGCGACTTCGGCGATATACATACGATATCATCACAACAACAACGCCAACATGCAACGATGTTTTTACGTGATCACACACACCCCCATCGAACCCACACTCCCTCCGTACCAAGTACTACCCCTGGTATTAATTAACGATGCTGTAGCTGTACCAGTCAGTACAACTGTAGTACCCGTGTGTTTTTTGTTTTGTTTTTTAGTCTCCCACATTCGTAAATCCCAATTTGCCGAGAATCCGTGTTTCTCCTGAATGATCCGTTTGTGTATGAACACCTCCCACTCGTACCTTCGTACTCCGGTACGGTTTGTAGCGGCAGTCCGTTGTGCAACAAAAAAAAGGAAAGATTACAGCAGTAACGCCTTTTCGGCACATCACAATCATCGACAACAGCAGCAGTATGATAAACTACAGGTATAGTATCACATGCTTCCAGTCAAGTATTGTCTCGTCAAACTTCAGCAGCAGCAGTATCATACCTTGTTTACTCATAATGTTTCTCATACTCGAACCAGCCCGCGAGGGTTGGCGACGTGCCAGTGCCAGTATTATGTGTCCTCTGTTTTTTTTTTTACCACCTCCCCCGCCGTTCCTGCCTGATTACGCAACCAATGTCACATCTGAATTACTTGAGGACATGAGAACTTATCCTAAAAAAAATAATCCTCTATTGATATTCATTGACTCGGTTCGTCGTTGTCTTTATTCGGTTCCCCTTCACGCCATTGTTGACTGTATTCTTACTTCCGATGTCGACCATCACTGCTGTTGCTGTTGTTGAACACGTGAACGCAGGCGGCTTTGTCAGTCGGTGGCTAGCAAGCAAGCACAATCGTCGACGGGGGTTGGTTGGCGTTCGGTACAAGAGCAGCAGGATATCTTCTGCACGGGTCTAGTGGGTGGATTAGATCGAGCAGCAGGCAATACTGCAAGGGCAGACAGGAGCAGCAGCAACAGCAGTAGCCAATAGCCAAGCACGTATCACACCAAGCACGAGAAAAAGACCAACTAGTATATTATACGAGAGTACCTGCTGGTACCGGTGCGGTATTGAAATAGTACAGTTGTAGGGCGGGCGGCGGGTGTGTGCGTGAGAAAACGGGGTGATAAATCATCTTTTATTGGGGTACTGTGAGCAGCAGTCATAACCATGACGACATCCACTGTGGAGGATCTTTTCCTTCAAAATCAGGAACGCGAGCAGGCTCTTAGGAATCTACTGAAGACCAGGCCGTCGGAATCGAGAGATGTGAGTGCGCCTCCGCTACTATTAATATTAATACTGCTGTGTGCTTGATGACAGCATGGTATTGTGTACCAGTACCTCACTTTTACAGTGAAGGCCACCTACGGACATACAGCAGTCTATCATGCCAGGTACATCCTTGTGTATAGTTTGTCGCAGGAGTAAGCTTGAGTGTCGTATCATACTCCAGAGCGTCGCCCGCGACAGTTTTTTTCAGGTGACATTCCTGTCTGAAAAGCTTGCTTTTTGTGTTTTGTATCTCCGGTCTTGGAGGAAGTCTTTTTGCCCATTTTCTTTGTTATCGCATCCTGTGCAAGGTATAAATTGTCTGTGGTGCAGTCTGAATTCTGAAGTCTTTCGGACATGCTGTGTAACCGTCGCGGTATTTATGTACCAGGTACGAGTGATGTATTGGTCAAATATTAACAGCATAACATACCAGCCAATACAGAAACCCTTCAGGGACCCCGAGATGGCGCCCGAAACAACGATAACTGCCGTACCTGCAGCCTGCCTCATCAACCGTCTAAGAGCCCAGCTAGCACCCAGCAACACAGGTAGCATCATGTTGGGCCGATGCCGTACATACGGCGGCATAGTAATTCGGGAACTATGAATATCAATTTGTATCGTTACCCAATGACGCAGTGGCCATTGCTGTAGTCACAATCAGTAGTCAATTTTGACGGTCTATGTTTCCCTCGCAAGTCTGAACAGGTTGATACAGCGACAAGGGACGGAACGAGGCAACAGGTTTCCGTTTGTAGAGGACTTTCGTTCTGCTTGATGTCCGTTGACTACGTATCGGCAACTTCCAAACTTTTATGATGGCAGTACACAACAGTTACTCGTGACGGGTAGCTGGACACGCCGCGGGGTAAAAGTGCAGCAACCAGTGCCAAGTGTCAGTCACCAGTACCAGTGTACTGGTATACCAGGTACGATACAAGTGTTTCTTTGGCCAGAGGGTATCATAGGGAAACATCTCCTTCCACTCTCCACCTACTTTGGCAATTTATTTTCGCCTTAGTTGAATGGTGATCGTTACGTAGCATACTTGGTACAGCGACGGGTAATCTAAACGATCTACTGCTGTAGTTCCTCACCTGCCGTTGTGATAGGCAGTAGTGCATGATCTGTTAACAGTACAGATCCAACACAGGAAACATGTGCTAGATCATGCAGATCATACGGCTCCTACCCGGCAACATGAGCTAGATCATACAGATCATACATGCGAGATCGTTGATAGACCTGTCTTGAAAGATGTACATCATGAAACAGGAATCGATGAGCTGTGGAGAGTTGGAATTGGTTGACCCTTTTAGGACAACAGTCCCGCCTTGGGGACAAATCACTCACAATTTGACTGGTATGTCCCCAAAATAGGTCTGCAGTTCTGAAAGGATTAAAGAAGCTTAGTCGTACCAGTTATGGTGGGGTTGTGGTGAGGGTGTCGGGGAATCAGTCGTCCGCCCGACGCACCGTGCAGCAGCACTCAGCCTCAGGTCCTCCTTCCGTATCTCCGTGCGAGTATCTCCGTAGAATCTTGGTAGAATATCCGCGCATACTAGTAGTTTTACGAAGTGGATGTTGATGGAACGCAATAATGTCGGGGTGCATCTCTGTAGGGTCTTGGTAGGATCGTTTCCATTGTGTGCAAACATTCTATTATTCACCTGGTACGGACCGTTTTGGAACCCAGGTTATACGTACTTTTATGTTCTATTTAGTTTGTGTATATATGTTGCATGCCACAAGGACATCAGCTATTAACTGCCGGCACTATCCCTACGGCGGTATCTCTTTTTGTGGGGCTGTGAGCAAGTGCTGTGGTTTGCGGAGTTGTGTGTGTTTGTGTTTGACTGGCTTCTTTATCGCTCTGATTGTGACCGAGCCACTTCGGAGATGACTCAATTCACCACCCGACTATTAATAATTATTATTGATGACCGTCAAGTCCCCAAGTCAAACCCTCCCCTTTTTTGGGCCCAGGTTTGTTCTGCTATTGATATTAGTAGTCTGCAGTCTGTAGTATAGTCTATTGATAGCGAATAGTGCGGTACTACTGGCTGTAGTACTGGTACATCAGTAGCTGTACTGTTTATGAACTGCTGGGAAGAGCATACCAACACTAAGAAGTATTCCGGGGGAACATATTAAATAGGACCTACGGTATATAGACAAAAACCTGCATGTTTCGCTATTTTTACTAACAATATTTGGTCCTACTTACTACGGAGTACTTACTATGGTTCCCCGTGAATGGTAGTGCAAGTATGATCATGCTTGGAGCATGTCTTACATCTCCTTATGTCGCACCACTTACAGCATGTAGGACACATCCCCTAATGTACTGTACCTCACCAGACATGCCTGCTTGGTGTGGCCGATGCTGTAGTATGTGACTTGACTGGACTTGACGGCTCGTTATTACTTGCCTGGCGACGTGAGCCAACCATAGTATTAATAGTAGTCTTGATCAGTCTTGGTGATCAGTCACCCAAAACACACGTCGAGCCACAACACACGGCAGTTCGGCTCCCTGGGCTTTCCAAGAGTCTTTTATCTCCAAAATTCCTCATGTGTCTGATGGAAAACTGCTTCGTACAAACGACCTTGGTATGCTTTTTTTTTCTCAAATCAGATAGAAAGACGCAGAAACATCACCGCACGCAACTATTATTATCTGTAATTCCTAGCCAACTCGTAACTAGCTGGCGAGTTATAGTCAGCCAACTTACAGCCCTAGTAACCGTCATTATGTTTCGATTATGTTTCGACATGTTGTCCTTCCCAGGCTTCACGAACGATAGGTCCGGTGAACGCTTATGCGTACCAGTAGGGTATAAGATGACGAGTAGTACTGCCGTATAACAGCTGTGATTTCTAGATATCACACCCCCTGGAACGAGTTCCAGAGTCGATTTTCCCTTACCCCTTTTAGAACCGCAGTCCTGTTCTGGGGACAAACCAGTCAAATTTCAAGTAGTTTTGTCCCCAAACGGGACTGCGGTTCCAAAGGGGTTAAACATGCCTTAGGGTCCTGGGGCGCACAAAACGATAATGGTGGTTTTGGAAATATTCGGTCCGAGATAATCTCGTAGACGCGTCGCTCGGCGTACACACCCTTCACGATGTCGAGAAACCCAGCTCGGACACTCTTCCTATGGATAGGGGGGGGGTTATATCTTATCACACGTTTGGTACGACCGGTGTGCGACACGGGGGTCGCGCAACTCCTTCCGTTACAGTTCGGACGCTCCGTATACAGCCGCGAAATGCGTACGTAACATCTCCTGCCTGATATTGTGTATCGTCTCCTAACTTTGCAGCCTGCGTTGTGTGTAGTCGATGCTGTGATACGAAGGTTTGACCGTGAAAAGTTAGTGAAGAGCCTTGAAATCGCACAGGGGTCCGGCCTTTTATTTGCGCTCGAATTAGCCAGAACGAGAAGGTTGCCTCTAATTACCGAACAGGATACCGAACAGGATACCGAACAGGATACCGAACAGGATGCCGAACAGGGCGTTTTCGGAAAGATCTGGTTGAATAGAATGTTCGACTTTGAGCACCCTTACCGTTGTCGAGAAAACGACCTCCGAAAAAAGTGCGCACTCATGTTCGACATCAACGCTCTTGAAGGTACCTGGTATTAATATTTGTAGTTGTAGTCGTCACTTACCTGAGGTTTTGAAAGGGTTAATGCTTCGGAGTTCGGGCTACCACCTGTATGTATGCACTGGACGTACAGCTGCATGACATGACACATCGTAAGTTTACGTTTTGTGTTGCAGTGTACTGAAACCAGGCATTCTACGCGCCAGATACCAGATACCAACAGGTTACATACTTTTTCGGGTACAGCGGTAGTATCAAGTACTACAGCTAGTAGGTATGGTGATGTTGGTTTTTAGCTAGTTGTTGTACCTTTATATCGTGCCTGGCACAGGCTACGATTGCAGCAACATTATATCTAAATTTCGAGAGTGTGCTTGCTGTGCGTTGATGTGTTGATGTTCTCACAGCAGCCCTTTCGGAACGTCTGATTGAAAAAACTGACGAAAAAAACTGACGACTACAACATCGGCCATGTGAAGCAATGGGTTATGCCCATATGTTGTGTTAGGACTACTGAAAGTAACGGTACCATGCAATAAGTTGAATTTCGTATGTAGCCTATTTCGAGTAGACGACACGCACGCAGCATCAAGTACTACCGTTAGTGTCGTCGTAATGCCTGCGCCTTCAAGCGACGGATGACAGCCGCACTTCACTCCTCCATGGATTCGTCGCTGTCCGCGGAGGCTGTGACTTGGCCGACTGTAATCGCCAACTATTAAATAGCTGCTATTCATAGCTGTGGCCAGGTATTGCAGTTTGTTGCGTGCGTTTTTTTTCAGAGGGGTGTGTCTGTGTACATGTGTGTATCTGACCGACGTTTTTGTTGCTTGGAAAAAAGGCGTGCTTCTGATCGATGTCATGATAACATACTAAAAAAAGTCAGTTAGGTGGCTAAGTTCGCCGCCCAACTGTGAATCAGCCGCCAAGTCCAGCCAACTCACATCCCCACTTTTATTGTCGATGCCGTAGACTGGAGATCGTTTCGCCCGACTATTCGGCCTACTCGGGCCCCAAAAAGGGCACACGTAGTTCGTCATCTATCATGGGTCAGTGCTCACAAGACAAGTTCCATTGTCATTTTTTTGCCTTTAGAGTGCACCAGGTAGGAAACATAATAAGTTGTTTGGGCGGAAGAAGATTGGAAAAAGTGGAAATTTCCTTCGTCACGGTTTTTGAGGTAGGGGTAATGAGGCCTGTAAGCGAGGCCGAAACCATTGCTCCATCCCCGCCGCTTTTTTGCTCGGGAAAATAAGTAGAATGTTGTGTCTGGTGCATGTTATTACGCATACTATTGAATTATCGAGGGTGCTGCAGATGTTTTTGTTCCTGGTACCACAGCTTGAAGTAAAAGGCCCTTTGGGTAGGGTCATAGGACATATATCGGGTTAGACCTAAATCTTTTTAGGACTGCGGTCCCGTTTTAGGGACAAAACACTCAAATTCTAAGTGGTTGTCCCCAAAACGGGGCTTCGGTACTAGAAGGGTTTAAAAGCTACCTGGAACCCTTTGGTGAGCTGCAGGATTGTCCTTAGACTTCAGGCACGTGGTGCGGCTCGTCTCACGACCGAGCCTTGGGGGTCCCGGACGGCCGTCGGAGGTCTCCCTGAGGGCCGCCGCGGGGAAAAATTGGACATAATATGTGTGCATAGTGGATTCGTAAATATACTCAAAATGTGCGTCTTGTACGCTATTTTTACCCTCTCGTATTAATAGTAGGCGGGCATCAGGCCCCTTTTAATTATAGCGTACAGAAACACTCTTAACATCTGCTACTGGTACGAACTTTGAAAAAAAAAGCCTACGTACGGCGAAACTGATCGCTAAAACAAATTTCACCTATATACTGCGAAACGGACCCAAACACACACAAATTTTGTACGGCGAAAAGGGCGCCTCACCTTGTTTTCCGGCTGCGGCGAAAATAGGTGCGGCACCTAAAAACGGAGGCGCGGCAAGCCGCACATGACCTCCGGCTTTGGTGCGCTACGCGGAATTCTCGCCCAAAAGGCGCACCAGCGCACCGCCGCACACCTTTAGTTTAGCCCTGGTGGGCTGTGACTGTAAACAATCATATCATACCACGTAGCCCTTAAATTTCGATCGGTATCAGGTGGTGTCAAGGCCACATTCCGCCGCTTTTTTGGGAAATATGTTGGGCATATTGTACCTTGCGCATACTACAGTAGTTAGTGTACTATCGGCAATGCTGATGATTCGGATATTTCATACCGGTACCTGGTATACGAGAGATGATACAATGCACCAACATGTCTACTTGGCACATCTGTGAGAAACCCCTTCGAAACGCTTCAACGCTTCTCGAAGGATGCTCCACTTATTCACTCCCTCGTGGGAACGTCATCCCTCTCATACCACCAACATTTCTACAATAGTAGTAGCTTTGATGGTGCCTGGATGACATGATTCTTCATGTGAATGTTGGTATTAATATGTGTATTGATGATAGTTTTGTGCTTCACTGATCGGGCAAGGGATGGTGCAAGGGTGCTCAAACGCTCAAGACTGGAAATTGAAAAGCTCATTGGGGAGCTCAGGAGCATCGAGGTTACCCCGCCTGCCGATAGTTCGACTACTCTTATGATATGTGGCACACCATGACGCATGCATGAATATCGCATTCCAAAATATGTTTATATTTTGTGTACGATGTTCTGTTTGTAAATTGTTAGTAGTGTAGACTTTTTTTTTTATTTCCTGTAAATGTTCACCCTTGTAGCGCAAAACTGCAGAGAGTCCCCTTTTGGGGACAAACCACTCAAATTATAAGTAGTTTTGTCCCCCAAAAAACACGATGTCAGTCCTTTCAAGTATACTACTTGTAGTAGACAAGCTGTGAGATAGGGGAAAACATGGTCGAAAGTCGTAGTAGCAAGTACGGAGCACTTGGTACCTGGTATATGTTACCCTGTGAGATATACGGGGTACGTCGGTGTACCTTGCAGCTACATAATCAGTACCGTCCCAGGTATCTTTTTCATTGGGCTTCCATTTTTCTGTTCTTGTATTTCCCTCCGGCCGGGTTTGTAGAGGTACAGCGCAACAGTATTACGGGGAACCATATTAAATAGAACCCAAGGTCCATACAAAAATTTATACCGTATATTTTGCTATTTTTACTAACAATATTTGGTCCTATTTACTACGTATGGTCCCCCGTAATAGTATACCTGGTAGATACTACTACTGTAGATATACTGGTATATTGTTGTACAGCACATGAGCAGTAAAGCTTGAGTCACCACACTTGGGTATGCCAGGTAGAAAAGGCGGGTCGCGTGTCGATTTAATCCGTAGCTTCCATTGCAATAGCAAAACCAGATGTGGCGGTTGCTGCTGCTATGTAGCTCGGGTGCGTGCGTATGTTGACCCGACCTCAACCCGAGAGGATGAGGTGCCGTGGAGATAGCTGCTACTGTAGCCGCCCGGGGGAGTCTTCTCTTCGGGTTGCTCTAATTTTTATTTTTACGTACCATAATTGCTGCTGGAGACTGTTAATTACCGGGTACAGCAACAGTGCTGCTGTATTTACCCACGTGAAACGCCTCCTAGTCACTTTTGGGACTTGGGAGGGGGAAATGTGTTGGAAGAAGATGACGGTTACAGCATCGGCCTCACGAAGCAGCTCGGGTAGGCCAGGCTGCTGGGGGGGGGGGTTAGGGAGAGGATAAGGCATGTATCCAGTATCCAATACTCGTGGTTATTAGAAATGTCCCAACTCTTTGAGAACCGCAGTCCCATTAGGGCGACAAACCAGACAAATTCCAAGTGGTTTGCCCCCAAAACGGGACTGCAGTCCTAAGAGGGTCAAGGCAAAACGGAAGGGACGTGTACGACACGCTCGCAGGCATCATTGGTGACTGCTGAATATTGCTGATGCTATCGAGCGCTCTTTCTATTATGAATGGAATGGAAAGTTCGTGATACCGATAACACCGCCCACGCTCGTATCAATAGTGGCTTCTGGGGTGTAGCTGTTACTGGTTCCCAAAACGGTTCTAACCCTTACCAGGGACGGTATACCACTGTGGACGGAAATATAAGGATCGTTTGGACATAAAAATGAACACACAACGGTGCTTATATTCACGCCATGGTAGTAATCAGAGCCCACCATGAACCCAAATACTGGTAGATATCTCGCTATGTTCACATGGTACTGCTGGATATAGCAGGTACCGTTTTAGGTTTGGATCAGTAATACTATTAATATGTGTCCCTCGTAATAGCAATAGTGTAAAATAGACCGGACTCTAATTCCAAGTGGTATGGCTCTCCTGACACGTACGGGTGCGGTGCTTGAAAGGGCGATTCTCTGCCGAGCTGTAGGTTCGAATTCGAAATAAACCGCCTGGCATTATTGAGTCCCAAAGTACTATTAATATTAATAGCACATGCATGATACCTAGCCTACCTACTAGCTGTTTTTTGGGCGTATCGTAATCGCCATGTGACGATCGTGATCGTTATCGTCATGTATCTTCCTCAAAGATGATATTTTGCAGCGTGCATCAGATACCGTTTTTTTTTTTAACGCGTAGACCGGCCGCCCCCAGTAGCACGAGCCACGAGTAGTGGTTAGAACTCGAAGCTACTGTGGTCGACGTCGTGAGTTCAAATCTCGCTGCGAGTACGTACGCAGGGTTCTATCTTGTGGAAAAGTTGAGTTGCTGAAAGCGCACAAATAGCGTGTGTGTATCAAGTGTGTATGCACGGATGGACGCCAGTCGGCGAGTGGAGAATGCTCCATTCTTTCCCGGATGGAAATGAAGGCACGTATCCTAACTGAGAGGAGGGAGGATTGCCCGCCTATTACGGGGGACCATAGTAAATAGGACCCAATATATAATATTGTTGGTAAAAATAGGTAATTTTTTAGGTTGTGTGTCTGTACCGCAGGTCGTATTTACTATGGTCCCCCGTAGTAGTGATATTATTAGACTATTAATTAAGATACCAGGTATCTCAGTTACCACAGGGAGCGATCTGCCAATGAAATGTATCATACATATGTACTGCTGTACTATGAATATGCATAAAACATGAGGCAAACATATTGGACGGGGAAAAAAGAACAAACTGAAAAGTCTTGCCAGCTTTAAAGCGAAAGCAATTCAACTTTCAACCCTGATGCACCGTTTGTAGGGTAGGGGAGGGTCAAACCACGGTCTCCTATTCGTCTACCAGGTATATTACATGTAGTGATATAACGTGATTTTAATACGAAGCATCTTTTTGACCGTGACGGTGGATTTTGGTATTTTTCACCCGTTGTCTCACGTTTTTTGTTCCAAACTTTTTGGAAATTCGAGTATAGGGATTTGTTTTTTGTTACAAAAGGCAAAAAAGGGTATAGTTTGCGGTCTAACACTATATTTTATATGCCTAATCGTGTACACTTATGATAACGATGTGCATATTACCTGGTATAACATGCAGGTATGAAATATTTGATCGAGCTGGTGATGATGTATGATAGATTTACTGTGGCCTTGACCCTCGTGTAGACTACCGCTCTGTTCATCTGTTTATGCCTACATACCAGGTGCCAGGTATATTATAGAATACTGACAGCTATTTGACATACCCCAGGTATTTCATGGAGCTGGTGATCGTAGTTTTTGTTTTCATCTTCAACATTGAACATTTTTAGATAAGGTACTATTATACTAATATTAATAATGTAAGAATATATGTATGTAAGATAGTACCAGGTATATAGCTTCCGCGAGGAACTCCGCAGCAGGAATTTGATAGTAATAGTTTTCTCGTCTGCTTGCGTGCGTGTATACTACTACTACTACTACTACTACTACTACTACTGCTGCTGCTGCTGCTGCTGCTGTAGTATCAGTGCTGGATACTGTCTTGAGAGTTTCGTCTTATCGATATCTAACTTTCGATGTCGAACGTGTTTTGCGCTTTATCCCCTGGCATCCCCCCCTGGTTTTATGCTGGCACTTAACAAAATCTTCGTTGCCGATATCAAGTGTCGCAATCTTATGGAATACACTTAGTTTTCTTGTTCATCGGTATCGTAGCGGTTTCGATTCCGATATCGATATCCGATACAGCAGGGTGATAGTGTTCGCACAAGGCGTACCTGGTACGTCAGACGTAGCGGGCATCTGGAAAGGTTTCCGTCGTGTGTGTGTGTGTGTATTGGTGCCGTAAAAATTAGCAACTGGCTTTCGCTCTCAATGTGTACCTACTTGCCGGGCCCTGGATGTTTGTTCAATTTGTTATACTACTGTGCTGGTGATGAGCAGGTGCAGGGCTTGCGAGGAGAGATTCGGACCGGATACAGCGAGATCCTGGCCATCGATCCGGAGTTCTGTGCGGCGAAGGATGTGGAGCTTCTCTTGTGGAAGAATTGTTACTACAAGCGAATAGAGGTGGGGAATATTGAAATACTGGTGGGAAACACAGGTAGAAGTACTGTTGGGTAGTATGTACAGTAGTTTTTTTAGCACGAAATACGGGTATTAATAGTAGGGAACACAGGTACTCAATCGTATCGTAGTGGTAAAGTGTTGGTCAATACGTATTGGAACATGACCTACTGGTAGGATATGCTGGTACTCTGCAAAATTGGAAGACAACAGTATCATACTGGATGCATGTGCGTGCGCACGGGCTATAGACGGCCTTATTTATTACCGATATACCTGGTAGGCTATTGATGTTATTGTTAATACTAATGTAACTCTACCATTACCAGTTCTCTTTTGTCGCTGCCGCTGTCTCAGATGTATTCATAGGTGTGCATTTGTTTATCACGAGCGAATGCTATCAACCCGTTTGGGCGTTAAGGAGGCGTTAAGGCCTTGAGGAGGCGTTCAGGACTGCGCTCCCCTTGCAGGGACAAATCTCTTGGAATTAGAGTCACATCTAGGTACATGTACAGCAGCGCAATGCCGTACCAAGTAGTGTACTGCCGTAAAAGGCCCTTAATTCTTATTAATTTGGGTTTCGACGGCGCCGAAAACTTCGGTCATCAGGTTGACGTTTAGAGTTGCCTGAAGCGTCCACCTTAGACGTCCCACCAATGCACACAAGTTGACGGCAGTTACGACTATCCTGTTCCGCGAGTTCTTGTGTAGCGACACCTATACTACAGTACGTTACCGGGTAAGAATGAGAAGACCTCAGGTGCATGAGGCCAATAACTTTGCCCAGTGCATCCTACCGTAGTTATTCATCTGAAAACGTCAGCTGCGAGGCCAAATATTTTGCCCAATGGTCACCTTTTGCAAGCTGGATTGTGACCCCAATACCTCCCGTTAACGTCGCGCCTGTCTCCAGGACAGAACAGGGAAGGGAAGGAAAGGGAAATAAATTAAATTATTTTTCGTAGAACGTTCTCTTCTGAGGGGTCACGTATCTCACACTCGAGACCTGAACCAAGCCTCCCCCCTCTCTCTTTTCAGCGTCTACGATGGACTATATATAGACTAGACTCACACCCTTAGTTCCCCCCCTCTGTCTATTTCACTATCTAGATTCCCATCCTGAGAGCTCCGTCGATAAGAATCTACGAAGTGCATGGCTTGTTGGTGGCGTAGGAACTCGTGCTGGCATTTCACCGTGCTCGTCGGCATGCCCCCCGTTGCTTCCATGGCCACCCGAGACAGGATTTGAAGACAAAATTTTAATGGCCATCAAGTTTTTTCCTACGTTCGTACGAGCTCCATTGGTGGATATCGGATATCGTTTTGAGAAACGAGTTCGAAACGATACCGATATCGGAAAACACACACACGCACAATAGTAGTTATCGGCACGATTGCGATATTTCATGCCAGTACGTTGAAGCTTTCGTTCAGCAGTGTCAGCATATGAAACACGGGCTTGCCAGGGGATGGGAGCGCGAAACACGTTTGATGCTATATACGTTGCCATACAGCAGCAGTTCTTGCAACTTTCGACACGACATCCAACACTAGAACCTACAAAGTCTGGAATCGAGGCCGAAAAAGAGAAGAGAGGGGATGTTGGGTTCAGGTACGTGGCCGGAGGAAAGTCTTCAAGTAAGGGTGTTTTATTTATTGTCACACCCGCCCCGAAACTGAAAGAGTATCACATATATTATCGTATCACACACCTTTCGATTTCCGACTACCATTGCACATTTTTTTATTTTTTTATTTTTCCTTCTCATTTCCTGTCTTCGCCCGCCTTTCTCCCGCTCCCTCATCACTCGTCGTAACTGCAACCCGGGGTCTCGTTTGTAGTATAGTAGCCTCAGACCCTGCGTTAGTAGTATAGTAGCCTCAGACCCTGCGTTTGTAGTATAGTAGCCTCAGACCCTGCGTTAGAAGTATAGTAGCCTCAGACCCTGCGTTAGTAGTATAGTAGCCTCAGACCCTGCGTTTGTAGTATAGTAGCCTCAGACCCTGCGTTAGTAGTATAGTAGCCTCAGACCCTGGGGTCACGACTCGAAATGTGAACCTGGAAGTGTAGTGAGCCTGAGCTTTTTTTTCTTACCAGTCCGCCGGAGGATTAAAAAAGGGAGAAAAAACTCACGTTAGTAGTAGCCTCAGACCCTGGGGGCACAACTCTGAATCTGAACGTGGAAGTGTGGTGAGCTTGAGCTTCATTTTACCAACCCGTCGGAGGATTGAAAAAGGGAAAAAAAACTCACCTTAGTAGTAGGCTCAGACCTTGGGGTCACGACACGAAGTCGGAAGGTGGTGGTGTGGTGAGCTTGGGCTTCGTTTTACCAATCCGCCGGAGAATTAAAAAAGAAAAAAACGCTCTTTCCCCCCCCCCCCCCCCCTTGACTACGATACGCGCCTTGCATTTTTGTCCTGAGAAGGGTTCAGCACTTTACTCCCTCGTTGACTCGCGTCTATTACGGGGGACCATAGTTAATAGGACCAAATATTGTTAGTAAAAACGGTTAAATCTATAGGTTTTATGTATACCATAGGTCCTATTAATTATGGTCCCCCGTAATAATCGTATTGCTTACCAACGCTGTTAGTATGGTAGACGTTTTGGGCGGCAGGTGTCTTCCGTGTACGGAGAATCGAAGCGACTACACCAGCGCTAATAGCTTTGGACCTTTACCGCTATTACGGGGGACCATAGTTAATAGGACCAAAACTTGTCGGTAAAAATGGTTAAATATATAGTTTTGTATTCATACCATAGGTCCTATTAACTATGGTCCCCCGTAATAGAGCTCAGGGACGACCGGTTCTTAACCCCCTTAGTACTGCGGTCCCGTTATTGGGAAAAATCTTCAAATAATTAGTTTGTCCCGAAAATGGACTGCAGTTTGCCGTAAAGGGGGTAGTTGAACCCATATATACCAGTACATCATGTGTACCTTTATAAGAAGGCCATACTCGTACTACAGCATTAATAGTACTGTAGCATACGGTGGCGGGTTTTCCTTTTTGGGTGACGTGGACATGCATGGCAGCCTGTGCTGATCACACACCAGTGGTAGGTAGGCCTTTTAATTTTGGTTGCCCTCGAACTTGGCAGAGACTCCGCACTCCGCACCTACACCTGACGGAGTATTGCATGCAGTGCAGGACAGCTGCTCATTAGTACCCGGTAGTGTATTACTCTGGTGAAATACGGTGGATACGGTGGTATTTCAGAACGGGACACCGAGTAAAAGGGTGTTGGTGTATGACGGTAGTAATGCAGAGGACAGTCATCAATAGCGTACATTACGGTGGTACTCCAGAACAGGACACCTATCAAGGCACCGAGCACTAAAGAGAAAAAAGAGAGGAAGGCTGAGATTCAGTGGGATGTATCAAGCCCTCAGGCGGTTAGGTGGATGCTGGAGTGGAACACGCCATTCCCCGCGTAAGAAAACAAGACCGGACCAAAGCATTCACACAAACTGCTGTCCTGTGTCCTACATTGCCTGTCATACCGTAAAGAGTAAATGTTCGCACAGGTGTGCGATCGATTTTCAGCGGCCAATTTTTCCAGCCAGAACGGGAAGGTGGTGCCAATACCGAACAAATACCGAATAAGCAATACCGAACGAAGTGTTTTCGGAAAGATCTGGTCGAGAGGTCTCCGAACATACGATGTTAATGTTCGACTGAAGCACCCTTGTCGTTGTTGAGAAAACTATCAATAAGACTCAAAAGCGATCGCACGCACCCCTGTATAGACGGAGTGAAACGCTCTTTACGATATGCTCTTTGCGCGCACCTTGGAATGTATTCATAGATTGGATGAGTGTATCGTCGATGTTCTTGCGTTTGGCCCTTGCCTCTTTCCATGCGTCGATGTGCTGGCGTTTGGTGATGCGAGGAGGACACTGTCTCTTTTAGAGTGTTGTGGGTGGTCATGTGTTTCTGTGAAGTGTCAACTCTGTACCATGCACTTGTGTGTTGATGTTGCTTGGTGTCGTATTGTGGTACTTTGTCGCTTGCTGTGTCGCTTGTGGTGCTGCAGTTGGTGAGGGTTGTCTCTTGACAGTTTATAAGCCACCGCTGTTTTTAGTAGTGCTACTATCAACAGCATTTACATGTAGCATTTTCCAGGTATGATGTGTAAATTCTGTTAATAATGCCACTATTACTTGACTGCACCTTACCTCTCTTCATACGGGTACAGTGTGTGTATGCTTGGTGCACACAGTAGTATTAAAGCGTCGGCATGACGTAGCCAGGAGAGGTGCCACGATCGGAGTTGCACCAGGAGCAGCAGCACCACCAGCAGCAAGAGGCAAACGGTCCAGCTTGATACAACAGCAGTATTGGCATTCAAACTCTTGTCGTTCTTGATCGCAACGAATATTTCTCCCCTCCATGTAGGGTCGTGTCTTATTATTACGGGGGACCATAGTTAGTAGGACCAAATGTTGTTAGTAAAAATGCTTAAATATATAGGTTTTTATGCATACCATAGGTCCTATTAACTATGGTCCCCCGTAGTAGTATACCTGGTAAGTTGCTACGGTTCAATGTGAAAACACACAGGCAGCGCTCTTTCGTTCCCGGTACGTTGATACTTTATTCTCTCACATACGGGCAATACCTTTTTTCGTTTGCGATGAGATTGGCTTCCCCTGTCTCCCAGCTCACAAAAGTCTGTGGCCACAGAACTGGTGTTTCCATGAATTGGGATGAAGAATCAGTACGGAGAACATCAGCACACCCAGTGTCCTCCGTACCGATTATGCATCCATCCTATTACGGGGGACCTTAGTTAGCCAAACCTATGGTGTACATAAAAACCTATATGTTTAACCATTTTTACTACCAATATTTGGTCCTGTTAACTATGGCCCCCCGTAGTGATACGATGCAGACACAAAAAATAGCGGTTGATCGCGTAAAGACAAACGCACATATTTAGACTGCTGTCGTCCATCGCGTAATGCTCTATTGCGTAGTCCTTTGCACGCTATTTTGCTTGGGTCACGGAATCGCGGCAGCAGCAGCAGCAGCAGCAGCAAGAGGCAAACGGTCCAACTTGCAAGCTAAGGTGTCCTCGTTGTTCTTGATTCTCGATCGCAACGGATATTTTCTCCCTCCATACGATACGAGTAGTCCACAAGGAGCCCACTGCATGCTCTAAGGCTCTCTTGATCTCTTGCACAAGCAGTCTGCCGCATGACATGTTGCGTGATACGTACCTATATTCTGTACGATTCGTTGCGTGATGTTTCGTACCTTGGTATACAGCAGTGGGTACCCCAATTCATGAGCACTCGAGGTAAGATAATTCCCTCTTCGAACTGGCAGTTCCGTTCTGGGACAAACCAGTCAAATTTCAAGTAATTTGTCCCCAACACGCGACTGGAGTCCTAACAGTCCTAAAACGGTTATAACTCATTCAGGACTGCACTTCCGTCTCGGAGAATACTTACTTGAAATTAGTGTCAAATGTGTGTGTTCTGCGCAGTGCACTACGAAAGGGGTTGACCCTACTACTATTACGGGGGACCATAGTAAATACCAGGGTAGGACCCAATATTGTTAGTGAAAATAGCGATATATATAGGTTTTTGGATGTGCTGTAAGTCCTCTTTAATATGGTCCCCCGTATTTAAAAGTTTTTTTAGTACCGCAGTCCCGTTTGGGGGATAAACCACTCAAATTGTCCAGGTAGTTCGCCCTGAAAACGGGGCACTGCCATTTGCCTTTGAAGGGTCGTGAGCAGTCAAGTCGGCAGAGTTACTCGTGCTTGGTATGTATTGCCCACTACAGATGACAGCAATGAATTGTTACCATCAGAGCGCTTGTCTCTCGGTTAACCCTTTTAAAACCGCAGTCCCGTTTCGGGGACAAACTACTTGAAATTTGACTGGTTTATCACCAAAACGGGACTGCGGCTCTAAAAGGGTTAACAATCACGGGGCGCTCTTAAACAGGGGCACCCAGTGCTGTACCAGGTAACACCGTAGTCCATTCCACCCCATGTATGGCATAATATGTTGCAATGGTGGCGGACACGTCACGAGACGGTGGTTGGTATTGTTGCATGGTTGGATCGTTCGAGGGGACTGGGCTAAGATAGAGCCGTTGGAATTTTGGAGCGGGAGTGGCCGCGTGTGAAACTGGTGGTTGGGCCCACGGCAGAGAAGGCAGGACGTTGTTGGATTGGTCGATGCCGCGGAAAATTTCGAAATATTAGTTTCATCTTTTATCGGATTGTAGACAGTTCGTAGACGGGCGTGTTGGCTTTTGTATTTTCCCGGGGACCGGGAGGGGTCGCGTCGCTATGATACCAAGCACCAGGTACCAATTACCGATATGCTTCATGTACTTATTATTGGTTGTGTATGTTTTTGTTTCATTTGAACCGTTCTTTCTACCGGTCGACACCCGGCACACTCTAGTGTCCGTGCCGATTCTTCATCCCACTGCTGTGTAAAGAGCTGCCTGCTCTGTGGTCTCGAAGCTACGACACACACATTTTAAAAACACGCCTTCTTTGTAGGCTATCCAATGCCATGCCATCGTTTGTATACTCGTATGTACGTGGCCGTTTTGGGAGCCGCAGATGGCGACCCGACAAATGCTTGATATTTCTATCTTTGGGGAGACATTTGATAATTGATCGCTTAACCCCTTTAGGACCGCAGTCCCGTTTTGGGGACAAACTACTTGAAATTTGAGTGGTTTGTCCCCAAAGCGAGACTGCGGTTCTCAAAGGGTTAAAACATACATTTTCTATCTTCCGTACCTGGTATGTGCTATTAATACCTGGTACCTCGTATGATACGTCTACCGTCTACGAGTACATAGCGTGTGAGTGTGCAGCAACTCGAGTAGGGTCATGCTGCTCCATATCTTACGAGGACGAATACACGACGCCTTGCATCGGAACATATCTACAAACAGTAGTTGCTCGGGCACCTGTTTTTCAATCCCCTAAGCAAAGTAGTGGCTGATCGATACCCCTGCTTTAGTCATCGCTTTCTAGGGTCACGCTTCCCTGCCGAGTCCGGCCTCAAAGGGTGGAAGGAGCCGATTTCAATAGGTGTGGTATGGCGTATGTATGGTGTATACATTGGTTGCTCGCGCAGGCAGCAGTTTAGGATCGATCGGCTTCTTTGACCTTCTGAACTCTGAGATATGAGCCCACAGCTGGGCGTACTACTGGTCATACGTGAGCGGCTGCATTTATTAGAACTTTCTGTGCCAGGTATCTGGTAGCAGCGTAGCAGGAGATGAGCAGAAGAAAATGTTAGTCGAGCAGCATGAAGGCTTGGAGATGTTTCAAGTTGTTGAAGGGTTTTGACGCAATTGTCGCCAGCTCACTGTCGGGCAGGCGCATTTGTTTGTTCTTGCTTTTTTCTCTTGAGTTAACCGATGGCTCAGAAATAATAAAATGGCCACACAACGTAGGACTTTTACACCTAAAAAAACACACTGCTACTAAAGTCAATACGTGAAATGACGCCCGCACCATCTCAACCCCACCAGCCAATAAAATCAACCGACCAATTCCAGTGACCGAACCATCCAACCAATGACAACCATTTAACAGACCGGCCGACATAATTATGCCAATCAACTATTAACAGGTACTCGTAAACCAAACCCCAAACCAAAACGAAGTTATTTTAATGAAGCCACCCTGTAGCCCAAGCAACGACAAGCGAAAACCGGCCGAACCAAACCATCCCCGATTAAAGCACTCAACCAATGGAAACCTGAAAATTGACCAAACCAAACCGAACCGAACCGAACCGAACCGAACCGAACCGAACCGAACCGAACCGAACCGAACCGAACCGAACCGAACCGAACCGAACCAAAAACAACCCCAAAACAAAAACGAAGTCAACGACTGAAAACCGTCACCAGGATTGCTGCCAAACCAAACCAATGTGCGCTACGCCCCCACCTGCCTCGAGGCCACGCATGTCGTCTATCTCGACCCAGCCCAACCCAACCCAACCCAACTCAAACAACCTATGAAACTCATCCGCAGGATTTCCGCAAACGCCTGCGCAAGTATGCCCACCTCGCCGCATCTCTAGAGAGAGCCAAGGCTTACGAGGCACGGGAGCATCTCCACGGCATCTGCCAGGCCTTCGCGAGGTTCTTGGGCGAGGCGACAGAATTCTACTCGTCTCTCCTGAGGCGTTTCGAGGCTATGCAGCACCAGTATGCGAAGGGGGGGGGCGGGGCCGGGGGGGGGGGGCAGGGGGTGGGAGGCAACGAGCGGAGAACAAGGCTGTTGAAGCTGGTGGTATTGAGCATCAACCGGTGCTTTATTTTTCTGGGTGACCTTGCCCGTTATCGAGAACTGCATGGGGAGAACTCTGTCAAGGATTGGTCCAGTGCTGAGAGGTTTTATCACCAGGTGGGTTTGTGTGCAGGGGATGGGGGTGGGCAGGGGAGGCGTATTCGTTTATTCACTTACTCACCTTATTAATAATACGACAGGAAGACAGTATTCAGACCCAAGAGACACGAGGGGGGAACGTAGTTTTTGTGTCCATCGTGATTTTTTATTACAGTATATTAATATGGCCTTTATGCCGTAATGATCGTTTGACCCTTATTATGACTGACCACGCATCCCTTTCGAAACGGAGCACCGTTCCTGCCCCTAATACACTCGTAGAGACAACCTCCAACATTTGGGCGCTATTTTTTATTGGGATGGAGTGGGGAGGGTGTAGGGGCGGGCGGGCGAGGGCAAGGAGTAGGTGGGTGGGTGGGTTGACTGTTCGTGGCCGCTTTGGCTCTTGATCTGTCGACTCGTACTGGTCGAGAGGCGTGTTTTTGACATATCCCCTCTGTCCGTAAATTTATAAATCGTTCGGGTATTGTTATGAATACACGGCGTTCCTTCTATTACGGGGGACCATAGTAAACAGGACCAAATATTAGCAGTAAAAATACGGAAATATGTATGTAGGTTTTTGTGTGTACCATGAGTCCTGTTAACTATGGACCCCCGTAATAGTTACCGTTTGTGTACTCACATATGTCCGTAAAAACAAGGAACATTGTGCGTTCGTGTCAATACCTAAACGATCCCTACATTTACGGACAGAGTGGTATATTTTTTATCTATGCACACATACAAGTAGAGCCTTCCGCAATGCCTTGTACCAGGTGGGTTTTGGTCTACCGTTTGACGTGTGTTGTTGATTGTGCTGATGATTGTGTCGATGGTTTGTGTTGGTGGCTGGGGGTAGTTGGTAGGACTAGTGTTGCTTGCGGTGTATTTTGCTGGGATAAGTGTCCTGGTGGTGTTGTCTTGAGACAGGTGTGTGATGTTGCCTTGATTTTGCGAGGCTTTTTACGTATCATGCCGGTACACGCCAAGAGGGAGACCCGTTTTGACTCCGACCGTGCGCATGTTTTGCTTTCTGTTGTCCGTTCTTGACTGCTGTTGCCAGTGAGGGGGGGGCGGGGGGTGGTGGGGGGGCAGCACACGCTTTTTTGATCGCTTGTTATCTGTACTGATCCGTGATCTGAGGTCTGAAAAACGAGGCACTGCTGTAACAGTACTCGTACGTACGAAGGGATCGGAATGAAATGCCCCCGTGTGTTTTTTTACACCAGGCTGGCCGGTACGCATTATTTAATGGTAGGTATAGGCGCGCTGACAATGGGTATCAATGTATTGATGTATTATCTACAGTAGCACTCTGCCTCTGAATATAGTAGTATTTTGTATTGAATGTTAGTGTATAAATGTTTCCTGTATTTCGGGACAGTGGCAGTCAGGGCTGTTCTAGAGTCGGACCGAACCTCGTTGGTCGGGTACGGTTGACCCGACACCCAACCTGACCCGACCGGGGATATTTCGAAACTTCCTGACCCGTGACCAGCGAAGAGCCTTGGTATTAAGGTATTGACGTATTATGCTACTTTTTACCGGGATTCTACTGTAATATGACACCTATCCGTAGGTGGCCTCGTATTTTGGCATGGCGACATGGGGACATTTGTGGCCGCCAAATGATGCACGCGTCCACAACTACCTGTTGCCTCGCGCCTCAATTCAGTCAGGCCGCCGGCTCATCATCTGGGTCATTTATGTTTTTTGATATCATCAAACGAAATGCTTGAGCTGTGAGTTTTTTTTTGTTTTTGCCTTCAAGCCGCGATAAGCAACATGTATGGCGTACTACTGTATTGAATGGTTGAAAGGGTTGTGCCAACCATGGACCCTCATTCATCCGACTCCTAGTTGACTGCTCGCGCCTAAGCACTTGAGCGCCGAAGCGTTGAAGCAACCATACAATATCCACATTTTTCACCAGGTACTTGCGTACATGGATTTTTTAATCTAAACGCTCCGTGTGTTTCGAGACAGACTGGCACAGTTAGCGCAAGCCTTTTGGGTTTTGGAAGGGTGGGAGATGGGGGCCGCAACCGTGGACTACTGACAAGGGTGGCACGTCTGACATGTTCGACGCTTGTCCCGAGCTGTTTCTCTTTCCCCCTTTGCTTGCTTCTGTCGTCGGGGGAGTTCCGCTCGCCGGGGCCACCTTATCCTCAACCCTAACCCTACCGCTGTATGATATAGCCATACCCCCCGCCACTCCCCTTACCCTACCGCTACCCTTACTCCGTCCAACCTTACTCTTACTCTTACGGCTGCCCTTAACCCCTGTGGGGCTGGACCCCTTTTCGGGCGCGAATAACTTGGAAATTGAGTTGGATGTTTCTTTACAGTAGCGCAGTATTATAGGCTAAAGGTTAGCGCTACCCCTCCCCTGACCCTTAGTGCGCCTGGCGTCCCGTGGGGCACTATCTTTGCGGGTACATCCTGCGTCCCACGACGCGTTGACACTCCTAAACTTACCCTACCCCCTTACGCTTGCTCTTACGCGTACCCTTACCCTACCCTTACCCTTATTCTCCCCTTACCCAGCCCTTACGCCTACCGTTACTCTCCCCTCATCATTTTACCCTACCCTTACCCTCCCCGCACCCTTACCCTACCCTTACTCCCATACCTACCCGCCCTACCCTCCCTTTACTCTTTCACCCTACCCTTGCCCTCACCCTACCCTTACCCTTTTAACTCACCCTACCCTTACCCTACCCCTACCGTTACCCTTACCCTCCCCTTTATCTCACACCTACCCTTACCCTACCCTCCCCTTACCCCTTTGCCCTACCCTTAACCTTACCTTACGTCATGATTTTTTCCGCTTACCTGCACCCGTACACCTTCCCCGTCACCCCTTGTTTCATTTTCTTGTGCCCAGGCGCTGGCCGTCCTACCCACAAGCGGCAACCCCCACAATCAGCTGGCTGTGCTGGCCACGTACACGGACGCCGAGTGCGTTTCGGTCTACCGCTACTGCCGGAGCCTCATGATAGAGAGCCCCTTCCAGACGGCGCATGAAAACCTTACGCTGCTCTTCGAGAAGAACAAGCAGAAGGGTTTCGGGATGCCGGTCGTGGGGGTGGACGGGGGGGGAAAGGACGGCCTCGGCCCCGGGGGGTCGGGGTCTTCGAGGGAGCTGGTGGGGTCGTCGGGGGGGGGAGGGGGGGGGACGCAGCACCACAGCAAGGGGAAAGGGAAGGGTTCTGGGGGGTGAGTTCGGCCGCGACGAGTTCTTAGATGTATGTGGAATGCCGCCTCGAAAATATATATGTATGTGCACTAGTTAGTTGATAGCAGTTTGTTCTAAGAAAACGTGTGCGTTGTTGGTGTGAACGTGACCTGGTCGTGTGATTGATGGAATGGTTGATGGAATGGGTGTTTTGGGGCGGCGATCAGCCGTGCGCTCGTTGTGTGCGTATGGATTATGTTGTCGTGTGGAGGGGGTGTTGCGTATGTGTGTTTGTGTTTTATGTTTTTGGGCCTGGGGAGGCAGTTTTTTTTTGTGAGACGGGGGGGCGCAGGGAGAAAAAGGATAACTCGGTGTGGTGCAAAGGCAGGTTTTGTTTTGGTGGTTACCTGCTGATTCATAGCTTTGAGAGGTCACTACACGTATCGAGTACTCCCCCCCCCCCCCCCTTCTGCTCGTAGTTTGAAATATTATCTCCCCTCCCTATGAAGAGTAGAAACGGTGCTCGGTCTCGAGAGGGATGCGTGGTCAATGGCCAAATGACTAAGGCGAGCAACAAATAAGTACGCCCCCCCCCTCCTGTTTCGTCCAACCTTTTTTAGGCATTATTATTAGTATGGTACCAGGTATTCATTTATAGCTAGATGGTTGATATATCACCCCCTTCCCCCCCCCCCCCCATCGGCTCACGCCCGTCTCACGCCCGCCTCCCCTCCTTGTTCCCTGTCTGGCGGGTCTGGTGGGTTCCTTCTTTTGTCCCGCGGCGCCACCACACCGTCTTGGCAGTCGAGGCAACACGGGTGCCTTGTTGAAGTCCTTCTTGCGACGCTTCGTCCGGCTTCACGGCATGGTCTTCTCCGGCCGAGCGGAGGTGAGGGATGAAATGAGAGCACCTCCTGTTATTGCAGCATATTTTTTTCATGCTCGCTCTACTGCTCCCTTTGCTGCTACGACTTCTGAAGTAGCAATTGACGGGATGTCTTCGTTGATGAATTTCCCGTCTGAACGCTGATTGCGTCGCCTCCCGCGTGTAATTGACTGCGCGAGCAATAAAACAGCCCACGAAGAGCTACGCATGCGTATCTTGTACCAGGCAGCAGTTAGTCTCGGTGTGTTCGCACTTTGCACCCGTCCGCCCGCCCGCAGAAGAAGATGCGCCATTGACGATATCGCCACCCACACGTACCCTCCCAACCTTGCCCCTAACCCTAACCTTATCCCACGCCCGACACCAACCCCGACACCAACCCCCAACCCCTCCCTTCTCCCTTCGTTCCGACAGGACCTGGAGGACTTTCCATCCATCTTCGAAACGGCCATCGCGGACTTCCGCACGCTCCTGTCGAACTCTGCCTTCGGTGACGCCCTCCTCCTCAAGATGGTAGTTATATGCATCTTCTCCGTCACCCATGTGGCGGACGCTTCTACCGCTGCTGCCGCCGCTGCCGCCGCCTCCGCCACTGGGTCTTCCGCGTCCGACCCCCGGGACGACTCCTTCTCCAACTCGGGGAGCGCGGCGGATGGAGGCGGTAGCAGCATCGACGGCGTGTCTAACTCGGGGAGCACCGGTACTCAGGCCGGCGCGGCGGACGCGGCTGCTAGTATGGCCAGCAAGGCGGAGGAGGTCCGACGCAACGCCCGTCTGTCGTACCCTCTCGCCCTAGCCTTTGGGGTTTCTGCGCAGATTGGGAGGCATGTGCGGACGCAGGAGCCCACGCACCCTTCGCAAGGGTCCCAGCACGGCGGAGGCGGGGGTGGGCACGGCAGGGGGGGGCACCACCGGAATGGGAGTCACGGAGGAAGCCATGGAGGGAACGAGGGGGGGATGCTCCATGGCAGTCATGGACACCACGGACATCACCACCACCACCAGCAGCAGCAGCAGCAGCACCCTCCTGCCCCAGTGGTAGTGTACGGGGTGGACAGTAAAAGCCGGCCGTCTAGCAACCAGCCGCAACCGAGACCGCTGGGGTCCCGCTTGCTGGGGCCCGTGGTTTTGTTCTGTGATTGGCTGACGGCGCGGTCACAGTTTCTGTGTCTCGCGGAGGAGGAGCGGTCGGTTAGCGGTGGTGTCGCGAGCGGCAGGGGCGCGGGCGTCGTTCGCAAGGCGTACGCTAGCGTGGCGGTCCAGGAGGTGAGAGGAAATAGGGATACGCGTGTTTTTCCCGGGGGGGGGGGGGGGGGGGGGTTATTGTCCTCCGGTGGATTGGTAAGAGTTAATATTGTCCTTTTTAGATCTGCAGTTTCGTTTTGAGGACAGACCACTCACATTCTAAGTTATTTGTCCCTAAAACGGGACTGCAGTACTAAATGTACTATTTGTAAATGCTCATCACACGGGCGCATTTTAGCAAAAACGTTAATTGGTTGAGTCTTGTACTATTTCTTCTCTGTTGATCTTGGGCTCGTTGCTTTCGCTCAGCTTATTCTCGTTTTCGTTGTTGCTCTTGCTTGTAGTAGCCGTCTAGGTCTTGCGTTTTGCCTGGCCAACTTGTGCCTGTTGTTTGGTCGTGTTTTTTTTTCTTCTAGTTGCTCGTTGCTCTTGCTCAAGCTGTTGCTGTCGCTTGTTCTGGGTCTTACTATTGCTTCACAGTGTACCGCTTGGATCGTGTCGCTTCGCTCGAGTCTTTCAACGCATGCATCGCTTCACATTATAACGCTTGAACGTAACGGCACACAGCGCGGCTCAACCCCCCCCCCCCCCTCCCTCTTTCGTGGTACAGTACCTGGTATGTTATCTATATCTCTCATGCTTGTCTTTGTATCATCGTGTTTCTGTGTTTTTTTTGTGTTAACGTGTGCTATTTTTCTCTTGTTCCTTGTGTGTGTTTTTCGTCTCGTTTTTTTTTGTTTTTAATCTTACTGTGTGTGTTTTTGTTCAATATTTTCAGGCGGAAATGCGCGGTCAGTTTTGGGAGGTAGTGCAGAGGCTGGCAGCGACCCTTCCCGACCAAGACCCTACGAACCAGACCGATGCCTTTCCGGGAGACCCACTTGGAAGGCGTCGCCCTTTGAAGGAGCACGTGGAGCTAAGAGGGTGAGAACCGTCAACGAAGAGGGGGTTGTCATTGATACTATTAATATTAATACGGTAATTACTACGATAGGTACATACTGTGCGGGGGGTGGGTGAACGCGCGTGGTGCCGTTCGGCTTAGTTGGCAGTATGCTGGTATACGTACCTCGTGTTCCTCTATACATACTCTTACGCAGCTCGTTTTCTGATACACCTGGTGCCAGGGCATGCCGTTAAGTAGCTCGTGTTCTGCGACTGTTACGCAGCTAGTGCCCTGTGTTGTTTTGGTTGGTGTTGCTTCGTTTTACTGGGCTTCTCGCATCCACTTTTGCGTTTGAGATGTACATATTTATTATAGATAAAAGTACCAGAAAAAGTTCCTCTAGTACCTGGTACATATTTTTAGTTTCAACACGGCGCATCAGTATGTATATATAAATAAAAGTGTACAAAATACCACAACAAATCTACCTGAAAGCATCTGCAACCTCGTTAGTTTCTTGTCTTGTCGTGTCTCATCTTACATTGCCTCACCTCTCATCATACCATATCTTACGATTTACTGGCATTGTCTTTGTTTGCCTCACATCCCCCCCCCCCTTCACCCCGGCCTCCCAGGTTCCTCCCCCTGGCGGACCTCTACAAAAAACGCTACGCCATGGACGGACCCGCGGTCCCAGCAGTCCCCGACGACTGCGCAGGGTCCGTCCGCATCCGAGGCCTCAAGGCTTTCGCCGCAGCCGTCAGCGGGGAACCCCTAGCGACGCTGTCCGACCTCCGGTACGAGGAGGACCTGGCGGGTATGGGGGGCCATCACCGCGACCGGTCCGAGTACAGCGGGCGGAGCGAGAGCAGCACCACCAGCAGCGGCCGCATCATGCACGACGGGCGGCCGTTCGAGATCGCCCTGAGGCAGCAAGGCCCGTCTTCCCAGCACAGCCGCGCGCCGCCCGGCATGGGCAGCGCCAGCGGCAGCGCTACGGGCAGCCTGCTCAGCGCAGGCGGTGGGGGCGGGGGGGAGCGGGGGAACCGGTCGCTGTCTGGACCAGGGCCGGTCGGTACTGGTTATTTCGGCAGCGGTGGCAGCATTGGAGGGGGCAGCGACGGCGAGGGGTGGCGTTCTTCTAAGGGGGGCGGTCTCGGAGGTGGGATGGGATATTATTTGTTTGGGGTGTGTCCGTTGGTCTGTCGGCGGAAATGATACGAATTGCTCGTGGAAATGTGGCAAAGGGGATCAGTGAGTCTGTTGAAGTGTTGGTGGGAAAACAAAATGATATTGAGGAATTGTGTTGGGAGGGGTTGACTTCTGATGGTTTGATGCAAAACATTTTTGAACTGAGGAAAACTGACGGGTGCGGGGGAGGGGGGAGGGGGGGGGGGGGGGGGGGGGGGGTTGAGATGTTAGCCCGTGATATGATATCGGTTGCGGCGATGGTGGAAATACCAGGGGTGTCTTCGGCACGTTTTTGTTTGGTTTCGTTTTCTTTTGTTTTTGGGCTTGCACGGTAAAAGTTCGATAGGTGACGGACGTGTCACGAAGCTCTTTAAAAAAACGGGCGGGTTGCGCTCGGAGCGCACTCTTGACTTTTATATGAAAGTAATAACTCGGCCAGTAAAAATTACCGACAGCTGATTGCCGTGATGGAATTGACTATAAAAAATAACCGCGGGGCAGATGGTTTTTGTGATTATTGTATCAGCTCGTGTTCAATGAGTTTAAGGCTCTAAACGGAAGTTAGTAGTGCATTCAAAGCCCACGGAGACCACCTTTCGTTTGTTTCCATGTGTGATGTTATAAACTCAACGATGCGCAATATATGGGTGAAAATGTTTCAAAAAATATTTACCGCGGTAATTACCGAAGACAGCCCTGGAAAAAATACTCGTAAAGGGTTGGAGAGGTCCGCCCTTGGGGTCGGTCGTCTTTTGGCGAGCTGATGGAATTTTGGAACGGATTGAGGAAATCTGCGCTGTACTCGTAGGGGTGGCCGTGGTATTTAGTTTTTTTTCCGAGAAAATCTAACTTGGCACGCCGATCTAGGCCGGGGGGCGGAGCCTCTGCTTGGGGGACGGGAGAGAGGTTCTCTGTTTTTTTGGCTAAATTGTGGTCTTTGCCTCATTGGGTCGTTGTTGGACGTGTGATGTGTTTACTGTTGTTTGCCTGGTAGTCGGGAGTATTGGTGTTTTCGACTGTTACGAATGGGGCAGGTGCCTCGCATCTTGGGGCCCTTGTAATGGCCTTGGGAGCGCTCACGACGGTTCTTAAAGTTGGTACTGGATCATGGAATGTTGTGGCGCGCGTCTTTCATTATTTGTGCTTTCGTTCATTGCTTCTAGTGTGTCTTTGTTTTTTTGGTCTGATGCCAGGTATCCTTCAGATCCTTCAGACCCAACATTCACCCCATTTTTTTTTCATTTTCTTACACTGTTGCGCTCCTATTTTTTACTCTCCTTTTTCACATTTTTTACCGCCATGTTTCGCTTTATGGTTTTATTTTTCTCAACCCCCCCCCCCCCCCCCCCCCCCTCCCTGTAGCTCCGGGAGCACGACAGCACACCCGCAACGCCAGCGTGGGCACCTTCCGCGTCCCCGGCGGCGGCCACCAGCACCTCCACCCCCAGGTCTCCGTGTCCCAGCACAACCGCCAGCACTCCCAGCCGATGATGCCTGCGTTCGGAGGTGGCGGGGGAGGAGGGGACATGGACCCTTCCGGAGGTCACGCCTTCCACCCCCCCCTGCACCGTGTGCACTCGCAAGCAACGGGGGTGGCCGTAGGGTCAGCGGCGGCGGCGGCGGCGACTGCGGCGGTAGCGGCGGCGGCGGCCGGGGGTGGGATTCCGGGGGGGTCCGGGCCATCGGCGAGGATGTACCACAGCCGCCACTCGGACGCGGCCAGCGTTTCGGGCAGCCGCCACTCCCTCGACAGCGGGATGCGGTATCATGAGGGGAGGCACGCCCAGCCAGCGGGGGCTCCCGGGGGGTACAACCCCACGGCCACCGGCGGGGTGCACTCCATCATGTCGAACCATGGATCAGGTTCGGGGTCGAGCGGACCCGGTAGCGCCCACGGCAGCGCGCACGACACCCACTCTTTTGGAGCCTGGAGCGCCCCCGGCGGGCGCAGCGGGGGGGGCGTCGGTAGCGGTGGGGGCGGCGGGGGCGGGTGGGCGGCCGAAAACGACCGGGGTAGCAGCTTCAGGAGCGACCCCGGGTCTGGGGACGAGGAGGAGGTGGCTGTCTTTACCCCTGGCTTTGGTGCGCCATCGAGGAGAAGGAGCACCGGGGGCGGCGGAGGGCCTGTCGTGGTAGGGCGCAGGAGGGATAGCGCTGTTGGTGGGAGTGGCCGGGGAGAGGAGGGGGGAGGAGGGGGGGGGCTAGGGGGTGGGGCGGGAGGAGGAGGAGGGGGGGGGTCTGACTTGGGGTCCGCGGGGTCTCCGAATTTCGGGTCCGGGAGGAGCGGAAGCGGGCTGCTGGGAGGGGGGATTTGGACGGGGGCGTTTCATCCGCAGCCGCACGACCTCGCGCTGTCGCCGCAGGCGCCGTCGGACCACAACGAGGTAAATACGGAAGATGAATGCCTCGAGAGTGCACCCAACATATTCGTACTGAAAACGAGGTGATCGGATCGTGAAAAAATAATAGAGACAAGAGACCCCTTACATAGGTCGGAATGAAGAAAGCAAAACAACAAAAAAAAACAAAAAACAGAATGAATGATGTGAATGAAAAAAATAACGTTATTTTTATATCAAGAAATATGTTTCCTTGGTCTCCCGCCCTGTCTGGGAGTCTAAGACGAAAGTGGCGTGTCGTATTGCGTCCCTTGCGACTACCCCTGGGAATGCAGTAATCTTTCATGTTGGAAATACCAGGTACATGTTATTTTATGTTGTATGGGGTTGATACTTGAGGTGTTTCGTCGGGAGCTACGATCTCAGGGAGATAACTGCAGCAGCAGTATTTTCCATGCGGATGAATAGTTCTGGTGTGTCACCACCCAGGCATCCCGGGAGTAATTTGTTAGTGTTTTTTGTACGTGTACCTGGTAAAGATTTAGACTTTGTTTCACTTTTTATTTTTCAGTTTTTTTATCACTGTTCCCGGCTGTGTTTTTCGCTATGCTGTACTATTTTTGAATAAATATTTGCTGATTTTTGGTCAGGACGGGGAGAGGCTCGGGTCGGAGCACAGCCTCTTCGGCGCTGGCTCGTGGAGGGGTGCCATCGGGAGTGGCGGGGGTGCAGGCGGTAGCGGGGGTGGGGGTGGGGGAGGCAATGCGCGGACACCCGGGGGGACTCCGGTGACAGGTCCTCTGGACGCATCTGTCGAGACGGGACTGCCTTCGCCGGCCCCGTCTAGCCCTGCCGTGGCTTTGGCCGACATCCCGCGCAACGCTGCTGCTGCCGCTGCTGGTGGCGGTGGTAATGGGACTTTGCTCGAAAGGTGCGTTGAAGTTTGCAGTTAGACGGGTGGGCGGGGGGGGGGGGGTGGTGGATGATAGCTTCAATGAATAGATGTACTGGCGGGGGGGGGGATGTACTCGATAGGAGAGATGTACTCGATCTCATGCATGGCCGTAGTCGTATGACCATAGACCCTCGCATCCCTACAATGCCGGGGGGGTATACTCGATAGGAGAGATGTACTCGATCTCGTGCATGGCCGTAGTCGTATGACCGATGGGGAGGTAGGGGGGGGGGTGCTCATGTCATGCATGGCTGCAGTCGGGGATGGGCATACAATGTACGTCGCCCCTCGCTTTCGTAGGTAGGAGATGGGCATTTCGAGGAGTGGGCAGGTGGGTGGGGTGGGTGGATGCGCGGCAAATTAGTGGGTCGGTGGGTTGAGTAATTGGGGATGAGTGCCCTGTTAACTGTTGACCCAATAGAAAGTGCTGCTGCTGCCTGCATCCAAGTTTCGGGGGTGAAGTATTTGTACTCGGAATTAGAGTGGAGCTTTGCAGTTTTTGCAGTGCATAGTGAAAGGGTTTAATCCCGCCAAAGCACGTGTATACGTGTCATCCCTTCCCCTCCCCATGCCTGCTTGGCCTCGCCCGAAAAATCGGTACATTGGTCTCGGCCCTTGAGTTGACCCCTTCCGTTCCTCCCTCCCTCCTTCCGTCCCTCCCTCCCTCCCTCCTTCCGTCCCTCCCTCCTTCCGTCCCTCCCCCCTTTCTGTTTGTGATCTGTGCCCCCTGCACGGTATGCAACAGCAGTGGAGACGGTTCTCAGCAGCAGCAGCAGCAGCAGCAAGATGGCAACAGGCCAAGTTCGTTTGACCATAGAGCATCCGCGGACGGTGGAGGCATCGGGTACCTGAATAACCCCTTCCAGGCCTCTCGTAAGCAGCAACAGCAGCAGCAGCAGCAGCAGCAGCAAGCCTACAGCGCTTCGTCCTCGCTACGGGGACAACCTTCAACAAGCTCCATGCACTCGAGCCGCTCGCCACCCTCAAAGACCTTCGACCACCACAACACCTTCGAGGCTCCCCCGGGGGCGTTCTCCACAAGTGCTGTCCCTGGACCGCCGAACGCTCCGGCACCTCGTTCCGGTAGTGTTGGCGGTGGGGGGGGAGGGGGTTTCCAGCGCGATGGATCTTCTCCGGGACAGGTTTGTCGCTTTTGGACAACTGTTATTTTTTCACGGTTACTGTTGACGTTCATAGTACCGAGCAAATGTACTTACCTCATTTAGCTCTCCGCTGACATTTTTTTCCGCGTTACGTTACATGGGGAATGTTAACGATGATATTTCACGGATGTTATTGACTGTTAACTCCCGTGGTAAACGTTGGTGGTTAGATTATATTACCGGGTAATGTTGAACGGTTCACGTTCACGGTTGTTGTGAACGGTTCACTTTCGTGATTAGCGTTGACGGTTATAGCTTGAAGGGTCCAGTTCACGGGTCTCTCCAACGGTTATTGTAACGGTGGAGTTTGGCGATTAACGTAGCGGTTTAATTTAATCGGTTAACGTAACGGTTCACTTTCACGGCCAACGTAACGGTTCAGTTAACGATTCCTCTACGAATCGGCGGCTGGCGTGCTGGTTGGTTGATTTGATACAGCGCGGCGTTTCTGGCGACCCCTCGTTCCTCTGGCGCGCCCGTCGAGGTAAGGCCGAGTCATGGAATGTTAAGCTTGGCTTTGCTTGGCTTGGCGTTTAGTTGGCCTGGCCTTGAGCGTGAGTCGCGTTAGTTGACTGTACCTTGAGCATGACTTGGGTTTAGTTGACTTGACGTCCCATATATCTTGGGTTTAATTCAGTGGCACTGACGTTAAGGCAAGCTTAAGCTGGGCTTGGTTTGGCTTTCACGTCAGTTCACGTGCCTTGACTCGGGGTTAGTTGAACTTGGCTTGGCTTGGCTTGGCTTACACTTCAGCTCACGTGCCTTGACTTGTGGTTAGTTGGCATGGCCTCAAGCACGGCGGGGGTTTAGTTGACGGGGCCTTATGGCCTTAAACAGGACTTAAGTTTAGTTGGCACGACCTTGAACATGACTTGGGTTTGTTCGAGTAGCGCTCAGGTGAAGCAAACCAGTACACTATTGAAGGAAGTATCCTACACTAGTTCCAAGCTTAACATGTCCCGGAAAATAATGGTTGCAGTTATGAAAGGCTAAGCTAAGTGACCTCGTCAGTGTATTCCCGTGAACTCGGCGAACCACAGCAAATGCACGTGTCATACTTCCCAGGCCGGACCGAGCCGGCCACCGGCCTCTCGACGCAACGGGACGATATGGCAGGCTGCTTGCCCTCTCCAACCCTTACCGTTTATCGGCGACTCACCTCCTCCCTCCTTCATTCCCTCCCCACCTCCCTCGCTCCTTCCCTCCCTGCCGCGGCAGACGGCAGACCATCAGCAACAGGGGCGGTTCTCCTTGCCAGGACCACGCCAGCACCTCGCTGCCCCGGGCTACCCCGCACATGCGCAAGGCCCACAGGCGCAGCAGCAGCAGCAGCAGCAGAGGCAAGCACCAGGCCAGTCTTCGCCCCCTCTTCAGCCTCGCCAGCGGCACGAGCAGCAGCTCTACGGGCGGCGGGCTTCATCCCCGGGGGGCTCTTCCAGGGGGGGGGGAGGAGGAGGAGGAGGAATTCGGGGGGACGGAGATTACTCTAGCGGGGGCAGCCCTGTCACATCAGGCGCGCCAAACCGAAGTCCACCCTCAACGCTTCCGCTTGCTTTTTCGGCGGGGGTTGGGGGCGGGGGCGGGGGTGGGTCCTCGTCGCTGGCTAACAACCCCGATGACGCCTCCTCGATATTCAGCTCGAATGTGTCGGGTCACTCTACCTACTCCGGATTTTCGGGCTTGTCCTCGATCAATGCATTTGGAGGGAGCGAGCTTAGCAGCGTGGCGGGCGCGGCGGCCGCGGTGGCTGGAGGCGGCGGGGGTGGGGGGAGTGCGAACGTTATCTCGGCCTCGCTGCCGTGGCGAACTCCCCCGCTTGGCTCGCAGAAGGGGGATCTATCGGCGGCCGTGGCGGTGGCTGCGGCGGTGGCGGGCGATGATAGTGCTAGCCACGCCAGGCGCGAGGGGGGGCCAACGCCGGCATATGCCGCCGCTCATGGCTCGACCGGCGGAGCTCTGGGGTGGGGCACGATGATGGGGACGGGTTCGGGCTCGGCGAGTGGTGGGGGTGATGGTGGTGGAGGAGGTAGGAGAGGCAGCCAAGGGTGATGCTGGTGGTGGGGGTGGGAGTGGTGGAGGGGAAAGGGGGGGGGTGTGGCATGATCTGCCTACCGCGTGGAGTGGAGCGGCAGGGTTTCTCTTTGGAATGGATTTTTGGGTTTGGGTTCCCCTTCCCCCCCCCCTTATTCCGCTCCCTCCTTTTTCCTGTTTTGTTTTCGTTTCGTTTTTCTTTGTTTTGCTGTCGCACTTTTTTTGTGGGGACGAGTCTTTTCGGAAGTTTTTTTCTAGCGCTCGCCCTTTCCTTTTTTACCCACAATGTTCGTCGTCACACTTGCGTTCCCCAATAATTCCTTTGGGGGGCTCCGGCTGCTTGTGCCAGCGGCACCTGATGTGCCGGCTGTTTGTACGGGCTGTACCCGATGTGCCGGTAGCTTGTACCGGTGGTATCGGGCGTACTGGGTATGGGTGCCGCCGGCACCCGATGTACCGGTAGTTTGTACCGACGGCACGCGACGTGCCGGGTATATGGGTACTGTCGGCACCCGATGTAGCGGTAGTTTGTACCGACAGCACTCGATTTATCCGAAGCTGTATCGGTGGTACCCGTTGTACCGGCTGCTTGTTTCCGGCGGTACCCCATGTACCGACTGTACCAGCAGCACCCGATGTACCGGTAGTTCCTACCGGCGGCACTCTATGTACCCGAAGCTTGTACCGGTGGTACCCGATGTGCCGGCTGCTTGTCGCGGAGAAGGGAGGGTTTCGGTTTCCCAACGCCCTCTTCCGTTGTTGTCTCGCAAGGGACCTTGGTGTGACCCGTGCCCGAGACAAGGTGAGCGTGTGAGGGGGTAGGTGTTCGTCAACGTTGTCGCAACCGGCTCGGCTTGTGTTGGGTAGGCTTCCGAACTGACGAGTCTATCAACTCTTTCAGAAAGGGAGAGGTGATTGCTTGTGGTGCGCTTGCTTGCTTGGCCCGCTTGGCCTGCTTTGCTCGCGTGCGTGCCTTGCTTCCGTGCGTGCTTGCTTTTCTTAAAATGAGTTCGCCCTCTCAATGGCGAACGCGGACAACAATGCCAATACCAATGACAGTTGCGTTGGCGAATGGCGATGGCACTAGCCCAGAAACGGTGGATTGATGTTACATGTATGGGCGTTCCCCGGCAGTCCTCTTGAGGATGCCAACAACAAAGAAAGGGTTTTCATGTACTGTGGAGGCGATTACCGAGCGTCGGGGCAGCATCCGATAGAGGGGGGGGGGGGTGTGAAAGGGATTGGGGGGCAGAAATGGGTCTATGGACCATTAGTTTTATTTGGTCGCCTTTTATTTTTATTGGCGCGGGAGGGTCAACGTGTACAAAAAGGGTATGCGGACCATGCCCGGCTGGATAGTGCTCTCGCTTTATGTGTTCCCTGTTTGTGCTCGCTGGTATGATAGTGCTGTTACCTTTCCCTTTCAGCAGCGAAGCCTGCACGGCTTGTTGAGCGGGGCAAAATAAGCCGCTGTGTTGAACAATAAGCCGGCTCCCTCCCCTACCTCTCTCCCATGGCTACGATTATCGTTGAGCGCCTCGCTCAGGCTTTGTAGGGATCGGCAAAAGCGGGGGGGGAGGGAGGGAGGGAGGGAGAGGGAGGGGGGGTGAGGGCAGGCGTGGAGTGGGGTGGGGTGGGGGGGGAGGGGGACCTTTGCGGCCCCCAAAGGGCGTGGCGGAGAGGCGCGGCAGGTACGATCGGGCTCTCGTTTGTTTGCGCGGCCTTTCGTCCGAAAAAATACATTTTGGAGTGGTTTGTGCTTTTTGCTTGTACGTGGTCGAGCGAGCGGGCGGGTTAAGCCGAATCCGGTTTATTAAGCCTAATTTGGGTTATAAGCCGAGTTTGGATTAAGCCGAATTCTGGTTGTGCCGATGGATTAAACCGTAGGTTCTGGTCGGGGTTATATAGCGGGCGTGCCAACCCATTCCATCCCCTTAGGCTGCAGGTGGAGGAAGGAAAGAGGATTTTTTTACCTGCCAGATATTATTGTCGGTCCAGGAGTCGCATCGGTGGTACCATCGAGAGGTTTGACCCTCCTCTTGGTCAGGAGTACGTTGCGCGAAGCAGGGGTGGGCTTGTTCGTGTATTTGCGCGTGAGTAGCAGCAGCAGCAGCAGCAGCAGTGCCGGCAGCAGCGATGATGGCGGTCGTGCCTGCGGCAGTGGCGTGGTTGGCAGTAGGGATGTCCTTTGTTTCCTCAACAGTTGGTCATGTGCTGTGCAAGGAGGCGGGAACGGGGAGGGGGTTGGGGGGGGGGAGGGCGGTAGGTTTCTGTTTTTTTTTTGCAGTGTATGTTGGTGGTGAAATCGTCGTCTTGGTCGTATTTGATCGTTTTTTTTGGTGCTACTGTTACTGCTGCTGCGCAATGCTGTGCACTTCGGCTGGGGTGAAGTGAGAGGGGTGAGGCAAATGTCGGGTACACGGCAAGAAATCAGCGGCAGATCAAAGCAGAGGCCCAGGGAGGGAAAGAGGAGGACGAGCCGAGAGAGCCTAAAAACGCTGTTGTTTGCTTTATTTTGTTTTGCTTACCTGTGACCCGCAAGACCCGCAGGAGGGTTTTCATGCCGGCCAAGGCGTTATACGATATCATGCCCGGTGCAGTACGTAATTTATGCAAGTACGACGATATAACATGATTTTAGTATCATGCCGTGGTAGGTACTGCTGTTCCGGTATCGCTGTCTCCGTTAGGTTGGCAGCACCTGCGTTTCTTTGATATTTTTTCGTCGTGTGTGTTTTTTTCTCTGTTCCCTCTTTTTTCCCCTTTTTTTGGTGGGCGGGGGCGGTTGGTTGGATTTCGTTTCGTAGCGTCTCTCCCGGTCTCTAGTCTCTAGTCTCTAGTCGTGAAGCAAATAAACCAATGAACTGTTTTTTCTCTTCTTTTACTATATGATGCTGTCTAATTATAGTGCAAATTGGTATATATGGTTTGTGACACCCTGCCGAGATAGTGATGGCGAAAGGAGGAGATGGGGGGTAGGGCGGGGTGTACTATGAACAAAAAAAATGTCACGCTTGCTTGCACGGTGCATGTTGCAGCGATAGATACCAAAAAATATTTGAAGAGGATGGGTGATCGAGCCAATACTGGTGACATCGAAGGGCGGGATGAGTTGTTGGGTGGGTGGTGGCTCTGGCTGTGGACGCGGCAAGGGTGTTATCATCGGCTGGCTTAATGTCAGCTTATCATTTGATTGGTTGATTGATGTGCGTCAATTGCGTGCCGTGGTCTCTCTTCTCTTTGGTGGAGAGCGCAGGTAACGGGGGATAGGGGGGGGGGGGGAGTTCAAACTCTCTAGGATAGGAACAGCGATGAGGGTGGTAGTGGTGGTGGTTGGTGGTGGTGAAAGTCTTTTGACTTTTTTCGGGGGGAGAGGTTTTGCGGTCTCGAATTCATTGTTGCACTTTTGTCGGCTTCTTCCTTGTCGAGGGGTTGGATATACAGGAGCGTTTTGATTTCCTTGGGACCGCTTTCTGTCTTTCTATCTATCTGTATCCGTCTGCTGTCTGTCTGTCTTATGGGTTTAGCTGTCGGGCTATCTATATTTTCCATCTACAGTACGTACAGTAGGCCCCTTTTTTGCTCTCTTTCCTTTTTTTGTCTCCTCCGGTCCGTTCATTTTTTTGTTTCGTTTTTGTTTTCCCCATCTTCGTTTTCTCTCGGCGAGCGTATTGCTCGCGTCTCTCTTATATATCAATCGATTTGATTCCTTCGCAATTGAAGCTTGACGAAGAAAACTTACGTGCACAACGAGCGGAGCAGCAAGCAGCTACGAAAGAAAAGCTGCGCTCTCTGGCTCTCATGGTGATTGGTCGGGTGGGGTCGGGTCGGGTCGTCGAATGTTTTTTTATACGCGCAGTCGCTCCTTCTGAGCTGCTACCGCAAAAGCGCTGATTGGCGGAGAGGGAGCGGAGCAAAAAGAGGAACCGGGTGGAGGGACAGGGGGGGGGCGGGGGGGGGTATTTATTGGCCAATCAGCGCCTCTAGTTTTTTTGTCAACAGTCTCGCCGTGTTCCGTGGCGCTCCCTCTTCTGCTTGCTATTATTATTCGCGGAAAGGAAGAAAAAACAGGGCAGGCAGCAAAAAAAGAGAAAGGACTGATTGCAGTCATGATGCGACGATGATGATGACAATTGATGGGTTGGTTGATTGATTGCTGCATGTATGTGTTGTTTGTTGTGGGGATTTGCCGTGACGCTGACTTTAAATATATGCGGCTCTTTTTGTCATTTCATCATAATGAAAGTTTTGTCATTACATAATGAAAACATCATCGGTCAGCGAGTCGAGCGAGCCAGTCAAGTCATTTTTTGGTGGTGGTGCATTTTCCGCCTCGGTCAGTTGGAAATTGGTTGGTTGGTTTAGTTTATTTTGTTGATTGATTGGTTGATTCACCCATCGAGAATGATTGATTGATTTATTGACGCATCCATCGATTGATTGATTGAGTGATTGCCTGGCTGATTCGTCCATCGATTGATTGATTGATTGGTCGATGGGTTGACGGGATATCGTGTTCATGGGCTGATCGACCTTGTTGGTTGCTTGGTTAATCGGCTAGTTGATTGGTGCATTATGGATAGGCGACGTTACAGGATCAATTGATCTATCTGATGATGAGGAGGATGGAATTTTTATTCGAGACGAGAAGATGATACGAGATAGATCCCGCTTTTTGCCTACCGAACGAGTTACGGTACACGCATGATTTTAAATCATACCGGGTATAGTACCATGTATGTGGTATAAGAGGTGTCGGACAGGGTGACTCAAATTTCCGAGCAGAAACAAGGAAATGAAAAAAACAAAGCCGCAAGGCACCGACTGGCTTTCTGGTTTCCCACTGCTACGTGCTACGTACAGCAACACAGGGGGGGGGGTGGTTGGTGATTTTTGGTTGGTTGGGTGGAGTGACTACTACTTGGGCAATAAACAGTTGGATACCAGGTAGCATTTTATTGGTCTGGGTGCCCATCTATGTAGTTACACTTGCTTGCTCACTTACGTGCTGCTGCTAGCACGTGCGGTACGTACGCAGTGAACCCACGTGGGAGTGAGTGGTTGGAGTGTGAGCGGCTGGTTAGACCGGCGGTACAGTATTTTGTGTTTTTGTGTGTATGATGTATGTTGTGAGGAGACGTGTGCCTTACTATTCTTCATGTTGCGTTCAACCGAGCCGGCATTCATTGTGATTTTTTTTTTTTTTTGCGTTGCGGTTCGTGGATTCTGGAGGTGGGAGCGGATCCAGTGCACGGGCGCGCCGGTCGGTAGCAAGTACCTGGTTGGTAGATAAAAAAACGATCCGTCGTTTTGACCTACAGTGGTTCCGACGGTCGGGGATTGGTTGATCGATTGATGGATGGATGGACGGCCGGATTGATTGATCGATGGATAGACTGCCTGGTCACACGGAAGCGCAGCACACAACATGTTGTCTTATAATATTTCTACGAGTGGAGTACTCCTTCCTGCTATTGCTACTACTACAATTATTATTACTGGTACGACGACTGACTGCGTTCTCCATGGAAAAAATCGAATAAAGTAGTCGATCCTTGGAAAAAAGCAGCAAGCAGGAAGCAGCATCAAGCAAGGAGATATCCCCCCCAACCACTACTACTGCTAATAATACTACTACTGAAATTGTTTCGAAGACGAAGAGTGTTTGTTGTTATTTTTGCATCATGTTGAATGAGTGGATCGATGAAGCAATGTTTCGGTTAGACTCCTTGGTAATATACACGACGAGGACAGTAAGGACAGGGAGCCCTCGCCTGAATTTATAGCTCAGATTAGAGCTACACCGGGAGGAAAGAAGCTTCATGATGATGGTGATGGTGGCCGGTGTTAGGAAGATGACGATGATGACAATGATACGCAGGATGGTGAGGACTGTGTTTAGTCTCATACCTGGTACGAAGTATTCGTACAACAACCAACCATCGGCCGCAGTTTGCGTGCTGCCCATTGCGATAACAACATATACGAGCACCAAGCTGTTTGTGGTAATATGATGTGTAATATCAACAAGTACAACGGAGAGAGCCTTGCTTGGGTGTCGACTTTCTGTAGACCCTATTATCACGGGGGACCATAGTTATAACAGGACCTATGGTACACATAAAAACTTACATGTTTAACCATTTTTACTAACAATATTTGGTCCTGTTAACTATGGCCCCCCGTAATAATAGTAATAATAGCTTTTTCCACCTTCGTTGTTGTAAAAATGCTCGCCGCCACCTACTACACTACATGCTGATACTATTACGGGGGACCATAGTTAATAGGACCTATGGTATACATAAAAACCTATACATTTAACCATTTTTATTAACAATATTTGGTCCTATTAACTATGGTCCCCCGTAATACAATACTATTCACACTGCGAATATCGCATTAATACGAAAATAGCAAAGCCGGAGAGTTGAACCCTACGCATTATACACAGTAAATACTTGTACACACTTTTTTTGTCAGCACAGCAGTAGTACAAGGGGCTACGCCGACGGCCTAGACGGCCGCCGGTCGCAGACTTGCGTGATGGGCGTATAATGTAGAGGAGGAGGCTGAACCTCGTGATGCCAAGAGATCGAGACCGTGCGCTCCACAGTCCACAGTCCATGAACGTTGGAGAAGGCGGTAGAATACTGACGATTACTACTCATACTATTACGGGGGACCATAGTTAATAGGACCTATGGTATAGATAAAAACCTATATATTTATCCATTTTTACTAACAATATTTGGTCCTATTAACTATGTTCCCCCGTAATAACTGGCCGATTAATCGAAAGCGGTGGAATGCTAGAAGAAGGCGGTGTAACTAAGTCTTACGAGTAGGGAGTACGCGATGACCGACATGCTGTCTCAGTAGATGCTGCTCCGCAGAAAACTGCCGTCACAGTAGATGCAGAGCACTAGTACTGCTGTAGCTAGCTGTATGTACATCATCCCCGCATCCACGTAAAACAACTCCACTGCAGCTGCCGCTCGCTGTACTATGCCGTACACACCAAAAGTGTTGCTGGCCGTCATAACTTCTTCTGCTGGCTGTAGGTGACATACGATCTCTCTCTCATATATATATCCCGGGCATATTTTAATGGATGGCAGATCTCAACTAATAGAATAATCCTGGGTGGCGTGTAGTATGTGCTATCGGGGCGTTCCATCGATGTTCCAAATACAGTCACCCGCGCAGGCCCTCACAATGGCAACGCCGGCCGGGTAGCTGACCCTCCCCATTGGGTCGGAGAGAACGTGCCGAAAAGAACCGCGCGGATGCATACACACACCCGGTCGAGAGACCATGGGCCGAAACACTGACACGGAGTAGGTTTAGCAGGTTGGGAGAAGGGATTTTTAGAGATGTTTTTTACTTGAAAAATGTGGAGCGTGGTCTGCACTTCGGAATCGTCGTCCGCAACTGAGAAATTTCCTGGTTCGATGCAAACTCGGCGCAGCCGCCTTTATGGCGAGTTTTGGCCCGTTTTGGCTGCGGTTTGGGGTCAGGGTTAGGGGTTGGGTCTTCGCCCGTATCCTGATCCCAACAGGAACCAAAACACCCGAACAGCCTACCAACCTAAAGATCCCTTCTCCCAGATTGTTAAAGGTCCTCCACACGGCAGGGATTTTCGGAGATTCCTTCGTAGATCTCAAGATCAAGACTTCGTGCAGGCGTTACGGCGCTGAGCGGGCGGATCGTTCGACGCCGGGTGGTTCAGGCGTGGAGGGGGCACACGCCCCGGCGAAGAAACCGCGCGGAAAGACGGGCAGAGGCGGGAGAGATCCTCCGACCAAAAACGGATCGGATCAGGCGGATGATCATCAGAATAGGTATATTTATACTGCCTGTACAAGTACTATTGCACATCTCAAGGGACGTTGACACAATGCATCCATCGGTCGCGTAAGATCGACGATGAAAAGAGTAGGGGGGAGGGTTGTTTGTATTGATTGGCGGAATCTCCTAACAATGATGAGAGGCGTGCGGTGCGACCATACAGCTCGCACGAGGCACGCACTGGCCAGTCGGGGTCAGCCGACTGGTCTTTTGCGTGGGCTTCAGGTCCGAATAGATGATGATGAAAGGAATGATATATATGCATGAAGAAGGTCGGTTGTGTTAGTTATCGGTCGTGTCCACGAGAGCTATAGAAGTAAGGAGAGGAGTGAGAGTGTGTACGCAACAGGAACGAACGATCACATACTCGACCAAACAGAACACAATCAATCGCACACGAGTTTCGCCAAGACTTGAAGTGCAGCATGACCCTCTCTACTGTTAATACGCAATTTCGCGCTGTTCATTGGAGTTCCGCCGCACGACACATGCGAACTACAGGTAACTCCACATTCTGAAACTACGGTACTCGTAGCAGCTAACTGCGCTGCTGTTGCTGCTCACTAACAGCTATTCTAACAGATGGCTGTATTAACGACAGCAAATCGATAGGCTACTTACTGACCACTACCAGGCATTGGTATACTACTTGTAGTGCACCAAACCCTGACAAGATCCCTACATGCAGGAAGAAAACATTCGCGTCAGGACGGTGTAAACCCCGAGCGATAACAGGTGCTCTCCTGGCGATCTACAGTAGTGAAGTATTATGGTGCAGCAACCCCAAATGCGATGTTCTCCGAGTCCCCAAGCGCGAATAAATTCAGCGACCTCAGAAGATAGTCCAACAACCCTGAACAATCGATGATGCTGCGGCAATTCCAGGATACGGTCTTCCCCGGGTATTCCCAACATAGTGTCTGTGACCTGATCCCCAAAGACACCTCCCCGGCGACCCCGCGTTGCTGTTGCGGCGACTCCGGGAGTTCTGGCCCTCCCACGTAAGAGTCAGTGATGGATGCAGCGATTCCGGAAGATATTTTTCGAGGACCTTTAACAATCTGGGAGAAGGGATCTTTAGGTTGGTAGGCTATTTTATTTTTTTCCGACAACCTCACAGGCGATGGTGTTTACGATGCTCCAGCGGTCCATGACAATTTTTTCTTCAGCGCTCTCAAGTAGTGGTGATCCGGGGGCGTAGTTTTCCCCGAACCAAAGTTGCAAGGCTTTGTCGAAGATGTCGTCGCGGTGAATAGCTTGTAGCTTCTCCAAAACGGACCGCTGGCTTCGAATCGGTGGCATCGGAGAGGAACTGGGCGCTGAGTACAGTCGCCGTGCGCCCACTGCCCTCTGTGAGCTCGGAGCTCCTTGCGCGTAGCATTTGACGTCTCGTTGCGCTTGGTCTCAAGACTTCTTGTTGGACACAGTACTATTAATAGTGCACCACTTCTGCTAGGCGTCAGTCCCCGATCCAGTCATATTCTGGCCATCACGCTTTTTGCGTTTTCCGCAGGCCATGCCACAGGCACCGCAAAGCCGCTCCGGTAGTGCCTGACCTTACCGCAGCTATGGTAGAGGATGTTGTTGGGTTCGTGTGCCGGCTCCGCCGACATGGCCATGCCACTTCTCGTGATACGTCTACCCTTCCTGCGCGGCAAGGTGTGCAGGTGTTACACGTGGCGCATGGTATATAATATAGCCTGGGCATTCGGCTGGTCAAGGTACAGCCGCTACTACTTCTCCGAGAGTGCTTGGACGACTTCTTCACAACAGCCAGCTGGCTACGAGGGCATTCTGCCTGCATGATATTCGATTTATGTAGGTGAAACAACTGAATTACTCGATCGGCTTGACTGGGTAGATCCGTGGCAGTGGTTTATCCCAAATATTTCCAAGGCTTTTCATAGTGACCAAGAATCGTGACGGGACGGGACAGTTTTGACTTGTTGGGCGTGGGAAAACATGAAAACGGGACCGTATAATGAGGACACAAAAAGTTGGCGGGGTGGGACGGGACGGGGCAGCGGGTGTACACTTTCTCGAGGGGACGGGACGGTAAAGCTCAACCGGGCATTTTCACGACGGGACGGGACGGTTTAGTACAACGGATTCCAGCGGCAGCCGTCGCCCGCTCGGTGGCTCTTGTCCGTAGACTGGCGTAAGACCATTGGTATACCGCTTCATGGCGTTTTCCGAGGCCGACGGGTCCGAATCGGCGTTTCCGTTGCAGAAAACACAACGTAGGTAAACCAAGGGAATATGATTTTTATAGTTGTGGAGCAGTCTGTGTTGAAAAATCCTCCTCACAGAGGAGAGACATACATTGAAAACACTCCGCCCGGCAATTTTAAGCTCGGATGAAATCAACCAAGTAAACACGCACAACCTCACACTCAGAGGTCGGAGGGTAGCGCGTGATGAGCCCTCCTCCTTCCGAAGCTCTATCCGGACGGATCAGGCATGCCATGTCGACAACCCGGGTTACTGAATATCATTCCCATGTCGAGATCGTTTTGGAGGGCAATGTCCTGAGATGGTTGATGAGGAATTATTAATATTGGGTACTTATAACAAGCACTCACAACCATACGAAGCTGTATTTGTGATAGTGCCCCACAGAGACACTTCCCATTTTGCACTCGCCCCCGCCCCGCCCCCCAAACCCCACCCTCCTGTACAACGAAGTACGCAGAGAAAAATAAATAAAAAAAATCGTACTGGTAGAGCGCAACGCATCGTCGCCTACGGTTACTCGAGAGGATCTCAACGTAAACGTTGTTCTCACGGGATAAAAAATGCTGTGCACATACGTACCGTAGGAGAAATGAACACGGTCAACACCAAACGTAGCGCCTACGAAACGACGCCAAAAATCCACCGCAATCAGCAGGACCTCTTGGGCCAGGTATCACGGTTGCCGGCAAGACAAACGTGATAAATTGGTGGTCACCAACACGCCCAAATACGCCTCACCGCTATCCCACAGCGTCCAGCGAAGCGCTCAAGGCATCCATCCGTTACCGTTATGGGGTCGACTACAGCGACGGCCTCGTCGAAGCCGCTGCCGCGGCTACCTAGCCAGGCGTCACCACGATCGAGCGCGGACGATGGCACGACCCAACGCACAAACCGCCGCACTCCCATGCAACGCCTACTATTATACGTCACGCACTTTCGTATGTTGTCGCCGTCGCCTACTGTCAGCTGCCTTTCCATCAGCTGTCGTGTATTGCTACTGCCACACGAAATATGTATACATATATTGTCGTACCAGTATACTGTCACGCACCGCCACCTACTGCCATAAATGGTTGCATATTACAACCTGTTGCTGTCGTCTACTGCCATACATTGTCGCATATCGTAGCCTACTGCTGTCGCCTACTGTCACTGCGACCAAAATCACTCCTCGCATCGCCTTTTCGCTATAGAAACCCAACGAGTTATCTCCAGGTTACTAATCGCGGCAACGTGGGCCAACAGCGCTCCCGACTGCGCTTCCGCCGGAGCGCTGAAAGCTGACACCGGATTACGGGGAAGACGCGAGGCATCCAAATACAACGACACAGAAGTCGTCGGAAGCAAATACACCGCGAAGTCGTCGCTAAAAACGCTCCACCACTCGCAAAACATGCACAATAAACATCACGCTAGGTTTCTCCACCAACAGCACCGCTTGTTTCACCAACAGCATCACGTCAGCTTGCTTTTCCCCCTGGTCCCGACCCCGCGCGCCGGAGACTTTCCGTCCCGTGCTGCTTTGCTGTGCCCGTTTTGAGCATGCCCTCCAGCAGCAGCGCTACGACTTTCATTGCTCGCGGGGTCTTGCCCCTCCTCCTCGTTGTCGCTGCGAATGTCTTCCTCCACGCCGTGGAAGACGAACATGTACACCATGCGTAAGATGAGATAGAACCTGACCGAGAGATAAAAAAAAATGTGTTTGTATAGTTTACACGTCAGACAGGTAGATCATCTATTTCGGGGGACCATAGTAAATAGGACCAAATATTGTTAGTAAAAAATGGTGTGTACCGTAGGTCCTATTTACTATGGTCCTCCGTAATAAAAACATATAAATTTAGATCCCAGTCTGCCGTGATGATACGTTGAGCAGGATCTGTACAGTACAGATCCAACCCACGGAAACATGGCCTGGACCACGCAGAATATACAGCTCCCACCCGGCAACATGAGTTATATGCACTCGTACACAAATCAAGGATCAATTTTCTCTGAAAGATCTACAGTAGATCACCCAGTGGGAGTAATCTGCAGAGGATCAGTTCGACATGTGGCTATTTTTTTTCCGTCCTCCGGCGGATGGGAACTTTTAGGACTGTTAGGACTGCAGTCCCGTTTGGGGGACAAACTACTTGAAATGTGAATGGTTGGTCCCCAAAGCCGGACTGCAGTACTCAAGGGGCTGAGCTGGTTGCGATGACCAATCGCCACATCGCATGAGATACGTACCACCAGGTACGCCTGGCACTAGGCACGTTTTGGCTCGGGTCGCATTGTGTAGGACTCTGCAGAAGTACGAGTACAGCCGTGGGGCAGCAGTAGTCGAAACGAAGCTACATCCATCCATAAAATCAACAATTAAAAGATGACAGAGATGAGGTTAGGCAAATGAAAAACACCCTTCAAAGAATACTGCACGCATCTATGAAAAAAATAAGAAAAGGTATCGGGTAGCGCAAAGAAAAACACCAAAACAAGAGAACAAAATCATGACTACAGCGGGTGAAAAAAAATCCCAAACCACGACCAGACATCGCGTGACAAAAAAAAAGAGACAACACAGTAACGAATCAAGTGGCGGAACAAAGAAAACGTTATGCTTCTTAAAAAAATAACCACGAGACAAAACAAACACCCACACCACACCCCACATCCAACACCCACACCCACCAGAAGACGTGCAGGACTAGCAGCGTCGACAACAGGCTGCAGAAGAATAGTCTCGGTGTCGTGCTCAGCGCAGTGGTGTACCAGACGTTCAGAACCATGTACCTGGGAAAGATGTACAGCCTCGACACCCCGAACACCGCGGCAAATGTGAAGAAAATCACGTCCGCCGCCAGCTGAGATGGCAAGGACACACACGAGTATATCGTATATTGGGGTGGTAATTTAGTGTTTTAGTGTTTAGACTTCAGAGCTTCGCAATGTCATTCATTGCCCGACGTTGTCCAAAGACGAGAGCAATTTTCGCACACCAGGTATAAGTTACCAAGTATTATATATTTATACATATATTTGGCTATTTATTTTCCATCTCATTTACTATCGTCTCTCTCCCCCTTAGTCGTAACTCTAATACCAGGTATATTATACCAGGTATATTATACCAGGTATATTACTACGAACTGGTTTCAGTAACAAAACAAAACTTGGGCCCGACATGTATTAACCAACATTCTCGTGAGATGCCTATCTAACCATCAAACCCATGGGGCTATCAATGTTATCAACATATGGACGCGAGCTACGATAGGCATGGCATTTTTCGGGACAACCGTTTTCTATTACAGCCGAATCTCCTTAAGGGCACTGAGGAACTCTACCCAATAAGGCATTAAGGCATGCCTTATCGTTGGAACACCATTGGTATTTTACACACTCTTCGTAGCATAACTACAGTAGGACATCGGATGGCACTCTTATTTTTGTGTCAAAAGCCAATTTTTGGGTGAGTTTTTACTAACGACTTACTGACAGCATAGCCTCAAATCAGGAGCCTCACAAGGCAAAAGTACGTGCAACCCTATCATCGCATGGGGCTATGTATACCACTCTATGTATACTACTCTATGTATACTACTCTATATATACTACTCTATGTATACGGCTCTATGTATACTACTCTATGTGTACTACTCTATGTATACCACTCTATGTATACCACTCTATGTATACTACTCTATGTATACCACTCTATGTATACTACTCTATGTATATCACTCTATGTATACTACTCTATGTATACCACTCTAAGTATATTACTCTATGATACTACTCTATGTATACTACGCTATGATACTACTCTATGTATACTACTCTATGTATATCACTCTATGTATACTACTCTATATATACTACTCTATGTATACGGCTCTATGTATACTACTCTATGTATACTACTCTATGATACTACTCTATGTATACTACTCTATGCACATCAGGTATAGTTTTTTCAAAGTCGGTTGCTGGGTGACGTGTAGAGCCCCCCAAGCAGGGTACCTCAGAGAAGTTAAGGGCTACCCCTATATAAGGCAAACACGCTTCTAATCGTCGTTGGCTTTGGTCACTGGTTCCTTCCCTCGCCCCGAAAGGGTTGATAGATAGGGCTGCCAGTTGGCTGACTATCATATGACTATGAGTAAGCGACTAGTTGGCACTAGTTGGTTAGGTATTACCTGGTACACAACTACAGTCAGCTCTGTGCGGTAGTCTGCAACGTTGCGAAGGTCGTCAGAGTCCGAGTTTGAGTCATCAGGACTCAGACATTGACTCGCGAGTCCACGTCCTGTGAAGTACTGAATGAACCCCCAGGGTACCCGAAGCCGAAATGGCCGAGTCCTCGCGAGTCCCTCGGGTACTCAAAAGCTGAAATGACTGAGTCCTCGCGAGCCCCTGGGGTACTCAGAGCCGAAATGACTGGTACCCGGAGGTACTGGTACTCCGACAACCTTTACAGAGTTGCGTGACTACTTTTTATCTTACTCGGAGCGTTTCGTTGCTCGAATTGCGTGTTATATTGATCAAGCCTGGTGGAAGTCGGTTGGGTGGTTCACTTCGCTACCCAACTAAAGTTGAGCCATATCAATGACCCTTCAACCAACCCACAACCCCGCCCACAGGATCTAACTCACGTGACACCAGTGGAAGCGCTTCTGGGCGTAGTTGAACAGCTTAGCCGACTCGAGGAAGATGTCGCTCACGTCGTGGCACAGCATGATCAGCAAACCTATTCGCACCAAACTGTAGGAGGAGGAAAGCAGCAGCGATGCGTGAAACAGCAGAGCACAGGTACGGGGATCGCATGTGGAAAGTTGAAACTCAGCCCCTGCTGTCTCTGCAGAGGTACGACGACCACCTGGTCTATTAGAAGCGGGGGAGTAGGACAGGTTTGCAGATACGGTAGCCTCTTGGCAGGCAGGGGGGGGGGGGGGGGGGGGGGGCTGGGGGGGCGGGAAGGGGGTCGCAATGCCTTGTGTGCTTCTCCCATTCCCTGCCTCTAATAGGACGTGATCATTTTGTCTGCCCCCAAGTCCCTGTTCGTTCTTGTCAGCGTCGGCACCCGCGTACCCCTGAACAAACACGCCAGGCCAGGGGCTTGCAACCCATGCACACCTTCTCAATTCGCCTGTTCCACCACCGTATACCTGGTCCCTGGTATAGCGGTGTTTGTTACGTTCACACATGAGTCTTGTGAGGGAACTTGCCACAGGGAGGTTTCAACCGAGCCACAGCGGTTGCAGCAGTGGAATAATTTCTAACCTATGTCAGACCTTCAGAATCCGCCTGACCTGTCACACTGCGAGTTGATCCTAAACATCTTGTAAGCGTGACGGGACCCAAGTGGGTACAAATTCAATGGCTATATCGCTGGCGCCATCCCAAGACGAAAAAAATCAGCTCGGCACGGCGTCCGTGAAACGTCCCGATTTTGATAAATCAACCGACACATTGCTTGCGTCAACGTAAGGCAAAAGGTACGCTCGGCACAGCACAGCACATTCGGAGTCGATTTACCAAGTCTTTGTTAAGGCTTTAGGGTAGTTTGTACCCAATGATGTGAAAAAGCTACGAAGTGTGACAACAAAAGAAATGTGCCATTTTCGCGACTCGTGTCGATTGGTCACGAATCGCATCATTTTGTCGCGAATCGTGCCGAACAAATGAAACGTTTCGCATAGAACAAAGAAACTCGATGTCGCTCACGATTTCGTGGCGAAAAAACACGATGAACTACAAGTGACAAACCGTGACACAACGTATTCACAAACGTCACGTTTCGTCATATTTTTCGCTCATGGAAGGTGGCGCTTACCTGCTGAGCCACGAGAACGTGAGGAGGCAAAGGGTCGCCACGTGGTGAACCAACATCTGCCAAAAATCCGACCGCCTCGCCTCCAAGAACTGCCCAATCACAAAACACGCACGACAGTGACCAGAACAACAGGACACACAAAGGTAGGCCGCACGAGCCGGAAATCGTAAGCGAATGGTACGCTATACCTAGCCCTGCTGAAACCCAGACATAGGTATAGGATACACACAATCAGAATACTATCTGGTAAGTATTACGTTAGCATCTGACTATCAACAGTGTGCGTGAACCCGCAGCAGTACGAGCTGGCAATGCTGCGTGCGTGTCGTGCAAGTCCCTGCATTGCATACATAGCCCATACGCTACAACCACCCCCCCCCCCCTCCTGACCTACTGTAGTAGCCCGCTTTGCTTGGTATGGCCGATGTCGGGGTTGTCAGTTTAATTCGTCACTGTCTCTCTGTCAACTTCAAAAAGGTTAAGGAGGGCGTTCCTGGCCGCGGCAAAGACATGGTGACGCTTAAGGGCGCGCACACCGCGCTACATCCCGCCACACCACACCACACCACATCACATCGAACCACGCAGCGCGTTAGCCTGGGCACCTGGAAGATGATCAAGTGCCAGTAGACCCCCATCGCGCAGTGGTAGTACAGCTCCAGACCTTCCAAATGGCTGATTGTAAGCCAGTTGTCCCTGGTGGAAGAAACGTGTACATTAGAGTGGGTGAGCACATGCCATAGCTCTACATGCATACACACCAAACGAACACAACCACTACCACCACCACCACCACCACGAACACCGCCATCATCACTGCCACCACCACTATCCCACCACCAACCCCTACCCCTACCACCACCGCCGCCACCTCCACCCGCACCTCCAACACCACTACCCCACCACCACCATCACCATCGCCACCGCCATCACCGCCACCGCCAACACCAATATCACTACCACCGCCACCACCACAGTAGCAGCACCGATTCGAGGTAGCTCACCAGACGAGGGAAGGGTCTCTGAACCAGGGCTCTCCGTACGACTTCTTGAGCCCGAAAACAACCAGCCAGACATACACCACCAGTCGCCACGCCGCCTGCGCCAAAGGGGGGGGGGGGGGGGAGAGCGAGCCGCGCACGACTTAAGGACGCCGTGAATACTGGTACTGCTATGCTAATATAGCGATACTGTATACTGCACTATACCTGGTACATTGATACTACATACTGCACTCTACACTGGCATGTACCACGCAAGTGATACCGCACTACTGCTGCTATCGCACGTTTTGCACTATTGTTGATACTGCACTGGTGATGCTGCACTACTTCTGCTGCACTAAGTGCAGCTGTCCGCCGACCCAAAGGCGCCTGGCCTACGCGACACATACCATATCACACTATTACGGGGGACCATATTAAATAGAACCTACGGTACCCACAAAAGCCTATATATTTCCCTATTTTTACTAACAATATTTGGTCCTATTAACTATGGTCCCCCGTAATACCACACCAGGGTGATGAGATAACACATCCCCTGCGACAAAGTTCGGAGACGATTTTCTCCAAAATATGCCTCAAGGGCCTAGGGCATACACAACGAATATGATGGCTTTGGAAATATGTCGTCGAGAGTTTTCCATAGACGTATATATATGTAGGCGTTTACACTATCCCCGTTGTAGAGAAAACCATCTCCCAAATTCGTCCGGGGGGGATCTTCCGTGTTGCACATAGGGAATGTTCAAACCTCAAGAAGGAATTTCACCCGGGCGCAGGTTCACGCTTCGCTGCTCTCAACACACAACTGAAGCCCAAACAAAGGGACCGAACAAAAACAACATACGTAGCACCAGCACACCAGCGTGACCTCATGTTGCCGTGTGAATTTCGGTCGTCACATTGTACCGTTCATTCCGCCCAACGATATCAGCAGAACCAGCGTCAGTCCCGATTCCTCAGCCTAGAGAGATGCCAGTACTAATTATGTTGTACTGGTAAACATTGTACTTCGAGAACAACAGCCTTATGCGGACCAACACTATCATGGACAACTCTCTGCAACCGCGGGTAAGGCGTGAAGGCAAGCACGGTGGCTGCCGTAACCGCTAGCCCATCCCGCCGATCCTCCGCTGAACGGGGGATATCAGGCGCACAAACATGAACAGACCGCAGCAGGCAACCACAGACACACGTACGAAAAATAAGGCGGATCGATGAGGCACGTGGATAGCCGACCTCTTCAAGGGACGGGGTCAACGAATGCGCCCTTTACCGACGGCAGAAAGACCGACAGCAGAGCAACCGACAGTGCGACTGACCTCCTTGAACTTGCCCAGCTTTACGCGCTCCAGGGAAGACACCCGTCGCACGCGCATGTAGTCTCGAACCTCCTCCGACGACAGCCCCGTCGAAGCCGACGCTCCGGCAACCTCTTCCGCCTGTGGGCATGGACGTTCCACGCGAAAAAGGTGATTTTATCGCGAAGGTATGGAGGGGGCGACCAGCGGTCAAGGGCCAGGGACCAGGGGAAGTTGTAATACAAACTTGTCACTCAGTAACTGGAACGGGTGTTCTTAATAGTTAGGGAAGATTCGGAAAGTTCTAAATATGACGTGTTAAACGATGGTTCCTGGATTATATTATCGGTTATCATTATTTATTTATTTATTTTTCGCCCTCCTGTGCATGTAACTCCATCCCTATAACCCTAACTCCCTGGAATGTCACATCACAGTAATAGGTACTCGGCCAATGAGAAACACAAAAGAAGAACAAAACATGTGATACAAGTACCGGTACTGGTTATCTCTACTCCTTCTGGGTCCTGGGCCAGGGGCTAAGGCTACTACTGGAGAGTTCTCGGGGGCCATTTCGTGCACGAAGGCCACTTCAAGCAACTCGTCCTCGCGGCGCCAGCAGGGATGATGATGATGATGATGATGTTCTGACGTTAGCTCAATTCTCCCGAAAACTCGCCCGTGGTCTCAAAACAGGCTAAACAAAAAAAAGCGCCTCGATGGAAGAAAACGCGTACCAGGTACCAAACACTAGGCGCAGTACCAGTACACAATGAAACGGCAGTAACGAGCCGTGGTACATCGGTACCGGTATAGAGGCAAAACTACCTCCTGTGTTCCGCAGCTATAAATACAGATACGAAGTAGAATAATAAGACGATGGCCGCAGGCGCTCTCTTCCGCCACGCAACAAACATACACACACACACACAAAAAAAAGGAATCTCAAGACAGGCAAATGCATCCGTAAATCTACGAAACCGCCACTCGCTCCCCTCAACTATTTTTTGACAAACTTAAGGAGGCGTGAAAATAGGGGGCATTTCTTCGCCGCTGTCGGCATGTGCCGCTTTTGTCGGGCTATCGTAGGAATCCAGACCAGCTACAATATTCATGAATTAGCAAAATACAGCAGTGCTACATACGCATTGTATTACTCGTACGAACTCTTACCGACAATATTTTGGAGTTGGAGCTCAGGACATCCAGGGCACGATTGGGGCTGGGACGCTGCCTGTCTGGAAACCCGAGAATCTTTCTCGCCAGCGGCTGCAGCACGCGGAAGGAACAAAAAGGGCCACGAGGGAGGGACAACGAAGGACCGCGAAGGACCACACATGAGCACAGAGGAGCAGAACCGAGCGTGGAGGAACGCAACGCGTCGTGCGAAGGATCGCAACCCATCATCAAATTACCAAAACAAGGCCACAACAGTACCACAAAGTATCACCAGGAACCGCAGAGCACAGCAGATCAAGCCAGAGTGCCACGAAGGAGTGCAATTGATACAGACAGGAAGGTACACGTAGAATAGCACGCAACAGGCGTATCGCGGTTGACATGGGTGTGGCGCTTTTCAACACTACTGCTGGCGATTTCCTGGAAGTTCTGGACATGACGCTACAACAGTACTAAGTACTACTACGGCCGGTATGTTATTCCCCGTTTCTATTTACATCACAGTCCAAACAGGGCCATAGTGGTACTACGGGGGGCCATAGTTAACAGGACCAAATATTGTTAGTAAAAATGGTTAAACATATAGGTTTTTATGTATACTATAGGTCCTGTTAACTATGGTCCCCCCGTAATAGTATGTACGAGTACCCATTAATAGAGGCCGCAACAGATGCGTTTTTTTTTTTCGCGCCGACGTGCACTTTTGTTCAGGCATATGTTCTAGCGCAAAAAAATGTTGTGGGGTGTTTACGAGTTTTGTGCTTCATTCTGCTGGCCGGTATAGAGTTTTTAGCCAAGTCGTAAGGTTGAATATCTCGGCATATCATACAGCTCCGTAGATACCTGGTGAAACAAATCGTGGAGATTTGCTAGAGATCCGTTGTGAATAACTAAAAAAAGCATAAATATCTGCTACAGATCCGTTGAGGATAACTGAACAAAAAAAATAGAGATCTGCTACAGATCCGCTGAGGATAACAGGGTGACCTTTCGAGACCACGAAACTGTCGTGAATGCGAAAAGTGCACAGTTTCTCAAGGCTAATTGCGGCAAAGCGCGTACCGTATCACACTATTAATAGGGTGATAAGATAACAGACCCCCTTGGATGATTTTGAAAGGTGGGTATCTCGACAACAGAGAGGGTGTACTGCATACGCCGAGCGATGCGTCTATGCAACCTTCTCTACCAAACCTTTCCAAAGCCACCATGTTCGTTGTGTATGCCCCTTAACCCATTTAGTACCGCAGTCCCGATTTGGGGACAAACTCCTTGAAATTTGAATGGTTTGTCCCCAAAAACGGAACTGCGGTTCTAAAGGGGTTAAGGCATGTTTTGGAGGAAACCGGGTCTGAAAATTCGTCGCGCAGGGGGTGTGCGTTTTCTTGACTATAGCATACGGTAGTGCACACGGTGCGTTGGACTTATCCGAGGATTTTACCGCTCATATCACTCTGTCCGTCAAGAGAAGGGCCGTTGTGATTGAATATTAACATAAAAGTCCTTACTTTTTTAATTCGGGATAGAGTGGTATGTAACTGTCCGAGGAAGCAGTCCGTGAAACATCCTCGGTTAGCCTGCACTACAAGCATCTCGGGACGTACGAGTACATGCGCACTATGAGTGCCGGCCCTCTCACCAAAATGAAGAGGCTTTAGAATAAACCCAGTCTGTGATTTCCGGAAAAATAAGAACTTCGGGAGCGGCGACACCAATGTTAGTGCGGAACACGCCTTTTCTCAGAAAATAAATCTAACCCACTGTAGACCAGTATTCCGGTTTCTTATGAGAAGGCCGGTACTGTTCTCATTATTAGTTATCGTCGGGATAAACGGCCGTCCCCAGCCTATTTCATTGTATCCCTGGTAACCTGGCAGTGATCCCGGCGAGCATCACATTACAGCAAACAAGTGCCAGTGTACAAGCGCAGCAGTACTGTACTTACGTACCGCTACGAGGTCGTTTAGTACGAGTTTTTCATTACGTGGACTGCTCCACTCCCGCCAACTCATCAGCCGCCAAGCAGACTACGCGTATTAATACAGTTAATAATATTTGAGTTCGATATCGAACAAACCATTCGGTCGCCACTACGACCGGCACCAAAGGTGTCAGGAGACGGGCAAGCCTCAAACAGTCAATCAGTCAAGGCCGTCCGATAAGGCATTTTCATCCGTCTACGTTGTCCCCTATATCCGCAATCGAACGCCTCGATCTATGGGGAACCCCCAATTTTAATATTCTTTGTTTTTGCGTGTGGTATTTATTGCCTCGGCCAGCACCAGAGCACCAGCACCAGCACCAGCACGGCAGCAGCAGACATAAGACAGTCAGTAACCAGTACCAAGAAAAATACAGGTTTTCAATAAGATGGCTGAGCGTTTTCCGAATAGCGGGATTTTGTCCCTGGGTTTTGCCGTTAAGGCATGTCCGTCAAGGCGCCTTGACGCCGTCTGCCAAGGGGTAAATATGCCCTCCCCTGACATTTTGACTGGCACTCCTGCATTTCGTGCATTCACACCGTGTGCGATGGAGCTAGCTGTAGGGTGTAGGGTATGCCGTTGCTCCCGGTGAGGTGATGACTGTGTAGCCGTGACCCTGAGAGGGGCTCCAGCACAGTAAAAAGTGGAATCGAGACCAGTACGTGCGTGCATTTTCCTACGCCGGTGCAAGCGCTGCACACCGGACACAGCAGTACCGTAAAACACTACCAGGTACCTGGTATAAGACTATCACCCGTGTGAAAAGATATCACACCCCCTCGGACGAACTTCGAAGCTGATTTCCTCGACAACGAGGAGGGCATACTGAGTACGACGAGCGACGCGTTTATGGAAAGTTCTCGACGATGTTTTGCCAAAGTCGTCGTCTTCGTTGGGTGCGCCCTCCTTGAGGCACGTTGAGGCATGCGTGGGAGAAAATCGGCTATGAAATTCGTCCCCGCGGGGGGATGTTACCGCTAGCGTGTTACCTGGTACCAGGTATTCGGTAGTACGCCAAGAACCTGCGGGCGTATTTCATAGGACAGCATGACAGCATTTACTCTGTCAACCAGATTAGCCCGTATACTGCAAAGGTCGTCAGAGTACAAGTTCAAGTTAGTACCAGCCATTAAAGCCCCTGATACGCTTGGGACTCGTCATTTCAGGTCCCGGTACCCATGGGACCATCGGGACTCGAGGGCACTCAGCAATTCCAGCTCCTCGTACTCTTGGCACTGAGTACGTAATCCAAAACGAATGGTATTCGCGAGTCAATGACTGAGTCCCGATGACTGGAACTGGTACTATGACCACCTTTTGCATATTTTTCCAGGAGGGATGGCAAAGCACCGGTGACACGTACACACAAAGGCGTGTTGTTGTTTTTTTATTCTCTGGCTCGGTACTCGCGAGTACTCAGTTATTTCACCGCTTGGTACCCTTGGGACTCTCGGGAGTACTCAGTCATTTGAGCCCCCCGTATATTTGGGATGCCCGAGGGTTCAGTCATTCCAGCTCCTTGCACACTTGGGACTCGCGAGGACTCGGTCATTTCGGCTCCTCGCGCTCTTGGGACTCGCGAGGACTCAGTCGTTTCTGCTTCTCCCGCTCGCGCGCTTGGGACTGAGACTGGAACTCGCGAGCCTATGACTGAGTCCAGGCGACTGGTACTGGGTACATACTCTGACGACTATACTGCTGTCTACGGCTGTACAGACAGTGCTGCCCTGCTGTACCTATACGCAGTACGTACGTATCCCGTACCAGTACCCAAAACGTTCTTATCTACAGCAGTACGAGGAACGGTGCAGCCATCCATCTCCGTACTGATCCCTAGATTCCTCGGCCAATTTAAATAATAGTTCCTCTCTGAACAACCGCCGCAGCAGTATTTTTTTTGATAGTTAGTCGCGGTGAAATATTTACCATCCCGCACCGACGGACACGGAAGGTACTAGTTGTCCACCGTCCAATCAGTTGACTCACCTTGAAAAAGGCGAAGTCACTCACCTTGAAAAAGGCGAAGTCGAGCAGCACCCTGAGCACAGTCAACGCCGCGCCGACCCCGAACCCGATCAGGAGGGAAGAGGGCAAAGGTAGCCTGCCTGAGGCTACATGTTCAGATATGAATGGCTTCTGGTCGCCGAACATGAAAGAATAGTACCTAATGACAGGATGGAGATCTTCCGATCCCGCTGGTGCATCAACTAGCCCCGCCATGGCAACGAAATGAGGCTCACCAGCCAGCACGTGAGCAAGTGGAAAGCACGTGAAAGCCAGTGGGCCGTGATCCGGGTCAACAATGGATCCCGCACCAAAACGTTTTGCAAGTCCCGTGGAACTCCCTAAAAATATAACTCAAAATCCAACGGCAAATCAGAAACACCATCTACAGCACTCAGTACCCAGCCTGGAGGAGGCGCCAGATAAATGCGCGACCCGGCAGTTGCACAGACGACGAGGACGGCACGTATCGCGTGATAACGGTTCGTTGCCAGTCCAATAAACACATGTACTGCCCGCCGATTCTGTCCGTGAAGTCTGCGGGAAGGGATGGTAAAAACGATCGCAAAGTCGCAAACTGGCACTGGTGCCACGAATATAAATATACGTACCAGGTACCAGTTATACCAGGTACGCTACAAGCAAGTAAAGTGGTTCGTTTCCCCAAGGTTCTGGTCTTACCCAACGCCGACCGTCTTATCGTGTTGTCGTGCGTTGACATCCGAGAGTAGCTCTTCGCCTGAAAGAGTGAAGTACCCGTGAACTCTGCCCAAACGCCAAGCGGCGCACCTGTCTGTACGACCTACCGGAACATTCCACAAAGAAGGGGGGCAGAACACATACATGACATGAAATGACATGACATGGCATGACATGACATACTCCTGTTGTACCCTTCTCTGGCGTCTGTTTTTTTATTTTCCGTTGCACACACACAACGACACAGCAAAACACAACAAACCCAGCAACAGAAGCAGTTTCAATATTCTAAAGCATGAAAAGCGACTACAGTAGGGGCTAACCACCGTTGGTACATGCCGTGTGCGTGCCGTACGTCTGGCGTACTCGTACGTTTGGGTGGTACTTTCGGAGAGAAGCAGCTGACAGCGAGCAAGTCGAACCGAAGGCTCCTATGCCCTTTTGCTCTCAGTGACACAAGCAGAGTCGGCACCACAACCAACTACATATTATGTCATCCTGTCATCCTAACAATCCCCAACCTCCACGCGGGCGACACACCCCGACACCGAGTAGAACCACAACAATCAACATTTACCATGAACGGCAGGCCTGTGTCTGTCCGTTGCCTGCGGGTGTTTTGCCATTATTTCCTCGCACCCCTTGAAAATTAACGAAAGCGTCAGAGTGGATATCAAACCAATAATTTACTGTTGTGTACCAGGTATACCACTTCTTCTGTAACAATGTAATAATACAAGTAATCTCCGCCATTTTGTTGAGGAATAGTTCCGAATCACGTGGGTCGTACGTTGGGCCTTGCATCGTAATGCTGTCACATCAGTGTCAACGTGTAATATGTGATGAAACGTCTACGTTAAAGCGTCAAAAGCGAGCAGCGTGTCGTTTTTTGTTGCAAGCACGTAAAGAATCAAGACAATTTCGTCAACGGTTCCTGTACTTGAATTAAGACGAACCGGTGGCCGAGGGGGCACGTGGCAAGACAAAACTGGACTACTATCAATACTATAGTGCAGATTGTAAATTCCCAGTCAAGACGTAACGCCTTATTGACAACTATACAAGAACTCGTACTGTCGTACATAGCTAAATATCTGGTGGTCTAGATCAGATATTACTACACGAGCTCTTCTGAGTCATGAATGAGAGCTATCAGCACTATTATTGCTGGGGACGTAGAAACCTTGGCCGAGCTTCAACAAAATGGTTGAAATATCACAGGTGGCCGGGCCCCCCTCCCTCTTGCACAACGTGGGCGTAAATAAATCTTGTGGAGGTGTTGAACAGTGTACTGTGTGTAGCACACTGTTAGGCGTGCCGGATTGAGAGGTTGTGACGACATCTAGAATATGGGGGTCTTGCTACGTCGTTCAATGTCTCCACAACAAGGATTCTTTATTACGCCCACTTTGTGCAAGGGAGGGGTCCCGGCCACATGTGGCCAACTGTGATGCTTGACTTTAAACACTGGCCCTAACCCTACCCCGACCGCCTGATGAAAAGTCGGAATGAAAAATGGTTGATGTAATGATAAGTTAGTGTGGACCATCAACCACTTTTATCAAAGCTAGGTCAACTACTATTACGGGGGACCATAGTTGATAGAACCAAATATTGTTAGCAAACATTGCGAAATATATAGTTTTTTTTTTGTGTACCGTAGGTTCTATTTAATATGGTCCCCCGTAATACTACTACTAATATTCGGCTCTACGTATGAGTACGTAGAGCCGTTGCGTTTTACGCCTGGCCAAGGATGTCAGTTGCAGAGGCTCCGCCCAAGACTTTGCAATCTCGCTCACAACCCTGCAATGCTCCACGGGCAATGGGTCGACACAGAGCACATTTCCCTAAGCTACCATGTACGCGAGCCACGCAACAAAAAGGGAAAACGCCACGAACGCAAAGGAAGGGAAACTGCGGCTACGGAAAATATGTTCTACTGCAGATTACAATACTATAGCAGAAGGCATAGTAAGTGCCAGGCTTAAGCGCCACGCAACCGTTTTCAACTAAACTCAAAAGGTTACTTCAGAAGCGTCCGTTTCTTCGTCCAGCATCGTACTACACACCAGCCATATGATGCACGGAAAACAGCGAACTACCTGACACTCATCAACATATATATCGAGGAAACGAGCATCTGAAGCGGTGGGAGTAACGACGAGTCTATGCCTGACAATATCACCGAAGGCTGTACGACGCCCGGAAATCGACGTAATATTCAACACGCGGTATAATCATTGCACATATGTGTTGACACATGGCACAGATCACCGATCCCCACAGTTCACGATCTAGATGTTTCAGGGCAGATACGTTCCTGATCTGTATAATCTTTATGATCTGGGTGGCTCGTGTTGCCCGGTGAGAGCCGCATAGTATGCATGATCTAGCATGTGTTTCCTGGGTTGGATCTGTGCTACAGTATACAGGTCCTGCACAACATCTCGTACAGGCAGGTTGGGATCTATCTGTAGATCTATCTGTAGATTATCTGTCCGATGCGAGGAGATATTTCTACCGCACAACCTCCCTTCTGCTCCGCCACCTCGTGTGTGGCCGGTACAACGTATCCTTTAGACGCACCACGCGAGGCAAACTACCCAAAAAATCTAAAACTAACTTTGTCAAAAACTCAGCGGCAGCAATTTGCATCCCGTCAAGCGCCCCACACGGTGTAACATGGAGAAGAAAAAAAAATCCACAAACTGCTGTGCTCCGCCGCGCTCTCGACATGAACTCCACGCTATTTGCGGGGTGGGTTGAGTAAGGCTTGTAGTATCTCGCTGAAACTGTTGTGCAGCAGCTACAGCGAAACCAAGAGCATACGCAAGAGCAGCATCCACCTGTGCTGGTTCTGGCATACCTACGTCACAACTAGCAACATGTATCGTAACACGCGCGGATAATACTGTATTTCCCCCCTGGCTGCAGAAAACAACATTGCGCAATCTGAGGCTCAACCGCCCTCGAACTCGCCCGGCTTCTACAGCAAATACACTTTCGCAACTTCCTACTGTTAACAGAGGTAAAAATATCTTATTTAGACATTTACGTAGCACCCGCTGCCCCTTTCGGGAGAAGACTCGCTAGAGCTAGCGACCCCTTGACCAATTTGGGTGTTGAAGATAGCGCGACTGGAACAGCAATGGTTGATAGCTATGGTGTAGTCAACCATGTAGGAACTATATACAGCAGTAGCAGCGTCACCGCCCAGGAGGACGGGTAGGATCATATTGTGGCCGTGTCCTACGGCTCCTCGCACCGTAACGCGGAGACCAATTAGAATCATCCCCAAACCACGCAGTGGCCTTGGCAGTATCGGCCATTTAATATCATTTTCCCCCTATGAGGCCCAAGAGGGGAAAGCCCTGTTCACTGTTATACAGTGTTCTACATTTTTACATTAAAAAATCTAAATTTCGAATTTCCAACGTTCATGATACCGCCTCGAGCTGTTGGTACAATTGAAAAATGCCATGAAGTTGAAAATTGGAAATTTGGAAAGTATTATAAGTACCAGGTAATGAATAGGGCCCTAAACTCGTGAAGATACATTCCGAGAGGCCCCGATAATCGAGAAAAGCAAACCCCCAAGACAGTAATCATTGCGTCGGTCACAGGGGGGCAGTTCAACGTCCGTCCAACTTATGAAACAGAAGAGGCATGACAGCACGACATTGGTAGTCTATTTTTGTGTCGACATCCGCATAAGTTCTTACACTGCAAAGCATAAAATACGAAAAACACACCTCAGCTGTGAAATCGACCGAAGCGGTAAATCGATACTCAGTTTTGCAAGTGGCGTCACACGTTTGCCGCGCGTGTTTCATATGGCACGACTACATCCACCGGAAACTCAAACATTGTCCTTACCATCAAAAGGTATACCCGGTACTACATACCAGGTATCAGGTATCAATAGATGAAGACCAATTCCAATAACTAATATTGCGCCAATGCCATGCCAGCAAATATCGACCAGTCAGAAAATCACGGTGACGTCATCCCCGGCCGTCAATCTCCCATAGACAGAAAGTGGCGTCACCGTGGATAACGCCACAACGTCACATGTCATCCAGGGGAAATTCTCCACTAAAGAAACACTCCTGTAAAACAAATCACCAGTCGGGAAAATGCGGGCACCAAACCCCGTCCAGGCGGTCTAGTCTGCTCTGGACGTAATACTCTGGCTCACGTATGTGAGTGTTAGGCCTCTCAATAAAACTTTGTGGGCTGTATCTTGATCGGTCATCGACAAGCGAGTCTGAGCATATCTGAGCGTACACGTCAGCTACGGCCTGATACACACGCGAAAAGTCGCTATCTAAGATAGTGATTCCATGACGGTTGTCCTTGACGGCTGTACGTCAAGGGATCAGAGAGCCGTCAACCGACGCAGCATCTTTCGGTGGTGGTAGTCGCTATCCCGTTGTAAGGTCGACAAAGGAAGGCATTTGCATGAGCACCTCGCGCCTTGCCTCGCCTCCAACACCACCACCACCGCCACCGACACGTACACCACCAGACTCGGGCAAGATTGCGCGGGGCCTCCCGGAATAGGCGGGCGTGCCGTCACCCTTCAGGTGTGCATAAAAGCAGGAGCTACCGAAGGGGCATCTGTGACAGTCAGGCGTGTGTTGGTGTTTTGGGGGATGGCGATCACAGGTAGCGAACAACGGGGATGGGGAGGTTGAGTAATCCATCAGACGTTAGGGACGGGAAGGTTGAATGTTTCACGAAAAGATTGGGAGGGGAGCGTTGAGCGATTCATGTACGTTTCACATGGTGAATTCATCTGTCTCCTAAAGATGCGTAGGGGGTGCACCAATTCGTCGCGTGGTGAGGGGTATCGAAAAGTTTGGCGTGCGCAACCCGGGGTTGCGGGAAAAAAAGCACGCGCGGGCATGAAGGCACCCAGTGGGTCCCGTGTTCAAATGGATAATCGGTGAAAACAGGCCCAGCGGTGAACATGCAGTCTGCTGCACTTGACTATTTTCATAAATGACAGACATTGCCCAAAATTAGAATTGTGCGCATCGACATCAGCTGACACCGAGGATGATCATGGTGAAAACACACCTTTTGATACATGGTATATTAGTAGAGCAGTCCGCGCCACGCTTGCAACGCTAGCAATTTCCAGCATGCGGAAGCTAGGGCGGGACCACGGCTAGCAACTTGGAACCGACACACAGCGCGGGATGGGCTGCAGACTGTCAGCTCTAAACGCGGCTTCAACCACAGTGGAAATAGCTAAACTTCTTACGTGATGCTCACCGGTACATACCAACATTCTTGCACATCCCACGCATATAGCTATACATGCATTTTATCTCGACCGGCTCACTCTGAGACCCCGTGCTCGAAATGGCGGCATGGAATCGTGGAGAGCGACTCCTGGTACGCGGACACCAAAAGCTCCTTCCGCTCCGGGTCGGTGACAAGGGTTGCACTAGGCACCACGAAGTGCGACGGCATGCGGCATTGCGGGCACTCGTGATCCTCGCTCTGCGACATAAACACGCACAAAAAAACAAGCAGGATAGGGCGCGGGTGCATGCGTGTTGCGAGTGTCGTTGCCGTAGCTTCACAATGACGGCACACTGCGCTCCCTTCGAGACGACACTGTAGCAGTGCGGAACAGCCTTGAGGGGGGAGGGTGTCTCAGGACAAACGGGGTCTTTCTGTTCGTATATACGATTTTCAAGACGGCATAAGCGCCGCTCCCCGCGCTGCAGCCAGCACCCCGTGGGACAGTTACTGTAGCTTTTTTTTTTAAAGGACGCTATGGACGATATTCATCGCCACCAAATAGTCACGTGGATAAGCAATCTCTTGCGCTTCCACGGAGAACAAAGAGCATTCGGGCAGCGCAGGGCGGGCGAGATCACTCTTTCGTTGGAAAACAAAACACGAGAGCACGACGCGCCATTGTACTAATCCCTGGGGACGCCTGTAGACAATTGAGGCCCCTCGGATGAGGAGGGAGTCTCTAACAACCCCCTCGTGGCAGTTGCAGGTCGTCGGACATGTCTTTACTGCCGAGACAAGCTCTTAACCCCAGCAATTGAGGCCCTTCGGATGAGGAGGGAGTTTCAAACAACCCCCTCGTGGCAGTTGCAGGTCGTCGGACATGTCTTTACTGCCGAGACGAGCTCTTAACCCCAGAAAGAACTGCAATAACTTTTCTGGGACAAAACTTTTGGAACTAGAGTAGACAACTTGCTATAGTAGTGAAAGGAACCAAGAACTAAACACGTGGGAAACGTGCTGCGCTACGTACTCGGGGAATCGATTGCAGCCCCCAGTTATTTCCGTAGGACTCCAGATGTCCCTTCACTAATCTTTTGCTACTGCAAGTTGCGTCCCACTCTAATTTCAAGCTGATTTATCCCCCAAAATGCGGGTGCACTCCTGCTGTACAATTGCACCTGCGATTCGGGGGCGAATGAACTACTTGGAATTAGAGTTGGACAGCTTTACAGTCGTAAAAGAGCGAAGCCGCCTGGATCAAACGTATCGTACACCACTATCACCCGTGTGATAAGATAGCACACCCCCTCGGACGAATTTCAAAGTTGTTTTTCTCGACGACGAGGAGATTGCAAACGCCGGGCGGCGCGTCTACGGAAATACGTCGACGAGGCCTTCCCAAAGCCGCCTTTCCCGTCGTGTTTGCCCCCCTTAAGGGATGTTCTGGGGGAAATCGGTTCTGAAACTCACCCCAGGGGGTGTGTTGCCTCATCACCCGGGTGATACGTACGGCAGACGAGAGGTCCGATAGTCGCCGATCTCACCGTGAAGTAACGGTAAAAACAACGACCGGAATCTTAGTCTTCTTCCCACCCGCCCACCCGCTCACCGGTGCGATAGTAGGGGTGTGCAATTGTCGAGTCAAAAATATGAGTCAGTCACTAACGGGGCTGCCCATCTGCCTGCTGCCTGAGAAATCACCCCAGAATAGTAGTATTTTGCTACCGGTATGTTCTTCGTTAGATGCCCCACCCATGCTTCCGGCTTGGCTCACAACGTGTCACACCACGAAGAGATAGATCGTCGATCCCCGTGTCGTGATCTAGACTTTGCAGGGCAGATAGATCAATCAGATAAATAGATCTATGATTTTTATGATCTAGCTCGTGTTGCGGGGTGGGAGGCGTATAACCTGCATGATCTATTAAATAGGATACGTACTAGCTTTCTGGGCTAGATATATACTACACAGCTCCCGCTAAACATCTCATAACGGCAGGTCAGCCTCTAGAGGGTCTATCGGTAGATGATACATCTGTAAATGATCTGTACGACGTTTGCCATATTTCTGGAAGTGGCTGTTGGGTTTGAGGTAGAGAGCTTCTCAAGCGAGGAGCCTCATAAATGACACTTTGTACCTGGTAGCTGGTTTCCCATCGTGCCACGCATCTACTCCACGCGCAAAATACAGCATCGAGCTTGCCACCCCCCCCAATCACCTTCTTCCGCCAATCCTTGATGCACTGCAGGCAGTACACGTGCCTGCAGTTCACGAGGATTCCGAACCTGTCCCTGATTTTCTCAAGGCACACGCCGCACTCCGCCCTTCGAGACTGTCGCCGCCGCCACAGACATGCAAAGAGCCACCGCGGGGAACACAACGAGCGTGTGAGCTGTTATATTACAGAGTACTTGTTTGTGTAGCTGAGGGCGTGCCTCGTGTTAGAAAACAAACATTCTCCGCAGCAGCAACAACAACAACAACAACAACAACAACAACAACAACAACGACAACAGCAGCAACAACAAGAGCAACATCAACACCGGGAAACAGAACCAGCGCCATCAGGGCTCGACACATAGGCAAAAAGGAAGGGTGCGACAGTAGGCCCCGACGACCATTTCGTCCAGCCCGCCCACGTCCAAGCCCCGGTATTATTCGTGGGACACCTCGTCGCGCACGATACACGACACACGGATCTTCGAGGCGAAACGGTTCGATAACTACTTTATCATTTCGTGAACTAAAACATGCATCCTATCCGCCCTGCATGTCGCACTATTTTTTTTGTGAATCTGTTGATCCTTTTCTGACTTGATTTCATTACAGCGACGTAAAAAGTGACAAGGGCGGTATTCGTTTCGTATTTTCAACCTTCTAACACTAATAAGGGCTCGCACATTAATCAAAACCCACGATGATCCCAAAACTCATACGTACATCTCCGTACGTGTACACACCATGTTTGGATCCGATTGCTACAGAGTGTATCCCCCCGAAATAGACGAAGCTTGCAGCAGGATGCGGGTACCATCATGCTTCGCGCGTGTCGCACGTACATCTCCTTCTGTTTTTCACTTCGGACGCATCCCCTATCTCCTGCCCCAGCAGCCCGTACTGTACGTTTCGTGTGGCAGACGGTTCATACCGTAATCGCCACTTTTATAGTTCGACAATTTCTCCCTCCGCAGCCCCGAGGGCGCTTATCAAGGCAAGGCCTTTCGTTTGCGATGCGGTTGTGCCTATACCAGGGTGTGGTGTCCGACCGCTCGTGGTTCCGCCACTCGGCTCGGGGCACTCATGGACGACCGAGGCACTCATGGACGAACTATCGTAACTCCCATGGGACCAGCCCCGCTCTAAAGCATGCCCTGTTGTTGCCAGTCAAAGATTCACGTCCGCCCGACCATTCCCAACACTACAAGAAACACCGCTTTGCACGTTGTCTGACCCCTGAATGCCCGTCACGCGCCGACCCGCCTGAATCCTCTCCGCCTCGTCTAAAGCAGCTTCCCTAGCCGCCCACTCGTCCTCTTCCTCCTCCTCTTCTTCCTCTCCATACCCCAGCCTCTCTGCCCCGCCCGACCCCTCCTCCTCCTCCTCCTCCTCCTCCAAACCTACATCTTCCGCCGCTTCCTGGTCGCGGAAGTTGTCGTGGGAGTACACGCACTTGTCGCCAAAAGCACAACGCCCCGCGACGAAAAACGCGCAAGGTTTGCTGACTTTGCCGGTGCGAGGCGCAGACAAGGCGGCGCCCACCCCCGCTTGGACGGCTGCAACGGACCTTGCCGATTCTGCCTCGGCCGCCTTTTCCGCCGCCGCCGTTCTTGGTGACTGTCGCCACCGGGCACGTGAAGAGCGGCCGCCCCAGGGAAGGACGCAAGCGCGAAACACAATGAGCGTGTGTGTGAGCTATTGTTCTACAGATCGGCGTCCCCGGTGGCTTGGTAGGTGGTCCGCGTGCCTATCAAGATCAATTTCGTGGGTTCAAGTCTCACCGAGTGCATGGTCGTAGGGACTTTTTCTTGCATAAAAAAATTGATGGGCGGAAAGCGCGAGAGCGTGAGTTAGCTACATTCGATGAAAATCGACGAGCAGTGGGAATGCTGAACCCTATGAGCGACAAAAAATAAAGGCACGTACCGGGGGGGGAGAAGGGACGACACCTGTGACCACGGCTTGTCCAGAATATCGCTGAGGGTAAAACCTCCTACGAGCTAGGCTGGAAAGCAAAAGTGATGACTGAAAAAAAACAAAAAAAAAGATCAGTTATGTAGTCGAGGGCGTACCTCGTGTTGGAAACTTTTCATTTTCCGCCGCAGCACAAGCAACACCAGCAGTGCCAACACTAATAGCAACATCAAAACTTAACACCAACACATCACCATTACCATAAAAATAGAGCCAGAGCCAACATGGCGGGGCAGATAGGCAAAGAGGAAGAGCGCAGGACTAGCGGCACCAGCAGCGCCGACAGAAGGAAATAGAGACAATGCTAGATCCTGGCCGCCCTTACGTTTCGTCAATGAACACACCCGCAAGCCGCCGTAAAAATATACTGCACAGGAAACCTCGCCGTACGCGCTACGCGGATCTTGGAGGTGAAATCGTTGAATGCGTTCGGTAATGTCTTGCGAATAAGTTCGAGAAAGCAAGCTCCCTACCCGCCTGACGTCGCACCATTGTTGTGTGACTCTACGGCTAGGGCAGTAACATACCGTGTGTGTATGCATTTTCGATGCGATTGTGCCTACACCAGGGTTTGGTGCACAACCGGCCGTGCTTCTTCCACACGGCTCGGGCATTCGTTTACAGTCACGCATAACCGAGGCACTTATAGAAAACAAATCCGTAACGCCCTGATACATGCCCTGCTCGGGCAATTCAAAGTTTTACGCCCGCCCGGTCATTCCCAAGACCCCAAAGAAATATCGGGTTGCATGTTCTTTTTGTGCCAAACAGTCGTGACACGCCGACTTGCCTGAATCCTCTCCGCTTCGTCCAAAGCTTCCCCAGACGCCCACTCGTCCTCTTCCTCCTCATCTCCTTCCTCTCCATACCCCAGCCTCCCTGCCCCCCCCGGCCCCTCCTCCTCCTCCTCCTCCTCCTCCTCCTGGTCGCGGAAGTTGTCGTGGGAGTTCACGCACTTGTCGCCAAAAGCGCAACGCCCCGCGACGAAAAACGCGCAGGGTTTGCTGAGCTTTCCGGTGCGAGGCGCAGCCAGGGCGGAGCCCATCCCCGCTTGGACGGCCGAGACGAACCTCGCCGATTCCGCCGCAGCAGACGCGATCAGAGCGCGGGCCGAGGAAAACTCTCGCGCCGAGGCAGCTTGGGTGTGTCCCGTCGACGCTGTGCAGGAAAAGACCGCGGCGAGACGCGGTGAGGGAGGGACAGAGGGAGGGGAAAGAGGAGGGAGGGAGGGAGGGAGGGAGGGAGGGAGGGAGGGAGGGAGAGATATCTAGTGTGTCAAACTGATCGTTTTCTCGCTGATATCTAGTGTGTCAAACTCCTCCATGTCACGTTCGTTTATTTCACACATCTCTGCTTACACATCCCGTTCCTCCTTGTATATTTCACATTCTCCTACTATGTGAGTTCTGCTCTCTATTGCTTTACCACACGGGTACATCTGTGCATCTATTTCTTCCTCCTCCTGGCTACTGGTATACCTCCTTCTTCTTTCTGGCAGGTCCAGGTCACCTACACGAAAGCGCAGTTTCAGCGTTTTCGCGATTGGGCCGTGCAAATACGGTTTCATGCCTATTCCTTCCCTCAATCCCCCGTATATCTCCAAGTGTTTTCCCGATTCCACCTTGTTCCTTAGCGCTAGCCTTTCCGTTCTTTCTATCATTTCTTCTACTTCTGCCTTGTACCTCCCAAACTTCCCGGCGGACATCACCTTTTCTTGGCCTCGCCCTAGATCCTTCCATATTTTCTCAACTACGCTATCCCATCTTATTCCAGCTCGCCCTTTTGTTACTTTCTCCCATACAGCTCCATCGACTATGGCTGGCAACCTCTTTTTTCGCACTGGGGGGGGGGGGTTCATTCGCTACTTTCCTTGGTTATTTGACCATTGACCACGCATCCCTTTCGAGACGGAGCACCGTTCCTACTCCTAATAGAGACACCTTCAACAGTTGGCGCTCATTACGCTGTTTCCATACCAGGTATATTACATAGTGTATTTTGGCTAAGCTCATCTCCTTCCTGTTTCACCGCCTGTGCCCACCATCTATCTCCTAAGATAGCGATTGTTCTCTCGCTACCACCTAGTGTATGTACCAAACTCATCCATGCCTAATTTCTTTATCTCCTGTTGACACATCTCGTTCTTCCTTGTACAAATCGCGTTGTCCCACCTCGTGAGTTCTACACTCAATTGCTCTGCCATAAGGGCACATTAGTGCATCTACTTTCTCTTCCTCCTGCCGGCTACTGATATACCTGGTACCTCTTCCTTCTTTCTAGCAGGTCCACGTCCCATACACGAAATCACAGTTTCAGCGTTTTCGCGAAGTCCCTTGGGCCGTGCAAATACTTTTTCATTCCCATCTCTTCTCTAAACTCCCCTTACATATCGTGCTTCTCCTCTTTCGCTCTTAGCGCTAGCCTTTCCCCTCTTTCTATCCTTTCTTTCATTTCGGTCTTGTACTCCCCAAAGTTCTCTATGGACAACATATCTTCTTGGTTTCCTCCTACAGCAAATCCTTAATACTTTCTCGACTGCGCAATACCACCATAGTCCAGCTCGCTCTTTAGTTACTTTTTCCCCTACAGCTCTATCAACTATGTGGCTGGAAACGTCTTTTTTTGGCATGTCCCTTACTTTATATTGTCATTTCAACTTTCTCACGTCTCTGTGTGTCTGAAGTGGGTACATTCCGAGTTGCCCCCTCAACACTGCATTACTCGTCCTACTTGAGCATCCTAGGGTATGTTTTAGCGGCTGTCACCTGTACTGTGAACGGAGGGGGGGTGCACTGCTGGGGGGGGGGGGGGGTAAGGTCTTGTGGGGCGCATTAACTTTCAGGCGTCGCTGGACAAAAGAACGAACTCCGTCGGCATCGGGTTAAGTCGCAAACATGGTTGCCGTTGTCGCTGAAAAGACGCCCTCACTACCATGCCAGTCCGCTCGCACGTGCACCGCTTGCCACCGCTACTCTTGTTGGAGGCGCGCTCGGGCCATGTCGCAATATCTAGTAGTAGTGAAGGGCGGCGTGCGGTATGGGTCATACTCACATGTGGCGACATTGTGCCACGATCCTGCCACTCTGCGAGCAGGCGCCGCCCGAGGCACTGCCCCTTCCGCGCCCGCCCCACCCAACCTGGCATTTCCCTCGAAGAAGTAACCACTGTTTTCATCGTTCGGGGGAGGCTGCCAAGGCCATGCCGATGATCCCCTCTCGCCGGTTTCTGCATGGCTGCTACTACCGCCGACATCGCCATCGCCACCGCCACCGCCGCCACAGGTAGCCGGCGAGGCGATACTCTCGTTCCTAAATTCCTGTACTACCCGACGCCCCCTCACGCCGGCGGAAGCTTCTGTTCGGGCCCCGTGGGAAACCCAGGGGGGCTTAAGGTGGGGCACTGGGCGGGGGGAGGTTTGCGTGCCGGGGGCCAAGCGCTTGGTGGGCCGTTCGTCGGCGAATTTCTTGGGCTGATAGCCCTCCTCGGCTGCGTCTCGAGAGTGCACGAAAATGCACTTTTTGCCTCTCATGCACATGCCTGCAGTTGCACGTATTATACAACATAGTGGTGAGGGAAGGGGTTAGGTTTGAGGCGCGATGGTTGAAAGCGGGGTGACAGGGGAGACAGGAGGGTGCGCAAGTCAAGCAAACCTGACGCGGTGAGACCATACGCTAAGAAAAAGGTCCGTTGCAGCAGTGGCCGTACAAGTCAAGGGCGCAAACTATGATAATTTAGGACCTCTGCCCAATCACGGGATAGTCTGGGAAAACCACACGGCAGAGCAATGCGCAGGTTGCAGACCGACCTATGGTAAGAAAAGCAGGCGGATAACAGAAACTGCATTTTTTTTTTACGTCGGTCGCTTGCCAAGGCTCTCGGAAACACCAATGCCACAAACATTGAAACAGCGAAGACAATACTAAAGGATGGAGGCCGCCTGACCAACAACGACGCCGCGGCCGAGTCACCCAAACGCCCTCCCAATAGGTTCCCTATACCCCTGCAGCGGCATCCAGTGGCTGTGTCGCTTCGGGACATCAACATTCAGGCAGTACCGACGAATATTCCGGGTACGTATCCTATGAATCACATAAAAAAATCCCTAGCGGTGAAGCACGTACGTGCACATCTAGGAAACAAGAGCTAAGGCCGTCGCGCACGCTAACCTTTCGCGAAAAACTTGCACCACTCCCTCGTGCTCGCCGCCGTCCCCGCCCCCGCGCTGACCTCGGCGCCCCCCCCCGTCACCTGTCGCTTGTCCGAGGTGCCATGCGTGAAACTGCATCGGGCTCCGCTCTTGCACCACCCCTACGAGTACGAAGCGAGGACGCAGCAAGCATAGCCGCATCCTGGCGTAAACACAGCTATAAACAAAACTCAAACAGCAGCATACTGCTGTATACCTGGTGTTGTATTCGGCAACTTGCGTGCGCGAACGAAGAAATTGCGCGAACACCACATAGTGCCGGGGCACAAGAGGTGTTGGAGCTATGATAGGGCTGAGAATCGGAGCGAAAGTTCGGTTGATTTCAATCGGTTTCGGCGAAGCCGGTTGATCGAATCGCTGTCAGGGAAAGGAGGGAAGAAACTGGGCTACAGCTGTCAAATGACGGGGGTGGAACAATGACGGGGAATAGATATAGGGAAAAATTCCACAGGGTTTGCCAAGGGGGGGAGGTGAAAGAAGGAGCCTTCACGAAGGGAAAGTGAGATATTTGATATTTGATGGTACAGTGATGGATGCAAGAGTGCTACCGCGGGACGAGAGGATATTCGATTCAAGCCGGACTGGAACATGTACGATACATGGTCGGAGGGAAAAAAGAAACATTGCTACTGTATTCAACAACTCGCCACGCTTGACGTTGGAGCGATTTCGAACAAGCGAAGCGAGCCCCAATCGCCCCCCGCCCCGGCTGTATAGGGGGGCAATATATACGGTATAAGACGTCATGAACAATCGTAAAATACTATCGCGGCCATTTTGCACTTCCGATGCCGATCGAAATCATATGATTGAATATGACTGAATAGGTTGCGATTCACAGCTTTCGTTGGAGCGGCAAACGCCTTCGGGAGGGGTGGGCGGCTCACCTGATTATCAATACTGTCTGGGCCCTTGAAGGACGGCGATACCATGTGATAGCTGGAACTCATTGTGAGGGGGGGCGGTTAGGGGATGGGTTCAACAACATCGGAAGCACTCGAGCTGTCGATGCTTTTCTGGAGAGGATGCTTGCACCGCATCATGGTTGTGTCACGAGTTTTGGATGGGACGATGCCTCAAGCCACATCGGAGACCCCAATCTCGCCCGGGCGTTGATCCCACGGCAGCCGTATGCGCGTACGTAAATACATACCAGGTATGACACAGGATAAAACACTTCGATTTGTGGGGTAAGGATTGGGGTTAGGGTTACGGTTTCAGTTACCGATGCACACGTCTGAGAACAATCGAAATTCGAGTTTGGTTCCGCGCTTGCCGAGACGAGACGCCCGAGTCGTGAGCGGTGGATCAGACAGTTCTCTCTTCTACGGAAACAACCCCAACTCTGAATCCCAAGTACGTACTGTTGTAGTTGGTGCCTGAAGAGTGCATGCAGTTGTAAAATGGTGGCTTTGGAAAGATTTTGCCGAGAACACCGCAGAGACGTATCGCTCTACGCCCTCCACGTTTTGTCGAGAAACCCAGCTTTGAAAATCGTCCGAGGGGGTGCGTTATGTTGCCTGCTATACGGTATTTTCGTATTTGAAACACAGTGCGAGTCAACCATCTTCTTGGATAAGTGGTAAAGTGGTCGTAGGATCTACCGAAAACTGGTATCTGCAACAAGTTACTATTTTTATATCTTTTTTTTTTGCAATGATCACTTTTACTTTCTAGACATCACTTTTACTTTGCGGACAAGCCGACAGAAACATACGCTCAAAGCAGCAAAATGACCACCCGGAAAGTACGGTGAAACGGATAAAACTCTTGCCGAGCAGCCTGACGCTGCTGCATTAATTACCATCAGTATCGTGTATCGTAGCTCTCGCAAATCAGGGTAACTCGAAACACTGGTCGTTTGTTAGGCAGGCCCACTCTGATGTATTGTGTGGGAAAATATCCGCACCGGTGCGACTACAGTATCATCATAAACTACATACAGCAGCAGCGAGTAGGTTTAGCAGGTTGGGAGAAGGGATTTTTAGGGATGTTTTTTACTTGAAAAATGTGTAGCGTGGTCTGCACTTCGGAATCGTCGTCCGCAACTGAGAAATTTCCTGGTTCGATGCAAACTCGGCGCAGCCGCCTTTATGGCGAGTTTTGGCCCGTTTTGGCTGCGGTTTGGGGTCAGGGTTAGGGTTAGGGTTAGGGTTAGAGTCAGGGGTGGGGTTGGGTCTTCGCCCGTATCCTGATCCCAACAGGAACCAAAACACCCGAACAGCCTACCAACCTAAAGATCCCTTCTCCCAGATTGTTGAAGGTCCTCGCAGCAGCAGCAGTTCTATAAAAGCTGCGTTGTTGGGTTTGAGTACGTTTGAGTCTTAGTTTGAGTATCGTTTGGTATATATGTTAATTTCACAATTAATTTCAAAAATAAATTTAATGGAGTGAGTGTGTTGAAGTTGAAGCACGCCACCACACAAACTGTACGTACGTACGAGCAGTTACGAACGATACTTTGTCCTCGTGCCGGTCGCCCCGGTGGTTCAAGTGTTAACCTCGAATTCTACTTGTGTTTGAGTCCTGGGTTCGAGCCCCAGGTGGGTCGGACATTTGACTTTATTTGCAAAAATAAAAATAAAAAAGGATTCAATTGTTGAGAGCGCCTTGCAGCGTGGGTAGGCACAATTCGATGCGAGTCGACGAGGGAAGAAAATGCTGAAATGTTCTCGCGATAAAAATGAAGGCACGTACCGTAGCGGGAAGGGGGGTAGAAGAGCCTGCTATGTGACCCCGGATCTGAGTTACGAGTTGGAAGGAGAGAGAGAAGAAGATGTGCGAAGATAATAAATGGGATGAGCAAAAAAAAAAAAAAAAAAAAACACGTGCTGCGCTTGAGTGTGGTGCAGTCCGTTGAGGAACGCCAACAATTTATACATACCTACCTGGTACGTACGAACGAGAAGTTACGAACGATACTTTGCGCTCGAGTATCGTACGAGCACATATCTACCAGGGACATACTCGTTGTACGTGGTACATGGAGTGCATGCGTTGAGCGTTGAGGCGTTGAGGTAAGCAGACAAACTGTTCGTACGTGCTCGTATTATGATGATACACAAGGTTTTCCCCTTCGGGATTATGGTCGACCTGAAATCCCCATGGTGTCGCCAGCTGAAACGGGAGAACAGAACAACTCAGGCGTTCGTTCCTCGTATCTACCAGCTACTCGTACATACCAGGTATATACCAGGTATATACCAGGTATATATATTTTTTCTCATCCCATTCATTATCTTCGCACATCTTCTTCTCTCTCCTTCCAACTCGTAACTCAGATCCGGGGTCACATAGCAGGCTCTTCTACCCCCTTCCCGCTACGGTGCGTACGTGCCTTCATTTTTATCGCGAGAAGATTTCAGCATTTTCTTCCCTCGTCGACTCGCATCGAATTGTGCCTACCCATGACATTGTTGGTTGCCACCGGGCAGAATCGAAGAATACCTCCGGTACAAAAAAAAATCTTCGGAACGCTACGTAGAGAACTGAGAGTGTAGCCACCGGGCAAGTAACACACACACAACCGACCAGCCCAAACGAGTTTATATACCAGGTATTTTTTAGAACCGCAGTCCCGTTATGGGGACAAACTACTTAGAATTTGAGTGGATTTTCCACAAAACAGGACTGCGGTTCTAAAAGGGTTACTTTTATATACGAACGATACTTGCTGCGCTTGACTGTTCACGTCTTGCTTTTGTTCAGCGGGCCAGTGCCGAAAAGGCGACAGGGCCGACATGACAAGTATGAGCAGGGGGCGAGGGAGCATGTTATACGCACACGGTGGTGCAACTACGGCCAGAGCTGGCTGCGTATGTGACCCAAAATCGATCGAATACAAGTGGCCGATCTTGTGAAATGTATGAAGGCCATGGCCTTGCGCTCGAACACATGACGCGAAAGAAAAAACGTACCTGGTACAGCCTGGTACGTAAAATACATACCAGGTATACTTTTGGTCTTCAGAACTCGAAAGGACTCAATCAAGGAGTACAACTATCTGGCATGTATGTGAACATTCTCAAGGTTCTTCCAATGCAGCAGCTACTCTTGGTGTGGAATGAACCACAGTGCTAATAATGCACTCAATACCATGTAGCTACACGGCAATACCTTTTGATAGAAGACGCACAGATTCGAGCGCCTCCGCCCCGACGCGGCAGTCGCCATGAGACACGAAGAACAAGCAAGTGATAGGTATCCTACGTAGTGTGTACATTTCTACGTACGAGAGGTACGAGGTACGAGGTACGTTTCGAAAAAAAGGGTTTCCACTCTCTCTAAAAAAGCGCTGGGAAAGCGGGGGCCGGGTGTGCACTCAAACAACGGCGGGAAGAGTGAGAAACCCAGAGCCTGGTCTGCGTTGCCGTGGGCCGGGCGCTTGCACCGGTCTTTAAGCCGCGCTAATACCGCGACGTGTCTCCTGGCGAACCGATCCGTTCTCCGATTTGCAAACACGCACGATGTCTAGGCGGCGGAGGCGATCAAGCTGGCCGCCTTCTTCTGCTTCTGTTCCTTGGTCGGTATCCAACAGGGGGAATGAGACAACAGAAGATAGCAACGCCGAGCATGCACCGCTTCATGTTCCCCAGCCGCGGTCCTTGAAGCGCCCACCGCTAGTCGCGGTGGTCGCGCTGGCGGTAGCAATCACGGCAGGAGGTGAGAGAATAGGGTTGGGATCTTGCCCTCTTTCTATTTTTATTAGTTTGGGGGAACCGAACATGTTGCGAAATTCGAAATTAATTTCCTTTCTTCACTGAAACACAAAGATCGGTGCGTCGAGAAGCAGCGTATCATACAAATCCACACGGCTCCGTCAGGCCACTGCTGTCTTAAAAATTGCGTTATTAATAGGTTGGTTGTCGTTTGTGTGTGCCGGGTGGGGGGGGCGGGGTGGTACCATAGGCGGCCGTTGGTAAATTCGCACAAGGAGCCCACGATCTTTGGCCTCCAGGCCCTACGTACGTCACACGTGTGAATCGATTGGACCGTCGCAAAATAATTTCAACACTTGAAAAAAGTCCTCCAAGATCTCCATTCCCTCAGGGCTTACTGTACAAGGGTGATATTGGAGTATTTAGTGTTTCTCAACCGGTGCACGTATCGAGCCCAAAGGTACTTCTTTTGTTCGTTTTATAAATGATAGATCACTGAGCTACTCAGTCAGGGATCAGCTGACTGAGTAGCTCAGTGGTCTATCTTTTATAAAACGAACACAATGTGCACGAGTACTATTGCATGTATTGTTTTTTTCGTCGCTGAAGATAACTCGGTGCTCCGCCTATACGTATTTTCGGGTGGTAAGCGCATAGTACTTGGTATGCCGACTTCGAGCCCGATCACTCGATGGTACCCTGGGGTAAACTGGTAAATGAGCATACATACAATAATGCTGATGGTGACGTATTGTATCCCGCTCAAGCATGGCCGGGAGAACAGTGAACCCACTTCAAAGTCATCCCGCCTCCCTGTCCGGCATTGCTACCATCGTGGGAGTTAGACATTGTGAGTAGTAGGGGTCTACCGTTCGTTGTCAAAATAGTGGCACAACGATTTGGATAGACCATGCATGCAACTAGACTCAATGCAAAGCCTGCCGTCCCCGCCCTTTTGTGCTGCCCGCGCATCCTCCAGTGGTACCGCTAAAAGTGTGGTCACGGCCTGGTCCGGGGTCTGGCTCGGCTGTTGACCAACCTGTTGCTCGGTCTCGACCAGGCAAGTGTATTGGTTGTTGCACTGGTATATAGGTACTACTGACAGACACTTGGCGGAAGTCCACACCGACGGGCTGACCGATGCACCGAATCATTGGGTCGTGATTCTATCATATCGGGTTGTTGTGGTGTCACACGTGTACTAAGCTACTGTAGACCCTAGGAACTTGCGCAGAAGGATGTTAGTACCGTCGTCAACTTGTGAACGTTTGTAGCAAGGAATAAAGAACCAGAAACCAACCCACCTCTTGTGTGTTTTCGGCAAATGCCAAAAATACGTACGAGGTAAACTATACCATGTAGAATATGGTACGCCGGACGCTTCAAGCAACTCGAAAGGAGTCCCCTGTTTGTTTGGTTCCGGCAATATCATAAACTCGCAATTGTATTCAATGACGCGCTCTCAATAGACGCTGACTGCAGAAGTTGGACGCACACGATGTACTATTCCAAGAGAACCTAGTAAGAAATCAAGCATTGGTTGGTATCGTCACCGAACCGCTCGTGCCTGATACTTGGCCCGAGGCTACGGAAATACTGTTATACCTCGAACAGGATATTTCAGATGGTCGGTCACATCTCTTTCTGGTAGACGTGCTGCCGCCGTGCATCTCGATTCGACTTCTTTGTAAAAGAAGAAACATTTTCCCGCCACCCGTTCATCAGGGCCCCCGATCGACGCTGATGGGCAACTCCCCGTTATGACCGGGAAATCATCGCTGGATACGCCTCGTAGTGATAGTAATGTGTTGGAGTCGATGGAATACCTGATTCAGTCGACAGACGACGCTGTGCAAGCCGGACTGCAAAAAGAAAGGTCGGCAGCTTCTTCTCCAGACTTTTTTTTCCCGAAAGGCGCCGCGAATGTAGGCACACGGTCGAGATACGCTCGGTCGTCGGGGGAGCCTTTGGTGAGGAAGATGATGGAGGAGACGGAGTCGACGTTGACGCATCGTTCCGGTGAGGTCCCGAATGAAGTAATCGAGCCGACTTGCGCAACTGGAGCGATGACCTGGATGCATGCCGACGGGCAGACGCCTGTTGTAGAGGAGCCAACTGATCTCGCCAGATCGACTCCTTTGGCGCCAGATGGGCATGTGCTGAGCGTGCCAGCCGACTTATCTTCGACCATGTCAGCTGGACAGGTTTCTCAACGGGCAATGGAGGCGAGCGAGATATCGGCTGGAGGCATAGAAATGCTCCCATCGCGACCACCGTCGGAGTCTATCGAACACCGTCTTAGGGCGCCGACTAAAGTGGACCCATGGGTTGGCCTGTTGAGTTGTTCAGCGACGTTTCCAGAGGTCATCACGGCGTGGGATGAAGCAGAGATGATGGCATCTTCGCCTCCCCATCTTGTGGAAGATGTGCAGACTGCAGATGTAACGGCCATATACGAGCTTCTGCTGGAAACACCGCCATCCTGTGCAGTTGCGGGTTGGAGAACTTTTTTCTCGGACTCTCATTCCCTGGACGATTCAGGGCCTCCCCTGCTGGTCCCAGGACACGAGACGACTGCACCCATCACAGGTCTAGTGCGAGCTTCTGTAGTAACACCACCACCTTTTAGAGCTGTTGTTCTGGGGATTCTGCCGGCAAAAGCTGAAGAGCCGGAGCAGTCGACGCGATGTCTATCCCCGCAAGTAGACGAACTAGCGGTGGCTCTATCAGAGGGAAGTGAAGGCACGGTCCGAGACGAAAAGCCGCTTGAAGCTCCCCTATCATCTGCATCCGAAATCGCAGAGGGCAACGGTACGGAGGCTGGAAAGGTGGGAGATTCAAAACTTCCTCTACCTACACAAGAAGACGAGGGGCCGGCGGTAGTAAAGCGCGGCGATTGGGAGTCGACCGAGGGCGAAGTGGCGCTTGAACTCTCTCGTATTTCTGAGCCTGTACTGCTCGGCACCAAACTCACCGAGACCGCAGTGGCGGGAGAACCAGCACGTTGCCCACGAGCGGTGCTGGGAGCCCCCTTCTTCTATGTAACTGCCTTTCTAGAAAGGGTTCCTACGGAGGTTGAAGCGGGCGCACAATTGACATGTCCCCTGCCCGTAGAAGGAGACGAGCCGGCGGCCACAGATATGGGTCAGGACAGAGAAACGCCTTCAGACGAAGTGGCCTCCAACACTATTCAGCCCTCGGCAGCTTCGACGCTAGAACGTATCAGTGCGGGAGCTGAAGCGCGTGGAATGTCGACCCAATTTCCGCCTCCGCAAGATGAGTCGACAAAGATAAAAATGGGGGAAGGGCGCGTCTCACCTCTCGCGCTGCAATATTGTCCGGCTACCCTTCTGCGTGCGATCTCCGCTGAGCGAGATACGGCAACAGCAGTGTGCTCTTCCTCTTTAAGCGCGGAATACGGGCCTACGGCAACAATTCCAGGTGGGGTTGAAGATACAACCGACGCTGACGCTCTGCTGTACCGCGGGGGCGCGGCTGCTGGCGATTCGACGACGAAGGTAGATGCGGAGACAAGATCAACAGCTTCTGTCCTGATCGAAGACGACCCGGCCAACGCCGACACGGGTGCGAACGACGAAACGCTCGAAACTCTGTCATGTCTCGCCGATGTACCCCTTGCTATCTTTTTAGGGGAGGCAGAGATTCAGACGGATACGTGTCCCCTCCTGTTCATGGACACTCCGGAAGCTACAGAATTTCCTACAGACGGAGCGTCGGCTAACGCCGACTCGAGTGCAAACGACAAAATGCTCAAAATCTTGTCATGTCCCGCCGATGTGCCCCAGGCCATCTTCTTTGGGGAGGCGAATACGTGTCCCCTCCTGCTCGCGAACACTCCGGAAGCTACAGAAGTGCCTACAGACGGAGTATCGCTGTTCCGGATAGCATTGCCCTCTTGGGCGACGGGGGTCTCTGCCACGTGCAGTGTGGATGGAGCTGTGGGGGAAGAATCAACGTCGTATCTGCCTTTAGAAGGTGTCACAACCACGGCACAAGCACCCAGAGACGCAGAAACGCAAGGAAAAGCAGACTCTCGAGCAGCGACCGTACCCAAGATGGGGTTATCACAGGCTGAAGGAAAGGAAGCAGACCAACCCTGTTTAGAAATGCTCGTGCGGGAGTTCAACTCGTGGATACGGTCAATCACGTTCCCGGTCAGGAAAATCGAGGCCGGAGTGGTGCCCAACGGTATGCGCGCCGGGTTGATCGCCACGGAGGCTTTGGCGGACGGGGAGACGTACCTAGTTGCTCCTGAGTCGATCACAATGGACGTATCCAAGGTGAGATCAGCGGAAAGGAATGCTAGCCTTCGCGTTATTATTGGTTTATCTCAATGGACACGTTTCAGGTTTTTCTCGCAAAAAACGAAAGTGACGAAACGCGTTATCGGCAAGAAGTTGGGCTTCGTTGTCGTACGGGCGCCTCGACTCAAAGAGCGTGCAAGGCCGAGACGGGAGGGTTGACGAGCTTATGCAGACAACTTTGATGGTCGCTGCAAGGTGCTTGCCGACAAATTGTTGAACTGGTAACCCCACGGTCACGAGTCTACGGGGGGGAAGGAGTCACATGTCGAAGATCAAACATTCTTGAGTCGATTTTACTCCGTATTTTTATACAGATTGCTGAGCCATATCGTTGCCAATACCTCTCTTTGGTTGCGTGCGGTTTTTCCCTTCCCGCATCGCTTTCCTTCGCCGGATCGGACCAAAGGCTCGAGAAGATCCCGAACTCGGTCCACCGCTTGGCAGGATTCGGACGCACCTATCGCCAATCGGCTTGTGGGACGACGAGTTGGACAGCCTGCGGGTTCTGCTTATCGCCGAGACATTTTCACGGGTGAATCGGTCGCTGCATATGCCTTGTGCAATAACTTTTGTTTTGTTGGTGGTTCTTGCACGTCGATCCCTTTTCTACTGCGTATAGTTGTTCCACCAGATACATGGCGCCAGGAGAAGTCACTTTTTGTTTCTTGCGCGGACCTCTTGTCACAATACGAAACTCCGCTGAGGGGACATTTTTACCGAATATCGATTAGGTGGAGGCTTGGTGTGCAGTGCGTGATGCTGCGTATATCAAACTGCCGTGCACATGGACGTTTCGTGTTACATTTGTTGGGAAGGGGAGATACGAGCGAACCGAGGCCTGGTCAAGTGCTGGTACGCCGCCTTGACAAGAAACCACCCACCACCGTGTATATAGTGCGTATGCTTGTTTTTTGTTTTTGCCTCTGTTTTTACTTGAGGTATTTCTTCCACTCCAGAGTTATTGGAGCCTGTCCTGCGACCACGGACTGCATTGTATTGTGAGTTAATGTGAGAACAACAACAACAACAACAACAACAACATATGTCCTAACAAACAGGCGGGTCGTTCCTTCTGGGCGCCGTACGTGCGCCTCCTTCCGACGCTGAGCGACGTTATGTCCTACCATCCGTTATTCTTCGACGACACCGCCGTTGCTTCGTTGGAGGGATCGGACGTGCAAGCTGCTCTAAGGAAGCGCCGCTACTCCGAGGTGGAAGCTTTCAACAGCAAGTTCGTCGACGATAAGTCTGCCGTCCTAGAGTTAGAGGTGAAACCATCGACAAATAAAACACGTGTAGCGTATTCTACGTCGAACGGCGCCCGGTGTATGCCCCCCGGGGAGCACTCCACCGGTGCTTTAGGTACTGTCAATTGCGGCTGCCCCACTGTCGCCCGTACTTTAGGTACTGCAGTAGCTGCGATTAACAGCTGCCTGTGAAAAAAAATCGAAAGCAGGAGTGAACTCCGAGAACGATCCTTACCGGTTTATGCAAGGTTAAATCGTCGGTGGGCCGCTCGCGCCCGCAGCCCTTACTTTTGCGGTCTGGGCGTTTGCTTCGGATGTACACGTTAGGGAAACTCTTTCAGTGTCGACCCAAACACCGATACCCTGATTCAATCTTCCGCTGTGGAACGAGCTTTGTCGGGTCACAGAATACAACGTCGCGGGTAGAGACGTCAAGCAAGCACCCCTTAACCCTTGTGCGGCTGCAGTCCCGTTTCGGGGACGAAAAAACTTAAAATTTGGGTGGGTTGTCCCCAAAACGAGACTACAGTTTGCCCACAAGGGGTCTAGGGCCTCAGGCTACGCGCAACCATGAATTGTGCCTGGAAGTGTATTGGATAGCGGCTATAGGTTATCCAGGTTGAAGGCGCGACCAACGAGTTTTTGTGGAGAAATCATGTCTGGCCTTTAGTACATAACTGGTATGTTGACAAATTTGCGCTACTTCTGTTCACAGGGGTGTTTTTCCCCCTCTTTGACATGTCGTGTATTTTTTGTTCTCGTAGTCCCCGATTGGGCAAAAGGACCTTTTGTATATGGTGTACGTACGACGCGTTTAAATGATAAATATGTGACTACAACATGGGGCGATGAGGTGACACCGACGACGACATGGGCGATGAGGTGACACCGCGCGGCTTGGCCGACCAATACAATTTCACAAGCACACTCCAAATGCAATCGCACCAACACACTTACAACGCAGTCCCACGAACACACTCCCATAAAGCTAGCTCTGTCCATCCCCAACCATGCGTCCTTAACGTTGTGGCGTTATGTTCGCTCGGCATCGGCAACCACCAGGATGTTCTTGGTGAGGGGTGGATAACGCTGGACCGCTACCTGTGGGCCACTGCGGTACTAGACAGCCGGATGATCTGGTGGGACGGGCGGAAACACCTCGTACCGTTGCTGGATCTCGTGAGTCTACAAATCCTTTGCCACTGGTACCAATAGGCGGCCGAGGAAACTTGGCGACACGTTGAATTCGATTGATGAAGCGTTTGGTTCCCACACGTGACAATAACATAGTCCTACGAGTTATCCAAGAAATCAGCACGAATCGCGCTTATTTCTATAATGTTACCAAGGCTGTACGGTTGCGGCCACGCAACACAAGGATGGAAATTGACCCATCATCAGCCGAGGCACTGGCAAGGCGGAATTTTCCTCTGACCGCAAGTTCTGGTGACCTGTTTCGACAAACTTGCTCCATAGATCAAGTCAGGGGTACTCCACGTAAACCAGGAGTATTTTTTGTCGTGATCAAGTACCCGTAGGGCTAATATGGTGAAGGCGACCAATTATTTTCGCTCGCTGTATTGTCTCTCGCTGTATAATACCTCCAATAGGTAAACAACGCCCAGGGTCCTCGGGGGACACTTGTGCAAGAGACTGTTCAAGACGCTGAAGGAAACGCTGTCGCGACTACAACCCAGAGCTTCGAAACGGGCACGCAGGTAGTGCGTCCGAGCCGTAATGTGCCGTACGGTCGATAGGAGCGTCGTTTTTTTTCGGGGCAGCACGATAACACCTCTGCGTCCTCTGGGATGCCATGATTAGTGACTGCAAAATTGATCCTAGGATGAAACTACCGTACCTCTCACCGGGTTTCAGACACTTCATCAGGCGTGCTTGGGGGGGGCTGTGCCTTGAGAAAGGGGGGTTGTATTGGAAACTAAGTTTGACGGATCAGGAGTATCGTAGAAAGAGGGGGTATTGGCACCTGGGTCGGTCAATGCCCGCAGCTGGTGGGGATGGTGATGAAAGCCTACGCGAACACTGGCAAGGCTGGGGCCTTCTGTTGGATGTTTTCGTCCTCTACCATCGGTGGAAGCAGAGGGGGTTGTTGTCGTGGCTGCCAGAAGTCATGATGTCTGGATCACGTGTCCCAAGCGGCCCGTAGCGAAGTGATACTGTCGACAGAAACAGTCTGTACTGGGGACTGCCATATTAGTTGGAAGGGACAACCTACCAGTACGCCACGGTAGGAGGATGTTCCTTCCAACCAATACGCCTATTTTCGGCGCGATGCATGTGTACGATACAACACCAACCAGGCCCGACTGACTACCTTTGTATACTACTCGCGATTCATCTTGCGTTGCGTGCTTGTCGCAGGTGTTGGAGAACTACGGCCATGCCAATCACATTCTCTTCCTGTACCACGGATTCTCCCTCGGCCGGGAAAACAGGCACGATTGCGTGTGGGTCGCTCCCCAACGACTTCCTCGTGGGCCTGGGCACAAGTTAATGTTGGCGAGGATGAAGGAGGTACGCCCCTTACCCGGTTGCTGTGTTCATCCTTGATTGTAGAAGGTAGACGGAGCCTTCCAGCATGCCCAGTTAACCACCTCAGCGACTGGTGGTGCCACGACAATAGGAGGTGCTCAGACTCGAGACTCGATGGTAGATTGACAAGCGCCTACGACTCCAGCGCGCCGCACGCTCATACCTATGTGCGTACTTAATCGGCGCCCTATGACCAAACTTATCGCTTCCAAAAGGCAAAACAATACATCACTGACTTCATCCAATGTCAACCCACTACCAGGAGCTTCGAAGTGTAGATACTGCGCTACTTTTATACATTTTAACACCTTCTTATGATCTCGTTCATGCGAAAGCTGAGCTCGTCCTTATCTGCCACAACTTTCGCCCGCACTGGTTGCTTATTGTTTAACGCGAAACCTCAAGGCGTTCCCTGGTGGGCGACCTTCTTTTTGCATATCGCTCGACAAGTATGGCCCCTACGATTTCGCGTCGTACGTGCGGATCGCGACGGGTCTTCCGGCATTCCCGGAGCCCCCTCTTGACACGGGCGAGCCCTATTCCGGCCGTGAAGTAGATGAAGCTTCCTGCCAGCGTTCCACGGAGGAAGGATCTGCAGAACGGTCTGTACACGAGCGCTGGGAGATTCTTCGCCATGATCCGCAAGGCCTGGCGGCTGTTGTGGCGTATTTGGAGACGCGGCTCTCTAAATACCCCCGATCATTGGTTTGGGGGGGCGACGGGGGTCGTGGGGGGTGCGGCAGTGGCGATGGGTGTAGCTGCGGTGGGTCTGGCGGGGAGAATGTCTGGGCGGCTACGGAAAACGGCGGTGATGCGTGTGGGGCTATGACGGCTCAAGGAGAATCGCGGGTGAGCTGTGAGCGGCGGTGTCGACGCCATGACAAGGCTCGAAATGTGTAATGTCTCTTTTCTTGGTTAGCCGGTGTGTACGGTACAGCATGCACATAAGCATACGATGAACAATAATTAGGCGATGTTGTCAAATGTGGCGGCCCCAAACGATCTAAGAAACCACCCTCACGATTGAGGGCCATGCTCGTCGAAGCCAGTTTTGTCGAAAGTTTCAACACATTTTTTGTTGATTTCCAAGTAAACGCCAGAAAAATGGAAATGTACGAGATTTAAGCTGTCCATACGTTTTAGGGCCTTTCTTATTGGAGGTGTCTTCCATACTTTCCTTTTTTTTCGTTCAAGTTTTTTATCTTCCAGATTTTCCTGGGTTTTTTCCAAATGTGTGAAATTTAACTTTCCAGAAACTTTTGCTCTGAACAATTTCACAAATTATGACTGAACCCCTCCGTCTCTTGAAACAAATTTCCAAAATTTTCATACTTTGGACGTTCTGGAAAATACTCTCCGGCGAGGAAGGCGCTTACACCCTGTTGAAGTTCCAAAATTTCCTTTTAGTTTATTTAAATATTTGGAAATCAAGAAATACAAGCTGGATTTTCTTTTCCCCGATAAACCCGGCTCTGACCACAGCAATAGCTCGAGATCCCTACAATCTCTGGCAATTCAACTCTTGGTAGATCCCGGCTGAAGGCGCAGTAGCTTGACTCTCATTCTGCGGACTAACGAAGATCGACTGCCCTCATATTGATATATCAACCCCCCCTCGGGCATGGCCAACCTATTATTTGCCGCCCCAGGACGCACCTTTCTTCTAAAACTGCCCTCTTTGGACGGCACCGCATTATTGAGTACCGGTGTACCAGTGCATGATCATTGCCACCACCCGCCCGCCCTGCGCGATAATGTCGTAGAAATTCTTGGACAGCGAACAGCACCTGCTTCAGGAGATTTTAGACTACCTGGTACCTCTTGCTCCTGGTTCGCTTTTCTCCGAGCACGACCATCAAAAGGACAAGGTGGCCATGACCGAGGGCGTGCTGGCAGGGAATTATTCGCAAGAGGACACCCCCGGCGATGTGAACAAACGCACCAGTGGCTACGACGACGGCAACAGTCAAGCTAGCCCCGTCAGTTGAGCTTCAGCAAAGGCGCGGATGGAGAAGGAGAAGGCTTTGTAATGGTAGGAACCGGCGTCGCCGGGTGATGCTCTAAGAAGTCAACTGCTCGACAGAGGGCGTGTAGGTTTTGCAAAGTCGTAGCCCCGCTTCCGTCACATTATCGTACCGCTGGAGGTACCTTCTCGTCCCACTGCGCGTGCGCGTACGTCTCTCGGAAGTCTATAACGGAGCGACGCGTACACTCTGTGCCAGATCTACCATTTTTTGCTTTCGATCCTCATACAGGACGCTTCCTAATAATGAGTAGGAGTCGCGTGGGGGGTAGGGGACGGGGGTACTCATTTTGCTGCTTGCCTTTGTAATTCGACCATTGAGTCTCGGGGGGGGGGGGAGGTGCGTGTTTTGTAGCTTGGTGTGGCTTTGTACCGTGAAGTTGAACGTGAAGTACAGTGTGCGCATGGATACGTCATGTACGAGAGCTTCCATCATAGGAAAGCATTGCAGGCCTTTAACCCCGTTGTATGTAGCGTCGGGTCGTGTTCCTTCGAAATAGGAGATGCATGCAGTCGTAGCACGGGTGTTTGAAAGGAGCAGTTTATAGAAGAACTACCATCAGATAGGTGCATTGGTTGATCGCTTACATAGCAGGGACCTACTGTAGTAAGAGTTGTCGTGTAGGCATGGATGGCTCATGGATCGATATTTATGTTTGTATGATTCAGGTATGATACGTATATAGCTGGCATGCCAGCACTGGTGTGGATCACCCAGTCACAAATGGAAGACTCCACAACTAGTCGACAAACACCGTTCGCAGGGCACCAGGAGAAGAAAATTGCAGACCCCTCGGTACGAGCAAACGGTCGAAACACAGCGACGGCGGAGTAGCGTCATTGGCAGAAATAGTAGGCCAGTAGAGCAGACAGCGCGCTGGCATTCTGTATAGCAACACCCAGACAGACATTTCTTGCCCGCTACGAAACAACACCACCCAATGGGTAGACGCTACAGTTACTCGTCCTGGCAGTAGCTTTCCAACAAGTAAGCATTCGCTTCTAGGGTACTCGAGGGCACAACACAGGGCGGACAATCACACTCGCTGTCAAAGCTAAACCGCGGCTGGATAAGGTGCACCGTGTTAGGAACGAAGTCATCGATAAATCAGGTAGTTGCCTTGGGACGCGCAGGGTCTCTGACTTTGCCGAGTAACCCTTTCATAAAAAAAAATCGTGCAGGTGTATCGTCTTTCATGCAAACTGTTTTTTCTACCAGGTGCTCATCGCAGACATGTAATACACGAAGGGTCCGTGCTGACTATTGTTGCTGCAGCAATGTAGACCCAGATACAAGTGGCATGGTCACAGACTACGAAACAGATAAACGTTTGCACCACAAAACAAAAGGACACTGATCATACGTACGTCGCGATTGAAATGCCTAATATACTGGGCACGAAAGGGCAACTCTTAGGCCAATCACGCAGGAGAAACAATACAAAAATACTGATAATTTGTAACAAAAACAAGGAAAAGGAAATAACGTGGTATGCTCGTAGTGTAGCAGGCAGAAAACAGGCCGTTTTCGTCGCAAATACGTTCGCCGCATTTTTTCACACCTAAGCTAAGCGCCCCTGTTCGTAAATCCTGCCAGGATGAAGCCTCCGACCAAGGGAACAGACGCACGCGAACCCTTTCCCGTAGAAGACCGTCGTCAATTGGACCGCGAGCGTAACTCGCCGTTTTCTTCGATATCAGCTGTCAGGTATACCACTGCAGCAGGGAGCTATCCTCTACGATGCTTACTGAAGTATCGCAAATAGCCCGTTGGAACCGTCTTGCCCCGGTCTGTATCGCATCTAAATCAACCGAGAACTATGGAGAGTGGTGTACAGAGCCCCCACCGATGCCCGGGCGCTCAAAGTTCTCGGACTTCCGAATGATTCATCATTCGTCAGGTTTGCTAGCATATCTAGCATATCTGGCGGGTCGGGACGCATAACGAGGGGAAGAAATCGTGCAGAACAACAGGGGGGGGTCGTCGTTAACATGCGCCACAAACATATTGCGGTACGTTGTTGACCGGAAAAAATGCGCTCAGCTTGCCTCGAGCGTGCGAGAAATGCACTACCAGGTACTCTATGTACAGCACCCCTGACACTCTGTTCTCTACAAAAACAGACGGGTGTCGAATTTTCAGCTTCCGTCGATCAATCTTTGTCGGAGAGGATGCACTCTCCATAAAGCAGCCCATGTCATGGACCATGACGCGCTCGTAAGGAAAGGCTCGTAGAAAGTGACACTGACGACCTCAAACAACGAATCGAGCACCCATGCCATCCGTCGCATCTAAGAACTTCCGCAAAATGCCTCCACCGCGTCTGGAAATCGTTCTCACTCCCAACAAGTATACGCGCCGCCGGTATCGCCATTTTTTTTGCATAGACAGTACCGCTACCACCCCCGCCACCACTATCAACAGTAGAGGAACGACAGTTGTCGTCCGCCGGTGGCCACAGCCAAGCGCGTGAGCGGTATGCCCGAGCCCTGCGAAGCACGCGCCGAGTAGTTTCCGATATTTTCTTCGTAGGATTGCTGCCGTCCATGCCTTGCCCCGATCCCAGTATGTCAAGCGGAATATCTCCGTCATCATCCCCCGCTTCCGGGTTTGCCCCTGCTGCAAGGAGTACGTGCGCTACAACCGAGGCGCCATGCGCCGTAGCCAAGTGCAACGCTATCAAGCCGATATCCCTCCTCGACATGACCCTCACTCCGGCATCAAGCAGGAGGTGTGCCATCCTCGGCGATCGGACCGTGGCAGCGAGTGCAAGGTGGTCCAAGCCATTCGGGATTTTCGCTGTGATATCGCAGCCTTTCTATACCAACATCAAGGCAACGTTTATGTCACCGGATCCTTCGATCGATATAGTGGATTCATCCGTGATGGGCAGTTTGAGATTGAATTCTCGATGATTGAGCATGCAGTCTGCTGAGGGCGTCATGTGAGTAGAAGCACCACTTCGCAGATCCAGGCCTCGTCTCCTATCTGCCGAGCCGCCGCCTCCCCTTCCGCCGAACCATTAAAGCACTCGCCTGTCTCTTCGGCCTGGAATGCTGAAGCTTGGGCCGTACCTTTTTCTTGGTCGTCGTCCCTTACCCCAACCTCGCTCGCCACCGCCATCACAGCTTCTTCTTTCGATGAGGGGCAGGCATGAGCAGTGTGCGCCTGTCCGTTCCATCGACTTCATCGATATTCCGCAGACGTGGGGCAGGCATCGGCAGAGTGCCCCCGTCCTTGGCATCGGTTGCATAGCTTCGCCGTGCAGTCGCTCCTCCAATGGCCGGTCTTGCCACACCTCTGGCACTTGCCCACTGGGGTACTTCCGTTGGTGGCTTTGGCGTTGCTGGCATCGCCACCAGCATCCGCGGCCGAGCCACCACCGCCCTCGCTGGTGCCTTTACCGCCTCCCCGTGCTGTCCCCGACGTCCGCCTTTTCCTCTGCCACTGCCTCCATCTTTCCCGCGGCTATTCACTGAGTTACTCAATTAGTGCTGGCTCAATAGCTCAGTGCTTTAATCTATGTAAACTAGCTTAAAACGTTCAGGGCTCGAGTCCCGCCAGACGTCGTATTTCTGCCTTTTTTTTCGCCGTGGGTAAAAAACAAACCAAGTGGAGAAAACCACAATAAAAGAACACTCGACCAGGTAGTCGAAAGTGGAGTGAACCTCTTGAGTAAAAGAAGGCGCCACTGGGGAGGGGGGACATATGAAGGAAACACCAGGCGCTGATTAGGGACTTGATCAACCCCGGAGGATGTTATCGGCGGGAGACCGTATCGAGCCCAAATGGACTTATTATGTTCGTTTACAAACAAAGGTTGAACCACTGAGCTACTTAGTCAGCTCTGATTATGTAGCTCAGGGGCTTATCCTTTACAGACGAACACTTCACGGCAGCCACGCTTTTACTGTACACGAGATAGCGTTGTGCAGCGGCGTCAACCCGTTGAAGTCCATTCTATCATGCCTAGCCCCGGCAACGGGCAGAAGTTCCTGTATTTCCGTGCATTCGATCTCGCCGCCGCGCGAACCGCGGTGACACGCCCATCATTGTGCGAGAAAACTATGTCTACCCCCGCGGCGATCAAGGCAACGGCGGCTTCATAACGCTTGAAAATCGCCGCGTGTTGAAGAGGTGGCCTATATATTGCACGTCGAGTGAGTTCGGATCTGCGCCAGCTTTTAGCATCATCTCGACGACGAAGCCGAGCGCCAGTTGCACCCCTTGGGACAACGCCGGCACGTTCGCACCCTAGCCAGCCTGGTCACGATGTGTTGGAGTTAGTATTGGAGGTCTGTGATCATTGCCGAAAGGCGTTGCCACCGCGTTCGTGCTGGACGCACACCGCAACAGCGGTGAACCAGAATGCATGGTTCCCCTTCATTTCGGCGGCCAGTTTCGCCCAAATTATCAGCTGCACACTGACGGTATGAACGGCAACACGGGCGAATTTCTGCACGCCAGGAAAGATCGATTAGCATTCCGTCGGTCACGAAGAAAAACACATTTGCCCCTTGTTCAAGACGGCAACTACTACCCTTCGCACACTGCACTGCGCTGCTCTGTACGAGTGGCGGGGATGGGAAGATTGTGCGAGGGTACGAGGGGGGTCGTTGGATTGCAGGTTAGTAGCTTCAAACATGCGAGACATGACTCGCACGAGTAGCAAACACGTTTAGTTTATTTTTTTCACAAGGCTTGTATTGTACGTATGTATGTACGTACGTATAGGTGCCATCCGCGGTTGTGCTTGTTTATTTTTTTTGTATTTTGTATAACGGGTCAACAAATGTGTTTTCAGATGCGAAAATACGCATGTGCATCCGCTTAGCCACGTGGATCACTCAGATATATTTAATTTTTCTTTCGGTGCTCGCGAGGTGCAGATATCAAGGATTTAACGTTGAGAAATAGACGAAAATGGGCGAAAAACAGCCCCCGGGGATGGTTTGCAAGAATCTCCTGTCTTCCTCATCGTGTGAAAATGTCAGAGTCAGTTGTAAAACAGCGGCAACAGCGTCCACGGAGTCAAAGTGAAAACAAAATTACGCCCGGTACGTCCCTTCAAAAGTCAGTTTTTCGATCGGGCGGAGATTTCCTGTTGTAACACTGTGTCGTAGGTTAATTTGTACCTGGTATGTAGTTCGGGATCCATGAGGCCTCCTCCGGGACCAGCCGGAGACTCTCTAACCAAGGGTTACTACTCCCGCGTTGCATTGTCTGGCAATCAACACGGCATCTCGTCGCAGAGAGTAGATACCCCGGTAAAATAAACACTACCAAAACTGATGTCGTTGTCGACGATACAGCTCGCTACCAACGATAGGCGGGCGGGATGGTCTGTTTTTTTTCCAGCCTATTTCTACTTTGCCTAGTTCTATTTCTACTTTGGCGTGCTGTTGTCGAGGTGCGATATCGCTCACGGAGTGATACTCAACCACTGTCTCGCAGCACAACCATGACTTTTTCCCGAGGAAAAAGCCACCCTGCGGGCGTCCCCTGTTATATTTTTCAGGTTAGTGTTGTAACGTTGCGTCGAAGGTTATTTCGCACCAGTATATAGTTAAGGATCAATAAGGCCTGCCTGTTGCGGCATGAGAGCACACCCATACTTGATGACCCTTTTTTATTCATTGCCGTCGCTCGTGTGACGCTTGTTCGTTGTGTGGGTTCTTAAATCCGCATTCTTCCCGAACTTCTAGCCTAGTTGCTTAGAGCTTCTGCTTCCGTTGGTTGTCCCGTGGAAACGCCGCGTCCGCTTTTTTTCCGAACCCGTCCGGCAGTGATCAGGCACTTAGGTATGCGGTTGGGGCACCCGGGAAAGTGTCTGTAGTCGGTACGGTGCCTTTCGTATCGTGTCTCCGTGCGAATCTTCCGGAAAGAACATGTGCTCACGTCCTCCTTGAAGTGGGGCAGCCGCCGATCTTTTGTTAATGGTCTCCCAACACTTACTTGTTCCCAGATACCGCGCAGCCCGCAGCCCCCCGCAGTTACTATAATACGCTTTCGCCTGACGAATCACGCATAGCGTTTGCCACAGTCGGTATGTTGCCTGCGTTTCGCTTGGTCTTCGCCCCCCCACCCCTTTAGTTTCTCCTCGAGCCGTCCTCCAGCTTACCGTAGTTTTGGTCCGATTTTTTTTGTACAGTTCTATGTGGAGAAGCGCACATATATACCTGGTAAGCTGGTAAGAACACAGACATGTCGATGCTAGATAGGGCACGCTGCTTGTAGTTCACGGTCTTCTTATTATTGCTCCTCAAGTGAGTGGAGAGCGAGAAAAAAGAGCTCGAATGAGCGGGGTTAGCTTCGTCGGGAACACAAATCAGCCCAGGCGTTGGCCAAAACCACCTTGGTATGCAGGTACGAGTCTTCAGTCTTCCCATAAAGAAAACCCCCAAAAGCACCACGTGTGGCCAGATATGATCCGCATACGGGTCTATTCTCAAAACGCTACGTGTCGCCAGATAAGATTCGCATCCGGTTATGTTCCCAAAGCGCTACGTGCAACCATATAAGATTCGCATACGGTTATGTACTTTTCTATACGGTGGATGTGCTATTCCATCACATTAGCCCACCCTGAATAGTCGCAGATGCAGCTCACATGCCGATAAAAGGATGATGATCATATCGTCGCAAATTCGGGAAGAGAGATCGAACATGCGGCTGTTCAACAAAGAAACGAGGCAATATATCTACCCCATACCTCGTAGTGGGGCTTTGACGCCTCACCCAAGAAATAAGCGACTATCCGGAAGAAGAAAATAAACAAAACGCAGGAAACTACCGTAGACAAGGCGCAAGGTCTCGAAGAAAAACAAAGGCGAAAGACGGTACGTTAGCGGGAAATACGCCGCAAAGTTTGAAAGAGAAATAAAACGGGGGTCTATAACGTCTAGCCTGACGAGAACGCGGAGCCAATGGACCCAGACGTGGGACCCGGTACGGCCAGCTGGTAAACACACTAGCAATAGCTGGAATGCGACGGGGTCCTTCTTCCGAAAAGACATACACTAAGAAAAACGAGGGCATTGGGGAATGCCTCGTGTACTGCAAAAGCAAGCAGAAAAGTGTGGGTCGTAGCAAGGCTAACTGCGGGAAAAACAGGCACGCCAAAAGTCCTGCCGACGACGCCAACGCGAAGGTGTTACCTACTGAGCTATAGGGGTAAAACGTCGATCGCTTACCCAGCCCAGGGTAATCCTTCCAACACCCTCCTCGCCTCTGAACGGAAGGGTACTTCGGGCGTCGGTACCGTGGACGGCCGTACGCTGACATACTCGCTTCGTTTTCAATATTTGGGGACCAGGAAAATACTTGCGTTCAGGGACGCACGCGCAAGAGCTTCTACAAAAGAAACGTTCGAAGTGAGTTTCGAACTCGTGTTCTGCCGACGAAACCAAATGTGAAGAAGTGCAAAGATACAAGCTGGTAAGAGGCACAGGGATGTCGATGCTGGATAGGGCACGCCGCTTGTAGTCCACGATCTTCTTTATTACTGTTCCTCAAGTGAGTTGAGAGGGAGAAAAAGAGCTCCAGGGAGCGGGATGGGCTTCGTCGGGAACACAACTCAGCCCAGACGTTGACCAAACCTAACCTGGTATGCAGGTACGAGTCTTACCATAAAGAAGCTCCCCAAAGCGCTACGTGTAGCCATATAAGATCCGCATACGGGTATGCTCCCAAAACGCTACTTGTACGTGTAGCCCTGTGAGATGCGCATACAGGCATATTCTCAAAGCGCTACGTGCAACCGAATAGGATTCGCATACCTTTCTATACGGTGGATGTGCTACTCCATCACATCTACCCCCCTTAAAGCGACCACGCCCAGCGGATTGGCGTGGAGTTCAAAGGGAAGCAAATTCAGGAAGAAGGGATGATTTGTTTTTTCGAAGCTTTGTGAAGATATTTTGTTTTCGAAGATCGTTTTTGGACGTTTTAGATCGGTTTAGAAAGACATTGTTTTCGTACGAGCTGAGCCAGCCAAGGCGCTGCTAGAACGGTTGATTGGCTATGCCTTGCTTAATAAAGCGTTTTTTGACGTGAAACTCTTACACGGTGTTATTTATGTGCCAAACAATGTTTGAGATGCCCTCCATTGTTCTGTTCCTTCGCCCCCCCAGGATTTATGTCCGATTCAAAACGCCGAAAATTGAAGCGGCCTTAAGTAGTGTGAAAAACGAAAATTCAAGAGGGATGGTTCGGAACACATTTGCACGTACGGTTCAAATATGAGGTTGAAATTTAAGTGCGAAATTTGCAAGATTGAGCGGGGCATCAAAGAAGTAACGTCATTCACGTTATTACTTATTTTTAGTATATGATCGTTCTTGTATTGCAGCTCTTGATGGGCGACGAATTGGGCAACGAGAAATGCATCGATCTTCTCCATCAAATTTCATCTTGATCGAAAACGATTTTATGAGACTTTGGCGTCGAAAATTGGTGTAGAGTTTTCGCGGATATCTCGGCGCGATCGAGTCGGGGGAAAACGAAAGTTAGGATGTTTCATAAAAAACGTGTTTGCGCGTCATAAACATTGGTTCATAACGATCATTTTTGTTCCCCTGTTACCGACAGTTCGTCATACCCTGTTTTCAAATTTGGCCCGAATTTGGTCAAACATTCCGAGTTAGATTTTTTTAGAAAGCTACAGTAGTTTTGATTAAAAGCCGAAAAGGACAACGGCCACAGCATACTCGGTTACACCCATCCATGCTTGCGTGCGAGCGGCCAGACCCTTCACAGCCAACTGCCTGGAAAAGTGACTATGAACTTATATTATAGACACACATCGCCACTACCAGCGCAACAGGCGCCATCACAGCAAGTAAACGTATCCTGGAAATGGGACTGGCGCGAAAAACTTTTCAACTGACCATCTCACCGAAGGCGGCTTCCTATAAATGTAGTGCCTGGTATATAAGATCAACAATCCAAGTCAGACAACTAACTAACTTCTGTAAGCCAGCCAACCGCAAAAAAAGCGACGTGCTGGTGCGAGGGGACGCACCAAAGGGGTCGAATCGCGACAGTGAAGAACGCACACCCAACCCAACCGTAACACCCTGTGAAGCTGCGATGGAGTTGATGAGGCGTGCACAACGTAGAGACAACGACGTAAAAACGAACCGCATCAACTACAACTGCAAAATGCAACTTGGGAAACGGTGACGGAACACATCCGACGCCTGTGACGAAAACCATCACATGGAATAAAAAATCGGACGACCGACCCGGCAGCATATAGTTTTATCCGCCTCCCTTTCTCTTCGTTTTCGTCCGCCGGAAACGTTTCATTGCGAGCGAAGGCAGTTGATACCCTGGTAGTTTACACGCCCGCCAGAAACACAGGGGTCCCTTTTGAGCTGGGGGAAGTCGGAAATCTGTGCCGTCCGATCGAAAATCTCCGATTTTTGTTTTGGGCGCCTTCCAGCACCCCACACAGTTGACAACAGATATACTCACTGACCAGCCCAATATTATTGCGAGAGCTACCCTTCGTTTAGTACAATATATGTGCATGTATGTTCAACATTGAACAGCACCAGTTCAAGCTCGTGCTACGGCACGATATGCGTTTCTCGAGCCCCCCCCCCACCTCCCTCTATCGCTTCGAGCCATTTCCTCTTCAGCCACCCTCATCGCGCCGAAGGGGGTTTTCGTTTGTCCTCGACCTTGCTCGCTTCGGGCCATGTGTCCAACTGAGCTTCGATTCCCGCGATAGACCTCAGTAGGGCTGATTTTCCAACGGCATCTCTCGCCTCCTGCAATTTTAGCAACGCGTAACGTAGTCAAGGGGTGGTCGAACAAAAGTGTGAGCCTTTGGCATAAGCCCGTAGCCCCCCGCCAAACCCACACGCGAAAAGACTTCGAAACACGGTAGCCGTCACTGCTATGACGACACGGTACGACAACACGGTACAGTAACAGGGTATGGCAGCACGGTGCGGCAACTCGGTAAAGTACCACGGTATGGTAGCACGCAACCTCCAAAAGCGATCGATCGTTTGGGATGGACTCGAAAAACAACGCTCTGCGCCCCTCTAGAGAAAACACACGCAACGCAAGCGCGCTCTGCCAAGAGGTGGCCGAAGTGCCCGAAACGGGAGCACGGGGCGCCGCGCGCGTCCCCCTTCCGCCCCCCGCCCCCCGCCCACCCACAACACTTACCTGCGCCAGCCTTTCGTCTTCTTCCGAAAGTTTGGCCTGCTCTCTCAAAGACGCCACGTGGTTCCTGAACATGCCAAAGACTCCGCCGAGCCAAACACCGTAGAAGAGGCCTCTCCGCACCGCCGCCAGACCTCCTGCATCGCCAAAAATCGCGTCGTGCCCAACAACCGCGACATGTCCACAAAATTAGCGGCGTGGGGGCAAAAGCGTTGGGACAGGCGACCAACAACGACATGGAATCGCGGCGGATCGAACAACTGTGTAGGGTATCCTTTCATATTGCCATCCTTAAGAAACGGTTGGTTTTCCCATTCATTTGCGATTCGATTCGCGCCCAAAACAGGGAGGCAAGAGAACCGTGCGCAGAACTTTTGCAATGGGAGCGGAATACAAGCGGGGAGACAAACTGTACAGGGGGTGAGCGGTGCGGTCGCGCCTAACACGCAGTTCGGGGGGGGCACTGAGCTAATCTGCCAGTGGATTGCAGGGGAAAAAACAAGCATGCCAACAAGGGGCGAACACGCGGTGGGCGTGGACAAAGCCGGCAAACAAGCCAAGACAGCGCGAGCGCCGTGGTGAAACGAAACAAGCAATCTCACCCGAAACGCCGTACGCCATGCCGGCCAGACCCCCCCCCACCGTGCCTCCCACGAAGTCCTTCTTCTTTCGGAGGGCCTCCAGAATAGCCGACGATCTTTTCGACAGAGAAAGCACGCAGGCGGGCCAAGGGGTTTAAACACGTTAACGTCAACGGCGCTTAGTACTGGAGCGTTTGACGGATCATACATCGTTTGGCTGCAACTGCACGCGAAAAGGCTAAGCCTGTGGGTTCGTACCCCCCCCCCCCCCTCCCCCCCCGGCCGCTGCCGATTTGTTTATACGCGCATGCGCCGTGGGGTAGCGTCCTGAAGACAAAGCGATGTGAAGTTGCTGTACGCACGCACGCACTCTCCCGCGAATATCATGATGCCGGGATTGGAGTCGGGCGGCTCAAAGCGTGGTGTCACCAAGCAAAGAGATCGCGATACCGTTATCTGTCGGCGTGCATGCGTGCAGCGATTAGCGCCGAGTATACAGCAGTACACGTAGCACCAGTACGGAGCAAGCCCGTGGACGGAACCAGCTCATACAACAAACAAGTATCAGGAACAAAAAAAAAAGTGTCAGGGAAGCAACCACGTTTCGTAGTTACGTCGATCTCTTGCGCAGTGATCCCCATGCCCTTCACCACTGCCGTGCTGCCAACACAATATCGCTCTGTTCAGAAATACAGAGTGTGTTGGGACATTCACCCGAAGCCCAATTGGGCAAACCCAGTCTATCTTTCAGACAATAGAGGAATATTGCGGAGTGCGTGTCCACTTCCCGCAGAACCTGCCGATACACTTTCGATTGCAAAACGAACATTCCAAGCGCGCTCACCCCTCGAATATCAAGGCGAACGTCGCGACTCGAACTCCCTGCCTAGCCCCAGCGCGCAACCTGACGGCGCTTCTTTGGTGGGAGGGGTACGTGGCCGCGAGAGCAGCACCTTTTGACCAGCCATGGATGCAGCCGCCGGCCAAGGACTGTTCGTGGGGGGACAGAAAGGCACAAACGCACGGTTACGCTCTATTAGCGTTGCTGCACGAGGATAGCGGAGGCTCGAATCAATTCCGTTCTGGCGGTGGGTGTACTCAATACGACGTGTGAGAAGGGCTGGATGCAGGTCACGACCGGCCCACATCGTGCCATGTTGCGGATAATGTCCATCTGTCACCTTTATGAGGCATTGGTTTTGGGGTGTATACCCCACATACGACGGATCGGCATTCCTCGAAAATTACCGACTCGTGACAGGAAAAGTACAAAGCCAACGACCCCGAGAAGAGCCATGGTAGCTGAAGAAAAACGTCGCCGGCGACTCATGGGCAATCACTAGCGACGGTACGAAAAAAAACAAAAAGATCAGCTACATACACGAATAAAACACAGCTTCCCAGCATACTCAGCTCACCGCCGCCACCGTCGACGCCGCTCTCTCGTAGTCCGGCTTGACGGCCCTCTCCCCCCTCAGTACAGCCAACGCCTCTTCGAAGGTTTCAGGGGCCCTTTTCGCTGAGTCAACACACTCCAGCACCGCCGTCTTGAGCTTGCCACGGTACCCTTGCTCTTTCTCCGGCGTCTCAGGTGGGTTGGCTGAATCGCCATCGAGTTGAGTTCCTGTAAAGCTGGCCGTTGTTGGATGTTTAACACCCGTGACCTGGATTTTTTGCGAGGGGATCGGGATGGATCGTGCGGAGACATCATTACTGCCTGATGAGAGGTCGCCGTAACGTACTGACTGGAGCGTATTCAATGAAACCCATCCGAAACTTGCGAGCGCTTGGGCACGTTCTTCGACAGGCTCCTCGCGAACTACCAAGATGAATATTTGAACACGAAAAGGACCCCCGCCAGGTGCCACTATTCACGTAGTTGCGTTGGTGTCTATAAACGCTGGCCCAAGAGGGTGCCTCTGAAAGCCATTAACTGATGCATAACCGGCACGTATTTGTGCAAGCTTGGCCAATCATACGTCTGACTCATGCAGCACCACCACTATTAGTGGACCACCCTACCCAACATCTATCCACGACACCTCCACCGATCGAGATAAACCTTCCATTTACAACCAAATCCAATAGGTGTCAACCCTAATGCAGCGTGGCGCACGCACAGCAGTAGATAGGGTAAGTGGACACCGAGCTTTTGCCATCGTTCGAGCCGGAGATCATCGAGTACCGCGCTGATCCGCGTGCATCCAGCCTTCCCCGTCGCGGGAGCCAGAGACCTTGAACATCGCATTGGATTTTATACAGCTCTGTAGCCTTCGAGCCCCGCCGTTGCAAGAGCCAGAAACTATCGAGTCTTGCTCTGACCGGATCCCTGCAGAGCGAGCTCTCACAATTTCGCGGGCGTCGAGCCTCCGCTAGAGCAAAAATTGTACATCATGTAGCAACTGCACGGATTTCTGCTGCAAAATATATACCTGGGATATATATATAATATATATATCTTCTTCCAGCTTCAGCAAAACCTTCGACATGTTGATTCGGGCAGACGTCTAATGCCTCCTGTATGATTACGTAGGCGTCCCTGTGCGTCAAGGATACCATAATAGGGGTGCCCGATATCCATACACAGCAGTACGGGCATCTATATACCGTCAAATTAATTGCGTGAGGCCATTCATGACAGATGCGATGTTCGGCGGGCTCCATCCAGCTCTTGCGATAGCGAAGGCTCGGGTGTACCAGACACATGCTGGATGCCGTGTACAAAGCTGCGCTATCTCTGCAGCAGCAAATATACCAATCTTCAGCCTCTACATGACACTCCTTCTCGAGGTAATGCATGTGCAAGACCTGCGAACCGTGGCAGTAATACGGTGCCACCGTATACCACAACCATACTACTCAAGTCACGACCCGCCCCAAAGTCGCACGCGGCTAGGTACACGCTTACCGTATGCCACACTATCACCCGTGTGGCAAGATAACACACACCCTCGGTACGTTTTATGCGCTGGTTTCCTTGACAACGGGGAGAGTGCAAACGCCGAGCGACGCGTCTATGGAAAAGGAGACATTTCCAACGCCACCATTTTCGCTGTGGTTGCCCTCCATGTTTTGAAAAAAAAAACGGCTCTGAAATTCGTACCAGGGTGTGTGTTTATCCTATCACCCTAGTGTGATAGTGTCATACTATTAGTGTTACACGGTACCTGTCCCGCGCATTTCCCCTGTCATGAGCAATTGCCTTCCACAACGTGACCGGCTCACCTTAGACCCTCCCAGCTGCTCCTTCGCATCGACAGCGCCAGCCAAGGCTTGGGTGTTTTCGGATAGCGGTGCCCCGGGCGTATCCATGGGCGGCAAAACCCCTGGAGCAGCTACACAGTCGAAATCAGGAGCGCAAGAGGCACGCATGGCGTAATGTGGCGTTACAAGCGGAACACCTCCCGTTTTCCAATGCAATAAGTGCGACGTACACGGCAGCATACAAAGCCTTCGTGGGACGCGATTCGCGATTTAGTGAAACTATGTGTAGGTACTCCTCGTTCAAGTGGGGATATCTCTGGGCTTTACGATAGAGCTAGTGCCCTACAGTAGTTTATAAATGTTACTGTGGTTGTCTGCATGAGTAGCACCAGTAACTCCGAGGTCGTACGTACGTAGCTCAGTGTCCACGAGGTAGGATATAGCTTTTAAAAGAGATGAATAGCGGGCTCACGCATGACTGCAAGAGTGCACCGAAATAAACATATATCTCCTGCGCCCCATGCGTGCGGTTTCGCGGCGTTTTACGTGTGACGAATGAGCGCTCAAATGGCTAACCGTGAAGCGCTTAATTTATCGTTGGTACCACCGGTAATACGCAATACAATTAATGGTATCTACTTTGTGTATCGTCCGATATTAACGAAAAGTATCTGGCTGATACTGCAGCCATCCGGAATGCTCCGAGCAATCGTCAACAGCAGAAACAACAGCAGTAGCACGCACACAGACATCAACCTTTAGCTCTGTGCCAAGGTTTGTCACATCAATCACCGCGATGGCGCCGTGTCATCTGGCATTTTGAGCCATTCGTATGCATAACATGGAATGTCGAAGTACTGACTGTTGGGGTCGCAGTGGTGGATGTAGGAGTTTGGCGCCTTACATATTCGCGTTTGTATGGCCTCGTAAGTGCGCCGTCCTGGGGCGCTTCGGCTCCGGTTTGCGCGGTAGGTCGGGGTGGGGAGTGGGGTGCACATAAGGGGAAACGCGTGGCCTCGTGCTGCGCCGGCCCGCGATCGTCGCGGCGGAGCGTAGAAAGCGAGAGCCAGAATACGACGGAACCTCGCAAACTACTGGTACTTGCTAATACCTGGTATTAATAGGAAGAAGGGCTACTGCAGCGGCATCCAGCTTCGACCCAAAAGAGCTATGGATCGCGTCATCAATAGGGAGAGCATGCGGTCACCCCGGGTTTTCGCGTGAGCAGGGGGGGAGGGACAGAAGGCCAGGGGCTCCGAGTCTCGCGTCTTTCCGTGACGCGGTCGGCGGGGGAGGCCGGTCGCAGAAACGTGCCTGTAAAAGGGCACTACAGCAGTAGGTTATTTCTTACGTGATTCGAATTCGAGTTTCAGATTCGTACTTTCGATCCCAAAAATAAAAGCATCGGCTTGTGCAGTCCGAATACGCAATATCCGACCGGACAAAAATCGATTTGAGAACCCGATGGCCCTATGAATAGTCGTCAGATTTTGGCCCAAAATCCCAAAATCCGACGACTCGGGCCATCAGATTTTCAAATAGAAAAAATTGAATGATCCCCAAACGGAAGATGTTATCCACGACACCAAGCAGCAGCAGAACGACCAATGAGTTGGAGGATTCAAAAAACAAAGTAAAAAAAAAACGATGCGTTGGATGTCTTTGCCGGCAGACCAGAGGCAATCAGCGTGGGCTCAGACGCTTGGGTCCTACGCGCAGTGCAGCGCACTCGACCTGTCTCTTTGCTGCGCCAGACGACGACAACATCCGTTGGTCTCGGCGTTGGCTCGAATTTCTTCACGCACAATAAATCGGATTTTTTCTCACTACTTGTACAACAGTAGGAGGACTGTTTCGGTTTGCGAACTTCACAGCTGAAGATGCAATCGGGTCAAAATCTGAAGCTCAAATTCTGAACCGCATAGGAAACAGCCTTTTTTATTGGAACGTGGAAGCTCACATTTTGGCAAGAGCCGCAACATTCATACGGCAACATCGAGCTGCGAAACGGGCGGGAAAAACGGGAGTAACCGGGCTCGGTGGCTTCTGCGAAAACGCGGCGCGAGGGACCTCCGTGAGCCAGAGATGGCAGGGTTGCTTGGCCCCTATCAAATCGAATGAGCCCGCGCCGCGGCGGCGCCAGCGTTACACGTTCGTGTAGGTAAAACTCGAAAAGTATCGGGGGGGAAAAACAGCAGTTCATGCTATTAATAGTGTAGTAGTTTATTCGAAAGCAACGTCTACCGCTCGGGCGGTAATTTGTTGGCGGCCTCGGGCCGCCGTCATTAACGGTGAGCTGTCGCCCCCTGGCTCGCTCGCTCAATCGCGCCGATGCTCGCGTCGTCGCTCAACACAATGTACATGCTACTATTGTCATACCAGGTACTGGTACCAGGTACCAGGTACTGCTTATTAGAAGGGGGCCTGTGAGCGATCGTGCTCAATAGCACCGGTTTTTCGAAGGACTCCAGCAGCACGGGTCAGGTTCGTGTTTATTCCTCCAAAGTCGTTATTCTCGCACAGCGTGTACCTTACTGGCAGTACCTGCCAGGTAGGTGATAGGTACCATGGGTACCTACAGCAGAACAGGACTGCTGTCCCCAGCATCTTCAGGACGATTCGCAGACAAATTCAAACAAGGATTGCAGACTTCCGCTGCTTCACCTGGCCTGCTGTCACCATTGCCGGGTGTGGTGGGTGCACCAGAAGAATCCTCGCCATCAGGTGGGTGTCGTCCTAAGCCGAACCAGCCCATTCCAGCTGCCCCAGCTATTAATAGGAGTAGTACGCTGCTGCGGTGTGGTGCCCGCCCGTGCCAGAACTCGACATCTCCAAACATGATTTGTGCCCGTGTGTATGACGCCTCGCAGGTTTTATGTACACCTTGGTAATTTTTCGACTTTTCCGAGAGTACCCAGCCACAGCAGTACGCATAGCGATATATACGACGAGCCTACCTGTCGCAGCTTTGCCGTCTCAAAGCAGCAGTGGCACGTGCGCCTTATTTCTCCTAGAGTAGTGGCTGAAGCGTATTCAGTAGTTGAAATTGGTTAAAAGCTGAGCCTGCGACGCTGCTGCATCGCTGTGTGTCTTCTCCTCGAGGAGATCAGTACAGCCACCTGAAGGCGTTGACACCTGTGAACCTCTCTCCTTCCCCTTCCCTCGCTGGTATCTTCTGCCTATAACGGTCGCGTCGTAGACTGTGTCGTTCTCCTCTGGTAGTAGAGCTCGCTAACACCTGCGAGGAAGGCCGACATTGGCCCTCTCCTGACTAGTTGGCAGGCAACGACGACAGCACAACTACAGCTGTACCTACCGCCGCTGGCTGGCTGTGCCTCCGCTGCTGCTGCTGCTGCTGCTGCTGCTGCTGCTGCTGCTGCTGCTGCTGCTACTGCGTGCTTCTGGTCCATCGCATTGAATCTTGGGTGAGAGGGGGCCGAGTGGAGATGGAGGGTGCTGCGGGGCCGCGGCTGTCGGATGACGGGCACAAACTGTACCGGATTCGACAGACCTGCATGAAGATGCTGGACAAGCGGGGCTACAACGTGCTGCAGGAGCACGTGTCGATGACCTCGGAAAAGTTCGTGGAGGACTTCGGGACCGACCCGAAGCGAGAGGACATGACTCTCCTGGTGGAAAAGGTGGGTGAGGTGGGGGCTATAGAATGAATACCTCTGTTATTATAATAATAATAATTTGTTTTAGGCACTGCTGTATATACGAGCCCATAGGGTGGGGTACCGCACGTCTGTCCCTACAGCAGTAGTAAAACACGCGCGATAACACCCCTTGGCCCTTGGGATGATTTCGTAGCCGATTATCTCCAAACCGGCGGGGAGGCGCAGACGCAACTAAATGGTGGCCTTGGGAAGAGCTCGTCGAGTTACTGCTAATCAAAGTAGACCAAAGACGCACCGGTCGCTCTGACCGTCGCCGAGACAACCAGCTTGGAAATCAGCCCCGAGGGTGTGTCCTAAATTGCATGTTACTCGCACGATACGTTCTCACGTTATCTCGAGTCAAAAATATTGATTCCGTGGACACCGGGCCGGCTCCGAATGTGCCAACTTTCTTACTCGGTACGGCATCGTACCTGGTGTCAATAGCTCCAGTCGCTCTATTTGTGATACGGCAAAGCGGCAGTCGAGGAGTGTGTACTCGTACTGAAAGTTGAAAAAAAAATCAGCTGTGAGATGGAAGATTTCGTCGAAACTCACGTACCATTAGGGTTAAACCTGGTACAGCAGTAGTTGCATTGCCTCCTTCCAACTCGCGGTGACCTTCCCTTTGCGTTTGGCCGAAGAACCGAGGCGCCGGCTTTGAGGAGGACACAACGTGACAATGTGGCCACCCCGACACCCGAGACGAACAGATTTTGCGGGTTTTCACCTACTTTACCTACGTATACTATTTAATGAATATTCTGTGCTATTGCGTTCCGTCGTTCCAGTGGTATCCGTCTTGAACTAACCAATTTACGTGATTGCGTCTCACTGCTGCCGCTGTTGCTGCCGCCGCCACCACTATTATTACTGCAACTTCTGCTACTGCTGCTGCTGCTGCTGTTGTCTGGGTCGGTCCTCGCCGCTGTGCAACGTGATCCGTCATCGATTTGGGACGCCGTCGGTATCCAGGTGGACGACCCCATGGACCAGATTTTTGTTTTCTTCCCGGACGACGAGAAGGTGCGCTCGCTTTTCTTTGCTTCTCCTCTCCTTGGGACAATATCAACAATCAGAATACTCCGAGTATATTATAATCATTCGGGCTAGATCTGCTGGATTTCCTTCCCTGTGCCGAGCGTACATGTATGTGCCCAAATTAATAGGTACCGTCATTTTCTAAAAACTACTACCATGGTACCAGGTATGCTTTTGGACGAAGGCTGAAGCCCACACAGAAAATCCGGCAAATCAGCTCTACTGGTACTGCTGCTGTGAGACTCATCTGCAGCGTCTTTCTTTGGCATACAAAACGGTGTGGGTACCTCCGTTCGCGGGGCACTACGTGCAGCTTTAGGGCACGTATTATACCTATCGGCGCACCTCCTGCACTACCAGCGCAAGTACGGAGGTGTTTCGCTCGATGAAACGTACAGGAGTCGCTTCAGCGCGAGCACCAGCGATGGCTCGAGCCGAACCCCGCTCAGTTTTTGTTGTGAACTCGAAAAGAGAGCGGCCTCAGTAAGTTTATGAGTAGGGGGGGGGGGGCAGGTCAGGTTCAGGGTATTTCGTTGGTTATCTGAATGTGAGGCGAAGCGTGGCTTGGGTCAGGCGTTTTGTCGGACATATTCGGGGTCTGATCAGTATTCTGGTGGGGCAAATGGTAGTAGAGCAACGGCGGTGTCGGTAATTGGATGGGCGCAATGCACGCGGCCCTTCTCACTCGGTTTGTTTCTCGTTGGTGCGCGTTTTCTGTGCGGTCAGGTCGGGGTGAAGCCCATCCGGAGCTACTCCGACAAAATGCTGGCGGAGGAAGTGAAAAAGGCGATCATTGTGATCAAGGGCGGCATAACGCCCTTTGCACGGTCGGCCATCATGGAGCTCTGCGCCCAACGAGAGGTAACTATGTATGCAAGCATGCTTCAAGGAGGTTGCGGCACCTTCCGTAGAATGTAGTTGCGGTTGATCCGGCAGGGTTGCCGGTTTCGCGAGTATATTTCAGCGATGATGGCTTTCGTTGTAAGGTTGTATTGTTGCCGATGTCTCTTATCTACTCGTCTATCTTCTTGCGCAGGTAGCCTTTTACCGTTCTTGTGTTATGATAGTGAGATGCAGTCAGCAGACCTGCTAATTTGGCATGCGCATCTTGTATTTGAAGAAATTCTGTCGTTTATGCTACGGAGAGCTTTTATTTACTGCCTCGCGAAAGAGCAGTGTGCGCCGTTCTGGTTCGTGCGTGATTTTTTGTACGCCCTGGGTGGCATTCACATCTCGACGTGGGGTGCGATCGAGAACACAACGCTCTCTACCGCGCGGCCCCCCGTCTGGCGCTCACGCTGTAGGTCAAACGCTTTCAACTCGATACCTACAAGTGTCTGACACAGCGCAAAGGACAATCTACGATGTACCAAAGTGCATGCTACCGCGTCCGTTGCCGGCTGCCATTGTGGATGGTAAATCATACCGTGTCTCGTTCGTGTGCCGTATCCACAGGTTCAGGTGGAAGACTTCAAAGACGCCGAATTGATGCTGGACATCACGGAGCACACGCTAGTGCCGGAGCACAAGGTGGTGGAGGGGAGTGAGATTTTGATCGCACCATTGGCCCAGTTTATGTTTAGCAAAGAAATCGCCGAGCACTGGCGAGTCTTCTCGGCTTCGTCGCCGTAGCGCAAGCCCGCTTCTTTTACTCGTTTCTGTGGTGCGGGGCTAGTAGCACGATACGCCCTCTGCTTATTTCTTATGTGCAGCTGCGCGATGCGGCGCCCTCGTGTCCTGTTGCTGCTGAACGGTGCTAGCAAGCGTTAGCCTGGCCAAGCCACGTCTTACGCAGCTGCGTTTCGTTTCGTTTTTCTTACCAAGCCACTTTTTTCCCGTCACTGCTGTTCATTGTTTCGTTTGCCTGACTAAGCCATTTTTTACCGCCGCTGGATTTTGTGTTCGTTCGCTGCTCCGTGCGGTGCCGTTCCGTGCAATGCAGGTACTGCTTCCGGAACAGAAGGCAGAACTTCTCAAGCGGTACAAACTGAAGGACACGCAGTTGCCCCGGATACAGACAACGGACCCGGTGGCAAGATTTTACGGGATGCAGGTGCGATGTTTGTGCTGTAACGGTGCTGTGCTATGCTTTTCGGCGTTGTGGCTGGTGCGTGGTGCTGTGCTGTGTTGTGCTTGCTTTGTTGTGATTTTTTGTGCTGCGTTGTGTTGCGCGTGGTGTATACGGAGCAGCTGTGCCAAGTAGTTATGCTAGTGCTGCGTGGAGCGACCGTTCCTTGTTATTTATTCGATGGTTCATTGCGTGTACTCGACGAAGGTACACCCGGCCGCATCTCGTTGAGAGTTGTAATGGCAACGCCCTAGTACATGTTGCCTAGACGGGGGTGGCCCTGCCCCCTCGTGACCGCGCTTGGCGTGCCGCAAATGTTTCCGCCAGGGAAGGAGGAGACTCGTCCAGGGTCCAAACACAATATGGTTGTGTATGGGCGCGTTTTTGCATGGCATGACGCGCGCATGTGGCTGCCAACGCGATAACGGCCCCTTCTCCATTTCCCCCTCTGGCCTTGTCGTCGTCGGTTGCGGCTGCTGCGTAACGGTTTCATGTGCACTCTGCGCAGAAAGGACAAGTGTGCAAGATCACCCGACCCAGCGAAACGGCAGGGCGATATGTGACCTATCGCCTCTGCATTTAGCTGTCGAGACAACTCTTGCTAACTGGTAATCGTGAGGGTTGGCTGTTCGATCGAGCCGAAATATGGGAAATGTTGTGGCAGCTACGCTGTGGATGGCGTAGCCGTGTACGTGGGAACCTGTGGACAGATAGATAGCGCTTGCACTGCGTGCGCAGGTGCCCTCTACCTGGTAGTAAATAGCGTGATCCGGTTGAGACGGAAGGTTGCCGCCACTAAGTTATGCGCACATGCATTTCGCTCATTCCCCGCCGTTTTGGCTAAGAGCGCTCGTCGTTGGCCTCTCCTTGTCGTAGAATATTCGCAAACAAATCTGTGGGGTGACTTTTTTCGAGCCCTGCCCTTGGCAGCGACAAACAAGTGAATGAGACAACGGTGAATGATCATTTGATGGACTTATAATTTGTGCGAACGTCGAACTGTGCATTGTGCAACTCAGATTCAAGCCCCAAAAGAGTTTTTTACACCGCATGTTTTCGTGGCACGGGGGTACCTTCGCCCGACGTTTGCAAGTAGCTCGGTCGGTGCGAAACGAGTTTTTTTTTTTGTAATCCATCTGAGAATCGCCGCAGCGTCGTTATGGCACATAGAAGGAAAACTTGAACAAAACGTACGAACTGCAAACATCGCACGCTGGAGCCTCGGAATTCACATGAAACGCCCAGCGTCATCGCCACAGTCGCGACAGACTACAGTATACTGTACAAGAAAATGATGTACGAGCGTCTACAACATGCTGCCGCTTTCTTTATAGCGCACACGTCGAATGAAACATTGGCAAAAACTAGCGCAGTCCACGCCCCCCCCCGCCGCCCACAGCCCGTTCATTTGACCGTGCGTGAACACCCCGACACCCTAGCGCCACTACTTGATTCTTGGAGCGTGTCTTGTGAAGTGACGACGGACTAGATTATGGCGACGAGTGAAGCCTTTCACACATCATCAGATCAAATAATCATATCACCATTTCATGATCTAGATATTTGAGGGCCCTTGACCGATATGATCTGCACGATCTGGAGAATGTTCGTCAGGTGGGATCTATATGATTTGCATGCCACAACTCGTAAGAACATGTCGGCCGGGTGGCATCTGTCATATCGGTAGCGGCTAATTTGGGATCTACTGTAGATGATCTTGATCGTGATCTGACCAACGTGTGGACATACCCTGCTGAAGCGAGCCCAATTCCAACTCCATCTACGCTGTCCCCGACACGTCGGTCGCAGATGGTTTATGTAGAAAAGAGCGACAACGACGAATTGAGGCTCCTCAAAAGGGCATGATTCGCGACCCCGTGTTGAGCGGGCTGAAAGGGTTGACCTTGGCCCACATCACGGCCTCGCTCAACCCCATGGCGGTCTCCCCGTCTTCCAACATGAATGTCGCCCCCCGTACGGGTGGCCGTGCGTCCTGCCCGAACTCAGGGGAGGCCGTGGATGGCGGGAGATAGCCTGCCAGCGAATCCCGCCTTCGAGCTGCCGAGTCCCGCCTTCGAGGTGGCGCCGTATTCTGCTGTGATCTCCAGGCAACTCGCTCGTGGCGGCGGCAGCTGGGCAGCCGGGAACCACTGACGACTATGTCTAAATAGTCGTCTCGCCATGGAGATGACGTTGATGATGAAGACGAACTTTCGCCGCCGGTGGAAGGTGGAACACGTTCGGAGCCCCTGATATCCTCTTCGTTTCTGTTGAAGAAGGCAGTGCACGATTCGCCGTTTTTGACATAGTCGTCGTCCTCACCGTCGGCGTCCCTGCTCTTGGCCTCTGAACCACCTGCGGGGGCCGGAAACGTTGTAATCGGTGTTCCTGCAATAGGAACGCCTATCCTCAGGGTAGGGACGACAGCGCCGCGCTCTACCGATAACAAGAGGTCATCTACGGTCTTGGCATACGTAGCGGATAGGTTTTCCTCGGTGCGTATTCGGTGCGCGATTCTCAACGCTGCCTCGCGGGTGCAGCGCGGTCCAACCCAGGCTTCTGCAGAGTGTGGGCTCCCTTCTCCAGATGACCATGCCATGATGTGCTCAATGGCGGCCAGGGCTAACGCCCCGACGGACATGCAGGGCGGGAAGTCGGACACCCAACGCGGAGACTTCTGACGTCGTGGACGCCGGCGGGCCGGAGAACGGCTGCCGTCTTGATCCAGACCGTCCTTTGCGTCTGCATCGGTACACTCTTGTTCCGTCGGTTTTCCTGATAGTCTCGTGGCCGCTTGGACACAGTTCGAGGCGTTGCGCAGCAGTGAGGTGACGACGGGATGGTAGCCCCTCGCCATCGCTTCGAGCGCGCCGATGTAGCTTGAGTAGGCGAGTACCTCAGTTCGGAGTATCGGGGACACCCGATTCGATAGCGAGCAGAGCCCGCCGCCGTTACCGAGCGCTCGCACCACCGCAGACGCGGTTTTCAAAGACCGGGGGGGGGACGATAAGGCCGATATGAACGTCCGAAGAAACGAAACGCCACGTTCAGCGGCGCGCTCTACGTCGCCGCCCAACACCAGCAGCCGTATCACCTCCGCATCCATGCCACGGCTTCCTGCGGCGGCCGCGTCTTCTAGATACGATTTCCTGCTTCGTAGTTTAACGCTGGGACAGGCGAAGGCGTTTTTCGCGCTACTAGACCGTGACGTCACCGTAGCTGCTCCTCGCGGACCAGCTTCTTCTCCGCACGCTCCATACACATCAGCTGGCCAATACCCCCCGTCACTAGCCGCGGCTTTAATACCTCCTTCTTGTCGTAGGCTTTCGCCGGTAATGCTGCCCCCGGTGCTGTGTCCACGGTCAACTACGTCGTCGTCCCCTCCAGCATTTAGAAGAAGCTCCGCCGACAGATTCGGGTCCCCCCAGGCTTCGGCCCTTCTAGCCATCTCCCGCGCAAGGGGGCCTAGCTCCCTAGCCGGGAAGCGTAGTGCTCTGGCCGCTGAATATGCTAACTCCGGCTCTTCACCCCGAAGGAGGAAGGACACAGCGGGTGCGGCCATCGAACGAGTACCGTCGCAAACCGACAGGACGGCAGATGCTGCCAGAGCAGGTTGTGATGCCCGGAAGAACACCTCGGCTCTGATGCGCGTGATGGAGTGCAACATCGCCTCGCCGTAGTCGCGCTGACCCGCCAGCATCGTCTGCTGACGGCCGTGCGAGTCCGCTAAGGTGTGCGAGGACGAATACTCTGATGTCGCCGCACCTTTAAACTCGCCCTCAAGCGGCAGTAGTCTTCTCACAGACTTCTGAGAAGAGCTGTACCCTCCGCACTCCCTCTGGCGCTCGCTTTGGAGTACTTCTTTTAAAGATGTTTTCCCTTCTTCGTTTGTGCTGGTAGCTCGTCTCGATTGCGGTACTCCTATGCAACTTCCTTTTCCGTACTCAGCTGATGCATAGTTGACAGCGGTGGGGAGCTTCGCCTCCGCGCCATTCTCGTGGTGTACTCCATCTACCGTTCTCTTTTCTGTCTGCTTATGTTCCAATCGCCGGCCGCCACCTTCCCTGCCAGCATTTTTTGCAGGCGGGAAACGTTGTTTGCTCAACGATCCGGACGGTGCTGGCGGGGGAAAGGCGCCGTCCGCCACCGTTATCGCCAGAGTCAGCGCCTCGTCAGACCCTTCAAGAGCGTCGATTGCTTCCGCGGCTCGCCCCGTCGACACCAACAGGGCCGTGACCAAGCCCGTTGCATCCAGGCCGCCCTCTCCGCCTGTGTTGCACCCGTTATCTCTCGCGATGCCCCCGGATTGGAGTACATCGACATAACGACCGGAGAGCGCTCTCCAGTACTCCATGCTGACCCCGGGAGCCAGCGCCAGCGCCCGCTCCCATCGCCCCAGGTCAATAAGCGCTTCGCACGAGCTTTTGAGGTCTCCAGTGGCCACATGCAGTCGGGACGCGCGATCTACGCGATCTAACTTGCTCAGTCTCCTGTCCTGGACTGTGAAACTTGGAGAGCTTTTCAACAGGTTAGCCATCCCCTGGTCCGATGCTCTCCTAGCATGGCGGTGCACCACGCGTTCTTCCAATACCATGAGCCCCTCGGGCGCCTCCCGGAGACAAGTCGTGGTAGACTCGATGTCCTCCCCAACGCGTCCGCCCCCACCAGTCTCGCCCGTCCAAACGCCCGATCGCTCTTCTCTGGCGCAAGGTTTCTGCGGGGCGGTTGCTGCTGCTACGGGGTTCGAAGCGCGGGCGGCGGAAGCCATGACCCAGCGAACCATTTCCCAGAACGTATCGATTCCGTCCGAGCCCCAGAAGAAGTTGAAGAGCTTACGGCTCGCATCGATGGAGGACAGCCCCTCGCTTTTCCTGAGGACGCAAAGCTGTGTTTCAAGAAGCCTGGAGGCCCCCCCGCACAGCGATGTCGGTGAGTCGGGGACCATCGCCTCCCTGATGTCCCCAAGAGACCCGGCCAGAGTATTTCCGACAACCGCTCTCGTCTTAACGCTGGAGACTATCCCTTCCAGCGTGAACTGCCGCAGCGTTGTGTCTCTTGACACTGAAGCGTACAGAAACGGCCGGCCGGGAGCTGCGGAGAGGCCATACACGTCGGCGACGTGGTCGTTCATCACCCCGATGCACGCCCCGCTGCCGGTGGCATCGAGGGGTTGAGCACCACCTTCAGCCGTTGACCCACGGGTCAGTCCAATCCCGGCTCGGCGAATGTCCCACGCGCGCACCGTACCGTCCCACGATCCTGACAGCAGCAGCCAAGGTATCTCGCTGTTCCAGTGCAGCGGGCGGACGTTGCTCGTGTGTCCCTTCAATATCGCGCTTGGGCTGAGCGTACGACAAGCTCCGCCTGGGTTCGGCCTCGGCAACGCTCCTGCTCCGAGGCACCACACGATGATGCTGCCGTCGTCTGAGCCGCTCGCCAGCGTGCCCTGGAGGAGGGATGACCTAACGCCGCGAGAAATGTAGTGAGGGGTCATAGCATTAGTTTGTCGTGTAGAACACAATAGGGTAGTAACGGACTAAGTCGACGCCAATCAATATGCCTGTTAGTAGAAGACGCGGAAGATTAAGTATCGTTTCTACCAGGTACTAGTATCACTTAGAGCGGAGGCTTTCAGGGGCAAGACAACGTAATTAGGCAATAATACGTAGTTTCCTGGTATACGACAAGTTTCGGCTTTCAGGCGAAGAATAATGACACTACAGGTATGATGTTTGTACGACGAGTTCAGGCTGTCAAGAGAAGGACAACGACCGTATGCGAAGCTGTTCGAGCTGTCCAGCGCGCAATCGAGCAATAAAAAAACGAGGTATTGTGGTACACACACCAAACAAACAACGCACCAGCAGACGTGGAACACCCTTTGAAGGTGGCCTGACAACAGGTACTGGGGTTCCGACCCTGCCGCGGACGAAACGTCAAACACCCGGACGTTTCGGTCTTGACAACCAGTGGCGATGATGTTGACGTGTCCAGGGCACCAGTCGCAGCCAAACAGCGCGCCTGGATGAGTATAGACCCGCTCCACAGTACCCTGTTCGCTGAAGATCACCAGACTGCCGCCCAAGCACGTTAGCGCGCAAAAGCACCGTGCGATGAGTTCAGGGCAACTATATTATTCAAGTAAACTGAATAGCCGGCATAAATGGCTGCGGCCATGAACCACTTTCGGGACTCCTCAAAAGATTGCGAAGAGAGCGGTCCGGCCAACCGTCTATTAATAGGGCGAGCGGCTTGCAGTACAAGCAGTGTGATGTCGCGAGTGTGATGCTGCTGCGAGCGTGCTGCACAACTCCTTGCATGTCTTTTTCAATCTGGAAAAGAAGGGGTCGTGCTGGGACTCGAATCCACTCACACCATGCTCAGAAGTGGGCGATCTACCCACCAAAGTGTATGTAGGAAATGAGAAGCGATGCTTAGGCAACACGCTTCTTCCGGGCCGCTGCGTTTGTCAACGTTTGTGTCCCGTTTCTCCTCTTGAGTCTCCCAAAGGGCTACGAAACAGTAAAAACACACACACACATTCGGGGCCAGATCACCTCGTCCAAAGTTCGCAAACTCTCCATCGTGGCAAAACAGCACGCCCGCGGACTAACCACAGACGGACCCTGCGAGAAAAGGAGCTTTCGTACCGCAAAGAGTACGTGACCTCCCCAGTTGTTTGTCCCCAAAAATGTGGATGAAGTTTGAAAAGGGTAGCCTAGACCCCTCAAGGATTGCACTCTTCTTGTAGGGACAAACCGCTTGGAAGCAGAGCCATATGTAGGTTCATGTACGTACAGTGCAGTAGTAAATGCCTTACGCTGACCTTCCGTCGGCGCCCGTGGAGGCGAGACGAGTCTTGTTGAAGGGGTCCCACTGCGCACGGTGAGACGCCCGCGAGTGCAGCCGCAACCGCTGCTCAGCTTTTCCCGACTCCGCGTCCCAGATCCACACGGTGCCCTCTCCGGACGTCGACGCTATCCGCCGGCCGTCGGCGCTCCACGCCAAGCTGTAAATCGCGCCTGTCTGTCCGCTTAGGGTCACCTACCGCCGTGAATTTTGAGAGGCCGGTCGTGGAGAGAGGTGGGAGTGGTGGTAGTGCATGCGTTTATATTCACGGCGGCAAAGTAGTCCGGAAATGCTACGTATAGAAGAGGCTTGGAGTAGACGGGTCGGGTTCGAACTGTAGAACGGGGAGGCTTGAGGTAGAGGGGTCGGGTTCAAGTTGTAGAGCGTCGCACTAGACGAGTACAAACGTGCTGGCGGGGCTACAAGCGCGTTTTGTCCTTGCCTCGTCAGAGCCGCGCTATGTATGGTAGGGGCGAGGTGGAAAAAAAGGCGCGATGCCCCTCATCAAGTGAGGAGCTTCACCAAAAATATCACTACTATGGACAGAAATACAAGGAGCGCTTGGTATCCATATTAGTCCCTACGAGTATATGGTCTTATTATTTTCGCCCGGAGAGGTAATGGGTGATACCCCCATACAGTAGCAGGCATCGTCAGCCACTCTTTCTCTCTTTCTCTTTCTCTCCTCCCCTGTGCTGGCTGGTGAGAGTGAATTCCGTCCGTTTGCGTTGGAGTTTTCCTTGCCCAATCCGACAGCAAATTCTTCTGTCCACCCCTCTGTTCGGTCGCGGTTACTACTAACCAGGGCTCTTCATGGCTCATGACCAGACCCGCAGCTCGGGTCGGGACGTTTTTGAAATCTCACCGGTCGGGTCGAGTTGGGTCGGTTGGATCAGGAGGTTTTCAGACTCTCAAGAGTCGGGTCGGGTCACCCTTACCCGACCCAACCCGACCTGACCCGCGAGGTTTGACCCGACCCGTGAACAACCCTGCTAGTAACCCTTTGAGGACTCATATAAGGCGACAAAAAACGACAAGTGTGGTATTGTCAACCTTCTACAAAGAGCGCCTAGCAGCACGAGTATCACCGTGTTCCGCGCGTGTGGTGCAGCTCCTTTTATTCCACAGCTCCCCCCTCCCCCCCCCCCGGGCTGGCTTCTCGTGGCCGATGCTGATGTCGTAATTTCGTGTGCATCAGTTTCCCCCTAAAAAATCCCAAAAGAGGTTATAACTCTTGGGCCACTGCAAAAACATACCGGTATTAAATACTTCTTCCAAGCAGCATGCCCCAAAAAACGTGGCTGCAGCTCTGCAGAGGATAACGGGGCAGGATGCGAATATATACCGCCTGTTCTTCCGTCCGCCCACCTTAAGGTCCATGGTTGGCACGTGCCACACCTTGACGCTTGACCCGTAACTTCCGGTTGCCAAGGTGTCGGGGTCCTCAGGCCTGTGGGCGCACGTAAAAATCGTTTCGACGTGCCCCGCCTTCGATGCCCACGGTATCGCCCCGCTACCGCCCCCGTTCTGACCGCTCCCACCCACTCCGCCCGCTCTGCCTTGGAAGGCGGTGTCTGCTACGGACACCGAGCCGTCTCGGAAGCCGCAGATCGCTCTAGGACCGGTGCTTTGAGCCCCGGTCGAGTTCTCGACCGCCTCCGGCTGGCCGCGACAAGTGGTTAATGGGGGACAAGGGGGGTGGTTTGGTATGCAGGAACAGGTGGTTACATTTTATTTTTGATGGGGCTTGGGGGTACTCCAGGATCGTGTCTGGCGCTTTTCGCGAACACCCTTTGCAGGCCACCGACGGCACCTTTGCGAATTTCATTTGGAAAAAAAAATGCAGCCTGCCGCGCTCCGCAAGCAAAAGATATCTCTGCTGAGCATGAGTACACCGACTACATGATCGTGCTTTGTAGTTTAACGATTACCGAATAATAGTAATGTAAGGGGAGGAGAGGTTTATTCAGGTATTTAAACTGAGCACATGTGATAAGTAAAGAGAGGAGAGGAGGAAGGAGAAGTTCAGGTATTTCGCCTGACTAATCGATAGGGCGCCGGCACAGGTCGCGGGCATGGGACCGGGAGACCACGTATGTGCGTGACTCGCTTCCGATGATCAGTTTGGCGCTCAGCAGTAGTGACTCATTCACTGTCCTTGGTAGCCATTGTTGGCTGGTGAGAGCGATCGACGCTATGACATTGTTCACGAAAATGCATACGCGACAGCACTTGAGAACATGAGAATTCATAAAAATTAGCTCGGCGTCTGCATAAACCATACGAATACCGTATAACTATACCAGCGTGCGTATGGCACACCCTGCCTCACGTAATACTAAAAACGATGCCCCCAAGGCGGGGAATATAGTACACGTTTGATGTTCACATCAGATTCCAAAACTTTCCATATATTCACGGCCAGAGTTATAGGTAGAAAGGCGGTGGCTATCTCGAATAAAAAACAGTCCAAGACATGCTCGAGCGGTATCGCGTAACGGCACTACTGTTGATCAGAGCTGGGTGGGGTTTCCATATTATACCTGTGCCGGCAGCCAGGCCATATCTCTCACTCCGCTGCCAGTATTCCCGAGTCGAATGGTTCCGATGGAGTTTTTCTGCGATATGTTGAAAACTCGTGCAACTCCAGTCTTGGAGCTTTTCCCCGACGAGCGCACAGGAAAGGGGACGTGAGCGTCGGTAAAACACCAGCAGCGAGTTGGTGCGGAAGCAAAACGGTCCTCAGTTTTATGGCGTCAGGTCTCTGACGCGTTGGAGTTGCAAGCCTATCTGACAGACCGATCTCGTTATAGTTGTTTCTTCAACCGGGTTCATTGGTGACAGGACCATAGACTGCAGCTGTCGGGTCGAGCACACCGTCGTTATACTATAGGCTCACGATCGGGCTCTTCACTGACCAGGCCACTTCGACGCTGACCAGCATTCCAGGTGTTGTGGCCCTGCATATTCTGCGCTTTTACGACATCATTTCCTTTCAGTCACCCAGTATAAGCGCCAACGATTCTAAAGTCACCATTGATGCTTTGAACAAAAAAAAACAGTGGGGTTGTAATGTATCGCTTCGTCCACCTTCGTCCCACGGCGACGCTGATCAGCCTTCCAGATATGTGGGCCTGAATACTGTGCGGTTCCATGTACTTTCCCTCCCAGTTACTGCGTATTAGCGTCAACGATGCTATAATCACTGTTGACGTTTGCTGCATCAGCAACACAAGGTCGCTGGAGCTATCTGTATCGTGTCGTCCACCTGCGTCCCACTGCGACGCTGACCAACATTCCGACAAGTGTGTCCCGGAACATTGTGGGATTTCACGTACTTTCCTCCCAGCCACTGCGTATGAACGCCAACGATGCTATTTTGATAAGAGCTAATGCCTGCTGCATCAGCAACACAGCGTACATCGCTTGTCCTATCTCGCCTCGCCGGAAACGCACCTCCCAACGAATAGTCGTGTCAACAAAACCCAGCGCCATACATACGTAAATGAGGTATATAAAGGGTCATGCGGGAGCTTCGTCGACTCGCGATCTTACGCCCCCCTCCACGTCGCTCCCCCTTGCATATTTTCACCTCATCGCCAAGAAGTTTCCGGAAGCCCACGCCATCCACCTGATCCCAGTAAGGCCTACCGCGCATCGTTCGAAAGTGGCCATGGAGCAATGGCCGGCGGCATCCCACAAAATCACAGATCCGGAATTGTACCCGATAAGGACGTACGCGCCCCTGTGTGGATCGTGCCTGGTAGAGCCATGCCACGGTATGAGGGGGGGGACGTTTGGGTGATGTACTTACAGTGCTGTAGATCCATGATACGGTGGAGGGGGTACGTTGGGGCTATAACCTTTACACTGCGGTAGAGCCATGCTACGGAAGAGGGGAGACTTTCGGGCCATACCTCTACAGTGCGGTAGAGCCATGCTACGGTAGAGGGGATAGGTTTGGGCCGTGCCTCTACAGTGCGGCAGAGCCATGCTCTAGGTGGAGGGGGTACGTTTGGGTCATGCCTCTACAGCGCGGTAGAGCCATGATACGGTGGAGGGGGTACACCATACTTTTGGGCCCAATACTATGTACCTGGCGGGGTCCCTCAACTGGAAAACCTTCGAGTAGCTTTGCAAACCTAATTTGTGTTGTACACTTGTGTTCGTTAGCATGTGCGTTTCGACTATTCACAGTTGACAGCGGCACCCGACGCCTGATTGCGGCTAATTAGATGTTGATGTTGTTGAGACCTTCTACCGAACCGCCCGTCGCCGTAAAGAGTGCACCACACACAAAAAATAATAGTGGTGATGCATGAATCGCCATGTGTGTTCTCCGACCATAGTTGTATTAGTCTCGCACTGTTTGCCTAGGGTTGCGCTTACAGACTGACGAGGGTCCTCATCTGAGGAACTAGACGGTTTGTTTGCAACCCCACCAGTGTGGTACATCTTTTATTTGCAATCCTATCGGTGCTTTACGGTGTAGTTGCAAACCCCATCAACTTTTTTACAGTGGTGTAGGGTCACATGCCTATCAACCTGTTAAGAGCGAACGGGGTTGTTTATCGGGCTGCGTTCGCAGAATTTCTCAAGCTCAGTTTTAGGGTTGAGGTAGATACAGCTCCCCATGTCAGGAACCTCAGAACATTTCACATTCGGGACAGATCAAGGCCTGCTGCAGGTCGTCTACAGTACAGTAGACCCTACTAATAGCCTGCGGATATGGCATCTTGTGCAGGATGTGTGCAGTACAGGTCTAACCCAGGAAGCATGTCCTTGATCGTGCAGAATATACGCCCCCCACCCGGCAAAATGAGCTAGATTTCACAGATCATACAGATCATACAGATCAGGAATATATCTAACCAGAAGTATCTAGATCATGAAGTGGGAACTATCTGTGTGATTTGTCCGACGTGTGAAACATTGTAAGTGTCTCCTCTACCATGGTATGGCCTAAGGGATCGAACAATAGCGACGTCACCAAGGTGCGCTGGGCGCTGGTTGTTCGTGGGTTTGTGGCGGCGTTATAACGCTGCGGTGTCGGCCCTACTTCATCGTTGGTCGGCCGGCGGCATCGACGTATCAGTCTGGTTGTACTGCTCATGTAAGGTATAGTTTGACGGCTTTGTGGCCGACTACATGTCCCCCATCTTTACGATCAGAGTGGTACACACGTCAGCAGCGCCATGCGGGTGGAAAAATACCCAACAGGCCAGCAGACGGGTGGGGGGGGGTCAGCGTACTCATTGTTGTCTTGCCTTAGTCATTTGACCATTGACTACGCATCCCTTTCGAGACGGAGCAACGGGGGGGGGTGGGGGGCGTACTCATTTGTTGCTTGCCTTAGTCGCTTGACCATTGACCACGCATCAATTTCGAGAAGGAGCACCGTTCCTACTCCTAACAAAGGGGAGAGGGGGTGAAGAAGTGGCTACACTGGTACTTGCCTGACGTCAACGACAGAACCGCCTTCAGAGCTTGGGAAAAACAGCTTCGTTTTCCCCTTGCCATCGCCTGCGGGGGCCTCCGAAAAAGAGACACGACCATCCGTCCACCCGGTGACCAAAACACCTGGTTTATACTGGCTCCACTGTGTGCAAGTCGACGAGACTGATTCGTCGGCGGTCCTGCGCACATGGCGGTGGGTGGAGGTAGCTAAGTTTGGGGTGAGTGGGGTGGCTACGTTAGGGATGTGGAAGGTAGCTAAGTCAGGGGGTAACGTAGCTAAGTTAGGGATGGGTGGGTCTTCCGGAAGCATATTTTTCACCATACAAGGGAGCTGAGGCTGCTCTTGTTCGTGATGCTGCTTGTGTAGAGCAAAATAAAGAATGGGTCTAGAGATATTATGTTCCCATGGCGTTAAGACCGAACCTATCATCAACCGCGACTATCTCAACCACTCGCGTTGAAAAAAACGAACCTGGTGACATCGCGCGCATGTAATGCAGCAGGCACGAGTACCTTCTCGAGTAGCCCTTGCGGAACCCCCCCGTTCCGCGATCGCCTTTGCGCAACAGGTACGTCTCATTCGTGTCTTTCGAAATGACCGCCAGGTTAAACTGGTCGGTAGGATCCCAAGCCGAGCACGCAGGCGATGCACCGACTTTAAACTCCAGGATTCGCTCTTCCGAGCGCACGTCCCACTGCGTACCTAAACCGTTGATCCTGCGATAGGGAAGAGGGGTGCAAGCGGTGGCGCAGGGAACGTGAATGCGCTTGGTCGCCGATGGCGTATTATATGAGCCTGCTAAAAAGTACAGTCAGCTAACAGTGATACTTCTCTCAACCCAGGCGCTGCTGCTCGTACTACTGACAGCGAATACTTGCAGAAGCAGGCGCGACGAGATCAGTTCATCGCGTAGAACATGCGTCGTTGATGTTATACTACATCAAGTATAGTCTACATACCGTAGAAAGTCTTGTTCCTCTGTGCGTTGCAAGGACAAGCGCCACACGAACGGTAGGCGATCTTGTACAGCCAAAGATATGGTCGGGGGGATCTTCAGGGCTAGGGACTTTAGTTTCAACGGCTCAGGGCAGGGTCATGGTCGTTTTATAAAGGATGGTTCACTATGCTACTCAGTCAGCGCTCTGACCGAGTAGCTCAGTGGTTTATCCTTTCCAAACGAACAAAAGGCGCACAGCAGCTACCCTGTTTCGCAAGTCCTCAGCGCGTATGCTCTGTGTAGTCACGATAATACATGCATCGCCATAATTTAACGACCGTTTTTGAAAGAGGTACAGGACCGCCCGCGCTACGTACGACGTACCTGGTACAGCGTAGTGACCTAAACCCGACAGTGAAGGTGAGGCTAACTCCTACCAGGTACCATATACAGCTCGGGTCGTACAGAAGTCTGATCTCACCTGAGAACAAGCAGCCTGTGGGGATTGTGCGGGTGCCACAGCAGGGAGTGCACGTTGCAGTCGTTACCGCCCAGGATGGTAACAAGGGAGAAGTCTCTAACGTCGTAAACGTAGGTCGTGAGGGTGGAGGCGTATGCCATATAGATCCCGCCCCCCGCGACAATCTGCAGGGCAGGCGGAAGGGATTGAAGGGTGGGGTTCGAGGTTCATGGACACACCACACGTGAAACCTCGATAAAGCTACTATTAACATTAATAATGTACGCGCGGTACGATTTATTGTTATTTCGGTGACTACACAGGCCGCATTTCGACGAGGGTGTCGCGTTTCAAGCTCCAACTTTAATACCCTGGGGTGGGTAATCTATCGATGTTTTACTCCTATACCTGGTAGCTTAGTAGGTAATACCTCTCAGCAGTGCGGTAACTTCCAGGACCTACGAGCTGGGCCAGCCGAGGTGCTGGTTTGGGGGTTGATCGGCGATGCCCCGCTCAATATTTCATATTGGGATGTGATTTTTTTACACCGCGTTGATCATGCACCAATCAACAAACGGAAGACTCGCCTTTTTTTTCATGTGTTCAAGGGATATGACCGATAGAACGATCCGTAAAATACAAAAACGACCATAGCTTGTCTAGAAAAAGCGAAAACAAAAAAGACGAGTTCTCCGTTGCAAATGTGGTTCAAATATGAGGTTTAATTTTGGGATCGAAACTCGCTATTTAATAAATTGAGCGGGCATCGCAGAAAACCCCACATTTCTCGTAATTACTTGTTTTACGTATGAAAATCGTGTTTAAGCAATATATCTTGATGAGTGGCGAATTGGGCAATGAAAGTAATATCGATCTCCTCCAAGGGTCTTCAGCTACGCCTCCACCAATTTCGCCTTCGTCGGGAACGACGAATTTTGTGCGAATTTTATGTTGAAAAATTGGCGTTTTTGAGTTTCCGCCGAAAACTCGTCGAGATCGAGTCGAAATATAGAAATATCTTAATTTAAATGTACTTTTTTTTCTGCGCATCCAGTGTAGTGTCAGGGTTAGTACCCCCAAATTTCAAGTCCAAATTCGCAGTGGCTCACGAGATACGACCTTCGGATGGCTTTATCTATTTTTCGGCTGACCCAGCTCGTGCAGGTAAACCCTTCGTGTGCGAAGACAGACGGGACCGATTTGTCACGCCGCAGTTTGCAGAGCTGAGTGTCGAGCAATATTGTGGGGGTGATGTACTGCAATTAATCGCACATACAGCAAGCAGGTACTACCGTAGTAGTACTTCGGTTGTAGTACGCCCTCCGAATACAATACTCACAAGAATCATCATCGATGCTTATTTAGATCGCACGGTACGCCATACGTACAACTCTGCGCGTGGTCTACAAGTACAGTTACTTCAGTACAGCAGCAGTACATACAAAAACATCACCCCATTTCATGCAATAGAACCCACCTGAGACGACCACTGCTGACACCCCGACGGGTGAACTTTGACCTGTTTCATGTAGGGCTGCGGCGCCCACACATCAGGCGGTGTGGGTGATGCAGGCGAGTGCCCCGGAGGGGAACACGACGACGGTGGCGATCGCGTCCGCCCCGACCTCCGCCGTCGCGGGCTGTAGTTTCTCTCCTGACCACGCGCCATACTTTTGCGTCCGTTGTACTGCTGTATATCCTTGGTATACCAGTATCGCCCAACCCTAGCCCTAACCCTGTGCCTTTTCGTGAAGCCGACTACCTACAAGGCAATCGGCTAATGATTGTGAGCTCTCAACGACAACGTACAGCAGCGTATATACGTATATCGCTCAACCGCTTGAAACGCCCCGGTAGCGCCGGCTTTCTCCTTTCTTGTCTCGCTATTAATAACAGCGTTTTTTTTCGCTTCTCATGGTGGGACTGAACCCAAGAGGTTGGGTCCTGCCAAGAGGAGGCGAGGGCCCAAACAAGCCCCAGCAGTACCTCGATGGTGGACAAATCGTACGCAGCGGCGTAGGAAGTACCAGTAATGTGATATGCAGGAGGAGAGGAGGAGCAGCAGATGAGCAAATAGAAAACGACGAGACTGGTCGAACATCGAAAATCGGTAACAAAAATAAACGAGCGTTTCAAAATGCGGCATAACTTCGAACAGGAATTGTGGACAACAAACAACACACAACAGGCAACGAACGATCATTTTTTGCACCATCTATCTGGATGATGCTTGTTTCTGCACCTTTCTGTTCAAACGCGCTACGTATCAAGCCACACTTCGACGGTCGGAATCACTCCTTCTCGCCACCCACGAGGCATTCCAAGTGCCTATATACTCAAGATGATGCGCTCTCGGTCGAAATATCAACCACGAGGCCCGCATCTACCTGTACTTTGTAGCCGTGTGCCTTGTCACCCAAACTGGACACAATTTTGTTGTTTCCATAAAAAAAGCTTCCATATTTTTATACGTCACGCGTTAAAACGACACAGGTGTTCCAGCCACATATCAAATTACACTTTGACGGTCGGAATCACTCCTTCTCGCCACCCTCCAGCCATTCCAAGTGGCTATACTCAAGATGCTGCGCTCTCGGTCGAGATATCAACTACGAGGCCCACACCCATACTTTGTACCCGTGTGCTTGTCATGTCACCAAAACCGGGGACGCAATTTTGTTCTCATAAAAGCTTCCAAATTTTTATACGTCACGCGTCAAGCGACAGCAGTTATTCCCATGCGTCAAGTCTGTACCAGGTATTTTGGTATATTTGAGCCTTGACGCTTGTGTCGCAGGTCGGCCACTCGAGCCGTCAAACTGCTGTCCCGCATATTTGACGGAAGATGGGAGATGGCGGAGATGGGTTGCAAAGCCCAAAACCTACTGCACCAGGTGCAGGCAGGGGATCAAGTAGGGAGTTAGGCTGGCCAGACTGGCAGTTGACGCGGAGCAAGAGCGGGTTTCTTTCAGTCGTCTCCCTGCCCACCATATATAGCGTGGTACCTCAGAAAAGTCGCGAAAGGGATGTACGTAGGGCCGGTCCGGAGGAGGCTCGGTGCGGACGATGACTTTTTCGAGGCAGGCAATGTGCAGCGGGCCCTCCTTTGCAAGCTGAGCGTTTTCCGGCAGGAGGAGGAGGAGGAGGAGGAGGAGGAGGAGGACGGCACGGTGATGGCGACATCCACGGACAATCGGCCGCGTTATGAGTGCATGTTCCAGGACTGCAACGCGAAGTTTTCTTCCCTCAAGAGGGTGAGTAAGAAGTGTCTCGTGCGTGCCATTCCTTCGTACTACGGTATCGGCACGTATTAATATTTCCTAATGCACTCGTGTACGACTCTGGACGGAGACGTAAGGATCGTTTGGTATTGGTATTCGTATACGGATGGTCCTTACATTCCGGTTCAGAGTGGCTGTAAGGAGTACATCAACCCAAACCCTAACGGACACACATGATACGGCCACCTTTACTATTGCTATACCTGGTACATGGTACCTGGTACTCGTGTGGTATCTCATAGGCTCATAGGTATCCTGCTGGAGTCAACCTAACCCGAGCGAACAAGTACCCACCCTGCTGGCGACACACCAAAGGTTACCACTTATTCGAGATTCGATTTGATTGGCTTAGATTGGAGTCAGGTTCAGGGTTGCTCTGATTGGCTTACGGTTAGGCTTACGCAGCTCTGTATCATATACCAGGTACCCTGGTACAAGTATTCGTCTCGTGTACGACACAGCATCGTGTCAACCCTCTGGCTCCTTGCGGCGATTTTGTGTCGAATGCCCTGACCCTACCTACGTATAGCCCTTTATGTACTACTGCTGTGCATCTTGCGTGTACAGCTGCGACTGGCCATTGCCGATTGAGTACAGCGGTGAAATGTAAATGAACTCGCGATATGATACACAAATACCAGTACCTGGTATACGGTTGCCACGCTATGTACGCACTCGTATATACAACTTCACGCCGTCACACTACAACAGAGTACTCTGTACGCTACGTATGTATATTACGTACATGCTACATGCTATTATACCAAGCTACGAGCGTACACGTAACAGCGTGACGTGTACGAGTACGAGCACAACACTGAACCCCTCCCCTCTCGGTTTTCCGTATTATATCACCCGTGGCTAACGCGGCCGCCTACTGTACCAAATCACAAACCCCCTCGGTGACTCTTTTGTATCAGGATTATATACCTACAGTAAACCCAAAGACCGTCAGGAACAGGCAGTCTTGGGGAGTCGTCAGTGACACCCCGAGGAGTTCCCACACTAGTATAACAAGATACGAGTACGTACGAGTATTAAGTTTAGACCGCCGTCCGCCACAGGGTCCAAGTGCCGTCTCCTGTCTCTTGACACCTCTGTTTGTATCGGCCTGATGCAACCCAATTATCTTCGCAGCACGAGGCGCACTACGAGACGTCCCATCGAAACCTGTGCAGCACCTGCGGCTCTAGCTTCCCGACCCACCGCCTCCTCGACCTTCACCTGAGCGAGTTGCACGACTCCTTTTTCAAGGCCATGGCAGAGCGGAGGCCGATGTACGTGTGCCTGGTGGAGGGCTGTCCGGACGTGTTCGAGTCCTCTAAGGAGCGCCACGGGCACCTCGTGGGGGTGCACCTCTACCCGAAGAGCTTCGATTTTACGAGGTACATACTTGTATCTGGTGTGATGCTGCTGCTTGCTGCTGCTGCTGCCGCTGCCTATATATATTCCCCTGGTATCGTTTTTTTCCAGTAGCTTCGTTTTTTTACGCGGGTGCATTGATATGTTATGGTATTGTTGCTACTGCTGTAGCTCTTTCTTCCTGTTTTTCTTCGGGGCGCTACTCTTTGCGTATCTGTTGTATGCACGATACTTCCATTGTTTCGTCTTTTTTCCGGAAACCCCACAGGGTTAATTTTTGACACCGCGTGGAGGAGAGCAGGACTACCCACCCACCGTACGCCTAGAAAATAGGGAGAAATGCCGTACCGTTTTTCCATTCCGTTATTCGCCCGAACCTGTTTTTGCTATGATACGTGTATGCCAAAAAAGAGAGCGAAAGCAAGCGCATTCGTGAAGACGCCGCCCAGATACGTACCTGGTACCTGGTATTATTTTTCGTTGGGAAATTATATGGCAGTGTCTCTCGTTCCTTCGTTACACCCATCCAATACAATTTTCACCTGCAGTCACGTTTAGAGCAGTATTTGGAGTTAGCGGTGAAGACTCAAGATTTTTTAGATATAGCGCCGCAACAGCTAGCGTACTTGTTTTCATGGGTTGGTGGTGTACGCGCCGTGAGCCCGTCATGTCAGTCCAACATCAGCTACGAAGCGCAAGAAATAATGTCTTTCTGATCGTCATGGGGTCTGATTTTTAGTTGATCCCAGCGTCATTTTTTTGGCTCCATACGGAACAGGTGTAGCTACTGCAATTTTCTAAATGTTGAGTAAAGGTAAGAGGAGAGAGTGGAGAGGTTGAGGCATATGTTTGAAAAGATTCAACCTGGGCTAGGCGCACGTGTGTACAGCAACGTTGCACACCTGTTCGTTTGTATGTTTGTAGAGCGAGTAACACAAGGCGTGACAAACAAAACCAACCCAAAGCCTAAGGCCGGGCAGCACGAAGTAATAACCTAACCCCCCTCCCCCCCGTCGCGACCCATCGATGTCTCCGCTCGCCGCTGCACCCAGACCACCGCTCGGGGGAAAAAAATCGCGTGTTCGCAAGATGGGGGGCGTGAGAGTCGACACAACCGCCATGAAGTTAGGCGTCGATAGCGCCACCGTACAACGGAAACCCAGGCGTGGCCGAGAAAGACAAAAATCTGCGAATAATGAAGCGACGCCACTGGAGGCAAACGAAGTCGCCCTTTCCTCCGGAGTCGAGGAAACAAGGAGCATGAGCGACGGAGACCCGCAGGGTGGTGTCGGGGCGAGATCGGCGACAGGCGCTGCTGTCGATGGCGAACAACAGCAGTCGCTGACACTGGTTCCGGGCCCAGGTAGCACAGTCACGGCGGCACCGCCAGGAAACCCAGGGAGGCCTGCCCTAGACGGGGACATGGATTTGGATATGGAAGTGGGGAGCGGCACGGAGGACATCATGGTTGTGGTTAGGGCCACCGGTTTGCCGACAAAAGGGGGAAAAAAAACATCTCCCAAAATTCCAAGAACGTGTAAGTTCTGGCGCACCGCCTCAGGATGTCGAGCTGGAGGCGAGTGCAGCTTTAGGCACGACAGTGCAGATGCCGCGAGCGGTGCCTTGCCGGGGTCCGGGGTTGTGAAGGGCTGGGGGGTTGCTACGTCGGGGTCGAGTGCGAGTGGGGGGAGCTGGGCTGGAGAAAGGTATGATGCGGGAATTGAGGGTGTTTCTGGTGTGGATGAGCTTGTAGCTGGGATGCAGAAACTATTGGTTCCTAACCATCTGAGCTTTGGGAGTTCGGCCCGGCGTGGCAAGCCGATCGGACATGTACGACGATGACACGATGACACGCGGTTGCTGTTGGCGTGCGGTATCGGGGGTAGACTCCGGCGTAGTAGTTGGGGTGGATGAATCTAGCTTATGTAAATCGATGGGATTGTGTTATGAGTGGGAAAAGAGGGGTCGTGGTGACTCTGGCAGTGCTTTAGTAGATCGAGGCTGCCATCAGCAGCATAATAGTAATGACGATGTACATATAGGATACACCCGTCTACTGAATATACCGTGTTCGGCTAGCGCAGCTCACATAAAGCCTAACGGGCGGAGATTGCCTGAGCCGAGCGGGAACTCCCTCGAGGACGCATATGAAAGCCCATATGGCCACAATAGGAAACACGCCTGAACAATCCTAACATGCACCGAGTCCAAATCAAAGCGTAATGTCTCACTTTTTTTCATGTCCCTGGCAACCGCAGGAAACATGTCGTATGCATATTAACGAGGGGTTACGATACTCACTCGTCGTTCTTACCCTATTTTTGTGTTCCCTACGATGTGGTGGCCGGAGCGCTGCTTGTCGGTTGGCCTGTACGGCTGCCGTCATTGGTTGGGGCAACAAGTCTCAACAAATTATGGGCGCGGAACTAGAAACTCTTGATATGCACAATCGTCAAAGCCACCCGGTGGGACGTCCTCTCAACTAATACGGCGTCCTTATCACGCCCTCAACCCACTATATTGTGGCGTCACTACACGGCCGCCTCCCCCGTCTCTTCCCCGTGAGACACTGCTGCCGTGCCCCCCATCGCTTCTCCTGAGTGCACCCCCTGTCCCAGCGACGGCTGTAAGCCCACCGCCTCCGCGCCTGCGCTCGGCTGGCCTCCTGCCGATAGCGGTTTATCCTCAGATCGCTCCATATTTTCAACTAGGCAGAACCCCTGGCATGGACCCCTTGTTTTTTCCTGGAGCGAATCGGCCTCATCTCTCGACGCTCCACTTAGCCCCACCTCTCCTATGAGCCCTGAATCTTGACCCGGCAAGAGTGTCGGAGCGCTCAGCGCCGCTTCGTCGTTTCTTTGTCCGCCTGCTTCTTCCGTGCTACGAGAAACGGCTAGCCCTTCGCCATCTCCTTCCGCCGTCAACGGCTCGAGATCGGCCTGCCCCGCCACCGCGGGCGGCAGTCTCGAGGTTTTCCCACGTTCTCCCCCGTCGACTACGACGCCCGAGTGTTGTATGAATCTCCGATCGTCGGTCGCAGTGATGGGGTCTCCTATGGATGGGTCTGGTGGCAGATGTTCTTCCGTCGGTGCTGTGCGTACATCGTTCCCGGGTTGGTCTTGGTGTTGTTTCGCTATACGACGTCGCTCTTTTCGCCGCTCCTTCTTTTGGTCCTCCGCCCAATCGTCACGCCACTTCATGTCCGCGGCAAATATCTGCTCGGTGGCTTCATAGTTCCGCCGCACCTCCGCACGATAGTCCTGTGTTAGCGAGGTCACGGTCGTGTTGGCAGTTGGCATATAAAATACCTGATAGATCTTAAAACCTGGAACCACGGGTAGAAATTAACGCGCTTTTCCCACGGATGCCACACTCGAGTGTCATACTTTTTTCCTGGCGTGGCTGTAGGGTGTGGCAAGCATGGCGGCGACGTGGACATTTGCCTGAAGCCCAAGTTCAAAGGACAGACCCCCTCCCCTCGCACGGGGAGTGATGTGCTACTGTAGTAGATACAATAAAAATTGTTTATTTACGCCCTCCGACATTGCGTCTTACCTACATCAGCCGATTCTAAATCGAATGTCCTCACACACATCAGCATCTCTTCTATCACTCTATTCAAGCAAAACATTCCCACTTTCCTTCTTGGAGATCCCTCCCTACACCTTCGTCCCCTTCGTAGCATTTCCTCGTTTACCCTTCTCCTTGTCAACGTTCCATCCCCATGTTTATCGGATCGCTGGCAAATACATTTTCTCTATTAACAATTAATAGCATGCCTCTAATCTTTCCTAGCTCTTTCAATATTACGGCTATATGTACACTCATGATGTATCCTCGCACCAGAAAATCGTTTTCTTCTGCCTGCTCACGTTAAGTTTATCCTTAGCCTTCTTTCGCGTCTCGCTCTCGATAACCTCATCATCCAATGTCGGAAACACCACGATGCCCCGCAATATGCCCACAAACCAGCACACCGCCGCGAGTAGACACAGCGCTAAGAACGACCCCACGGCGACCCACGACCCCACGGGAAGCAGGCAAAGAACGGCGATTGGTCCGATGATGACAACGAGGGTGGCTCCTATCGCCCACCAAAAACGCCGCTTGTCATCTGCGGCCACCCGGCGCGCGGGCAAGGCTAGCAGCTGACATTGGAGCTTCTCCATTTCTTCCTGCACCCGTCGAGAGGGAGGGCCCCGTCGGCCGCGGAAAAACGGCTCAGGTGGTATCAAGGTATTTCCGAATAAGACATGAGAAGAGCGCACCCGATGTGGTACGCTGCATGGCAGACGGGCTGTTTGGTTGGCGTGGCGTGGCAAGGTGTTACGATAAACGTATTTATGTGGTTCTCAAGTTGTGCCGGGTCAAACCTCACGCGCGCGGACATCGGCTTCGAGATAAAGTGCTCGTACGGACATATGCTATGTTTTGATTCAACAAAAAAAATAAACAGAAGACATGCGCAGCAATGCGTACTCTCGTATCGCTCCAAAACGTGCGGTGTCACCTTACGACGTAGCGGTCGTCTACATATTTGCCGTCGCTGGGAAAAGGCGTCACTGTACGCAAATGTGCCGAGTATAAACATGGTGCCGGCGCTCTTCCTGCATTTCTTGGGGCAGACACAGGCCCGAGAGGGATCCAACTTGAACCTGCTGGCTACTGACGGTGAAAAGACAATCACACTGTTTGCCAACCTCTTTGCCGAGAACCGAGAGCCGAGTCATGCTACCGTAGAGAGGATACGTTTGGAGCCACGCACCTATAGTGCGGTAGAGCCATGCATTACTCTAGGGGGTACGTTTGTGACACCCCTCGAACCATGTCATAGGTATAGGGGGTCCCTCTACAGTGCGGTAGAGCCATGCTCCCAATGTAGAGGGGGTACGTGTAGGCCATGCCTCTACAGTGCGGTGGAGCCATGCTATCGTAGAGGGGTGCATTTGGGACATGCCTCTAGCCATGCTCTATACGCGAGTGGGAGCGTTTTTTTGGCGCCGAAACACTTTCTAATTGATGGGGGGCTACTCCTCAAGGAAGGAACCATCAAAGACATTTGCAGTCCCCTCTTCGTGTTTTACAATTTTAGTCGTTATAAGGGTCAATCTTAACGAGGAGTGTTTTTCAGTTTTTTTTCAGTATTTTCCAGAAATTTCGGTATTTTCCTAAACCGACAAATACCGAATTTTCGTGAAAATACTGAAATAAACCTAAAAAACGGCCCTCGTTAAGATCGACCCCAACAAGTATTCACGTCGGTTTTGGGCAATTTCTCTCAAAGCATATCGGTTTTTGAAGGAAGCACGTACGTGTAGAGTTCCTTGTGGTACTGTAGGTGACTGAGAAAGTTTGAACTCCCCTCCACCGTACCACGATCCAGTCTCAGTATAAGTCGTAAACTCCTCAATCCCACTCACCCTATCCGCGGAGCGTTTTTTCTTTCCTAGTACCAGGTATTACAGTATTTTATTGTTACCTGCATAACCTCCTCTTCCGCGACACGGCGGGCCTTCGATTTGAGAAACTTCTGAAATTTGGCCAACTCTCTGTCAAGGCTAGCGTGCGAGGTGTCCCAAGCTTTCGCGTTCACTCCTGCATGGGAGGCTTTTAGCTGGCGTAGCCGTTCCCTTTCCCCGCGCACCTTCATATGGTTTATGTAACAAACGCGCATTGGAGGTGAGCAAACCACCCCACTTGTTATTGTCGTAGTTCTCATCGTGCCAAGGAAACCATACCACATGCCGTTATCTTTGTCCTAGTCGTATTACTCGTAGTTACAGCGCTGCTTATCCCGTAAACATGCGGCCTCCTATGAGACGGAAGCCCCCCCCACCCTCTATAATAGTAAAGACGACATTAATATCAACTGCTCTGTAGCAGCTGCACTCCTACTTATAGAGAAGGCATATATACCAGGTTGAACTGCGTATGTAAGCGGATGTAGATGAGGGTCGATATTCTTACCCCCTTGTCAAGGTGTTACAAACACAAACAGGCTGGGACATTTTCGTACTTGCATATATACGTCGCATGCTCCGTGCGGTCGGTGAATGCAGCATCGAATATGGTTACACTACAGCACAAAATACCTTATCTAGTGTACCTTACACCTTATCTAGTGTACGTACAGTAGACTACGTATATACCTGGTACATACTTGCACGTACGTAGCGAGAACAGGAATGCTGGCTCAAGTTGGATTGCTCAATTTATTATTTTGGGAAAGGGCGTGGTCTACAGTACACTAAAACTTCGGTACAACGAGGCCCGCATTTATTATTTTCCTGGTACACCCCAGCCTGTTTTTCCTTAGTGTTCGTTATGTTACAGTAGTACCACCTGTGTTACGTACTACGTACAGTGCAGTGGTATCTGCAGCACGATTCTCCCCACCGAGCGCGGCAGCGGTAACTAAAGTCGAGAGTCAGTGTTCGTGTCCCCTACGTGCTGTACCTCTTCCTCGTAGCGTTTGTCGGTCTCGACCGTTGCCGTACGGAGCAGCTTCGTGTAGGCGTCGACGACAGTTTTGTTCGTCAGCCCGGGCACCTTCGTCTCGCAAAAGCAAACAAGAAGCCGCAGCTGGCCAGTGTTCAGTTCTGATATCCTGGTCCCGGCCCGACGACAAGACGACGAGGTAACAATACATATATTGGCCTATTGTACAGTACTGTACAGTACAGTAGTCCCACGCCACACCCCTCATCTTGTGTGCTGGGAGAGTTGGGTAGGTAAACTTGGTTGGACGAACTTACGACAATGAATACCAGGTACCTGGTACCTGGTATATACTTACCGAGGATGAAACTACTCGAAGGGTTTCGCGCTGGTTGTACTAATATCATATGATTCGGGTCGGTATCACTGGCCTACGGGTGTTCGTACGAGAGCTTCCTCTCCAACTGGAGCTTCAAGTACTCCGTCGCTGTATTGCGGGCTTCGCAATGGCTTGCTTCCTTCCACGAACCTTCTCTACAGTTCGATATCTTGCGTGATAGTGCGGGTATCCCGAAAAACGCTCTCTTTTCTTGCAGACAGCGTCCACTTCGTGCTGTCACCAAGACAGACCGACCGTCGCACCGCAACGCCATGGGTCGGGGAACCCAAACAACTCCGAGTGCAGACACTCAAACACGCTTGCTTTTTGTTCGATTGATTCCTTGCATGATTCTGGCCGTTTTCCATGCCGCATGAGGACATCATCACTTTTGTTTGTACTCTATACCTTCAACGATTGAACGGGACAGGCAGCAACAGGTCTTGCGACCCAGACAGCAGTTACAGTGGGTGTTATACATGGTCTGTCGCCAAAAGGCGCTCTATTCTACGTGTTGTATTCTAATCGTGCTCCTGGACTGCAACCCATACACAGCTTCGTACATCGCAATGTAGAAACAATACAATACCTGGTACGTGTTATTACTCTTCTTCGACTTCACGCACCTCTGATCCATGTTTTCGATCATCCCCGTCGCGTACATGTCTTCCGACAGAAGACCTTGGATGAAGGCGGCTATTGAAGGCATCGTCTTTGTCGACTGTTGTGGTTCGTCGTGCTCCAGAACGACGACACACAGCAGCAGGTGCTGCTTCCGGCTGCAACGCACCAATAGATATTGTTTTGGTTTGCTGCCGAATTCAATCCGAATCGCTCGCGTTTTGTCGGGTGTCGGGTGCAGACGTTCAGCAGTAGTCGTGCAGATGAGGGCATTACGTGCATTCCAAGAAGCGCAATCAACCCCTCCCCTTTACAACCAATAACAGCTCGACGATTCGTCGTAGACAGGTACGACGATAACGTGTCGGTGGTCGGCGGCGTCGGCGCTGGTTTTGTAGTGCCAGAAGTTGGGTAACGACACTAATAATAGCCGAATCGCTGTGCTACCGATTGCACCCGCGGGTATATTACTTGTACTGGCAGCACGAGCTCCACCGCCGCGTAAAACTGTATGTGCATACCCATATGAGATCACACGTAGACGGGTACCAGCATTGCTGTAGGCTGCTGTATACTCGTACACTATTAATAAGATTACGTACGTACAGCAGCGGCAGGAGTACATATGATAGTATCACTCTGTAGTAAGTACGTTATGTAACGAGCAAAAGATATGGCGATATGGAGATTGGTGACGTTTACGGTAATCGACCAACATCCAACATTAGTTTTTGACGTTTTATTACAGTTACATTTAGCGATAGTTACGCCGCGTTGTGGGTGGTATTGTTCCATGTTCCGTGCTGGTGTCGAAGCTCTGCATTTCGCTTGCGCAGGGCGCCAGCAAGCCAGCTGCGAGAGCACCAGCAACGGCCGTCGGCTAGTACACGAGCCGCTGTAGGTCACTTCCGAGGTGGCCAGATCTGATAGCTGTTTGAAATGGGCGCTTGATGCCCACAGGGTCGACTCGGCTCGTCGAAAGTGAGGGATAAGTTCATGGGAGGCTGAGGCCCGGGGATAGAAAAAATTAAAGCTTCACAAAAAAGCGGACGATTCTCCTCTGTTGTGATTCTTGCGTGTGTTGTTTTGGAAGCCGGAGGGGCGGAGACGTGGAGCAGGCAGCAGGCAGCCGCGGCGGCGTCGCTCATGCCCGAACAGCAGCAGCAGCAGCAGGAGGTGACGTCCTTCAAGGCAAGGACGCACCATGGCAGCGGGCAGAAGGAGACCTACAACCTGAAGGCAAGCAAGCGGAAGGAAGTACGATGGTTTTTTCACGTTTTCCCTGCTGCTGCTGCTGCTGCTGCTGCTGCTGTGGAACGTATTTACCGCTTTTCCACACCCGATTTGGTCAATAATATAAGACCCGTTTTATATTTATATCAAAACCTCAAACGCGTATTATATTTTCGTTCACAGTATGCCTTTTTATGCAAAATAATTTTTGCGATTTTTGCGTGGGAGCCGTTTCGATGCTGCGCCAACATGACATCAAGGATCACAAATCACAAGAAAGAGTCTTCCCCCCCCCAACCAAGACATCGCCGTCACCACTGGGCCTGCCCAGCGCAGACAGAGTCTGGAACATACAAACAATATATTGGCCCTATTGTCCCCCTCTCCGTTGGGCCTCCCCGTCCTCTTGCCGTCCCCACCACGCACGCGAATCGTAAGACCATGATCAGCGGGCGACCTATTTTATTGTTTCTGCATGCCGTTGCGGTGGCGGTGCGAATCAGCGAACCATTTTTCAGTCTGTTCCTGCCTCCGCTCCTCCTCTCCGATGTTTTCCCGTCAACACGTCAAAATGTCGAAATGAACCCACCGCCACCCCCGCCTCTCTAATGGTCCTGCTGCTGCTGCTGCTGCTGCTGCTGCTGCCGTTGCTACGATTGTCTTCGATACCTCCGGCGGTATGGGGTGCGTGTCGTTAAAGAGCCCTCTGGAGGGAGGTTCTCACTCAAAGAAATATCCAGCAAAAACTTGGTATGATGAGTACCAGGTATACAAAATAGTATCATCCCGATTCGTATGCACAAGAGCTGCTGCTTCAGCTTGGACACCAAGGACCAGGTACCAGGTTGGTGTACCTCTTACAGCAGGACAGAGTAGTGCCGGTATATTATTCGTACTGCTGCCTATTCTGCGTGTACTTACGACGAGTACAACGTACTGCTGCTCATACTCGCTGGCGACCAGTATTTTATACTGCTGCTGTTATGTTATATGATGCTGACCGGTGTCTATTTATGTGCATGTATCGTATGATGACAGCAGTCGTAGTGTCCGGCGCCATGGTTTGCATACTTATTTCAAGTTAGTTTTGAACATCAATACTGCTGGTGTGGCGCGGTCTCCAGATCGTGGAACAATCCTTTCATCCGGTCGTCTTTTTTCATTCATTAATTCCGTTGTTGAGGGTGAAGGACTCGGGACTCAAACCTCCCGTATAATGTGATGCACCTACGTATATGATGGTGCTTGTGCTTGTGCAGGTGCTGGTGCTGTGCTGACACGCAGACTGTCTCGCTACCTCGTATCGTATCACATGCCTGGTATCTGGAACGGCGGTACATGGCAGCATATGATACCGTAGTCATAATCACGCTGACAATAGCCCCCTTTTGGTATACCCCCCTTATCTCACCTTGGTGAACGCGCCGGGGCACTGTTTTCTGTTCCAAGCAAATACGGGCAAAATCCGGGTAACATTCACTCCCTTCTTGAAATGAAAAGGCTAAAAACGCCAGGTACACCCCCGCTCCCCTGTTTACAGTAGATGTTTGGGGTAAACGGTAAACGCCTCGGCGTCGAGCTGGCAAGTCATTTCAGTGTGGGAAATGGAGCTCTTTCCGAAGCAGGTAAGGGGGTGCGTCACTTGGACGTACATGTACATGCATGGTTTGCGCTACGTCTACGTATACATCGCCACAGATACAAGGTAAACACAGGTTCTTCGCACGAACGAAGAATAAGGCATCCAACAGATCACCGCTCCCCACTCATTGATGTAGATATTTCCGCACGGATATAATTCTGATCTGTGTGATCTACTGGTAGCTCTGTTAATGGTTGCCGCTGTGGAAGCCGTACGATCTGCATGATCTAGCACATGTTTACCAGGGGTATTCGACCTCGCGAAAGGTTTCGCACATGTCACCGATCCCCACAGTTAATGATCTAAATCATTCAGGGCAGATATATTCTTGATCTGTGTGATCTATTTTATATTAGTAGCTCATGCTGCCGAGGTGGAAACCGTATGGTCTGCATGATCTAGCACATGTTTCCTGGTTAAAATCTGTACTATGCAGATCCTGCACAACATCTCATAACGGCAGGTTAGGATCCAGACGATCTATCTGTAGATAGTCTGTCCGATAGATTGTGATCTGTCCGATGAGTGAAATGTTCAAGGTTTTTACCACTGGTGACCGCCACAGCTTTCCTGCGAGGACCGGCACGCCGCAGTGGCGCGTCTCACCCGCTGCTTATCCGCTGCTTATCCATTTCTGCGATGAATTGGGTAAGCAGCTGGATGGGGCATGCCTCTGGAGCGTGCTGGGCCTCGTGGCAAAATTGCGGTGGTCCCGGGTGACAAAAAATCGTTTTCAGACATGGGACAGATCATCTACAGATCATCTATCCCCGCTCAGTGACCTAGATACTACACACGAGTATTTCAGGGCAGCTGTTTTCCTGACCTGTATGATCTAGCTCATGTTGGCGAGCGGAAGCCGTGTGATCTGCACGATCTATTAATAGTACGTTTCCGGTTTTGGATCTGTATTACACAGATCCTGCGCAATATGTCATAACGGCAGGAGAGGAACCAGATGATCTACTTTTGTAGATCGTGATCTGTAAGATGTGTGAATATCTTTTCACCACCGGGGGCCGCTACAATTTTTTCCGTCGAGGATCGGTACGTTGCAGTGGCTTGCCTCATCCCGCTGCTTACCCACTCCGTCAGCGGCGACTGCTGCTGCTGTAGTTTCGTGTAGTGTGGAGGACGCATGCTACGGTGGGGTAGTACCTGCTTTTGCCCTCTGAGGCTCCCCTCTTGAGGAGCTCTATACTATCAGTAAGTATTTAGTAAGCCACACAACAACTGCTTTAGGACGAGAACATGACTTTAAGGAAAAGGGAATGCCATGGCCTAGTCTTACTAGGAATACGCCGAAAATATTCCAACGCATACCGGGGGGGAGAAGGGACGACACCTGTGACCACGGCATATCCAGAAGATCACCGAGGGTAAAACCTCCAACGAGTTGGGCTGGAAGGTAAAAGTGATGAAAACAAAAAAATGAACAAAAATCCCGACGATTCTGGGGCAAGGACCCCCGTCGTTCAGAAGACGTTTCAGACAAAAAGTGCTACCCTCATCGGAGCACACATGCGTCCTGGGTCAGGCTCGCCGTCCCGGAATGCCGGCTTTCGCTGGCAAAGTTGTGGTGGTCCCCGATGGTCAGAAGATTTAACGCATCCTTCAGAAGCTGCCGTTGTGTTATATTGTGCAGGATCTCCAATGTACATTACACATTCAACTCAGGAAACGTGTGCTACTGCTGCTGTAGGTCATGCAGATGATCTTTTGTTTGATATACTTACATGTACGGCTTCCATCCGTCAACTTTAACTAGGGATCACACCGACCAGGAAATTGTGTACCCTGAAGTATGTACAGTAGATTGTTTAAGTGAGGATGGGTGATCTATCTACCCAACGAGTGCAACCTTTGCGAGGTCGATGACCCCCCCCCCGGAGCACCAGCAACGCCTGCTCGCGTGCAGGGGAGTGGAGGGAACAAAAGACGCGTGGTAACGATACGAAGGTTGCAACTTTTGGCCAAACAAGAACGTTTTCGACCGACGAGGTTCCTGAACGGAGGAAGTGCCCATTATGGCATACCCTGGTATGCCTTATTATCGTTGATCCCATCTTTGTTACTATACTATTCGAACAATTACGTAAAGAGTAAAGAGTAATGAGCGTTGACTTCGCCCAGGGTAGGGTGCGATCGTTTTTCAGCACTATTGATAATTTTGTCGACACCGAACGGTGAGGGTGCTACAACTGTCGAACATGGCAACATTCTTTTTTCGGAAGGCTCTCTCTGGACCAGTCTCTTTCCGAAAACACTTTGTTCGGTGTTTGCCTTGTGAAGAAAAAACAGCGCTGAAAAACGATCGCACCCACCCCAGTGCGGACTCAACTGCGCTTAACCCTTTTAGTGATCCAGTCCTGTTTTGGGGGCAACGAGACAAATTCCAAGTAATTTTTCCCCAAAACGGGACTGCGGTCCTAAAAGGATTAAACCCATTTAGAACCGCACTCCCGTTCTGGGGACAATTGGGATAAATTACTTGGAATTAGACTCGAGTATATGTCTATGTACAATGTGGTACGAAAAGGCTTCACAGGCTCCTTGCGGTATCTACGTTAGCTACGGTAGGCCCCTGGATAACTGCAACCTTTTTGGGGGGGGACAAATTACTTGGAATGGGTGTTGTAGACGTTTTTTTTCCAGTGTTATGAAGGCTAAAGCGTCCATTTTTTCTCTAAATCAGTTAGTGGGGGACGTAGTAGAACTCCCAAATATTGTTTGTAAAAATTGCGAAATATACTGGTTTCTGTGCGTACCGTAGGCCCTATTTAATATGCCCCCCCGTAATAATAGCCCTTTTAGGACTGTACTCCCGTTTTGGGGACAAACCACTTGTAATTTGACTGGTTTATCCCCCAAACGGGACTGCAGTACTGAAAGGGTCAAGCGAGGAGCCTCAGAAGGCACAAGTAATCAGAACCAAATATGCCTAGTTAACATACTGGAATATATTGGTTTGAGTATATGATGGGTCCTGATTAGTAGGCCCCTCCTACCGCCGTAGCACACATGAAAACAAAATCCAACAACACCCAAACTTCTGCTTCGGTGTGCACTGCCGGCGGGAGATGCCGAGGCAACTGCGCGCTTAAAATAGCGCCCATATGTGTTGGCCGATGCGCCGGGGGGTGTGACGCCACCCGTACGGTTTTGTTTCCGTGTCCGTTAGGGCTGTGACCTGTGAGTTGGTTGAATAGAAGTCGCCGACTACTTCCTATATTATTATTATTATTATTATTATTATTGTTATTATTATTATTATTATTATTATTATTATTATTATTATTATTATTATTATTATTATTATTATTATTATTATTATTATTATTATTATTATTATTATTATTATTATTATTATTATTATTATTATTATTATTATTATTATTATTAATAATAATTTTAGTTAATAGTTGAGTTGCAGGGGTCTCTATTCTACATTTTTTCTTCAGGAAAATTGTTTGTTTACTATTTTTTACAATGGCGACCGAAAAATAATTAATATGTAGCCCGCAGAACGGAGACCCAAATTTCCAGGTCTGTCAGAGGCGAGGCATGTCTTAGTTCGTATCCAAGGGTAGTATTAGCAGGCAAGGTATACCTGTACCCGGATATGTTTTTGAGGTCGTACCTAACGTAACTGATACTTGGAATAAGGAAATAAGATATTGACCGCCGTACATTCGTACCTAACGTGCCTATTAATAGCACTTGCTTCTAGGTAAGGTATCGGGATCTGTACTGAACGTACACCTAAAACTTATAGTAGGTAAGATATTGAGGTCGTCCCCAGACTCGTACCTAAACCCGGGTACTTCGTCGACGGCTATACCCGCTAACGGGGTAAGTATTGATGGCCGTATCTAACGTACCTAATAATTTGGTAAGGTTTTCGAGGCCGTACCTAAGCGCGGGTACGTTTACGTACCCGGGTAAGTACCCGGGTACGCACCCGTACAACAAACGTGAAATAGGTGGGGCTGGGCTACTACTGCTGTAGAACAGCATGTACTTGCAGTGGTATTCTGCTCGGAGCAGCTATCTACTGACTGGGCCTGCCAATACATCCTGCTAATACGAGGAACCATAGAAGTCAGGATCCATCATGTACGTAAAAACCTGCACTCGTATGTATGTTGCAGTATTTTTACTGTAGTAAGGTTTGGTCCTAACTATGCTCCCCCGTGGTGTTAGCCGTATGCTTGATCTCACGTACACCCAAGAAACTACAAGACCACCCTCTATGTATCCCAAGGGCTGGAGCGATGGAGCAGGGTAAAACGCCAGAGTTGTTGGTGAGAGCTGACTCAGGTGTGTCCTGAGTGCTAACTCCCCCGCTCGGGGAAGCTTGACCCTCGTGGTCTCCGCCAGTTGCTTCGCTCAATGTCCACGCCCCTTCTCTATTGCCTGGGTTGGGCACGTCTAGGCGATAGGTGTGTTGGGTGTTTCTCCCAGGTGTCAGGTGTCCTGGGTGTGTGGCGGGGAGACCGCATACCTGGTACCTAATTCGCAAAATTTATTTTGAATTGTTTTTTTCTCGCAGATGACGTCATCTTAAGTGCGTCGTATGACGTACACAATTCGGGTGAGGTATTTCACCCCTTCAGAACCGCAGTCCCGTTTTGGGGACAAACTACTTGAAATTTGAGTGGTTTGTCCCCAGAACGGGACTGCGGTTCTAAAAGGGTTAAGCTCGTATCTGTACCTGGGTATTTTTTTTATGGGTTCACCTTTTTTTCCCATCATTTTTACTTTCCAGCTTAACTCGTAGGAGATTGGTTTTACCCTCAGCGATCTTGATCACTGGCTTGTGGCCCTCGGTCTGCGTTGTTGGTGTTCGGGGGTGTGCATGTCTCTTGGTATACCAGCACCGACGACAGCATCACATCCGAGGGGGGAGACCATGTGCCTCGCAAAGTGCTCGCCTCGAACCCTCTAGTAGAGTACAGCAGTAACCCTGCCAACCGCACGTGCACCCGTCCTTCCTAGGTCGAGCAAAAGTTGTGCCTATATATATATCTGCATCGCCTCTGCCTTTGCACCAAGATCCACGAAAATACATTTGGCTGATACCAGGTACATGTTATTTTGACAACTTTTTTACAGCAGTAGAGTATTCCGGGGGACCCTAGTTAATGGACCTATGGTAAACATAAAAAAACTATATATTTAGCCATTTTTACTAACAATATTTGGTTCCATTAACTATGGTCCCCCGTGATAGTAGTTTTTTTTGCACTCAGGGCGCCGCGAGACCGCTCGCTTCTGGTAGGAGCGAGTACAGGGTACGTGACAACGCCAGCGCTGAAAGCCTCGAAATTGAAGACCAACACCGAGGTAGCGAGCCCGTACGTCTTGGGGTGCGTAGCAGTCCAGTTTTGGCAGGGCGGAAACCCGAGGTCCCCTATTTTTTTTCCTGGAGAGCGCAGCTGGGACGAGCGACTTTGCAGATTCGCAGCAGCTCGAAGAGACATGCCTCGTGTCCATATACAAACACCGTGCTTCGGCCAGCCACAGGGAGTCGGTCGGGACGAGAATCGCGACGAACACCCACCCCCCTGTATGTATGTTGGGTGTGGTGACGCGGTGCCGTCTGTATATACGAACACGACAGACCTCGCCTCTGCCGGAACTGGAAACGTGAATATTCGTTCTGGGCTAGGTCGTACCAGTATTCGTTATTTTTTTTGCGGTCGTCATTGTAAGAAACAATTCGACAAATCATTTTTCCTGGAGAACAAAAAACAGGGACCCCTGTAGCAGGGATGTTCACGGGTCGGGTCGGGTCAAGCCTCGCGGGTCGCTTCGGGTCGGGTCGGGCCGAGTAAGGGGTAAGGGGGGCCCGCCCGGACCCGTTAGAGTTTGAAAGCCTCCTGACCCGACCTGACCTGACCTGACCTGACCTGACCCGTAAAGAGTTACTGGTATATACCTGGTAATTAGTTACCGTGCGTACTGCTGTAGCTACTACGGCAGTGGTAGGTGTTGCGTTGGGTTGCGTGCGGTTATTTACGGAGTGGTGCGCCTTTGTTAACTATTAGTAGGCGCGTTTTGTGGCCAGGACGTTTTTTTTTTTTTTTTTCTTCTTTTGAGAAGTAGTAGTACGAAGGTCAGTTAGTTGGCCTACTTTTCCCCACCCAACTCATGACTCGCCGTCGAAGTCCAAGCAACTCACAGCCCCAGTACTGCCCGTAGTTTAAGTAGGCTCCAACTTGATGAGCAGCTGTATAGGGAAAACATATAGCAGACGACTACGAAGGATCCCGCAGAACAAGGAGGGAACCCGGTACTCGGGTGTACCAGGCTGACGCGTGGAAATTGCATTTCAAACGTGTCGTATGATAACTGATATCGGATGTTGAACGTTCGTTCAGGGGCCCCCGCTGTCAATCAGAAGCGGTCGATGTTGTCTCGTCAGCTACTCCACCTGCTGTAGTAAAAGGGGCATGGGTCAGCGCGTCGGAAAGCTTCCGCGCTTCGGCAGATCGATAAATCAGTACGGTGTTCGCGAATAATTCGGTTGGATTCAAGTCGGCCTGTTAATAGTCTGTTTGCGATCAGTGCAACTTTGTCCCCATAAACATAAGGGCCGTTTGTGGACGAACATATAGTCAAGTTGGCCCCTCTTTTTTGGAAACAGAGTGTGATCTAATAGCATGATAGCAAAATCCCAACCCACTAAAAAATAGCTGCCTTGGGAAAAGGTGACCAAAATATCGTTCTATGACCTCTGCTGTAAGCATTCCTGCGGTGGGTTACTCTGTGGGTTGGTTCGGCAAACGGAGCAACTTCTGATTGGCCACGTAGGTCACCTGTTCAGCCAACCAGCTCCTCGTGTTTGTTGATTTCATTTTTTTTTTTAAACCAACCAAATTGGACTATATCGCTTACGGGGGACCATAGTAAATAGGCCCAAACATTGTTCGTAAAAACAGCGAAATATATAGGTTTTCGTGTGTAACGGAGGTCCTATTTAATACCTGGTATGGTACTTTCTCCTTGGTTCTTTGTCTTACTCTGTTCACAAGCAGTGGTGTCTTTTGTTATTTCTTCTTTTTTCCAGCTCGTTCTTTTTCAAGTGTAGGCCACCTCGCCTGCGGGGGGGGGGGCACGACAGATTGTTTCTCTTAGATTTTGCTTTCATTTTTCTTCTTTTTCTTTTTCGACTTGTCTACCTTGTTTTGTTTTCTCTTTGATTGTTTCTTTTCGTTTCACTATTTCATAGATTGCGTATGTCGTGCCTGTCGTATCTAGTATGATGACATGGCTTTGCATTGCCCACTGCAGTTCACACTGCACACGTGGCAACGTAGTATCTCTGTGGCGTAGCTTTGTGACCACAGAACTTGTATCTCTTCTAGGATGGAAGAATCGGCACGGACACTGGTTGTGCTGGATGTCGACGGGTAGAAAGAACGGTTTAATGTGAAGAACACACACACACACACATGGTCCCCCATAACAGTACGTAACGTTTACGCCTCGGCCCAGCTTTGACCAAGTGGTTGATCGTCCACACTAGTTACTCATGACATCATCATTTTCCGAGAAATTTCCAAACAGTAGTGTTCACGGCTTGGTCCAGCTGCGACCTAATGGTTGATCGTCCACTCTATCTCCTTATTACATCATCATTTTCCGAGAATTTTCCAAATAGTAGCGTTTACGACTTGGCTCAACTTCGACCAAATGATTGGTAGTCCACACTAACTCCTCATTACATCATCATTTTCCAAGAAATAACGAACGTTAGCGTTTACGACTTGGCCCAGCTTTGACCGAATGGTTGATAGTCCACATTAGTTCCTCGTTACATCATCGTTTTCCGTTTTTTTACCTGCTTGTCGAGGCTGAGCGGAAGAGGGTTGGGAGTGGGGTTTGCATGCAGCCCACCACGTCGGCACAGTAAATGGCGGCCATTTTTTTCAGGCACACCTGTGTCTGGCGCAGCCCGAAGACGATCAGTATACGATTATACTGCTTTCGAGCTAATATGGTACTGCTCGCGATACTGTAGGGCACCGGTGTTTTGGGGCGAGGCAAGGCCTCTTTGGATATGAACTCCTTTGAGGACTGCACCCGCGTTTTTGGGGACCGTATTACCCGAAAAAATGAAGAAACAACAAAAACAAACTCCAGCTGTGAGATCGAGGAATTTCGTTGAAACTCATCTCGGCCTGGCCCGGCCCGGTCCATGACATTTTCCAGATCGACCCGGCCCGGCCCGGCCCGAACCACCGGCCCATGGTAAGCCTTGATGTTTTTGCTGCAGAAAAAGGTTTAACATGTGGGGGGGCGGTCAGTCAAGTGGTCCCGTGGTCTCCTGTTGGTATGATAGCATCTTGCTTCCGAGGGGGAGCGTCGGTAAGGCAGTCACTGACAGGAGTGCCGATGGACGCCCTAATGTTCGATTTTGGTACAGACTTACGTAGGCGCTTGGCGTTTTCAACGATATCATACGGTTCGTTAGTCGTAGGTGAGGAATAGTTATACCAGGTACCAAGTATGATTATTCGCCTGGCTGAAACAAAATATTAGATGAAGTGATGTTTAAGAATCTGTTCCTCTACAGGCTCTCACGCAGCGAAGCGTACAGCAGTAGTACCAGATGGGAGTGTACTTCCAGTGATTTGCATTTTTGTGTGCAACCGTCCCTTGCTGTCGTTGGTGTTCGTTGTGGTGCAGGCTTGCGTGTATCTCGAGGATCCCAGACCGGCGAACGACCGCACTGCAGAGGTGCCGCGCGAGATGAAACTCTCAGTCCTGCGCTGGGACTGCTGCCCCGAGGTCCCGCCCCCTCCCCGCGCCCCCCTGCATGCCCGAGGAGGAGTTGCAGCAGCCGGAGGCGTTTTCGGGGAAATCGGGGACAGGGGACGCGGTAACGTGAACTCGAAGCGAAACGGGGCGAAAGAAAGTGCCTTCAGCCCATGGGGAAATGAGCAGTGAGTTCATGTTCAGTATTGATAGCTATATACAAGTACGACGAAGTGTTGGTGTTACGGTGGGGCATACAGTAGTAAATAGTAGTACAGCAAATATGGTGTGAAAACAACGGAGGATTCACGGTTTCTGAGTCCATCGTCGGTTCTGAGTACTATGTTTTACTATGTGTTACGATAGGATGTACTGTAGTAGTTTGTATTAATAGTACTATGTATTACTGTGTAGTAATATGTACCAGGTACTACAGTACTATGTGTTTCTATGTATTGCTATGGCCCGGCGTAGTAGTACGTAGCAGTAGTAATCGAGTCTAAGAAATCGAGTACGACGGAGGACGCTTGTCGGCACACGAAGCGTCGTAAACGCAACGATGTTGGTGCTGGTGTTGTGGCTGGTGCTGTCGTCGATGTGGAAATATTGGTTTCCGCTTGGATTACTGTGGCCTTGGCCCCTTGACATTGGTGATTATAGCGTTGACCACAGGGAGAAAGCAAGCAAGCAGCCCTTACACTGCCGGGGTGGGACGAAGTGCAATAATGTAAGGGGCTGTACATGCGCGCGGCTTGGTGATGCGTGTCCTGCTGCTCCCGCTTCCTCTACGGGAGAACATGTACATGGTACAATAATACCAGGTACGTATCATTACAGTACTGTAGTAATCAAAACCAAAATTTGTTGTGTAAACATAGGGGGATACATGGCTTTCGGGTCCATCGTCGGTTCTGATAAATATGTATTACTATGCGTTACTATGCCCCCCCGCAATAGAGGCTTGGTGAGAGCGGGCGTGTCGCTTCTTGGGGCGCTACACCTGGGTTCCAGAAGTGTCGAGTACGTTGTCATGGAACATGACGGATAGGGTGGGACGGGAAGGGGTGAGATGGGATGGTATCGGATGGGATGAGATGGGATGGTATCGGATGGGATGGGATGGGATTGGATGGGATGAGGGGGATTAGAACGGGATGGGGTGGATTGGATAGGATGGGATGCGACTGGATGGCATATAATTGGGTTCCGTCTGCTGGAGGAAAGCATCATCCGCCCGCGAGCCCCGGCTCCGATTGTTCCCAATTAGTAGCAGTAGTCCTCGTTCTCGGCTGCTACTGATGCATTTCTCCGTTTTTTCATCGACCAGGTTCCCCGACGGCAGCCTCCCCGTGAAAGAGGAGATGTGGATGATGTGCAATCTTGACGAGAACCTCCTGTTCAGCAAGTTTCACTTGTCCGCCCAGGATCAAGACCCGAAACCTAAGCTTCCTGCCGCCGGCGACGCCACCTCCACCACTAACCCCTACCTGAAAAGGCCTGACGGGGCTAATAAGTCTCCGGGAGTCATCGGGTATCCCTCGGCGGTGCCAGGCAGACCGACGGACACTCCTGCGGCTGGGGTGGCCGGGGGGCCTCGGGCGCCCGCGGCAGCGGGCGATGGTGGTGCTGTTGCCGATGCTGACGGTGGCACGATAGGCTGGCGGTTCAGAGATCCGGCGCCGGCCCCACCCCCGCCGGCGCAGGTGCGGAATAGCCGACGGGACGAGCGCGTTACCTTCCACGCGCGCCCGACGTGCCACGACTTCTTGGGAGGATGGGCGGCCGGCCGCGCGAGGGTGGACGCAAGATCGAGCCAGCCGCCGGAAGTTGGCTTAGCGCCGCTGGACCACCGAGGCGGAGAGGCAGGGGCGGGGGCGGGAGTGGGGGCGGGGAATGCTTCGGGCCCGGCGCCGTCCTCCTCGAATGGCGCTGCGGCTACCGATGCCACCGCCACCAACACCGCGGAGGGCAGGAGGGAGCAGGCGTTTGCGCCAGACCGGGGCTTGCGAGGGTCTGCGGGCGGTGGCCGCGGCGGCGGCGGCGGTAGTGGCAATGGCAATGGCAATGGCGGCAGCAGCAGCAGCGGTAACGGCAGCGTCGGTAACGGCGACAGCGGAGCTAAGGGTAGCGACGTCGGGGGGGGGCGAGGTGAAACGGCGGCGGCGGTGGCGGCGGTGGCTGCAGAAACAGCGGCAGAAGCGAGGGAAGCAAGAGCAGCGGCAGCGGCTGCAGGGCGTGGGAAAGCCTCGCGTGGGGGCAGGAGAGGCGGCGGGAACGTCGAGCGCATCGTGGCGGTGGGGTACAAGTCGGGGGAGTGCGCGGTGATGGACGCCTCGGCCACAAACTCCCCGTTTTTCGTGTCAATGCTGAACAAGGGCGGGGCTTTCTGCGAGGGTCGCGTTACGGCCGTGAGGTTCGTGCCTGGGGGTGGCCGGCGCTTCCTGGTAGCCGCCTTTTCTACGGGGGATGCTTACACGTTCGACATGGACCTCGGAGAGGAGGCTCCGCTCGGTCCCGCGCTTAAAAAAGCGGCGGCTGCCGCCGCTGCCGCTAGTGCTACCGGTGCTGCTCCTGCCGGGGGAGGAGGAGGAGGAGGAGGAGGAGGAGGTGCGGGGGGGGGCATGGGAGGCAGAGCGAATGGTAGCTGGGCTGGAGGAGCAGGAGGGGGAGGAGGCGGTGGCGGTGGCGGTGGCGGTGGTGGGGGTGGTGGCGGCGGTAGGAGGCGAGGAGCGAGCGGGAAAGGGGGGGGCGGTAACGGGGCGGGCCAGGGGCGGGCCGGCCACGGTGATAGCGGTGGCAGTGGAGGTGGAAGCAGCGGCAGCGGCAGCTGGGGAAGGGGTCGGAGCGGCCACGGGCCGGGTAGATCGCCCGCGCCTCCCCTGCCGGCGTCCTTCACGGGCAGCGCTGGTAAGAGCGACGGCGCGGGAGGAGGGGGGTGGGGGGGGGGAAGCGGAGCAGCAGCCGGAACTGGAGGAAAAGGTGGCCCGCGAAGCAGCCACAATGAGGTTGGGGTCGAGGAAGGGTCGGAGCGAGGGTTTCTGGTGGAGAGGAACGGCGTGGTGGGGGCTAACCCGATGGCGAGGTGGCGTGTCTCCTCGGATGGACGGGAGTTGACGGAATTGGAGTTCGCTCCGTGCAAGGTGGACGGGCGCCGTTTGGTGGCTCTGGCGGCGCTTGACGGGGTGAGTCAGATAGAGGAGTGTAGTGTTTGAAGCAATGGAACAGTAGGAGTGGTGGCTTATTTTCTGAGGGTCTCACATGAGGAGCTCAACACGTCACCCCTAACATGTCTTCCAAGAAGTGTTTTCGCGCAGCCCAACAAATATTTACTGGCGCTACGATAGTCCTGAAAAAAATAGAGCGCCTGATACGTCGTAAAAGTATAATATATTGGTAGCCTGCACTGCTGTAGTTGCTCACATGAGGAGCTTAGCCGGTCAGAAGAGATTGCCTCAGAAGTCCAAAAGTGCAACCCCTGCCTTAGGATGGTTATATATGTACCGTACCTTTCGATATATATGAGTTTTTGATGCGGTATGCCTACGCAACTTTGTGAAAAAATGAAGGATTTGTTTTCATCAGGAGACGATAACTCCTCGGTCGGGGAGGCTTGAGACAGTCGTACCATCGTGCGGGTAGCCCATTTCCCCGCCGCTACGATGCGGTCGGTGTGAGTATTTTTTACGGATGGTTGCGTTTCCCCTCGCCGCCTCTGGAGATACTTCCGTCGTCGCCATTGCCTCCGCCGCCGCCCTTCCTGCCTCATTCTGTTAACCCCCCGCGCTATCCCACTCCATCCCATTCCATCCTACCCCGTCCCATCCCATCTCATCCCGTCCCATCCCACCCCATCCCATCCCATCCCATCCCCTCCCATCCCATCCCATCCCATCCCATCCCATCCCATCCCATCCATCCCATCGCTTCCCGTTCCACCCTATCCCATCCCATCGCATACCATCCCACCCTATTCCATACCTTCCAATCCCTTCCCTTCCAATCCCTTTTCATTATAGCCCATCCCGTCCCTTCCCACCTTACCCCGTGCAATCCTATCCCTTCCCCTCCCTTCCCTTTCCACCCCGATCCCATCCCATCCCGTCCCATCCCATGCTATCCTATCCTCGCTCCCTTTGTAAGCCTGCTCAGAATCGGCGATCTCTGTTTTCCGAAGCTTGTTATGTTTTGATTCAGACTCAGCCGCCGCTGTCACTGATTGGCCGGCACTTTCGCGTTCCTTTTTGTTGTCGCTGATTTGGCCAGCAATCTGATTTGGCCAGCAATTTCGCGCTACTTTTTTTTCTGTCGCTGATTGGCATGCACTTTCACACTCCATTTTGCTCTCTCTGATCGGCCCGCGCTTGGTGTACGCGTTCCATTTTGATGTCGCTGATTGGCCTGCGCTTGATGTACGCGTCCCAATTTTTTGTCGCTGATTGACCCGTGCTTGCCTTACGCTCTCCATTTTGCTGTCGCTCGATGACCAGCATTTTTTAGTTCCTTACGTTGTTGCTGATTGGCCTCAGCTTTGCCGTTTTCCGTTTTCATTCCGTTGTGCTGTCTCGTATCGGCCAGTGCTTGCCGTCCGCTTTCCAGTTTCGTTTCGGTCCATTGTGCTGGCATGTGCTTTCACCTCTCGCGTTCGGTTTCGCTGTCGTGGATTGGTCTGTGCTCGCCGTGCGTACCATTTTTCTGTCACTGATTGGCCTGCGCTTATACCGTTCGTACTCCATTTTTTATTTTGTGTTTCCCGTGGGCTCAGGCGGTGAGGGTCGTGGATTTCGACGAGGAAGCGCTAGTGGCTGGATTCAAGTCGTGGTTTGGGGGCATCCTTTGTCTAGCGTGGAGCCCGGACGGTCGATACATCGTTACCGGCGGCGAGGTGAGAAACGGTTACACATCTACATGCTGATGCTTGTGTCGTTTCGAGGTGACGTTTCGAGTGTCGTTTGACTGTTTCGTGTTGACTCGTTCCCGGCGGCGAGGTGATAAGCGGTTACAGTTTCGTATCACAGGCTCTTGGGTCGTTTCGAGTTGCCGTATGGCGTGTCTTTCTACTGGCTCATGTTCCATCGTTACCGGCGGCGAGATGAGAAACGGTTACAATTACATGTTGCAGGCGCTTGGGTCGTTTCGAGTTGCCGTTTCGAGTTGTGGTTCCAAGCGTGGTTTGGAGTTGCCGTTTCGAGTGTCGTTTTAAGTGCCGTTTCGGACTACTGTAATTATACCTACTGTAGCGATGAGTGAAGCCTTTTGGGCCCCGTGTTTGGCGATATTGTCCAAGGGAAGTCCTCAGGAATTGGCGAAAACAAACGGTGGGACTCGGTTGGACGGGGATCGGGATGCGCCGATGTTTTCACGGAATCAGTTTCGATAGGATCGAGATCGAGATGTCACAATCTGCGCGGCATGCTTTGTGGGCGGGAACGCGAGTTCAACTTTGTCACGGGGCGACTGTCCCGATTCCCACGAAATCCCGAGCTAAAAATCCCGAGGACTGCCCTTACATTTTCGCAGTCTTTGTGTGTGCAAGCCTGCTGCGGTACGAGTACCATCATTTTGCGCGCGTGCCGTGCAGCTTCGTGCATTGCAGCACTACGTGAGAAAACGGCAGTAGTCGGAACCGAATATGGTGTGTTCACATATCACTCTGAGTGTCTTCCAATATAAGGACCGCTCAGACATCAATATCAAGACCAAGCGGTTCCTATATTTACGCCCAGACTGGTGAAGGAATACCTGATTTTGTGTTCCATGGTGGGTTCTGATTACTACCTGGTTTGTGCTACCATCAATATGTGGTGATATTCCCACCTGTAATAGGACGCACACTCCATCCGTAACCCGGTCTGCTGAATGTCTGCTGGATGTGTTGGAGTCTTCTATCGGCATTTTTTTCTTCTTGTTTTCTCGAAAGCCGCAAACGGGTTTTACTGCTGTGCGTGCGCATTGCTGGATGTGGTGGGTGCTTCCATCGGCACTTTTTGTCCTTCTTGTTTTCTCCGAAGCCGCACACGGGTTTTACTGCTGTACGTACGCAGCGTGTTGATATATTCCGAAATTGCCCCTGCGCAAGGATGGGGGGGCGTGTGCTCCTCCCTCCCTCACTGCCTAGTCAGTGATGGCCTCGCGCTGCTGTAGGCCTCGTACGTCTCGCGAGAAAATGTTGTCGTCGTTGTTGTGGTTGGCGGTGCTATTGTATCGATGTCGTTGCTCTCACATTAGCTCTAATCGGCAAAAAACCTGGTCGTCCGTGGCAGCGCAGGACCGGCTCCAATAACTCCGGCCTATGGAAGAACACGATCGTGTTGCTCCACTGTTTACTGCCTGCTGCTTCCTGTCGAGTGATTGATTGATTGGCGAGCCTAGGTGTAGGTGAGGAGCGAGAGCGCCGACAACTGCTTCTGCTGCGCCCTACTCTCCAAACTCACGGCTGGCGTATTTGTAAGAATCCCGTGAAAACACATGGTACCACACGCACGGCGCTCGGTGTTTCCTCTTGCTGGCCAGGACGACGCTGTGACCCTGTGGTGCGTCCGAACCCGCACCTGTGTGGTACGAGGGGAGGGACACGGCTCGTGGGTCACGGGGGTGGCCTTCGACTATTGGGCCAGCCGCCCGGACTACTACCGGTTCACGTCCGTCGGGGAGGATGCTCGTCTCTGCATGTGAGTGTTCCACACGCCTCGGGCGGGCCATGATCTATGTATAGATAGGTCATGTATGGATAGATCATCTATTCCACACGCCTCGGGCTGGCCATGATCTATATATAGATAGATCATGTATGGATAGATCATCTATAGATAGATCATCTACTGTAGACCGTAACCTGTCGTTATGATTAGATACCCTGCCTTTACAGTTGTGCAGGATCTGTACAGTACAGATCGAACCCAGGGCACGTGTCCCCTACTCGGATGTATCATCTACAGATATATCAGTTACAGATAGATCATCTAGATCCTAACCTGTCGTTATGAGATGTTCGTGCGGGATCTGCGCTGCACACATCCAACCCAGGAAACATGTCCTAGCAGATTGCATGGCTCGTAGACACTTAACATGAGCTAGATCATACAAATCGTACAGATCAGGGATCTGTCTTTCTGTCCCGAAATATCTAGATCATCAATCGAGAATGATCTGTAGATGGTGTGTAGTTGATCTGTAGATGAGCTGTTGATGATCTGTCCGAGGGATGGAGTGGTCGCCGGGGGTTCTGGCCCTCTTGCGACTTGAAGGCATTCCTCAAAGAGAGAGCATGTCGAAAGGAAGCGACGGCTACATGCATCGACTATTTGCAGCAGCCCGGGCGGCGTGATTTGGGGGACGGGGACGGGGACGGGGACGGGGGTCCGGAATGCAATGTAAGGATTATAGCCACACGTGCATAGCATGGCGATACCTGTACTGCTTCACGCTACCATTCCTCTTAATAGCTGCATGGCCCTTGGGGCTTGAGGGGGGGAAATTGATGATAAAACATCGACGAGTACAGCATCGGCCACTGCGTGGTTGGGTGGGGGTGACACAACTTGATGCACGTACTATTAATACTACTGCTGTGCATACAAAGGCGGGGAGTCGTATCGGGCGCAGCGTGATCCTTCCCGCCCACGCTGCTCCTACACGGGTGATACCACCGATGGTTATCATTGTTTCGATCGCTTTCAAAGCAAAAAGGGTTTTTAAGGTTGTCGTCGTTTTCTTTTTCGAGATGCATGGGTCCGGACTGGGTTAGGGAGCGCCGACTGCCGAACGGGTAGGGTATCCGGCGATGCGAAGCGATAGCCTTGTGAGAGCTGTAGGGTCAGTCGTAGGGGCGAAGGCGTGCCACCCAGAAGGGGCACCACGGGCGGTCCCCTCTTTGCGTGTGAATGCTGGAAACACTTTCCCGGACAAGATTGGTGTACGTATCGCTTGCTTTGGCTCTCGCACAGCTACAGCAGCGTTTCCAACAGCATCACCACCACCGACAGCAGCGAAAACTTTGTCGACAGCTTTGCCGACATCACCAGCGACGAGCCCGATAACAACGCCAACAACAACAACAGCAACAAGAACGGTGTCATCATTACCACCAGTTCAACAGCCAACACGACCACCACGACTACCAATAACACCAGCAACAGCCACGTGAAACCCATTTCCTCCCCCCCTCGCCCTATCTCTCTTACCCTCTCTCTCTCGTTGTCTCTCTCTCACTAACTTTCTTCCCCCCTCTCTCCATCTTTCTTTTCTCTTTCTGTTTCCCCCGTCGCACCCTTTCCTTCTTCCTCTCTGTATCTCTCTCTGTATTTATTTCCCTCTCTCTGTCTTTCTCCCTCTCACTCTCCACCCTTCCTCTCTCTCCTTCTTCCGCTCCCTCGCTGCCACTCTACCCCACAACAGGTGGGAGCACGACGAGCTGGCAGGCTCTTTGCTCCACCGGGGAGGGGGTGGGAAACTACGCCGCGCCCCCTCTTCCAGCGCCCAGCAGAGGTACAAGTCGTCCGAAAATCTCAGCCAAAAGGCCGGCGGCGGCGGCGGTGGTGGTGGTGGCGGTAGCGGTAGCAATAGTGGTTGCAGCGGTGGTGGGGGTGGAGGTTCGGTACAGGAGGCGGCGACGACCGGAGAGCGAGGGGTTTCTGGAGGAAGTGTTGTTGACGCGCCGGGAAACGGGGCGAACGGAACGGTGAGAAACGCCTGCCGGGGTTGTGGAAAAATGTGGAATTATTGTTTTTTTTTCGCCCTCGAGTAAGCTGAAGGCGTCGCGGGGTATGTAGCTATCAGCAGAGTGGCAAAGGGCTACCGGTCTATATCTGGTGTGAGAGGGTGACAGGTGATAAAACGCGCGGAGATTGCTCTATTTGGGTGGAAGAACGCGGGACCTCTTGGGGGCATGGCAGACACGCGGGGAGCTTGCCCTCTTTTTGGTTTCGTGAGACGGTGTGTGTGCGTCTCTAGCTCTTTTTCGCCTCAGAGGCACCCTCGTTTTCTGCGCGGACCGCACATTTTTTTCTTACAAAAGCATGTCGAAATGTTGCGCGCTATGAGTGCAGCATGGGGGCAATCGCTTGCGTCGAGCGGGCGAGTCAAAGCGCACGATTTCTGGCAGAATACATGGTATCCAACATTTTGTCGGCAATGAAAGCAGTGACGAGCGCCTTGCCTGCTTACCCACTATTGTGCGGGGCGCGTGTTTTGGCCCTTGGGTGTCGCGTGAGAATGATGAAAATTTGGTTCGCCGCGCTGCCCTATGCGGTGTTGAACAGCGTTATGTGTACACAGCCCTTTTTTTTATCGCCAACAATCGGGACCAGGAAGCAGTAGTTGGTTGGGGAAAAGGGCGTCGTCTCGCCTGAAAGCGACCATAGAGACTGTCCTCTGCGCATGTCCACAATACGGTCGTGACCGCGTGTATCGTTTTTTTTTCTTTTCGATAAGCGCAAGCGTCGTAGGCCACGCATGAATCTCTTGCGTGTTTTTGTCTCTGCTGTGTGGTGTGTGGCGTTTGGTGTTGGCCGACAAACTAAGTGAGTCGTCCACCGCCACCGGATGGTGGGGGTGTACTCGTTATCATGAATGGCCGTCGTCGTATGACCGAAACTTACCCGCGCGCATACACTCGAGTGACCACCTGTGTCGACCACACCCCGGTATGTCTCCGACAGTATACAGCGGGCAACTCTTTTATGGGTTTGGCCTACCCGCTCCCCCCCTCCCCTGCCCTCCCCTTCCCCTTCCCCCCTTCTCATGCCAAGCTCTACACCAACGGAGCTACGCCTCAAAAACGACAACAAGTTGAAAGAAAAATACACCCTGCTTTGACGCAAGGCTAGTTCATACATCGGATACCCTCCCCCTCCCCTCCCTCTCCCCTCCCGCCCCTCCATTAAAAACGAACCACACGGTACTCCACCACAATCTTACCGGGACCGACCCCCCCCTCCCCCCCCCCCCCCCCCACGCGCAAAAGCCATCTGTGGAGATGGACCTCCCTCCAGACACGCCTGTTCAGGCTGAAGCCTGGCCTAAACCGCATACCAAGGCCTCCGCGAGGGTGGGACTCCCTGCTGAGGGCACAGCCCAGGGGGCACCGCCGCCGTCGGCCGCAACGCAAGCCGCACCCCCGTCCGCAGCTGCGTCGGGGCGGGGCCCGCTGAGCCTTCCAAGCCGCGGGGTCTTGTTCTTCGGAGGAGGAGCTGCTGCAAGGAAGGAGTTGCGAGGAGGAGGAGGCGTTAACGGGGATGCAGCGGCTGGTGTCGCTGGTGCAGGAGGAATCTCGGCTGTCGGAGGCTTGGCACTCGGTGGTGGCAAGCGAGGGAAGAGTGCCGCTGCGGGCGGTGCCGAGTCTGTAGGGTCCGGTGGCGGTGGTGGCAGCAGCAGCGGTGGCGCCAGCGGCGGTGGCGGTAGCGGGAGGGGGGGGAGGGGGACGGAGAACGGGAACGGGGGAAGCCGTGTTGAGGGTTTTCCGGCGCTTAGCAGGCAGGCGGCGCCGAAGGGGGAGCCGTTATGCTCTAAGCGCCTGGCGCAGGTTCCGCTGAGCCGAGTGGTCGTGGTGAGGGCAGGGGTGGTGACGCTCTGCGCGGAAGGTTTCCTGCGGTTGTGGGCGCGGCCTACCATCGCGCCGCCGTTGCCGCCTCTGAGAGAAGACACCACGCGAGATCGGAGTTTGGAGGCGTTCGCCGCCGCCGGGGGCAAGGTGAGGGGTGTGCCATGGTAGCCAATTATTTCTAGAAGGTATTAATTTAGTATGATGGGTTTTACGGGTTGAAAACATGACAAAGGCTATTTTCCCATGCTCAATCTGGTATGTGTTGAGGTTTGAAGCACGGTCACGTGCATTTTTCCATTCTTAACCTGGTACTTCGGAGTGTGTTTTTGAGATTTGCAAGCAAGGTTTACGTGTTTTCCCATGTTTAATCTGGTTTTTGAGGTTCGAAAAAGAGTGCGGTAATTGCTTGTTTCCCATGCTGTATGATCTGGTGTGTTTTGAGCTTCGAGAGCAAGTTATAGACTAATATGACCGGTAGCACACGAGATTTGAAGTATCACGAGCATCACATACGCAGCTTGCAAATATGAGTTTCGCAGGAATTCTCGATCTCTCAAAGCTGAAGTGTCTTTCTATTTTTCATGAAGGTATCGCCCCCGTGTGTGCTGTGCGTACCGGCGACTTGGCCGATTAAATTGCGTAAAAATGCGCCCAAGTTGTTTATTTCGCCAGGGTCAGATATATGTCAACGCACCGACGGCGCTACGAACAAGGTTCCCGGTGTTCCTGTGCGCTAATTTCGTTTATAGCCCGTTTAGGCCTTAACCCTTTTAGAACCGCAGTCCCGCTTTGGGGACAAACCAGTCTAATTTCAAGTAGTCTGTCCCCAAAACGGGACTGCGGTTCTACAGGGGTTTAGGAGGCGTTAAGGACTGCACTCCCGTTGAGGGAACAAAACACTTGGAATTAGAGTCTAATCAGGTTTCTGAACAGTACATCAGTATAGGTGTTAACTTGGCTACCCACCCACCCACCCTTCCCCTCCGCTGGCTTGTGCGCTCGACGCAGGTCGACGAGAAAGGTGGTAACTGCGCGATGGGTGGCTCAATCACCGGCGGCTGCGACGGCGGCGACATAGAAAGCGACCGCGGCTCTCTTCCAGCTCCTTCCTTTGTCAACAGCAACGGTATCGCCTGTGGAAAGGTCCCCACCGCCGCTATCCCCACCACCACGACCGCCGCCGCCGCCAGCGCCAGCGCCGGCACTACCACTGCGGTTCGCGGTTTTTCTCCCGCAACTGCGGTCACCGCCGCCGCCGTCACCGTCGCCGGTGTACCCGCCATATCTGCTGCACCGACACTGCAGCCGGTGGTGGCGGCCGCGGCCGGACAGTCGGCAAATGGCGTGCCCTCTAACGGCAGCTCGTTGTCGTCGCCCCCTCTAGACGCGCTGATTAACACGGACATCCAGACCCCACGGACCGACGGCAGCGGCTTCGGGGACGGCGTAAGCACAAACGCAACCGGGAACGGTGGCGGCGGCAGCGGAGGAGGCGGCACGTTTAAGAAGAAATGGTCCCTTGCCAAGATGTTCTTCCCCGGAGGGGACAAATATTCCGCCGGCCGTAATTCTGGGTCCAGCGGTGGCGGTGGCGGCGGCGGTACCGGCGGCGGCGGTGGTGGCGTCTCGACGGGACAGCACGACGACAACGCGTTCTCCGCTCTGTCCGCAGCCAACGCCAAAGGAAGAGACCCGGCCGAGGTCAACGCTAAAAAAACTTCGAACTCCGGTTCCAAGTCATCAACCGCCCACGGGTCTGCGTCGCGCGGCGGAGCGCAAGGTGGGGCACAAGGCGATGATCAAGGCGGAGCAAGCACGGGCGCGAGCGAACCCACCGCCTCCTCCGCCCAGGGTTATGGTGGTGTCGTGGGGCGCGTCGGGGGGTGGGGGAACGCCCGCAGCGCTAAAGCCCCGCCAGCGGCGTCGGCGGCGGGGGCTACCCGGTCAGGTCTAACCGGCGGGTGGGGTCGGATGAACAGAGACAACGCCGTCAGCAGCGATGGCCGGTGATGCCGCGGGCCGCGATAATAACTCGGGTGTTCGGACATGCTCTCATTGGAAGGCGGCCGTTCGCATGGGGTCGGTGGTAGCTCTCAACGAGGCGCCGCGGGAGTCTTGATTTTTCGGTCTGTGTTGCCGGCATCGGCTGATTGTGTGACTCGCCATAGCTACGGTTGTTGTGGCTGCGGCTGCGGTGGCTGCGACTGCGGGCAGCTGGGGCAGAGGCTGCTGCCGTGTCGCCGGTTACGTTTTTTTTTGTTTTTGTCTGCGGTAGCGGGCGACGGGGTGAGGTTGTAAAAGCCTTACGACCACTTTACCCCCAAGAAGCGATCTGTACGCCGGCGGAGCTAAGCGTAGCGAGGACACACGAATCTCGGTCAGCGGCAGGCAGCCTTAGCCCCTTTACTACTGCAAACGTATCGGTAAACAATTCCAAGTATGTTGTCCCCGAAAACTTGGGAGCAATTGCAAAGGGTTAAGAAGGTTATGCGAAGCCTCCGTCATGTCCCGATAGGTATGTCTAGTGATCGCTTGGGCTGTTTACGGATCGGGTCAAACCTTGCGGGTCGGGTCGGGTCGGGTCGGGTCGGGTAAGGGTGTCCCGACCTGACCTGTGGGAGGTGACCCGACCCGACCTGTGGGAGACTTGAAACTTCTTGACCTGACTCGACCCGTGAGATTTCAAAACCTTCCTGACCCGACGCGCGGGTCGGGGAGCCCCAGTTCCTCCGATATCTCTAAATGTTTGCTTTCGTTTCACCCTTATCCAAGCGTTGCAGTTTGTGTGCCACACGGCGAGGATGGAGAATCCGCGCTGTTGCCTTATTTTTGTCTTGAAATTGTTTTTAGTGTCCTTGTGTGCTTATTTTTGCCGTATTTTTTCGGGTTTATTTGGGTCAGTGCGGCGTTCCACGTGTGGGCGACGGGCCCCTCTCTTAAGAGTCGTCTGGCTGTTGTGCTTGATAGGTTGTTGTGTAGAGCGAGTTGCATAACCGAGATTCCTAAAAAGATGCCTGGTCTAGCAATGCCAGCTGGGGGTGTTTTGTACCGTCGTTCGTCGTTGGCCGGCGTGGGCGTCAACTGTTTTTTTGTTTGTTCATATTCCCTTTTTTTCGGTTTTGCTCTTCTCTCTCTCACATTATTTTCTCCGTCGATAGTGTAACGTTATTTTTCACGTTGGCGGCCGGAATATCGAACCCACTTCCTTAAACTCTTTTATCACTGCCAAAACAACCCACACTACTTACCAGGTAATTAAGAAAACACGTGGGTGCAGTCCTGACGGGGTCAAGCCGTAGTGGCTTTATATATGGAAGGGTTCAGCTGGACCTTCGTAGCGCGCATGCTGAGCACGATCGGGAAGAATGTGGGGGGAAAAAAAACAAGTTTTTTTCCGTCGCGTTAATGCGTATATGCATGCCTTGCGAAGAGCTAGGCCGTAACGTATTGCAGTAGTAGTACTCGTAACGTCGCCGTGTCAAGTGAGATCTTCCCCGTTTCAGGTCTCTCCCTCCAAGAATGATTTTACGTTTCACAAGGCCGTAACGTATTGCAGTAGTAGTACTCGTAACGTCGCCGTGTCAAGTGAGATCTTCCCCGTTTCAGGTCTCTCCCTCCAAGAATGATTTTACGTTTCACAATTTTTACAGTATGGAAGGATGATGCCATGATGTGGCCCAAGAATCTGGCGATCGGCGGTCACCGATTTTTATCTCGCTATTTAAAGATTGGACGAACGCATTGCGCGCTGGATGGCCCTTGAGCACTGGACGGCCCTTTAGTTTCCTTCCGCTTGAGAGAGCCCCCCCCCCCCCTATAGTTTTCTATCGTTGTGTGGGTATCGATAAATAGGAGGCATCTGTGTCGGTGCCGACTCATGTTTCGAGTTCAACGACTACTGCTACTCCTGTTCGTGTGGTTCTTGGGTGGGCCGCGGGCGGCTTTTTCTCTTCTATAGCGTGCGTTAGCTGCGTGAAAGCGTGCGTGGCGGTGTGTTTGGCGTGCCTGTCACGGAGCCATCGTTGCCGATGGTTGTTGAAAGAGAGGCCACACTATCTGAGATTCAAGTAAGCATTTAGTGTCGGGTATAACAAGACTGGGCGAACGCTGTGGCGCGAGGTAGGCTTGGAAACATGTAGCATTCATTCCTGTTTTTTACAAATCATATACCGGTATTATACAAGGTTCCCCTCCGGGACACATGCCTAGGGGAGTGGCGCAAAAATGACTTGAAAATACAGTGCGCAATAATATTACGACGTTATGAAGTATCTGCATATTGCTGTACATATCGACATGTAGACCCTTTAAGAACTGCACCTTCATTTTTCGGGACAAAACATACATGGAAACAGTGTGGAACTGCCACTATTGACTACTCCTGCTGTTATTACTGACTGAATCGTTTTAATATATTTTGATTCCGCCAACCGTTTTATCATACTTGTGAGCATGTTAAATCATACTTGGTCCCAGGTATCTTTGTTGTGGCGCTCACGTCGAAGAAGCCCTCTCTCGCACAAAACCGAGGACTGCCGACAAAAAAAAATGTTTGAGAGCACCCCTCGCGTGACACGCGGCACACACCGCACACACGTGTGTGATACACGGAACACAGCAGTACAGTAGTGAGATCATATTTACAGAAATAGAAAGGGATGCGGGTACCAAATAAGGGGCTGGAACTCTCGACCCCACTCGGCTGCCCACGAAAGTAGCCCTTCAGGAGCAACAGCAGCTGCTGCAGCGTTGCACCTGTGGCAGCATGCATGTATAACACAGCTGTTGCAGCAGAGACCCCAGCTCTACAGGTCGCTGGGTCCGATGGAAAAGCAGCTACAGAGTAGGAAATCACAGCAATACAGCGCGGACAAACTACCGCACACGCGTGATGTTGCGTCCTGATCTCTGCGAGGATCGAACTCGCGCCTTCACGACGTTTTAATTGTTACGAACGTACAAAATGTAGTCTCTCGCACTAAAACCAGAGAAAACGTCTTATCCACTCGCGCCGAAAAATAACTTTGAGGGCTTGCCACGCGCCCCAGAGGGCGCGGATCGCGCCCGGACCTTGACCAATACAGTATGTCCGGACGGGCTCCCCGTGTTTGCTGCTTAGCCTTTTGGCAAATAGTGTTCGAACGAAGAAACATGCTCGAAAAAGTGCGAAAAAATCGCAAACATAACTATACATACAAGGCTCCCCTTCGGGGAGTGGGGTGCTTCCCTCTTGGTGACGCAAGTTGGCATGCCGCAAATCAATATTGATGTTTCTAGCGAATGCGAGTTTTTAATTTTGACCCTGCCAAAATAGATAGGTCCCATTCGAAATTGATGTCTAACGTGTATCTACGCCCGACCGCTGATCTCTGAAAACATCGCAGTGAAATAACGTTACACACAACGCACATTTTTTTTTTCGTGAAGCGGGTCAATTGTGCAGGGAGGGTTGTTCGACCACCCGATGCTTTGGCATGGCTGGGAGAATACACAGTAGCCCATTGTCGTGGATGGGAACGGGGGGCTGGGCTTTTTTCTGTCTTTCTTTGCTGGTCGCTCGCGCTCTTAGTGCTGTGCGACCCTATCTCTGAACGTAACAGCATAGGCACCAGCAGCTGCAGGACGCAGCCGGCACGCAAGCAGGGTTGGCGTATTGTTTTATTTCTCTCTGCTGCCACACCGGGCTGGCCACAACCCGCATGACTGCCCGAAGGCTCAAGGCGACGCTAGCTCAGAGGGCTGAGCGTCGAGACCACGGCTGCAACAGATGATGCGTTGACGCAGTATGTATGTCGTTCATCACCCAAAGCTGCTGAGGATGCTATCTGTTGTCTAGGGTTAATTTTCGTTTCATTATCTGTTACGTAACTCGGCGCTATTGTGCGGACTATTTTTTTCTCATGATGATTCCTGATTGCATATTTATTCCCCTCGAGGTCGACTCCAGAAGAGTTACAGCAGTACATGCAAACCACATTTACACACTGGAGCCTTGCTTCTGTCTTGTGGCCGAACAATAACTACCGTCCAAGATTCACCAACGCGCACAAGTTGGCGAGAGTTACGAATTACCGGCTGCACGCGATTCTTGCGACTACAGCTGTCGCAGTTGTAGTACATGGCATGCGTACATATTTATAGTAAGTGCAACAGCGCCAGCTAACAGCAGTGGAGGTATTATTAATAATAGTACACGTGTCCTGTGCCACAAATGAGTGGCCCGATTACCCAGACCAGCCCCGACACTGCATGGAGGGGTCGGCTGGATGAAATACGCTAAAATCATTCCCAACCCGGCCCAAGAAAAACAACAGGAAGCGCTTTAACCCCTTTAGAACCGCAGTCCCGTTTTGGGGACAAAGCACTCGAATTCTAAGTAATTTGTCCCCAAATAGGGACTGCGGCTCTAAAAGGGTTCACATACCGAGTAGAAAAACCTCGACCCGAAAACTCGGAAAGCGTCAAAATTACAAAACAACCTCCCGAAGTCGAGGAAAACGGCAAGAAAAAATATCGAGTGAAGTCGAGAACCGAAAATCAGCTATCCACGGCTGTGCTTCGATTACTCAGACCCCCCCGTGCAAACGCGCTAGCCAAGTGTATTTGTGGACACCAATAACCTCGTACAGCTCTTGTTGATGCCGTGTTGCGCGCCGGAGAAAGAGGAAGCTTGATCGGTCCCGGGTCGCCCAAAAATCGAACCAAACAATACCCCATCCGTCGGTGTAGCCCCGCTGATTTTCCCGAGCCACCTCAGACCGTCGTCGCCTTTGTAACAAACGAGGGCCCCGTTGGGAAGCACGGTGTTGCAGTATCGGCGAAGCCTAACGGCGTGCGATACGCAGTCATAGCCGGGTGCCAGAAACAGTTCGCCCTTACTTCGAGAAAGCTCCCGTTGTGCCGCGCCAATTTGCCTCCCGCGGTACAGGCGGTTGGTTTGGCGGTGCTGGTTCGGGGTGCCCGCCCAGTATGCATGGCGCAAACATTCGTGGCGAGAGAGCTGACGGCCCATTTTCCGTTCCCAGGATGGTCAGGAGAGTCCTTTTCAATGCGTCTCGTAAATCACCGTGATGACGCCACCTCTACTTCGAACCGATTGGTGTCTGGCAGTATTTTCCACTTCGAGTCATTGAAGAGGAGTTAAAACGTCGTCTTGGGTGACGTGGTACGTGGGGCACTCCTGAAGAAGTTGTTGAGCACGTATAGCGTCAACTCCGCTGGCAAATACTTCGGCACGTCGCCACGGTCGTGGAGGTTGACATAGGGCTTGCAGCGTAGAACCGATACGCGTCGGCGAGAATCAGTGCCGAGCATATCAGAGGCAAAACCCAAATACAGGAGCTTAGCCGCGAGAGGAGATCCGTCCGAGGTGTCCGTTGAGGAGCAGGGGCCACTGCGAGGACTTTGCAGGGGCCCGTTCAGTTGAGCGAGAGTTTGGCCTTAAGGACCTTCACGTCCGTGTCAGGTTTTGCACCTTGGCGGATGGTGGCCACCGTATTGTACACCCACGCCCAGCCGCCGACGGCGAGACTGGGGACTGGACGCAGTGCGTCGGAGAGGGCGGAGTTGCGGCGTTTTACGCGAGCAACGGTGAGGGCGTGGTGTTCGCGAGCAATATCGTACGTGTGATGCTGGCGGTTCATCGTCAAGTCGCAGTAGGCTTGGTAGTCGCGGGCGAAACTCTGGTGGCCGGCGATTCCAGCGCGCTCGAAAATCGTGGAGAGAGTCGCGGCAGCCGACTCATATGGGTGTTGTTGGGAGCCAAAGCCGTGGCGGCGCTGACGGAAGTGTTGTACGAAAATTCGACACGAGGGAGCAGGTCATCCCAGTTGTTTTGGAGCTCGTTGACGACCATTGCCAACATATGAGCCAATCGCGTGGTTTACACGTTCCACCCCACCGTCGCCGTATTGGGTGGTAGGAGCTGGTGGCATTATCTGGGCCATCAAACAACGTCGAGGTTAACCTATGCGGCATGAAGGTGTGCAATTGTTTGGGCCACAAAGCGCTCGAGAGCATCGGAAAAGTGGGGGACCATAATGCGCACGTCCAGCAGTGGCTCGAGTTCCTCACCGCGTTCGATTGCGCAATCGAGTGCCGAAAGGGCAGCGCCAACGGAAGTGCTGAGTTTTTATCCCGTTAGCCGGAGCTCGCAATAGAACACGACCGCAGTGGTTCTAGCAGGCTCACCCCCGTCGAGGACGGCGGCATCATCCTCATTCGAGCCTGCGGGCTTCGCGCTCGCTCTTCGCCGACTCCCGGTGTCGGCTTGAGTGGGCTGGTGCCTCGCCCCGAAAGCGCCGTCTCGGGTGGGTTGCCTTTCGACTCCTCGGATATCCGGGATTTTCGCGCACACGGGCCATGCATGTGGATTGACGACCTTTCTGCTCCTTTGGAGAGATTCATCGTTCGTGTATCTATCTGCTTCCGTCGCCATCGTCGATTGCCGTCCTGGCTTGTTTTTTTTTCAACCACCACCAACTCCACTTCCGCTTGGGTTTGTGTGATACCCTCAGGGGGCGACAAGGGCGCAGTGCCACAACACAAGTGCGGCTTCACGGTTCACTCATCATCACGAAGCAGTATTTATTCCCAGAGCGAAAGAAAGGAATTGCCCCGCCTTTGGAAATTGTGTTCGCAGTCGAACTCACAGCTGGCGCATTTCACAATTTTATAGAATCGTGCTCGCATATACCAGGTGTACGTATCTGATCAGTATCTGAGAATGACAGGAATCTAAAAGCATAGCCCAAACACAACAGCACACGCAAACACGCGGTCGCACGGAGCTAGGTCTAGACCTCAACGCCGTGAGTCCTCATGTTCCGGCGGTCGCTCTGCGTACACTGCCATGTGTTGCTGCTGCTGCTGCTATTGGTGTGGTGTTGAAAATAGATGCTACCAAGAGAGCATGCGGTGGGATCGTTCGCTCCACTGCATGCAGATCTTCATGATCCACCCATCCATCTGGTCATACCGCTGCACGCACTACGAGAGAGGTGCAGCCACGATGGTACCGTCCCGCCAGCGGGCGCGGTGGCCCGAGCAGAGTCGTGAGTGGGCCCCTCTCTGCGGTCAGACGTGTACCCTGTGCCTTACGTTCTGAATTTGCGGGATACAAAATCTTCAACTTCCGATTTGGTGGAAATATATTTCATAAACATTAAACTCTCGTAGGGTTTCTTATGTGCTGGTAACATTTTTAGTCTATTTTCCCCTGCAATGGCGTTGCAGGCAGGGCGTGAGGTTATGATGAGCGTGGTCCGTGGTACGAATATCACCTTCATCCCCAACAATAATGAAAATCTACAATCCATCATTCAAACCGATATAGGCAGAGAGGAGTTCGGAAGCGGTATGACAGCCTTCTGGCGGAGAATCGTCGACGAGCCGGACGCGTTTCCGCGAGAGTTCTGGTAGCTCTTCCTGTAGTCGAGTCTCACTACGTTGGGGGAAATGTACCGGCCGGTTTGCGCGGGTATGACATGGAGGAGGCTCATCACCCCAGGGGCTATGTGACAGTGGCGACCGCGGTCGGAGGAGGTAAGCCGAGAGGGGAGGCAGTTTGGGGTCACCGTACCCGGAGGAGTGGAGCATGGGGAGTTGAGAGCTAGGATGCTACACGAGACGGGCCACTGGCTTCTTGTCACGGACTTCTCCAACGTCTTCAACACCGGAAAAAGGACGGCGGTGCTAGAAGAGGTGGCAAAATGCGTGCCAGCGCTCACGCCTCTAGTGGCCAAGTGCTACGGGACAAGACCAGCCGACGTGTTTGTCCGGATGGACTCAGGAGAGACCAGGACGATCGCTTGCTCCAATGGTGTCCAGCAAGGGGACCCCATGGGACCAGCAATGTTCTGTCTGGCGTCGCGGCCGGGGCAGCAGCAATTCCGGCAGAAACTCGAGAGAGAAAGGGTGGAAATCTTCGCGTACATGGGCGATGTCTCTCTCGGCCTTACAGGGATCACGGCCAACACGATTAGAGCATTCGCCTTCCTCCGACGAGAGCTAGGTGACATTGACATTGTGGTTAACGCCGCCAAAACAGTGGCACTACCACCAGAAGGGCGCGCCCCGACGATGGAGGAGAGTTTGATCCTTGAAAGCGTTGAGGCATCGCAGACGAAGAAGGGGTGACGGTGGTGGGTGTCCCGATCTGCACGGAAGAATACATGCGGGGGCGAGCAATGGAGGTAGTGAGGGATGGGGGCCCCGACCGCCTTGTGCGCTGCCTCGCTAACATGCCCGACAAACAAGCGGCGGTCCTCATCACCGTCGAACCTCTCAAGCAACGGACGAGTTACCTCGAAAGGGCTCTGGACCCGGGGTTGTCCCTCGAAGCACGTAAAAGAGCAGACAACGGGGCGCAGTGGGTGTACGAGAAAATCCTCGAAATGCCGGGAGCGGCGGAGGCGCAGTCGTTTTTCCAGGAGGGGCGCGCGGATAATCGGCTGACTCTCAATCCTTACCAGCAGGCCCAAGCAAGCCTTTCTATGGGAGCGGGAGGATTAGGGCTGCCGTCGATAGAAGCTTTGAGAATGTTGGCATCCTTCGGGAGCATGGTGAGGACCTTGCCGGAGGTCCTAGCAGACCTCACAGGCCCGTTAGGACATAAATTGAGGGAGGGGCTACCAAAATCGAGCATGTAGCTTGCGGGAGATTAGGGATACATGGGGGGTGTCACAGGAAGGGATGGCGGGCATCGTATTGGTTAGAATGGGGTCTACGCAGAGGGGGGCCTGGCCCCAAGACCCCCAGAGATCGACATGCTGGATGCACACGACGCCATACCCACGAACTCACGCAAAGTCCAAAATAAGTTGGTCAAGCTGGTAAACCAACGTTGGCACGTAGCCCACGCCACCTCGCTGGAGGAGCTCACGGAGACAGCACGCGCCCTCGGACCGGGTGACCCGATGGGTGGAACCGAAACCAAACCCTCGCCAAGGCTCGCTATTGGAGCCTACAGGGGGCAGGAGCCACGGCATGCCTTCGGGCAAGACCAACGGACTCGCTCCGGGTCATACCCGCTGAAGAGGTTGTGGGCATGGGAAGGCGGTTCATTGGGATAGAGGAACACGTGGCAGTGAGGTGCCCCTGCTGCGATGCAGTTATGTGGACACTCGCCACACGCACATCTGTCCCAGAGCAGGGGCGCAGGTAAATCAACACCAACCGCTCGTCCACGCGATGCCCCGTGCGTTGAAGCGGCTGGGAATTCCACACCAAGTGGAAAGCGGCGAACCGTTCACCGCAGACCGAAATATGCGGATGGACATTGTCGTCAGGAGAAGAGGTCTACGGGATGCTCCTAATAGGGAGTATAGGGAGAAGTCCATCCTGGGACGTCACCCACGCGGACCCTCAAGCGCAGATACACCTGCGAGGAGGCATATTGCCGATCACGATGGATCAGCTTCCTCTACCTCCGAGGCGCGCGAGCGCCAACACTTCGCTCGTCCGGGACATGTGTCCTTTGACAAACGGAGTCCCAAAGTTGCCACTTTAGCAGCGGAAAACTTTGGGCGTCTCGGGGTAGAGGGCAGTAAGTTCATCGACCGGCTGGCAGCTAGTTTAGTGGGGGGAAGGGATGGTGGGTCGATGGGAAGGAAAGGATTGGTGAAGGAAGGCCTACTCCACATCGTCTCGGTGACTACACAGGTCGCCATTTCGAGGAGGGTGTCGCGTTTTAAACTCCAGCTTAGGGGTTGTCAGGAATCGAGAAGGAGCAGGGGGGGGGGGATGACAGACCCACACCGATGGCGTGGGGATGGAGCTTGGATGCGGCTTAGGATTTAAGAATAGAAGTAACGAGTACATATTAAGATGTAGGAGGGAGCAAAGACAATACATAGAGTATCGTATATAAAGCATAAAAGGAAGTACGCATAGAAGATAGATAGACCGTGTGCATAGGTTTCCTTTGTATACAGAGATGTCTTCTTTCAGGAATGTTTTGATTGATCAGCGTGGAAGCTCATGCTGCACATTGTCGGATGGCAAGCCTAATAATAATAAAAAAATAGGAAAAAAGGGAATATCTGACGTTCAAGAACCTGTAAAACTCACTCACTTAAATAACACCCAGGAAGGAACGAGGAGAGCAAGGCGACCATTGCATACTGCGTCCGGTACCGAGACAGTTGGAGGTAAAACTCGGATACTCAGAGTCTCATCGGGGTTCTTGACGCACTCGAAGAAGAGATAAGCCAGGTTTAGTGGGGGAGATTGTGGTGGAGATCGAGTTTATATAGTTAAGGCCCGTTAACCCTTTTAGAACTGCAGTCCCGTTTTGGGGACAATCCCGTCGAATTATAAGTATTTTGTCCCCAAAACGGGACTGCGGTACTAAAAGGGTTTATAAGAAATACCTGGTACCTGGTAGGTTTTTAGCCAAAATCAGGTATACCTGGCCACTTTTCGGCCAGAATCAGTCAAATGCTAAAAGCAAGTACAAAACACACCCCAGGAGCCCTGCTATTGGCCAGGCTGACATCCTAACTGATTTCGGTATAACTGGCTTTCTCTACTCTGTCTAGCTTTCGACTGGTTTTGGTCAACTTTGAAGCAACCAGAGAGGCCATACATACGTACACAGTGTTTTTTCCTCCGTATGCGTCAGCTCTCCCTCGGTTGAAATTCTTCTGTGCTAACGTATAAACTCTGTGCTCGTACGTCGTACGTAAAAGTACGTATTTATACGAGCACATGCATACATGCGCACGCTGGTTTCACTTTTTCTTCTTTGGGGTGTGCGATGCGCTTCAGTTAGGGTGTGTCTTAACCCCCCCCGAAAACATTGGAACGAACCGAATGTAATATTATTTGCCGCATGAATTGGTGTTGGTTGGTTGTGGGAAACGAATAGAGTCAGTGCAGCCCGAGAAAAACAGTATATCTAGGAAGAGGAAGAAGAAGTGTTGCACCCCTTTTTCTTGTTTGGGAGGACCGAACGGCCCGGCCGAACGGGAACAAATAGCAGATTATTTGATGTAGATGGACACCACCGAAGATGATGTGGATACCAATTGGTCGTGGCATGTGCAAAAGATACCGTTCGTGCCGATTCGGCTGGCGAGGCGCTGGATTCTGCATGGACTCAAACACGTTTTTTTAGATAGGAACGGAACGAATGACCACGAACAGCCTCGTTCGGTTCCGCTCGTTCCCATGCTCTTTGGTGGGAGTTAAGACACGGCCTTAATTGTTGTGATGAGTTAAGACACGGCCTTAGTGGTTGTGATGAGGTGTACTCCGTTGTTTTTTACGTATGGTGGCAACAGTCTATACAGCACCATGGTCACACGGCAAATCGTCTGCACCACCCCACGTCGAGATGGTCTCAGGTTTGGTACGGGAAGATAACTTCGTTCCGAGCAGGCGGTTCCGCGAGGACGGTCTAGAAGCTTAAGAGCTGTTAACGGGGGGGGGGGATGACAGACAAAGTAAATACTCTTGGCGCTCCCGCCGTGGCGAAACAAACGAAGTCTATTGATAGTGACTCTCTGGAGGTCTAAGTGGAGACCGTGGTACCTACACCCTATGAGCGAAGAAAACGACTACAAGTAAAGAACACAAAACAATTCAGATTTTGGAGGCCATGTGGCACGCTCAATGCTTTTCAGGCGCATTCTTTATTTACCGGATTTTCATGGACATAATACCGCTCGTGGCTCGTGTTTTTTAATTGGTTTTAGCATGTACCCGATTTTGGCTCAAACGGATCAGGTACACCTGATTTTGGCATTTGCCATTTTATTTTGCCACGTGTAGTACATGCTTATCTTTTCTGCTTTCAAGCGTATTGGTAACACCCGCTTCATTCATTGTCTCTTAGATACAGAGACCACACTCTGTACCCATGTTTCGACCTGGTTTCATGCTGGTAAACTTCGGCAAATACAGGCGAAGTGCTGTCCACATGGGTCTGGTACCACACAAGCGAGCCATGCGTGAGTGCCACTACTAGTTTCGCCCAGCAGGTTAGAACACCGTATAGTTAGTTACTCGTCGATTTCTACAAGGTAACGAGTCTAGACGCGCCTAGAACTCCGTGTAGTTACTTAGTAGTCGGGTTCTAAAGAGGTAGCGCACGCACCCTCGTGCTGCATGTCTCTGATTTGTTATGTTTTGTTTGTTTTGTTTTGCTGTCTATGCCCACCGCCAACGCGTACTACGTGTGTACCTAGCATACTATTTTGAGCACTCCCGAAGAATATCGGAGTTTCGCTCAGTTTGGAAACCATTTCTGGGATATGGCGCATTTTGAAGTAGCAAGCGTTGTTTGGCATTTGCTCGTGTTACAACCACGTATGCCTAAGCCAAGACATGCTCTCGCATCATTTGCGCACTGCACTGATACATCCGAACTGTCTGCGTCTCGGAACAAAGTGTATTCGCCTCATACACCGATTTACGATATAGTTGGACTACATTGGTAGTCCCACGTGGTTCCTTGCCCCGTCACCGTAAGTACCTAACGTTCCTTAATGCCGGGAAAAACAAATGATACACACATGTGAACGCCAGAGAATACCGTTCTTAAAGGCCCCGCTATTCCTTCGGAGGATCTATATTTTACGTACCTGACGAGTACTCAAGCGGTAGCGCAGATATGTGTGCCGCAAGTTGTTTTTTGTGCGTGTGTTTTTTTTGCTTTTGTTTGTAAAGGGATTTCTCGGAGATTTTTATCACCTCCCGAGCACCCAAGCTCATTCCGGGTCTATCATCAATCTTCACGTTCCGGTCCTGTTGGCGGCCTTCGTGTACCACTAATACTTGTACTGCATCCTCTGCTCCAGTGCGTACATGGCCTCCACACCCCAACCCGATTCCGGACCACCATGAATCCCTCCAACGGTGCACACTCCACCCTCGGGCTTCCAAACCCCCACAGATGCGGCCACGACCGCGCCTGTACCTACCAAGGTTCAGACGCTCCCACCCTCGACCACTGCGCTTATTCCCTCGCGCCCAATCACCTCCTTGTTTGAGCTCATAGCTCCCACCTTTCCCGCTGCTGTGCATACGGCGAGTCTACGGCCTCGATGGACGGCGCCCGACCACAGTAGGTTTGAGGCAAACGTGTATCTTCAGGTTATTTCCGTAAAATCCGACCTCCACAGGTGAAAGCCGCGACGGCTACCACAGAGTATGCCGCCGCGACGATAGCCGCGCCCAACCACCGCGCCCACCATCCTGCGCCTTTTTACGCGCTCGCTGTGCCGGTAAGACGCCACCCCCGGCCTCCACAGGACCATCTACCGCCACAACCAACGCCGTGACACCCAACGCCGGTTCCATGCCCCTATGGAGCCCGTGCCCACCACCTACCTCGCCAAACAACACCGCACACGCAAACACCGCGACACCACCCACACTACCGCCGTTCTTCCACGTCTGCCGGCTATATCTCCGAGCAGCAGCAGCGACAGCGACGTCGGCTCACCGTGCACACGCTACCGCAACTGTGGTGGCCGCGACGACGGTCGCGTTCGCCCCCAACTTGCGACGCCCCTGAAGCCTGCATCGGTCTCCCGCATTCGTCGCTACCGTGGCGACTTGCGACCGGCACACACTTGCGACTGCCCCTGGAGCCTGCGGTTCATCCGTGTCGACGCTTCTCTGGGCCTACTACGGGAGTACACAACCGAAACCACCCCTGCTGGGCTGCCATAATCCATCTGGGCGTGAGCGACGATGACTATCTCTTTTTCGAGTACCCTCGGTGGCTGTTTCGACGTGTATGCCGTGTTGACGACATATTTTCACAGTAGTACCACCGCTTTTGTTCGCCTCTGTTCGTCAGCTCCCCGCGCAGAAACTTCACGCGCTTAAGGTGAACCCTGCCTCACCTGTAGCAGCTTAGACTGTAGCGTGAAGGCCCACAGGAAAATTTCGTTTTGCGCAGCCTAGGACATGCCTAACGATGGACAGCATCTACCGCAAAGGCAGGCCTAGTACCAGTGGCAGCGCGGGCGGCCCATCACGACTTCGGCGGCATTACTTTCAACGCTGCGCGCTCGCACCTTCAGCGAAACGGTATTTCTTCGGGGTCCAGGACCAGCTTCGCCTTTCTCAGGATGAGCTTCCTCCTCCCTCCCCTCCAATGGTGCCACTACGTTCGACGCTGCACGCTTGTTACCGATATCTCATCTAAAGCGGAACGGTATTTCTTCCGGGCCTAGGACCAGTTTCGCCCTTATCAGGACGAGCTTCTTCTTCCTTCCCATCCAGTAACACCAAAGCCCCTTCTCACCCATTCCAACAGTAATCGCTTGACCAAGTGTTGATCCCCTTGTTTAAATGATCATCTTGAGGTGTGGGTGGGAAGAGGTTCAAACGTCGAGCCTTACTAGGACGCTCGCCTCGACGTCTCTCCTCGATGAGCAACGCTGGGACTTGCCAACCATTGCCGAGTGTCCCGCAGAAGTACTTCACCCGCCAGACGCCTCGACGACCACGGCTCCTAGCGGTTCCGGCACCGTACACGGCTTAGCCGCCTCTTCAACCGGGCCATCGACCGAGCCGGCTTTCAACCGTTTGGGCCTCTCTGCTCGCGCTACGTTCGCGAGCCCCGCGGTAGCTTCTGCTGGATCTCAGGATGTAGTTGACACCGGGACCTCTGCTGACCGCCAGGTGTTGGCAACACTACTATCTCTAGGTCTAGGGGGTAGCCCCGCCCTTTGAAAGGCGGAAGACTCACGACCATCGTTGACCAGGAGATTCGTAGAGCCTCCTGTCCCACCACCGCAGGACCCGGATACCAGGAATTGTTTCTCCAAACGAGTGGGCCCCAGGTTCCCAGTCGAAGACCGACCCAAGCAGGGACCTCTAGGGTATCTCCGGCTATGCTCGAGACCCTCCGGGAAACTCGGCGATGTCGATAATTTCCCCCGCGTACGCCGAGAGCGCAGCCGGGCCTCTTGACCCGGCTTCCGTCCCGAGGACGCCACTTAACAGTGGCTCCCAGGGTATCTCCGGCTACGCCCGGGACCCTCCCACAGATTCGGCGATGCCATTTCATCCGCGACAGCAGTGAGCGCAGCCGGGACTCTTGACCAAGTTTCACAGTGGCTCCATCTCCGGCTACGCCCTAGACCCTCCTCCAGATTCGGCAAGGCCTATCATTTCCTCCGCGAACACTGGAAGCGCAGCTGGACTATTTGATCCGGCTCCCCGCCCCAAGACACCATACGATAGTCTACATGACAGGCGCCCATCACCACCGCCGGGCCAGCCTGCACACACACCGAGCCTCACCCCTGACCAACTTTACCTGTTCTGGCAACGTGACTCCGCCCTTTTACAGTGATACCTGTCGGACTTCGTACACGAAGGTACCGACTTCTATTGCGCCGATCAGTTCGTCATGGCGCGAAAGGCCGCACTGTTTGGCGACACTACGCGCCACCATCAAATCATGACCTCGTCCGGCCCGGTTCAGCAGAGAGCCCTCGGACGCTCCGTGTTTGGTTTTGACGACGACGTACGGCTTCGGCACTTCCGCCCCCCTCATTATCTCCGACTCCATCCGCCTCTACGTACAGTTTCTGGGAAGAACCTCTCCCACGGCCGCCCTAGCCGTGTGGGCGCGTATTGTCCCTCCGGGCACTATGCAGCACCCTATCTTTCTTGGGCGGGACAGCTCGATGCGCTTCGAGCAACGCTTGTATACCACGCTTCCCCACCAGCCACCCGGACCGCTCCTTGGCGAGCTTTCCCTTCTTCACCACGATCTCAACCGAGCGGCCACGTTCATCCCCGACGGCCGTTCCACCGACGACGTTTACCACCTTCGATACGCCGGCACCCGAACGACCTCACTTTCGACCACTCCAACCCTCGTCGAGGTCAACCTGGTGCGCCAGTCCGGCGCTCCAGCGTTCACCGGGAACTACTTGGTCGACATGCTTCCCCGCGATGACCCCCCTTCGGACACGGCGTTTTTTGTCTCCGATGGGCACAAGACGATACCGTTCTCCGGCTCCACCGAGCTTGAACCGGAGGATTTCCTTGGGACCTCCTCTTCTCCATCGGTGCAAGTACCAATTGCACCCTGTCCGACGCTTCCCTGGAGCCCCCTCCGCCCCTTCCCGCCCCCGACGTACCTGCCCTCCACGACAACATTCCTGTGGCTAACGAGAGCCCAACCTCAGCAGACCCTCCCCCACCGCCGAACACGCCGTGCCCCGACCTCCTTGCATGCCTCCACGCCGATCAACAAGCGAGTTTCCTGCGCCTTTGGGACCGTCTGCCACAACACTTTCGCGACATCTCCTTCGGCCTCCACGGCCCCGGCTGGTCACCATCGGCCATCGACGATTTAGGCGACGTTCTTCTCCAAAATCAGGACGTCTTCTCCACATTCAAGACCGACTTCGGTTCGAGCTCCCTGATTCCGTTCAAGATCACCGTGCCGCCTGACAGCGCCCCCGTCACCTCCCGCCTATACCGGATGAACCCGATCATTGCCAAGAAAGCCGATGCCATCATCGACCAATAACTTGCGGCCGGGCTCATCCTGCCCTCCACGTCACCATACTCCAGCCCCATGGTAGCTATTCCTAAGAAAGACGGCGGCGTTCGCATCACGATCAACTACAAGAAGTCCATCAGCTCCCTCGGACAACTCCCCATTCCCCGTGTCGACGAGATACTGGACTCGTTGGGCAAAGGTCGCATCTTCTCCCTGTTCGACCTCGTCTCCTCCTTCTACCAAATCATCATCGATAAGGACACGATTCCCCTCACGGCTTTCTGCACACCCGATAGACTATTCGGGTGGCTCGTCATGTTACAGGGCAGCAGCGCCGCCCCCGGCTGGTTCGTCAAGGTGATCAATCAGGTCACCAAAGGCTTGGAACGCGTCGCCGCCTACCTTGACGATCATCGTCTACGATACGGACTCCACAGCCCACACCGCCAACATCCGAGCTCTTCCAACGCCGTCGTCTCCACAACCTCAAGCTCTCCGCCGCCAAGGCCAGAATTGACGCCACCGAGGCTGAATTCCTGGGCCACATCTCCCCCGCCGGCGTTAGCCCTAACGCCGACAAGGTCGCTGCCTTGATCAAGATGCCGATGCCTTCAAACGTGGAGCAAACCCGCGCGTTCATTGGCGGAATCGGCTACCACCGCCCATTCCTCGGGAACCTCTCCACACGCCTACGCCCCATCACAGCCCTGCTCAAGCAAGGGGCTAAATTCATTTTCACTCCGGTCATGGAAGCGACCGTCCGCGAGATCCTCCGCAAGCCCGCCGCCGCTCCGATCCTCGGTTTCCCCGATTACCACGCTGTCGCTGACAACTCCCGTCCCTTCCGCTTGTACTGTGACGCCAGCCGCGACGGCTTCGGCGCCATCCTCGCGACGGCTTCGGCGCCATCCTCGAGCAGGAACAGCCAGACGGCTTCGTCCGACCCATCCTGTTCATCTGCCGCGCCACCTAGGATTCGGAACGTTCTTGGACCCCCCCTCGACCTTGAAGCCTGTAGCATTGTTTGGGTCATGAAGCGGCTACGCGGTCACCTTTGGTCCACCAAGTTCGTCCTCTACTCCGACCATAAGGCGCTCGAGAACATCGCCAAAGAAGGCGAGCACAACGCCCGCGTGCAGCGTTGGTTGGGATTCCTCTCCGCCTACACACACACGCTGGAGTACCGGAAAGGTACGGCCAATGGCAACGCCGACTTCCTCTCCCGTCTTTCCCAGCCCGCCACCGACGCCGACCGCACTGGACCCAACCGCCTGACCAGCCCCGACACCGTGGGCTTCTACCTCATCCGTTCCTGCAGCTTCACGCCTTGCGAACCCTCCATGCCGGGCATCGGCTTGGGTGGGCTCGTACCAACTCCCTCCCTTCCCATCCCGGTTATCCGACCAATCCCCTTCACTGACGATGACTACGGCGCCTTTCGCTGCCTTGGACCCTCCATAGGTTCCTCCTAACCTTCCTCGGCCCCCAAAACCTTCGTCGGGCCTATTTCGACCCACGACAACGCCGCCGGGTACGTCGCCGCCGTGGACGCTGGCGCTCCTCCTGGCTTGGCTTTCAGGCCGCCCTTCGTCTCTCCACCGCCCACTATTGGCGCCACAGCTCCAGCTCCTACGGACCTGATCTCTTCGCAGACCCGCCATCGCGCCGCCGCCGCCGTTGGCATCCCCCGCGGCACCACCGACTATGGTTTCGGCTGCCGAGCAATGGTGACCATACCCCCAAGGTCAGCGACAACCCGCCCCAGCGCATCCGCGCCCACGGACAAGGGACCATCACGCTTTCCGAACCAACAGCCCCCCAGGCCGTGACGCCCGCGCAACCAGCGCAGCCCGCCCAGCGGGCGTCCATGGCCTCAAGATCGCCTTCGGCACCGTCTTCTTCCCCACCTAGGCCCCACATCCCCGAGCCTACCGTCGCGCCCAACAACGGTTTTCCGAGACCGGCTTCAGCACGACCTCTTCCACGACCTCTGGTATCGCCCTCGCTTCTCCTGCCGGAGTTTGCCGACGACGACCCTCAACTCTTCTCCTGTGTAGAGCACTTCACGCACACGGACTGGGCGCGCGAACAAGGCGCCGAGCCCCTCTGCGCCGCTACCATAAACCTGCCTTGCCGTGCACTCCCCGCCCCCCCCGCCGCCCGACCTCCGGATTCATTCCCGTCGTCCCGGCGCCCGTCGCTTTCAGACGTGCTTGCCCTCGCAGGAAAAAACCAACTCCACTGCACCGACGACAGCACCGTTCTGCTCGTTCGACAACCACTTAAGCCCCACTACACCGGAACCAGCTGCACATCCTCCATCGCATCCCCCCCGCACATCTACGTTCCGATGCTGATGCGTCCTTGGGTATTGCACACGTGCCACGCCACCGCTTCCTTCCACTTGGGAGGCTCCCGCACGGTCAGCGCGCTTTTTCTGGTGGATCGGCATGGACATCTCCGCTCACGGGTGGATCCGGCGCTGTCTCAAGTGCCAGGCGTGGAAGACCTCGCGCCAAACCATCCGCTGGCCCATCCTTTGCCTGCCCCTATCCAACGGCCCCGGTATCACCGTCAGCGTCGACTACTTCGGCCCGCTGCCCCTTACCCCACGCGGCAACTCTTCCATTCTCCTCTTTACCGACCGCTTCAGCCGCCGCGCCGACATGTACGCAGTGGCAGCAGCCCAGTTCACCGTCGTCGGCACTGCCGATATCCTAATCGACCAGTACATCCCTCTGTGGGGATGCCCCGTCACCCTCATCTCCAGCAACGGGCTGCATTTTGGCTCGGAGCTCTCCAACGCCATCTACGAACGCCTTGGCATCAACAAGATCAACACCAGCTCGTACCAGCCCTGCACCAATGGCGGTGTCGAACGCGTCAAGTCAACCACACCATGGCCCTAATGCTCTCCATGGGCAGCAACGAGCGTCAAGACAACTGGGACGAGCTACTTCCGCACTTTGAATCCGCCTACAACAACTCGGTCAACGCATCCACCGGACTGCCCCCTAACGAAGTCCACATAGACCGCCTTCCACGTCTTCCCCTATAGGTCTTCGACCCCCCCAACATTGGCGGCCACCAGAGCCTTGACCGAGACCACCTGGCCTACTGCAACCTTGCCATCGAGCGGCAACAACGCGCCTACCGCCTCGTGCGCGAACACCACTATCCGCCAAGGTGCCAAGAAAGACACCGACACCACCGTGCTCAAGACCAAGATTTCCCTCAACTGGCTTAGACCGTTCAAGGTTCTCGCCGTGGGCCCAGCGCCGGCCTCCGACGACCCCGACAACCGATCCCTCTACGACAAACTCCTCTTCTTCGATATTCCCTCCGTTCAACCTGGACGGGACTCCAAACGCCGCGTCTCCATCGGGCGTTGCAAGCCATGCCGGCGCCCCGACGACACCAAACGACATGCCCAAGTATGTACCAGCAGACCTCACCAAGCACGTGCTCAACTCCTTTACAAGCAAACCCCCTCCGTTCCACGGCACCTTCAACGACGTCTCACCACCGCCGCTATGCCTCGAAGTCGAACAGACCACGGGCTACCAACTCGTTCGCAGCCGTGACGGGGTTATCGCGGTCATATACGAGACCCATCGGGTCGGACTGCTCAGCGCTTCCTCGGAGCAAGACTCGACCTTCAACAATTCAGACGCCACATCCTCCCCTACTGGTCCGGCACCCCTAGACAACACCGCCAGGCAAACCGCCTCTACCGACAGATGCGCATCGGTGCGGCGCAGCGCGAGCCATCACGTTAAAGGCAAATTATTCCTCGCATCCGACTACACCCTCGTTCCCCGCGATCTCTGGCTACGCTCCTTCAGCTCCACCGTACTTCCACCGGGAGCACACCTTTGTTACAAGGCTCGCGATGACCTGTGGTGGCTGGGCAAGATTGCCAATCGAGTTCCCTCGGACTCTCCTTCGGACAACACCTACATCATCCGGTTCCTCGACGACCCTGAACTGGTCAAGATTAACCTCCGGCCGGCGAACAACACAACCTCCAGCGTCGCCATCTACGGGTCGTGGTGTTTACAACGCCATAACACTGGGAGCCTAGCCCGCGGGGTATTACGCAGTTCTGACGGGCCCAGTGGGACTCTGACTGCCCCTCTTGGCTCCCATGAGTAGCCTCCTTTAGCATTGAGTGTTTCTTTGGATCATTTGGGTGCGTTTACTTTCGTTTTGCAACCCTAGTACGCCGTCCCCTTTTTAGGTATAGTTTTCGGCTGACTCAGATCTAGCACTACGTGCGTTTTTTCTGCGTTCCTTCTACTTCAAGGTGTATTGATTTGCTCCTTCCATCTGACCATCGCCAGTTCCGCTCGCCTCTTCAAATAAAGCCGCCAAACTGTCGTGGTATTGTACGTTCGGATATTTTGGTTTGTTTCTATGGTTTACTTTTTGTTTTTGGGTTGTTCCTTCACAGAATAGTGTTATACTTTTGGAAGTGTTGGTCTGTTGTTTTCAATCTATCACTGCCGGTTCCGTTCGCTTTCTCTAGCGAAGGCGGTCGAACTGTCGTGGTATTTTCTTTTCGGATGTGCTGGTCTGCTGTTTCATTCTTTCCACCGCTACCGGTTTCGTTCGCTTTTTATCAGCGACAGTAGCCGAAATGTCGTGGTATTGTACCTTCGGGAAATGCGCTTCGGTTATTCACTGGGTGTTCGGTTACTCACTTTTCCGCTGCCGTTCCGCTTGCCTTTTCTCGGTGCTCCCCTCTTCACAACAACCTGCTGCTCTGATCCTTGTACTGCTGCACGCTTCTCTTCCCAGGCGCTGCTTCTCGCTGTTCAGACTGCTGTATATACTATAGTATATACCTGGTATACTTGACCCGTTACACCACCTCCTGGGTCATGATGCTATCATCCGGTTGGATAATTTAAGTGTTTGTTATACAGACGCGACGCGCAAGTACGCGCCTGCCTGTCTGTGAACGTACTGCATCGCGGGTGTGGCCGATCTGTTGGAAGGCCTCCACCGCCGGCGACTGATCAGTTGGTGTTACTGTGCTCCTGTCTTTCTTTCGCCAGCAATGCAGCATGCTGTAATAGATATTTCAAGGGTAGGGGGTTCACCCCATAGATGTACCTACGCGTAGAACGCAACTCCACGAAGTTCTTTCTGATCTGGTTTTTACGTACGTACCAGGTACCAGGTACCAGGTATGATTCCATGAAGGGCTATCCGGTCGCCCCGGTGGTTCAAGTGGTTAACCTCGAACTCTACTTGTTTGAGTCCTGGGTTCGAGCCCCAGGTGGGTCGGACTTTGACTTTATTTGCAAAAATAAAAATAAAAAAGGATTCAATTGTTGAGAGCGCCTTGCAGCGTGGGTATAGGCACAATTCGATGCGAATCGACGAGGGAAGAAAAGGCTGAAATCTTCTCGCGATAAAAATAAAGGCACGTACCGTAGCGGGAAGGGGGGAGAAGAGCCTGCTATGTGACCCCGGATCTGAGTTACGAGTGGGAAGGAGAGAGAGAAGAAGATGTGCGAAGATAATAAATGGGATGAGAAAAAAAAAAAAAAAATGCCAAAATCAGGTATTGGACCTGATTCGTTTGAGCCAAAATCAGGTACATTTTAAAACCAAGCAAAAAACGCGCGCCACGAACGAGCGTGCAATGCCCATGAAAACCCGGTAAAAAGATAGTGCGCCTAAAAGCATTGAGCGTGCCACATGACCTCCAAAATCTAAATTGTTTTGTTTTCTTTACCTGTACGACGTCGTTTTCTTTACTCGTAGGGTGTACGTAGGTACCACGGGCTCCACTTCGACCTCCAGAGAGTCACTATCAATAGGTTTCGTCTGTTTCGCCACGGCGGGAGCGCCAAGAGTACTTAACTGTCTGGCGCCCCCCCCCCCCCCACCCGTTGGAGCGCCAAGAGTATTTACTTTGTTTGGCGCCCCCCCCGTTGACAGCTATAAAGCTTCTAGACCGTCCGCGCGGAACCGCCTGCTCGGCACGTCATTGTCTTCCCGTACCAAACCTGAGACCACCTCGATGCGGGGTGGTGCAGACGAAATGCTGTGTGACCACATCATCACAACAACTATTGAAGGCTGAAGCACATCGCACACCGCAAAGAAGAAAAAGTGAAACCAGCGTACGCATGTACCAGGGTACCAGGTATGCATGTACTCGTACCATGTATACGCGTACTTTTACGTACGTACGACGTACGAGTACTCCTGCTGTGCAGAGTTTATACGTGATCACAAAATAATTTTGACCGAGGGAGGGCAGACGCATAGTATATACGGAGAAAAACAATACAGCCAGTGTACGAATTCATGGCCTCTCTAATTAGTTGACCAAGATCAGTTTTGAAAGCTAGACAGAGTACAAAAAAAGTCAGGTATATCTTGCTTGGCCTTTTTGAGCCAAAATCAGTTACGATGTCAGCCTCGCCGAGGGCTCAGGACTGGCGTGTGTGTTTGTACTTGTTTTTAGACTGATTTTGGCCGCGAAATGACCAGGTATACCTGATTTTGACTCCTTCTGTGAATTCTATTTTCAAGCGAACAAATCCCCATCGCTGCCTGTTTTTGCTTGTTGTTAGTTGGGGCCTAGCGAACAAACCATGTCGAAAAAGTAAGTCAAGCAAGCAAGAGCAAGGGCGAGCACAGCAGGGATACCGGATGAAGGATCGTACCGGTATATCGCTGATTATTTTCGCTCTACAATTTCCGATCGATTGATGGACGATGGTCGAGTTCTACTTTTCCTTATTAATAAAACCGTCATTTTGCCGTTACACTGTTTACTCATTTATGATTGGCCAACAGAATCCAGCAGCCCGCCTGCCGAAGTTGCCCCGTAGTTTCTGTGCTGTTTCCGCTCCTGGCTGCCGTACATTCCCATCGTCACGCCGCATCGTTTCTAGTCAAACCTCGCAACTCCAGGAGGCCCACAGTCGTGCTTTCACACCCTGAGAGGCGCAGCAAGCAGCCCGGTCGTGTGCATAGCTCATCAACAGGTGAGATGCCTACAGAAGGCAGGGGAGGCTGTGTTAACCCGTGGTTTTTCCGAGAGAGATCGAAAACGAGGTTGGGTTTCCTTTTTTCTTTGCAAATCATCAGGTTCGGCTTTGGGCACCTGTGGTGTTGCTTTGCTCGCCATTGCCCACAGCACTATATATCTGTGCCATCAGTTATTGAGCTCGCTGTTGCTTGGCTGGGCCCACTTGAATCCCGTTGCCTTGCTTTGCCTTTTCCGTCTCCCGTGTGGCATGCAGGTGGACCCTGTCGGGAGTTTTACAGCAGTAGTTTTAACGTGCCTCCGAATGCGTACGTTTTCATTTCCGCCGCATTCTCTCCTTTCCTCTGCCCTGCCCTCTGCCCTGTGTTCTTCGATCCGTGCCATGTACTACTGTATAATCCCTCGTGTAATTGCCTCGTGCCAGCAGGCATGTCGAAGAAGAGCTCCAACCCTGTTGTGTCTTTGACGTCGGGATGCATCGCGGGAGCCGTGGAGGCGATTTGCGTCTGGCCGCTCGAGTTCGTCAAGGCAAGCTTGAGCAATTCTGGACACGTATTTCTACTCTTTGTGAATATGGTGATGATGATGGTAATGTTCTCGCATTACTCGCGTCCCTGAAATCCTCCCTCCTGCCCTCTGCCCTGCCCTACGCCATCTATACCTGGTATACGATTACACACCAGGGACAAGAACAACAGAATGCATCTCGATTGGAGAAAATAAATAAGTTCGAAAAAGCAGCAGTGTCATACCCATACTGCATAGTAGTACCAGGAAACGGTGATGCGGTGTACCATCCCGTGTCGCTTGCAACTATCACTATTAATATGAATATTACGATAGGAAATACCTTGGTACCTGGTATCAGAGGGAGTGTATCCATGCTACACAGCAGTATTATATTTTCATGTATACCAGGTATACACTCCAAAAAAAGAAAGAGGAAAAAGGATACCTGGTACGTAAAAAAAGAAAGAAAAACAGGAACAAGAGGGAAGAGAACGAGAAAATGATGAAGAAAAACATCATCGAAGAAAGGAAAACGAAGCAAACATGCGGTCAGGGCGCAGAGTAGCTGTCCTATCATCGGTCCACCTGATGAGCCAACATAAGTAAGGACATGCCTTCCCTTGGTGTGTCGTCTCTGGATATTTATTCTGGTACGTACAGCTACAGAACCAGGCATACCCAACTGCTGTGGGAATGCTGAACCCTATGCGCGACAAAAAAATGAAGGCACGTACCGGGGGGGAGAAGGGTGGACACCTGTGACCACGGCTTGTCCAGAAGGTCGTCGAGGGTAAAACCTCCCTCCTGCTCCTACGAGGTATTTTTAGCCTGGAAAGTAAAAGTGATGATGAAAAAAAACTAAAAAAAAACTACAGCAGTACGTACGTACTACCGCTGTCTGGATATGACACTGCTGCTGCGCTGGAGTACAGCAGAAACTCTGGTCTCTGGTATTATACGATTCTCTATACCTGGTACGTAAATACTGGCACCCTGGTCACTGGTGTTAGCTCTATTCGCACAAACTACAGACTACAACAGACAGTTCGGTGTACGCACACTGAACCTGCTGCTGCTGCTGCTGCTGCTGCTGCTGCTGCTGCGGTACCCACGAAGTTGTACATTCTACCTGGTATGCCTCTCTCTTCCTCTACCATGTACATGTAGCAGCAGTGTCACGCGTTCCCGCGGGCACTACCAGTACTCGTTTTATACTACTTATTCTACTATTTGTTGTTGTCTGCTTCTCGCAACCCTTGTCTTGGTCACTAGTATCAATACTAATAGTAGTAGTACTCAGCCACTCCTAATACTATTACGGGGGACCATAATTAATAGGGGACCAAATATTGTTAGTAAAAATGGTCAAATATACAGATACCAGGTACTAGGTACCAGGCAGGTTTTATGTATACCAAAGGTCCTACCAGGTATTTACTATGCCCCCCCGTACTAGTCTAATCAGCCAATCAACGACTTCGAGCTGGTCCAGCTGTGATCACGAGGCAGTACTTACTATTAATAGCGTTCTCCCAAATCAGTTTCGTGATTTTCGATTTGACTTTTTTGTGTGGAGCTTCCTCAGAGTGTACCTACCTACTGCTCTAGTGCTCCATTTTCGTTTTTTTAGGGGGGACAAAATTAATCACCGTTTCAAGAAAACCTCGGGTCGGCATTTCGGGCGAACACGACGAGGGGGAAAAGGGTCGAAACAAAAAAGGAGCCCCAGGTAGCTTGTACAAATATCAGACAAAAAGATGATGATATAAATTGAGCTGGGGAATCAGGATTTTGGGTCGCTGATCGTAATTTCTTGGCTCCGTTGTAGCGGATGAGGTGGGCCTCGCATCTCTTGTTACGCAACGACTTACAACAGGCGATGGGGAGGATATCGATCGACCCTTCCGACATGCCTCAACAAAATCTTCACACCGAGAATCAGCGTCATCCGCTACACATTTTCGGTGTTTCGTCTAGAACGTATAATAGTATGGAAATATCCCCGTACGTGACGGAATTTGTTATTTCTCGACGAAATATCTTTCGGATTCCACAAATTATAACATGTGCAAGCGCGCTGCGGGCTCAGAAACCCTGTCGCCAAAGTTGGAGCTAAAATATCATCAAATGAGTGCAAAACCTCCGGTTGAATGGATGTCTGTTGTGGCTGGACCAGCTCGATGTATTTTCTTATTACATATCAGGTACCTGGTACCTACTGCACTGTAGTACCTGGTAGCTGCATAGCAGCAGTGTGTGTTACCTTGACATCAACCGTCCTTTTTACCCAGTGTCCGTCCTGATTCCTTATCCTAGAGACATCTTACTATTTCTGTGGTCACAGACTGTGGGACAGAGAAGAACCAAGTACTCGTATGACGAGGATATTGAAAAAATATCATATCCCTCTCGTGACATCGAGAGCCCTGCATACAGCACACCAAATCTTGGTACTTGTGGCACACCGCAGCGTGACGCCTGGGATGGAAATTGATCGCTATCGATCACTGACTGTTGTATGCGTAATGTTCCGTCTCGCCGCCTATTTGATCAATACGACAAAATCACCGATAAATACCACAGGTACCATGTACATGCTCCTTCGTACAGCAGCGAGCGGTAGAGCCGATACCGTACGTACGAGCTTACCGTGTATTCGGAGAAATTCGTTCACTGGTTAAATAACTAATATTTCGGGGTGTTTCATTGGTCTAACACACATTTATGGGCCCTACTCCCGCTTGGCACCCTGGTGACTGACACTGGTAGCTGGTAGCTGATAGCTGATAGCCCTGATCCCACTGATAGCTGATAGCTGATAGCCCTGATCCCACCCCGACCTGATGCCAATTTGTGCAGAGATGGGAAGTATTTGGCGTTCGTGTTTCGACACTGTGATGTACTTTCATCTTGCACGTTCACGTCTACGCTCGCACAGACCCAAGGTTATTATGTTGCGTGCACACACGTGTACATGAGGTCATCAATTAGGACTTGAGAGTCTGTTGCGCGCGCCGGAAGCGCATTGCGGCCCCGGAGGGCTCCCGCCGGAGGTCGTTTTCTGCTACGTAATGTGTGAATATGTACGCCTGAAAATCACTCAGCAATGCAGTTTGTACGTTTCTTAATAACGGCTTCCCGAGCCTCGAAATGGAGCGTCCGGATGTGTGTATTAATAGTGTTTTGCTCTCCCGAGGGTAGATAGCAGAAAAATGTTGTCACCAAGAGGGTACGCAGCGCATCATTGAAAGAACGAAGGACCACACAGCACCTATAAATCGTACCGGGTACAAAAAAAGGTGGCCAAAAATCATTTTTAGCCCTTGATGAACGGAGAACAGGGCCCAAAATAAGTTTCTTCGCAGACGGCGAAAACAAAATACGGCCCAAAAATAATGGTTTGCGCCTTCCGGGAATTAGACGCCGCAACAATGATGCCACTGACTCTGGCGCCACCTGCGGCGGCGGAAAGGTGCGGCGCCACAAGCTCGTGTTGCCGCAAGCCTCATATCGCCTTCGGAGAGTGTTGCGGGAAGCAGCCATTTCAACCTGTAAATGCTGCACCAGCGCAACAGCTAAACAATGCCTTGATACACGTATACTCATATGACAAGGTGCCAAAAGGCATCCGTGGCCGGGCTGACGCCACCCACGTGAGCCCACGAGGACACAAGGTACCTGCTACAACAGCAGTGTATCTATCGCAGGCATATGTATAGTCGCAAGAAATGTTGGCGTTGTCGGTGCTGTTGAGGTGTGCCGCCTGTGGTACAGAAGGATGGGTCGAAATCATCGTTCTCTTTTTTAAGAAAAGAAATGCCACCAAATGTGTACGTATGATCTGATACGAAGCAATCTTGGTTGTCTTGGTTTTGCTTCGTACCATGTGCAACACGTTGTTCTGGTTTGTACTTTGGCCCCTGCATCAGTGCCATGTTTCAGACTCGTCTATTAATAAAACACCTCCACAAAGTAACGAAGAGAAGTTTCCCGGCATCTGTGGTATGTTTCATATTATTTCATATCTTGATGAGATTTACGCACTCATGAGCGACCGAGAGGGAGCACGTTTGTGTTTGGTTCGTTGTGGCCCGTCCGCACGACCTTGGCGCTTTGCACTGAACTGCACTGCACTGCAGCTTGTCTTTGGTAACTGGTATTCATAACTCCAATAATAATGTACCGCCCCTTTACCTGGCCTGGTTGCAGTCAGCACAGAAGTCACTCAGTTCTGAAGCTGTTTGTACTTGAGAAAAGTACTACTGCTGCCGTGCCAAAAAATATGGTCTGTACAGATAGATACACCGTCAACTATCAAGGTATCAAGGTATTATTAATAGTGATGAGCATCGCCTCAATGATGAGCATCGTCTCCGGAAAAAGCAGTGCCGGTGAATCCTTCAAAAAAAGGCGATTTTGACCTCTCCAACAATCTTGGCGAAAAGAGGCTATCTCGATCGGAATCTCGATCTGAATATCTGTTGTCTTAGTCTCGTCGAGCTTAACCCTTTTAGAACCGCAGTCCCGTTTTGGGAACTAACCATTGAAATTTCCCAAAAATGGGACTGCGGTCCTAGAGGGGATAGCTTAAAACACTTGTATGTAGGGCGAACCGCAATCAGTCGCGTTGTGGGGACAAACCACTCCCAATTTTAAGCATTAAATAGTCTGTCCCCATGACGGGACTTCTGTTGTCGAAGTTTTGATGTCTCACACTCGTATCGTAGCTCCGTTTTTATATACCTGGTAGTGTTTTATTTTTCGTAAGGAGACTGCAGTAGTAATACGTAGTATTAGTAGTACAGGATACCCACAAAACTAAGAAAACGAGCAGTAAGAAATATCTGCAGGAAAATTATTTGAAGTGTGGAGTCACTATACTGAAGTTAGTGTAGACCGCACTCATTGCTCAAATGAGAAATCCAGCCCGGACCAGCAGTTTCTTATTGGGTGCCCGGTACTGCTGTACTCCAAAGTATGTTGCACCCGTATGAATTATTTGTTGTTGGTACCAGCTGGCAGGTACCCCAAGTGGCTTCGTTTTATATACTGGCTTCCCACTTCCTACGCATAAAACACAGCAGGCAAACTCGTCACAGCAAGGAGGTATCTATACGACATATCTGCGTGATGGTATCGAGGCAACGGGCGCGAAGCGCAGAGCGGCAGCCGCCTCAACAAACGTTTGGCTGCTCATCATGCCCGACGCGGAGTGTGGATAGATGCGTGCCGGCGTGGGGCCCGCCATAGAGAAACGCCCACTCGAGCAAGCCTTCAAAAACCTTAATGTGACTCGAACAATCTTGAGCATAAGCTATTACATACCAGGGTGCCCGTCACTGGTAGGATTTAGTGTAGCACTCGTCGCTGACCACGATTTCTCAAATACGATTTTCTTGCGTTCTCCACAAAACGAGCCTTAGGTTCTTACAAAACTACTTATCATGCGCTGGCCGAATATTGTACGGAAGGCGGCAAAGGATTGCCTCTGATTGCTGTGTGTACTTGTCAGCCGATGTGTGTGGGGTGGAAAGCGTGGGATGTTGTTTTTGAAGGGGTTCTCTACTACTACTGTAGTGATGAGTTAAGGCGTCATTTGGGCGAGAGATTTGACAAGATGTGATTGAAATATTGAACTGATCAATCTTCGATTCTCCTGGGTAGATTGAAAGATCGGCGGCCAAAACCGCCAATCCAATCTTGAGATTTTCCGAAAGATTGCAATATTTTCTGGGCAATTCAATCCCGATCAATTCTCATCGCTGCAACGTGCACCTGCTGTACATACTGCGTGTAATACCAGATACCAGTGTGCATGTGCCTGGTTTGTGCGAAATAGTCAACCAATCCAGACAGCCCCACCGTACAAACGTCACCTCTTTTATGACCATTTTCATGTTTCTAATTGTGACGGCACCACTTAGTATTCATAGTAAAATAGGGGCCCCTTTCGAGTTTATTTAACCCTTTTAGGACCGCAGTCCCGTTTTGGGGACAAACCACGCAAATTTCAAGTAGTTTGTCCCAAAAACGGGACTGCGGTCCTAAAAGGGTTGTTGCGTCCACCTTAGACGCCGTACCAAGGCACACAAGCTGACGGCAGTCGAAAAGATCCTGGGGCGCGAGTGCTTGTGTAGCGACAGACAGCTGTCTATGGACTGGTTGGTACACATTCTTACCAGTACGATTCACCCGGTACAGCAGAACAGTACCTACCAGACATGCGGGTTTCTTTTTCGCCATTTGTTTTGGAAGTTTCTACAAGACACACGAGAGGGCCCCGGCTGCAGCGATCGGCCCGCCGCATGAACGGAGAATGGCACCTCCCTCTTTGAGGTCCCATTACAATCTGGGGGAAAGGATCTTTAGGTTAGTAGGCTGTTCGGGTATTTTGGTTCCTGTTGGGGTCAAGGCACGGGCGGAGACCCAACCCAACCCCTGACTCTAACCCTAACCCTAACCCTGACCCCAAACCGCAACCAAAACGGGCCAAAACTGCCCATAAACGTGGCTGCGCCGCGTTTGCATATCACCAGGAATTTTCTCAATTGCGGACGACGATTCCGAAGTGCAGACCGCGCTACGCAATTTTCAAGTCAAAAACATACCCGAAATATCCCTTCTCCCAGATTGCTGAACCTACTCCTCTCTTCTCTGTTTTCTTTCCTCTCTCTCCGTCCTCCGTACTCTTTCTTGCCTGTACTCGTAGCCTCTACGTAGCCCTTACTATTTTAATATTATAATTTACAAAAGTTCCTACAACTGTAGTAGTAGCGACAGCTAAGGTATCATATGTTGCCGCTGCAAGGGACTGCATCCTGCATCACCGCTTTGCCCCTCCGCTCCGGGGACCGGGGAGCGCACGGCTTGACATGGATGACCATCTGTGAACAGGACATGATCATGACCATCCCAGCCACCGAGTGACGTCTGACAACTGCATCTGCGCAGTGTCAGGCACACATGTGCAAATGACCGGTTTTACGAGGTATATACTCGTATGTACGGTTACGTATGATACATATATATGACGAATATCCTGAATATAAATCCTACCAGCATACAAGGTACCGACACGCCGACATGCCTTGTATGCATCAGTGTGCTTCTGAAAACTCCGAGAGCTGCCCGTAGCTACATCTAGACTACTATTAATACCTCTGTGATTATCTGTGAATGAATGCGATCATACTCAAGCGCCCGCCCTGCCCCACAAGAGATGCCAGCGGCGCCGTGTGGTATGAGTCGTATCGTGTATTATCACAGGCCCTTGTCACTTGTCACGTATCTGGTACCATCGTGTCACGTACTCGGGTCTTCCCGTTTGGTATCATCGACTGCCCCGCCGATGGTAGACGCGTCGGCCTGTTGCACGCGTGGCGTATCATAGCTGTGATACGAGTCCTATCGTGTATTATCGCAGGCCCTTGTCACTTATCACGTACCTGGTACCATCGTGTCACGTACTCGGTTCTTAGCGTTTGATATCAATGACCGTCCCGAAGGGCAAGCCAAGAGCCCAGCTGGGGGTCCATCCGGGGACAAATCACCCAGCATAGTAATCCCTCGTCAGACAACAGAAAACCCCAAATCTCCGGAGACCACTATCAACCACCCCAGGGCCACAAATTCCGTCACCGGAGCACACAATAGCTATTAATAATACACACGCTTTCCACATTTCACATATGACATTCCACACATGACATTCCACACCTATGGACTTAGTATTCCCTTAATATACGCCCTGGCACCCGGTGTTTTTCAGGCCCATACATGCTCCATAGTTCCACACCCGCCGCGACGAGCAAAGAACAACGATCGGGCTCCAGACCAAAGAGGGAACGGAGAAACAAATACTGCACTCTTGGTGTTCTTCCGACAGTGTATCCATTCATACCTGGCTCGGGTTGTAACACAGCAGTATACTGGCCGTACTGCCAGTGTACTGGGGAACACGAGTATGCTCTCAGGAGCTTAGCAGTACTCACAGCAAAACATCACGGCACAAATATAACTGTTGCCACTTTCGGTCTTGTTTTGATATTGGGTCGTAACATAGCAGTACACTGGGTACTGGGCGTACTGCCAGTATACTGGGGAAGTACGGGTATACTCTTACAGTAGGTTCGCAGCGTTCAGAGCAAAATAACACGGCACAAATACAACTGTTGCACGTTCCGTCTTGTTTTGATATGGTATCCATTCATACCTGGCTTGCGTCGTAATACAGCAGTATACTGGGTACTGGGCGTACTGCCAGTATACTGGGGAAGTACGAGTATGCTCTCTGTAGCTTAGCAGTACTAACTGCAAAATAGCACGGCACAAATATAACTGTTGCCACTTTCGGTCTTGTTTTGACATTGTATCAATTCACACCTGACTTGGGTCGTAACATAGCAGTACACTGGGTACTGGGCGTACTGCCAATATACTAGGGAAGAGCACACTCTTACAGTAGGTTCGCAGTGCTCAGAGTATACTATCACGGCACTACTGTTTTGTATATAACATAACTACTGTTGCACTTTCGGTCTTGTTTCGATATTGTATCCATTCATACCTGTTGCCTCCTGTATAACGACTTCGCATGTTTTTGGCACTGAAATGGACGAATGAACCCTCTGGCAACTGAAATTCGCTGCACTCAACTATGAATATTACATATCATCCTTGGAGCTAGAATCATCCTTGGAGCTAGAGTTGGGATACTGTTTGCAGTAGTTATCGCAATATTAATAGTGTTACTGCTGTCTGCAACGAGGCGTAGCTTTGGTCCAAGGATTAGGATTTTCGGAAGATTTTCCGACTCTGAATTCAAGGATAATCAAAGGCTCCATGCCATTTTGAAGATGTATATCACACACATTGTACCTGGTACAAAAGAAGCAAAATGACACCTCCCTCCCGGAGGGAGTGACTGCTTCATTATTTCCAAGCTGATTTTCTTGACAACAGAGAAGATACAAACGTCGAGCAACGCGTGCATGCGTCTATGGAGAAATATGTCGATAAGATTTTTCTCGACCCACCGTTGCCGTTGTGTGTGCCAGCCTTGTTTTGGAGAAAGTCGGCCATGAAAATCATGCCGCGGGGGGGGGTTTTAGTCGTCCTTATCACCCTTGTGGCAATGTTATACGGCACTATTATAGTCTAATCGAATATTTAAGGTACTTTCCGATAGACAAAATATGTACAAAAGTACCTTCTGTATCCGATCAGACTGATCGGGGGGTGTCATCCTAGCATCCTTATGACATTGTTATACGGTACCAGTATTTTCGAAAAATTAAGGTACTTTTCGATCGACAAAAAGTGTACAAAAGTACCTTCCATTTCCGATCAGGCTGAGACGTCAGTCGTGCATTGGGTAGAATTGATCGGTCGATGCGTAGTCAGCTTTTTATCGCGGAAAAGGGACAGGACGCAGACCATGTTTTAACCGTCCGACGTAGGGTTATTACTAGCCCAGTGTGCATAGACGGTGTATATACTTTTGTACCAGGTATATCATATCGAGGGCATCGATATTATCGAACTGTCAAGCTTTCGATGTATCCTATCGAACGTGTTGCAGTATACCTGGTACCATAATCAAGATAACGCACCCCCTGGGACGAATTTCAGACCCGGTTTCCAGCAAAGCACGAGGGGTAGACACAACCAAAAGGTGGCCTTGGAACGATGTTGTCTAGACGGTTGCATAGACTCATCGCTAGGCATAAACGCTCTCGATGTTGTCGAGAAAGCTTGCTCTGAAAAAAATCGTCCGAGGGGGTGTGTTATCTCCATCACCCTAGTGTGATAATATGTATGATGCGGTGTGCCCTCCATCACTCTGGCATTCCCGTATTTTCCATGGTGACACTGTACGAAAGCTTCCTTGTTGTCAAGTATCAAAATCGTATCGTTTTTTTTTTTAGTGTATCGGGTATCGAATCGAACTCGGCTAAAAAAAACAATATCCGATATCCAACAATACTAATGGGTGAAAATGTAGCAGTATGACTTGCCGATTTCTGCGCGTCGTTTGGACACACATCATGAGTCCGCGGGACACATCATGAGTCCACGACGGAGGTTCCTCTGTGCTCTCCACCGCCGCTAACGATGTTTTTTTTTTTTTCTTCTTATTTCCCCCCCCCCTTGTTGCTTGTCGTGGTGCCGTGCGTTTCTGTGGGATGTCTGCTGCCCTGCCTCTGATGGTGTGCTGGTGTCTGTTTCCGGTACATGGGCTGCTCTGCTGCGCTATCTTTTTTGGCACACCCGGACTCCGTCACCTGTGCTCTGCCTCATGCGTCGTCGACGGCCGGGGCGATGCGATGCGACACCTTGTTATTTTCATCCCCAACAGACCCAGCTCCAACTAGCGGTGAGCCAATATGCTATACTACCAGGTATAGCTTGTGCTACACAGGAGGCTGGCAATTTCATCAAGGCCTCTCTATTGGCCTTCGTCACGTACCGTACCACTGCTGTAGCAAATATACTACAGTACTGGAGGGGGGCGGTTTTTCGGGCGCGCTAACCCCTTCAGAACCGCAGTCCCGTTTTGGGGACAAACTACTTGAAATTTGAGTGGTTTGTCCCCAAAACGGGACTGCGGTTCTAAAAGGGTTAGGGCCTCTCTATTGGCCTTACCATATTGGTTGTAGTGCAAGGGGCGGTCAGTCACGGGGTGAAACCGCGGTCTCTTTGCATGGCTAGCACGTCAAGGCCTTGTTTGACCTTGACGTGCCAGTTTTAGTGCAGGGGAGGTCAGTCAAGCGGTCAAACCACGGTTTCCTAGCATGGTCGGCAGGTCAAGGCCTTTTTTGGCCCTTAGAATACTACAGCAGTCGTAGTGTAAGGGGCGGTCAGTCGAGGGACCAAGCCGTGACCTCTTGGCATCGTTGACACGTCAAGGCCTCTTTTTGCTGAAACATACTGATTTCAGTGTAATGGGGGCCAGTCAAGGAGCCAGACCACGGTCTCCTAGCATCGTTGACACGTCAGGGCCTCTTCTTGCTTGAGCATACCAGTTTTAGTGTATTGGAGCGGTCAGTCAAGGGGCCAAACCGCCACCTCCTATTCTAGCATATTTGGCGGTGAGTGATGGTCTGATCTGGTCTGACTTCTGACGCCTGACAGCAGTGTGGAAAGTCCCTTGGTGATTTAACAAACCCTTCGGATTTGGACCCCCACGTTTTTGGAGACAACCTACTTGGGTTTCTTGTGGGATAACTTTTTTTTTTGCGGACGTAGTGAACCGGTAAGGAAAAGTCAAGTTCAAACCACCACGAGCGGGGGCCGTTTCAAGTGTCAAAGGGTGACGGTTACGGGTTACAATGGGCCACCACCACGCGAAACGGAACGACGGAGAGCGACGCCTAACCCCGACCGCCTGGTGTTTTTCTCGAGATCTAGACGAGTGTATCAGTTGTGTCGCCTAACCCCAACCGCCTGGGAAATTTCCCGCAAGGGTCCCGACCCGCCTGTGAAAGTTATTGGAATGAAGATTTGTTTTTTCAGGAGTTCGTGCGGCCTAACCCCAAACGTCTGGGAAATTTCTCGGAACGCGCATGTAACGAGAGGAGCTACTGCTGTAGTGTGGTGTTCACATTCTCCCGCCTTCCTTCCCTCCTCTCTCCGCTGGTTTGCTACACTCGTGTGCCTTGCGTGCGTTTGCGTGGTTATGTGTATTCCAGGGTTGCCCACCCCTAACGCTACAGCTATAACCCCGACCGACTGCAGATGTTAATGAGAGGATTTCGCATGGCACCCACCCTCCTACCTTCCTTTGCCCCTCCCTCGGCGCGTCCTGTACTCTGGTGTCTTGCGTGCGCTTGCGTGTTCGCGTGATGCGTGTTTTTACGGTTGACGTCACTTCTGCAGGATAAACTTCCCGCGGGTCAGAAGCCGAAGTACACCGGGGTCATCAGCGGCCTGACGTACACGGTGCGGACAACGGGATTCTTTTCCCTTTACCGAGGGCTCGCACCCACGCTCTTGGGCTCCATGCCCAAGGCCGGCATCCGGTTCGGAGGGAACTCGGAGCTAAAGAAGGTGACTACTGGTATCTAATCGTCACGTTGCCCTGACGTTTGCCCTGGCAGCAGTGGCGGGGCGTTGCCTTATCTATGGTACGTAGGGTCATCCTTAACCCCTTTAGAACCGCAGTCCCGTTTTGGGGATAAACTACTTGAAATTTGAGTGTTTTGTCCCCAGAACGGGACTGCGGTTCTAAAAGGGTTAACGAATGCAAAACAATCACGCTTGGTGACCGAAAGATCACGATCCTTGACATTTAATTCAATCACGAGTAAAAGCACCCCAGGAAGTCACCGGCCAGTAGTCGATCGCAAGGCACCAGGCCGACTAGAAAGTAGAACATGACCATGCTACTAGTGCCACCAACTGGTGCAGCTGGTTCGAACGTGGTCTTCCCTTGTGTGTGTGTTCTTCACATTAAACCGATAGCGAGGAAAAAGCGGAAAACGCGCGAACGGTTATCTCGTACCAGGTATATCGCAAAGCAGAGTATCGCCTGATCGGTTGACCTCACAGCTGACGTATTTTTTGGTTTTTTCCCCGTTAAATACCCCCTTGTACAATTGGCGTTGTGTCACGCTTACAAACTGAAACGCGGTTCGTACGTATTGTGTCACGAATTGTTTCATCGATTTGTTGTTGTTTTGTCTCTAGGGATGAATGACCTTTACGCCGTACCTGGTACATGCACCTGCAGTCACAACACATATTTTGGGTGTGCTAATACTTACCGGTATGAATTTTTACTGAATCGGTCTGACCCCTGTGTGTGTTCTTCACATCAAACCGTTCTTTCTACCCGTTGACATCCAGCACAACCAGTGTCCGTGCCGACATGATTAACTTGATTGTAGTATAGGGGAAACAGCGTCGACCCCAAGGGGGTCAGCGTAAGCAGATGACACTCAAGTAAGGACGTAATTGTGAATCAAGTAATGGTATAGACGTCCCGGTCGCCCCGGTGGTTCAAGTGGTTAACCTCGAATTCTACTTGTTTGAGTCCTGGGTTCGAGCCCCAGGAGGGTCGGACTTTGACTTTATTTGCAAAAATATAAAAAAGGGATTCAATTGTTGAGAGCGCCTTGCAGCGTGGGTAGGCACAATTCGATGCGAGTCGACGAGGGAAGAAAAGGCCGAAATCTTCTCGCGATAAAAAAATGAAGGCACGTACCGTAGCGGGAAGGGGGGAGAAGAACCTGGTATGTGACCCCGGATCTGAGTTACGAGTTGGAAGGAGAGAGAAGAAGATGTGCGAAGATAATAAATGGGATGAACAGCAGTACCAGGGTAGTAGGGTACGGGGTGGGGGAAGTTTTTGCTTCATAAGAGGACCTTTAACCCCTTTAGAACCGCAGTCCTGTTTGGGGACAAAACTACTTGAAATTTGAGTGGTTTGTCCCCAAAACGGGACTGCGGTTCTAAAAGGGTTAACAATCTGGGAGAAGGGATCTTTAGGTTGGTAGGCTGTTCGGATGTTTTGGTTCCTGTTGGGATCAAGGTACGGGCGAAGACCCAACCCAACCCCTGACTCTAACCCTAGCCCTAAGCCTAACCCTGACCCCAAACCGCAGCCCAAACTCGCCATAAACGCGGCTACACCGAGTTTGCGTCGAACCAGGAAATTTCTCAGATGCGGACGACGATTCCGAAGTGCAGACCACGCTACACATTTTTCAAGTAAAAAACATTCCTAAAGATCTCTTCTCCCAGACTGCTAAACCTACTCCATAAATAAGTGTGAATTCATTATTTTCCTGGTACCCGTATACCTGGTATTTAATTTAGGTGATGGTATCCTTCATGAAACCCATTTAGGTATACAAAAACGAGCAAATGACAAATACCTCTATGCCACAGCGAAGGTTTTTTTTTTGTTTCGTTTATATTCAGTCACCTCTGCACGCACTTCTTCTTGCTGTAGACTGGTCACAATATTTTAGTTGGTGTTTAATATTTTTTTTTGGTGTACATCGGTCCGAAAACGGCTACCAGGTATTGTGTTACTTTAGCCCCTTTGAAGTAGCCAGAGCTGCTCGCGGGTCGGGTCAAACCTCGCGGGTCGAGTCGGATAAGGGTGACTCGAACCGACCGGTGAAAGTTTCAAAATCTCCCGAACCGACCCGACCTGACCCGACCCGATCCATGAGGTTATAAAAAGTTCCTAACCCGCGGGTCCGGTTATGGCCCGTGAAGAGCCCTGGAAAAGTCGACCCCTTTTATTGTGGGAAGGCTGTGTGGACTACAACACTAGTGCAGTGTAGTTTTTGTGTTTTGCAGTAGGTGAAACAAGATGAGAGGGGCAGTCGTTGGGCGCTTCTGTGTAGCTCTGCCGCTCTTTTCTTCTTTCTTCAGCGCGTCCGTCCCTGCTGATGGGTGTGCCTTCTCACGAAAACACTACCCGGTACACTCGAAGCATTTCGTTCTAGCAGTTGTCCTTGATGGCGTGCTGGATGAATGCACCCACTTACCAAAGCGCCGCGCTTATGGGCTGGAGCAAAAACGTGGAACAGACCTTGAGAGCAAAACAAGTCTTCACGCACGCGAATCGTGACCTGGCACCCTTACCAATGCTGCCGGCATGGTTAACTTTTCCCGGACCCAGGGCGGGGGGGCAGACGCCGCCCGACAAACAACCTTACTCCAGAGAAAAAGTTAAGATGCCGGCAACATTGGCAAGGGTGCCGGGCCACGATGGGTGCAAAATGTTTTTTTTTTCGCCCTGGAGGCCCATTCGTGTTTTTTGTTCCAGCCTCCAAGTGCGGCCTTGAATGCATCCAAATGGTCATCGAACGCGCCCTGTACCAACAGCTGGCATGTATGTTCCCCGCCAGAGGACATACATGCCAGCGCGGAGGGAAGCAAAACACCTGAACAGCGATGCACCTATATATTTTAAAGGCCTACATTCCCGAAATCGGGCGTAGCTACTAAAACCAGGTTGTTCACAGGTCAAGAACATTTCGCGGGTCGGGTCGGGTCCGGAGGGCCTCAAAATCTCACGCGTCGGGTCGGGGTCGGGTTGGAGGACCCGACCCGACCCGACCGGCGAGATTTGACCCGGCCCGTGAACGGCCCGGACTAAAACCCTTCCAGGTGGGTCCTGCATATATATACATACATACCAGGTATAATATTTGTATAGAGATATACACAGCAGATTGGAGGGCAGGATATCTGGGGCTTCGTTAAAAACTAAAAAAGACACCTTAGGTGCGAGACCGAAAATCTCGTCGATTCTCATCTTTGCAAGCTGATTATGTGATACTTGGGGGTTTCGTGGAACGGTATTGAATATGTATACATGGTACATGGGAGGTATGCTTGGTTAGGGGATACGCTTTGGACAGAACGGCTCTGAGGCATTTTAATTCGACCCCTATCCTACCATGTATAGGTGCAACTATTGATATACAACTCGGATCCCCAAGAACTCATGAGCAGCATAAGAGTTTGTGCCCCAAGACGAGATTTCATGTGTAAAAGGGTCACGTGCCCTTCCGTACGACCCCGATCCCCCCCCCTCCACTCCCCCACCCACCCCACCTCACCTCACCCCATCCCACCCCCAACATACTACATACATACCACCGCCGATGTTTCCCCTTCGAACTCCCGCGGGCAGCTTTTTGCGGGCAAGGAGAACAAGAAGCTGAACTCCGGGGAGCAATTCCTTGCGGGCTTCGGGGCGGGGGTTCTGGAGGCCATCTTCGCTGTCACTCCTATCGAGACGGTAAAGACCAAGGCCATTCAGACGAACTCTCCCTTCATGCAGGGGGTACGGCATATACTCAAGACCGAGGGACCCGCGGGTCTGTATCAGGGTGTGTGGGCCACGATCGCCAAGCAGGGGTCCAACCAGGTGCGTTGGAGGGGAGGGGAGGGGAGGGGAGGGGAGGGGAGGGGAGGGGAGGGGGGGGGGGGGGGGGGGGGCGTACTCGTTTGTTGCTTGCCTTAGTCATTTGACCATTGACCACGCATCCCTTTCGAGACGGAGCAGGGGGGGGGGGTTGGAGGGGGCCTGAAAGGGGAGGGGGGGGGGGGAGAATTTTATGAAGTGTAATGTTAGGGTGTGTTGGGAGAACCGTGCGGGGGGGGCGATGGGAGAGGGGGGGTGTACTCGATAGGAGAGATGTACTCGATCCCATGCATGGCCGTAGTCGTATGACTATAAACCCTCGCATAACTACAATGCCGGGACGGAGCATGTCGGGTTTTCACCGACCTGGCAGACATTTTCTTGCACCAAGCGCGAAGCGCCGTGAGGTGTCCGGCGAGTCGCATGAAGGGTGAGCTGCATCCTATTAATACTAAGAACCGCTCGTGAGGCAAATTGCATGTGGATGACTGTTTCAATGATTTATTTTAATTTCCGGTGTAGCCACTTCCAGAGACAGCAACGGGAGACGGGAGTACTATGTTACTGCCTCTTGGGTGCCTTACCATGAAACTACGTGATATGATCATTCCCCCTGTGCGGAGTAAGGGTTCTTCACCATACTCGTGTCATGCATGGCCGTGGTCGAAGGACCGAAGGACCTTAGACCTTCGCCTCCCTGCAATGCCCGGACGGAGCACGCCGAGCTTTCACACGGCCAGGCAGACATTGCTTACACCAGGCGCGAAGCGCATTGGAGTGTCGGGCGAGTCGTGTGTGTGGTAGATGATCTGCAATCCCACTAGGAACCGCTTGTGAGACGAACTTTCTTGCGTCGGCATTGGATATCAGTCTCGAGGTGGTTCGTTCGTTGTGTGATGTGGCTACTTAAGGAGAGGGGGCAGATACCAACTTCGTGCTATTATTTGTTGTATCTGGGGCGGGAGGGAGGGGGGCAGGAAGGAAAGGAGGAGACCTATTTTTTTGTTTTTGGATTCTTCAATTTTGCGGACGGTGTGAAAGGACCGCCGCCGACATGAACTTTAGCATTACGCAGACGTGGTGGTGGGTAGAACTGTTTGTTCGCCAATTGACACTGATTGTGCAGCACAAGCTTTTTGACCCCGATCACCCGTAACGTTTTTTCGCTCGACGTCCTCGATGCACCCCCGCGCAGGGGCTGCGGTTCATGTGGTTCAACAAGTACAGGGGGATCATCAGCGGCGACGGGGCACGCCCTTTGACCGACCTCGAAAACCTCTTGGGCGGCATGTCCGCCGGGTGCTTCAGTACCCTGGGCAACAACCCTTTCGACGTGGTGAAGACTAAGATGCAGGGGGTGGATGCAAGTAGGTACAAGAACACGGCGGACTGCTTCGTGCAGGTGAGATGTCTATTAATAAAAGGTACTTGAAGTCGGCTGGGCTTGAGTTCGCGGCTAGATAATATAGTTGGTTGGCGAGCAAGGCCGACTAACTGACTTCGTTGGTCACCATGGGTGTGGGTTGGTGGTGGTCACCATGGGTGTGGATTGGCTGGATTTGAAGATTCACGGCTGGTTGTTAGTTGTTAGGCGAATAAATCCACGTCATTTGACTTGGTTGGTTTATGTGGCTGTAAGTTGGCGGGGCTTGATTCACGGCCAGATGTTGTTAGCAGTAGTTGCCAACCAACTAACTGACTTACAGTACTACTGTAGTTGATCACTAGGGCTGCGAGTTGGCTGGACTTGATTCACGGCTAGGTATAGGTGGTTGGCGGATAAATCGACCATCTAACTTAGTTGGTTTATGTGGCGATTAGTTGGCTGAACTTGATTCACGGCTAGGGATAATAGTTGCCAACCATCTAAATTGATTTAGTTGACCACTAGGGCTGTGAGTTAGCTAGACTTGAGTCACGGCTACTTATTAGTTGGTTGGCGAATCAATAGACTATCTGACGTACTAGAGTTAATCACGAGGGCAGAGTAGTTAGTTGACGGCTAGTGTGTAGTTGGCTGGCGAACAAAACCAACTAATTGACTCAGTTCTTCATTACAGTAGAACTGTGAGTTGGTTGGACATGATTGACGGCTTCTCATTTGTTGTCGCCAGGCTCTTTCTCACGAGAGGGTAGGGGTAGTGCACGTCATAAACGGAATGAAGCACGAGCTCAAGCCACATTTTGTATTTTTTCGGTGGGTCAGTCCGATCTGCCGGCAGCTCTTATGATCGAGCTTGGGAAAACAACCGCTACGCATGGCCGGGTTGCCACCGGTCCCACGAAGTTATCTAACTAGGTCTCGGGGCCTTTGCCCCTTCCTCCAGGACGGCACGAGACGCCCGAGACAATAACACGAGGCGTTTTTGGCTTATATTGTTTCGTTCGATGGAGTGCACAAGCAGACCCGGACGGAAGAGAAGGCACAAGAGTTTTTTCTCTTACTTTTTATCTTCTCCCCCTCCCGTGTGTTTCGCCTTCCCTCGTTCGATGGAAGAGTGTTATCCTCGCCCCCTTTTCATAAGTACAGTAGTCCCGGTCCCTCTGTAGTGCCGGCATGTGCAAGCCAACGTTACCATACTCCGCACACCGATACAGTGGCCAACCCAATCTGTGCCGAGCGATTCTGAAGGCAATATAGCGGCAAACCGGCACCACCTCAAGCGGCACTATAGGCACTATAGAGGGACCACTACTGTACTGCTGAGGTTGGCTTCTGATCCTCTCCACCCCCTTGCCGTGGTTTTCACCTTTCCTCACCCCCCCCCCCCGTCTCTTCCCGCTCCGTCTCGCCTCCCCTCCGTCTTGCCCCGCCGTACCCTGCCGCGCCCCACCCCCCAGATCGTCAAGGGAGAGGGCGTCGCCGGTCTTTACAAGGGGCTCGTGCCCAGGCTCGGACGAGTTATCCCGGGACAGGGTATCATCTTCATGTCGTACGAGCGCATCCAAACGGTTGTGGCGACCATGGTTGAGGGCCCGGCGAAGTAATTTTGACTACGGTGGTGCAGTGCTGGTAGTACCATAGCGGTCATTTTGTGCTCTCGCCGCGCTCGTTGCTGTTTGTCTACGTACGAGCGGCGGTAGCACGGTGGTTAGCGGTCAGGTTGTGCTTCCCCCGCCCTCATACAGTCTTCCCGTAGCACACCAGGCGGTGGTGTACCATAGCGGTCAGGCTGTGCCTCTGCCGCTCGCTTGAGGTACTTTTTTTCTCCCACCCGCACCCGGATGCTGCCATCGAGCGAGACTAGTACAGGTATACGGGACAGGGCTAACTAGCGCTGAGAAAAAAACCGGCTGAAATTTCCCCTGGAGGTACAACAGAATTTTCGGGGGCCGTTGAACTGAAGTTAGTGCACAACGCACCTTTTTCCCTGAAAGGAATAATAATTTCAGCCTGGGTAACCAACATTTCTGGTTCTTACCTGGTGCCCCGTACTGTACCTGGTAGTGCTGGAGGGCGGGTGTGTGACTTGGCGAAGGCACACGGGCAGTGCCCGGGATTATGCTGCGCTCCGTGTTGTTTTTCTTGTTTGTGGTGGGAGTGGAGACAAGGTGAGTGGGGAAGGGGTGATGAACACCAGAGGAAAAGATGAACGATGGGTGGAGGGGGAGGGGCGTGCTCATTTTTTGCTTGCCTTAATAAATTGACCATTGACCACGCATCCCTTACGAAACGGAGCTGGGGTTGTGTTTTGTCGTTTTGCTGTGGTGTCGCCCCGCTGATTGCGGCGGCTGTGATAGCGTTAGGGTTACAGCGGCTGGGCGCGGACGGCGCTTTCATTCGAGCGAGGTTCCATATTTTTTATTGGTTATTTCGTGTCGTGCGTGTTCTGCTGTGTCGTATCTCTGCACCGCTGGAATTGTGCTCCGATGACATGCGGCGTGAGTTGGTATTTTGACGAAACGCCCGCTCGAAGAGCGTTGATTGGTTGCTCCACAGAACGCGCGGTGCTTTCTTTGTCGTGACGAAAAGCCTGCTCGAAGAGCAGTGATCGGTTGCTCCGCTGAATATGCGGCGCAATTTGGTAGTGGCGAAACGCCTTCTGGACGAGTATTGATTGGTTGCTTCACATATGAGGCACAATTTTGCGTGAAGCGCGCATTTGAAGAGCGCTATTTGGTGTTCAATACCCGTTGCAGAGCAGTAGCAGCAAATAGCAGTAGAAATGTTGCCCTCTCCGTCGGAGGTAAGGATGGTCCGCTTATTGCAGCTTCCGTCAATTTCAGTTTTCCCCCCCTTTGTGTTGAGAAAAGGACTGTGTGAATGAACAAGGGTATATATAGCAAAATGGGGGGGGGGGGTGGTGACGAACTTTTTTCGGATGTTTGTTCTTTTTGAGGCTCGACCGAATGAGTATTTTCTGGCTGCTCCGTTTCGGGTGCTTCGCGAGCTCAACGTTTTTTTGGTGTTTTCTTTCTCCTTACGTAGGGGTGTATCGACTACGGCCATGCATGACATGAGTACTCCCCCCCCCCCCCCCCTTCCTTCCCTTTGAGCTAAAAGCGACGGGCTGTCTACTTTGGTGTACGTACCAAGCCAGACATGACGGTAAATACTAACACCGATTATGGTATTTCTTTTCATTTCTGACCTTTTCAAACATTACTGGAAACGCGTTGGGGCCAGTAACAGAATGACTCTGCGCGCAGGCAGAGCACGTGTTGTCAGTCAACCATGGTGATACAGCGTCCCTTTCCTACGTTCTCTTTGTTAGATACAAAATCTCACCGTGTTCTATCAATAGCTCGTGGTCGCAGCGATACAAGCCCAAAACTGTGGGATGGGGGCAAGACAAGGAGTAAAAACTAAAAGGCTTGACAACACCAGTACACAGGCAGCGTCAAGCATTGCGCTCATGCCTTCGTTGGTTGACTTGTTTATTACTTGCTATGAAAGAAGCGCAGCAAACTAAAACACCAGCCGTCCACGTGAACTAAATCAACTGAAAGTTATGTTTATCAATTTTCCATCGACCATCTTCAATTCCAACACCACCAGATTTATTTGTACTTCGAAGTATGCTACGGAGGATTTAAAATACTCCGGGAGTAAAATTTCTTGAGTCATCATTATTTTTCCAGCAAGTTCCGTGGGAAGTTTTACCCGTTACATACAGCCTGCTGGTGGACAAAAAACCGTGGTCACAGCTATTATTAGTTGTAGAGCATGGCAAGCGTTGCCCTGCTGTTCCCTACGAGGTGTTTCCATTTAATACAAGGTTGGACGGAGGTACGGATATTTCAGGGATTGGTTGGACTTAGAAAAAAGCAGGAACGACACGTTCGCAAAGACATCGCCCAGAAACAAATAACAGCATGTGCATTTGGGGCAGGAGCGATAAGAGAGCAGCAGCGATGCAATAACACAATACTACTGCAGAGGTCAGGTGCATTTTGGGTTGGAGTGAAAACCTGCAGCAGCGGCACGATAATTACACACGTACTGCAAACAAAAACAAAGGTCGGCAGACTACCATTACCCAGTCATCGGAAATCAGTCGTTGACTCGCGAATATAATAGCAGCCATTTTGAAGTACCGAATCCAAGAGCACGTCAAAGTACTGGAACGGCTGAGTCCTCGTGAGTGAGCCTCAAGGGTACGAGAGGCTGAAATGACTGAGTCCTCGCGAGTCTCATGGGTACTTACATTCGAAATATAAAACCGAAACACAACATCGCAGTCGGATCGCGCAGATAGCGATGGCTTCGACGTGCCGTGAACACACCTATATACCAAAGTAAGACGCCGCGGTAAAGTCCAAGATGACAAAAAAACATACAAGGAGAACTTTCGCCGATGATCGTTACGTACAATCACCCCGTAAAACAAAACTCTGTAGAAAAAACAGATGATACAGAAGCAGCAGCGCAGAACTCAAAATTCTCGACGCGCCGTGCAACACCCTGAACCAAATAAACAAACGCAGGCACGGCCTTAACGGAGACGGATAGCACATACATGGTATTACGGGGGGACATAATTAGTAGGACCAAATATTGTTCGTAAAATTGGTAAAATATACCAGGTATAGGTTTTTACGTATGCCATAGGTCCTATAGTAGCTATCCCGGTAATTGGCCTTCATTTTTATCGTGCGTAGGGCAAGTATTCCCACTGCACACCCGACGCCTTCTACGATACGAGTCACTTTTTGACCACGTGTTTTACGACTGATGGGGCTGCTATGCTGAGAAAACTGTAGGCTTGGGGTCGATCTTAACGAGGAGTGTTTCTCAGTTTTTTTCAGTATTTTCACGAAATTTCGGGATTTTCCTTAGGAAAATACCTCGAAATACCGAGATTTCGGGAAAATGTTGGAGAAAAACTAAAAAACAGTCCTCGTTAAGATCGACCCTTGGGCGATAAGGCGTTCACGATGTCCCATGTTCATATTTTTACTCGCAGTCAGAAACCGCAAAAAAACAACCGAACAATGGCGTGTGCAAGGTCAGCTCCAGGTGCCTAGAAAGTTGTCGGGGGGAAAAGGCGGTGAGCTCGTCCTGCTCTCGTGCACGACGCCGACCTCATCTTGGGGGTGGTGCTGCTTCGGAAGCCCTCAAGTCTCCAGCCCCATTCGATTCGCTCCGCGCCTGGAGTGCCATGTGGCTTATATCATATTCTGCCGGGGTGCCCCCATCTGTTTGCGTTCAAAGCTAAAAGAAAATAACCTCCTCCGAAGAAAAAAAACATCTCCAACCAGACGCCCCTTCCGCTCTGGTTTTTGCAAGCGAAACTTCCTGCGCAGGAAGGGTTCAACCAAGCCTACCCCCCGATCAAAACGCCTCCTCCGTTCTGGTCTCGCAAAGAACAATTCGCGTGCAGCAAGGATTCAACCTAACTCACTCCCCCCTCGTTAAGACGCCTCCCCCGTTCTGGTCTTGCAAACGAACCTTCCCGCGCAGGAAGGGTTCAGCCAAGCTTACCCCTCTATCAAAACGCCTCCCACGTTCTGGTCTTGCAAACGAACCTGCCCGCGCAGGAAGGGTTCAGCCAAGCTCACCCCTATACCAAAACGCCTCCCCCGTTCCGGTCTTGCAAGGGAAACTTCCCACGCAGGAAGGGTTCACTCAAGCTCACCTCCCCCCCCCCCCCCCATCTGGAAGTGGCTACACCGGAAACTAATTTAATGCATTGAAGCTGTCATCCATATATGCAATTTTCCTCACAAGCGGTTCATGGTAGGATGTAGCTCACCCTTCATACGACTCGCCGGACACCTCACGGCGCTTCGCGCTTGGTGCAAGCAATGTCTGCCTGGTCGGTGAAAACCCGACATGTTCCGTCCCGGCATTGTAGGGATTCTAGTGTCTGTGGTCATACGACTACGGCCATGCATGAGATCGAGTGCATCTCTCCTTCCGAGGACATCCCCCCCCCCCCCCCCCCCCCCCATCGAAACGCCTCCCCCGTTCTGGTCTTGCAAGCGAAACTTCCCGCGCAGGAGAGGTTTGGCCAAGCTCACCCCCGCTCGTCGACGATCGGCGACCACTCCCTCCTCGCTGCCGAATCCAGCAGCTTACTCACTGGGCGAGCCTCGCCTTTATTCAGGCGGCAGCTTTATTTTTAGGTCTCCGCGACGGTGTTGATCTGACGCCGCACACACCACACCGAGGCGAGGTCAAAGGCGCTTAGTATGGGCCAATCAGCAAGAAGCAACCTAACAAGAAACTGGGGCCATGGCATGCGGTTAAGTTCGCGTATGATTCAGTACCAAAAGTGCAATACTATAATATCATACCAGGCACGAAACACTGTGCTTGCTGTGTACAGTACAAATACGTGTAACATCGTTTTTTCAATCCCGTCCCGCGCAATCCCGTGATATCTCAATCCCGTCTCGTGTTACATTCCGTCCCGTGCAATCCCGTGATATATCAGTCCCGCTGCTGTATGCAGTTGAGTTGTCTTTGCTCGGGGCAAGGTCTTCGCGCCGAAACTCATTATCATCGCCACGGACCGCCAACAACGCGGTGTAACGAGCGTCGCTCCTCATCCTCTCTAAACGGGAGGTGAAATCGGTTGGTTACTGCTGTAGCTGTGAAAAATAAACATTGCGGCGGGTTTTCGATATGTACCGGCAAAGTACGATCTCGATCACAACGCGGCGGGACAAACACAAGCACCTTCTTGTGTCAAGCGTGCATGATTGTGTGTGTGTACAGCAGTGTGCTGCGGTGGAAGGAGATGGGGAGGATGATCTGGATATTGGGTGTTGTTGCAGAGCTATAGAGGAAGGTACTGCTTTGTTGTCTGCAATAATAGTCCACAATGAGGCGTATGTAGTGTACGAAAGACGACGGAGAGGATTGCGTGAACCCCTCGGTAGCTTGAAAGGCTCTTATTTCGATGGACTTCGGGTGAAGCAGCGGTAGATGACGAGGACCGGATGCTCAAAGCACGGGAGGGCAGGAACACAAGCGTGTTTCAAGGATGACGTCGCAAAGGGCAAGATCTTGGAACGTTGCACGAAGGCAGCAGCTTGCAAAAAGGGGATTTCGGAGTATGTGAGAGATAATTTTTTATTACGTTGTTGCACGAAGGAAGCTTACGAAAGTTGATTTTGAAGTACGTGAGGTACTGGTATATATATATTTTCAAACAAGTTGGTATTAGAGGCAATACTGTGATGAAGTTATAAATTGGGTATCACGCTGTCGATATATAATTTTTTGTTGGTACTAGAGGCAATACTATGATGAAGTTATAAATTGGGCATCACGCTGTCTATATAATATGAAGTTATATATAGACAGCGTGATGCCCAATTTATAATAGGACACTATATCATAGTATAGTTCATCATAGTATTGCCTCTAATACCAACTTGTTTAAAGAATACCTGGAATATACCTCACGTACTCACAACTTTTGTAAGTTCCCTTCGTGCAACGGCGTAAAAAAAAAAATCTCTCCCATACATACTCCGAAATCACCTTTTGCAAGCTGCCTTCGTGCAACGTTCCAAGATCTTGTCCTTTGCGACGTCATCTTCGAAACACGCATGTATGTGTTCCTGCCCTCCTGCGCTTTAAACATCCGGTCCTCGTCATCTACCGCCGCTTCACCCGAAGTCCATCGAAATAAAAGTATTTCAAGCTACCGAGGGGTTCACGCAATCCTCGCTGTCGGCGAAGTCCATCGAAATAAAAGTATTTCAAGCTACCGAGGGGTTCACGCAGTTCTCGCTGTCGTCTTTTGTACACTACGTACGCCGCGCTGTGGACTACTGCAGACAACAAAGCAGTACCTTCCTCTATAAGCTCTGCAACAACACCCAATTTCCAAATCATCCTCCCTATTTCCTTCTACCGCAGCACACTGCTGTACACACACAATCATGCACGCTTGACACGAGAAGGTATCTGTTTGTCCCGCCGCGTTGCTGGTCGAGATCGTAATTTGCCGTTACGTATCGAAAACCCGCCGCAATTTTTATTATTTAACCAACCGACACCTCCCGTATAGAGAGGATGAGGAGCGACGCTCGCTACACCGTGTTGTTGGTGGCCCGTCCGTGGCGATGATGATGAGTTTCGGCTCGAAAACCTTGCCCCGAGCAAAGACAACCCAACTGTATACAGCAGCGGAAGGAAGAAACCTGCCTGCAGCACCTGTGGTGAGACAACACAAACCGACTACACGGTGCGAAAGACGTTGGCTCTCCTAGCAGGAGCGGATGTATGACGCGTATGCGCGGTTCGTTTATCACCCTCCATCGGTTCACGTTTGCTCGTGCCGGCTTCGTTTGATCCCCGTCGATTTTTACCACTCGGCTTGACGCTGCTGCTGCTCCTCCTTCTGTTGTTTCATCATCGCATGATGATGCTGTTGTTGGCACCCTGCTCGAGCTCCACTACTACTTTAATGTCAGTAAGAATCACGATGATCCAAAACAGTTTTTCATGACGTCAAAACTCACCCTATATCACCTGTGCAGCAGCCGGTTTGACGGTTTTTGGGGGTTGTACCAACATTGCTCGCGGCTCGAAAGCGTTCTATTTCTCGGTAATATACTCGATACTCCGTGCTCCGAGTAGATACTCCGAGTATACTCGGAGTATCGAGTATTTTTCGTACTCCGAGTACTCCGAGTATTAGAGTACTGTGGCCTAAATACTCGGAGTACTTGCAGTATGATGAGCAGTACAGCCAAAACCTCCGAGTACTGGGAGTATGAGCAGTACTTATGCTCGAGTACAAGCAGTACCCGGAGTACAAACATCTAACTTACTCGGAGTACTCCGAGTATCGCGAGTATTGAACCCAGGAATACTTCACCATCCGAGTTAAATACTCAGAGTAATACTCTATCTCGGAGCACCTTGGAGTATAAAACCCTGAAATACTCCGAGCATCACTCGCACCTCGGGATATGAAACCCTGAAATTCGAGTATGAAGTTTTCGCAGTATGAAATGCCCAAGTACTCCGAGAACTTGAAGTAGGAGCAGTACAAGATCCCCAAATACTTCAAGTACAACGAGTATTCCAGAGCAATGAAGAACCCCAAAATACTCGGAGTACAGCAGTATTTCAGAGTATCGAACCCCAAAATACTCCGAGTACAAGCAGTATTGAGAGTGATCATACCCGAAATACTCCGAGTACGAGCAGTATCCCGGAGTATCGAGCCCTGAAATACTCCGAGTACACGGAGTACCTGAAAGTATTTATCTCCGATACTCGTTATACTTTACTCCTAGGTACTCGGAAAATCTATCTGCACCTTCCCATATTGATATATTGCGAGCATCGTCTGGCCTTTGCTCAGGACGACCCAATCCGGCACACTCTTCTGTTGTTGTTGAAACCATAATTACGGCCGTTCTTCGTGCAGATACGTCTCGTACGGCAGTTACATTTTCCGTTACCACTGCTGCTGCCGTCTCCATCATCCTCGTGTTTGTGATGAAGTAAGTTCGACATGGTTTTCATTTCATTATCCTATCAGCACGGTCGTCTGATCTCTGCTCTGACACCTCGATTTAACACACCTCATCCTCTCGATTAAAGTGATAATTTTGACGACCGTTCATTCGGATATTTCGGGGTCCGATCCTGCGGGCACTCCTTGCACCCGCGGCATTTGGATATTTAGTACTACTCACACTCGCACTTACTCGCAACATTCAGGCATTACTTCGAGGTTTGAAGTTGAGTACTGCTCACATTCCCAGTCACTCGCAATGTTGAAGCCACAAGCACCCCAATAGTCTCAGCATTCAGAGTACGAAATTTGCTCGATACGGAAACAATCGATACTCCGAGTGTGGTCCCTCCGCTGTGCGTTTATCGTATTACCCGCAGATTGTACAGCATCGTACTGCTGCAACCAACGACTAATAAAGTTGCAGTGTGAGATTCCAGAGAGGGAGCAAGCACATCAAATAAATATTGCACAATTCATAAGGTTAACGCTTACTGAGGTCCTACATAAAGTGACTTACAAAGTGGTTTTCATTAATTTAAAGCACGGGGTCACAATAAATTATAATGTCAATCTTATGTACGTATTGGCTCACATATTTATAGCTCCTATATCATCTACAGGAATCTGGCCCGACCGCCGTGGGGGCGGGAGGGCCTTTTATCCCCTAGTATGATATATAATTAATAGATAGGCAAAACAAATCTTACTAGTATGTCGCTTTGCTCCCTCGTTTTTGGCGCTTCGCGCCAATTTAATCCAATTGCCGACTCCAGATAAGACCATGGGCGTGCGGCCGAGTTTTCCTGTCCGGCGCCAATCTCTATAGTCGGTCGGCGGCATGTAATGTGCAGATAGATGGGGTTGATGCCTGATGTACAGGATCTGAATGATCTGTACATTACATGTGATTCGCGCAGTACAAAACAGCTGTACAGCAGCGCTCCTTATAGGCCCCCGGGGCTTGTTGGCAAAAGTTGCGATGTACTATGTTAAATAAATATCGAGATGTTCGGGCGATCCACTGGTCGCCAGTAAACGCTCATTACAAATTTCAGTAAGTATGTTCAAGCGTGAGGTCCTCAGAAGATTCACAAGTCACCGGTAAAGGCTCATTGGGAAGTCAGTAAGGGTATGCAGGATACTGATCACATTGTCGCACATACATGGAGTCTACGTTGTCGCGTCGATTAGTTGGTCACGTAATGGAAGAGGATATATATGCGTATGGAACGGCATTCCAGCAAGTAACGGATTGACTGAGGTAACGAATGTTGACGTACGTGTTGACTGGGGTGGCGTGGGTATGAATCGATATTACCGCACGCAGGTAGATATTGCCGTAAAGACGAGCAGAACAGAAGTGTTTACACACCCACCCACCTGTTCACTCCTCACACCCGCAACTGATCTCTCTGCAGTCCATCGTGCCATAAGCTTTCGTTGGCCCAAGAGCGCCCATTTCAACTGATCCACTATCGTCTACATCATCATCAGTGCTGCTTGAGCTCGTCTCAAGACGACTCTGTGTTAGCCTCTGAAGACCGCCATCGGTCAGCCATCTGAGTGTGCACTCGTCGTTTTTATCAGGTTTTGAGCCCCGGTCAACATGCAACACACGGCGCAGGGGTGTCCCCCGCGGTGGAGCTACAGGCTGGTGATCGTACTGGAACACACAACACAACAATTTTGGAATTCAACGTGAGTCGAGTCAAACAACATTGATTCAGGCGATCCGCGCCCAAGATCGAGCTGAACAAGGAAAGGAAGCCCGACGACAGGTTGGCACGGTTCAGACGATCTGCACAGGATCGAACCGAACGAAGAAACGAAAGCCCGGCGAGGACAAGTCGGCAAGCTTCAGGCGATCGCGCACAAGATCGAGAACGAGCAAAAGGAAGCCCGGCGACAGGTCGGCACGGTTCAGACGATCTGCCGGAGATCGAACCGAACGAAGAAACGAAAGCCCGGCGAGAACAGGTCGGCCAGCTTCAGGTGATCGCGCACAAGATCGAGCTGAAACAAGAAGGCATCAAGAAGAGTAGACATGGAGGAACCCGTGAACGCCGTGACATCCATAATATTATAAGGAACCTTCCCAGATTCGATGGGACTAAACCGGAGAACTATCGTGACTGGTACTCGAAAACCCGTGTGGTCTTGTCCCTGTCAAACCAAGACGTATTCGGTGTTCTGAACGGTTTGACGGAACCGACGCCGATCTTCACAAATACTGACACCCCGGACGTCCTGTCAAATCTGGTGGAAATCAGTAGCTGGAAGCGAGCATGCGAGCATCTTTTCTCGATACTGTACCTCATCACTAGCGGCCCTGCTGCCACCCTTATCAGATAACACGAAGACAGGAATTCGGCGGGAAGCCTGGGAAACGGACAGCAAGCGTGGAATGCTCTGTACGACATATACCACAACAACAGCAAGGAGACAAGGCGGGCCTGCTATGAGAAGCTTGTGGGCGTTCGGATGGAGAAAGGACAAGACCCTGACGACTGCATCTTCAAGCTACTTGAGGTGCGAGGGCGACTTCATGAAATGGGAGAAAGGATCTCGGACGAGAGGTTTGAAGACATCCTTCTGCAGGGACTCGCTGACGACTACGAGTTCGTAAGAATGACGAGCTTCCACAGCCCGAACTTCGGAATCGACGACATCCAATCGATGATGAGAAACCTTTACGTCGACCGATTGTCGAGACCCGGCAACACCAACAAGATTGCCCGGTAGAGGAGCTGCGATGGCAACCACACGGAAACCACGAAAGGTGAGGTGCTACAACTGCCGATAATTCGGACACTTTCAGCGTGACTGCACGAACCCTAAGCGAGAACGTTCCACTACGTCGAAATTGTGTCCGCTGCACAACTCCACGACCCACAGTGACGCCGAATGTAAGGACCAGAAAGGCAGAGAGGACGCGAACACCCTACCACAGGACGAAGTCACGAACACCCCACCACAGGGCGAAGTCCACAGCGCTCAAACGATGACCGGACCAACGCCAACGGAGGGAGAACACTCCGGTTATGCTTTCACAATTGCACCGCTAGCCTCACAGCGGGAACCGGATCCCTTGCCCAGACCTCAGCCTGTCTCACCCATTGACACGTGGATGAACCTACTACACTTTTCACTGCCAGTGCTGATCATATTCGTCGGCGTCTGGGGGCTGTTTCACCAAGGCTTTAACGGAACTGCACAGATGGCGAAAGTCGGAATGCCCACCACCTGCGAATCCAGCGATGATACCAACCACATGACCATGCTGGTAGATAGCGGAGCTTCAGGACGTTACTTCGACGATGAACTTCAGCCAGGTCTAAGGGATAAACTCCTGAACTACAAAGAACTAGAGAACCCTCACAAGATTGTCACCGCCGGGCGACACGTCCTACCAGGAAAAGATGCCGGCACGGCCTCTGGGGTAATCATCGACGAGAAAGGGAACAGACACCAGTGGACCTTCCGGGAGTAGTCGTACCTGGACTGGGGCATCATCTGTTCTCGGCATCACAGGCAGCTAAGACCGGGCTCGCCACCATCATCGACTCTCGACCGCGCTTAGAGCAAGGACAACACGTTCTACCACTGCAACAGCTGAACAAGAATCAAGATCTATTCTCCTTTGACCTAGGCTTTATTTTCGCCCCAGCGACTTCGAGACCTTCCAGAAACACAACAGCACTCTCTGGCACAGAAGGATGGGACACGTCAACTCCCAAAGCTTAAGGATCCTTCGCGACGCCTGCGACAACGGCATCAACGTCAGCGACAGCGTGTCTCCCTGTAACGTATGTGCGTTTGAGAAGGGCAAGCAGGAACGGCACCCCAAGACGACTGCACACAATAATTGACCCATACACCAGCAACAACAATGGCGACGCGAACGGCTCTCAGGAAGGCAACTTATCATCAGGGAACACAACCGACATCACCATCACCAATCATGAGGGTTTCAACACGTCAACCATCTCAGAGGCGTCGACATCTGGAACCAGCGCTGTACCCGGCACACCACAGATCGCAGACGACGAGAACACACCGTCACCGGTCACGACTGCAACGGGAGTACAACGTATAGGTAGCGGACAAGAAGGAGCTACTCGCATGAGAACACGGGCAAATGGTGCAGTTGCACCCATCTCACAAGAAGGACTCAACGCTCACCAACACCGGGAACTGCGTAACCTGGGATTGCTTGCTACCCAAGTGGCACGCGAGGAAGATGCGGCTCACGAGGTGGAAACCCCGCTGGAATACGCCTTGGCAGTCAGGACAGAGCACCGATGAGATGGAACTCAAGAGAGTAAGATGAAAACCCTTCTCGAATACGCTCTGGCCACCAGCAACCTCCTTTCCGAGCACCGTTCAGATGGGGAGGTGATAACTATTCCGAACACGTTCAAGGAGGCCATGGAAACACCGCAAGCAGCCAAATGGAAAGAGGCGGCAGACAGGGAGATGACCAGCCTTGCAAAGCACGCGGTGTTCGACTTCGTGTCTTCGGCCTCAGTTCCTTCGGAAAAGAAGATAATCGGCACAAAATGGGTGTTCAAGGTCAAAGCCGACCACGCACCGAAAGGACGAGTCGTGGTGCAGGGCTGGGGGCAAGTGCCGGGAATTGACTGTCGTTGCACCTACGCTCCGGTGTGCCGTATGCAGAGCATCCGGATGGCACTCGCCATTGCTGCGCACTAAAACTAGGGAGTACTTCAACTCGACGTCCGGACAGCGTTTCCTTAACGCAAGCGACCAAGAAGAGGTGTACGTGAAGACCCCACCTGGCTACGGGTCAGTCGGCGCTGCAACTGGACTCCCTCAAGTATTGAAACTCAAAAATAGTATCTGTGGACGCCAGAGTCTCCGCAACTGGTTCAACACCATCAACGATTCGCTTAAGGAAATGGCGTTAACACCAGCCACATCTGATCGATGTGTCTACACCTTCGGCACCAGCGAAACGTTCAGCATACTGACTCTATACGTGGACAACCTACGTCTGCTGGGAGGAAACGCATCGGCACTTCAGGAACTCAAACGTGAGCTGATGAATCGGTTCACAATGACTGACATGGGAGGCGTATCACTGGTTCTAGGCGTGCAAATAACCAGAGATCGCGAGGCCGGGACCTTAACAATCAGCCAAGAACACTACACCACGTCCGTCTTGGCGCGGTTTGGTATGGCGGGATGCAACCCGGTGCGCACGACGGGGGCTGGCACAGAACTTTCTACCGATCAGCCGGACGACCTCCTGCTAGGTTTCACAGGAACGGAACATGACCAATCCATCACTGGGTCCCTGATGTTCCTTAGCCAATGCACGCGTCATGACATCACCTACTCCGTCAACCAGTTGGCCCGGGCCATGAGCAAGCCATACAAGCTCCATATTACAGCGGCCAAGCATCTTCTCCGATACCTGGAGGGTAGTATGTCTCTAGCACTTACGTACCGGACTGGATGCTTCAAAATGGAAGGCTTCTGCGATGCGAGTTGGGGAAACAACCCTGACAACGGAAAATCAACATCCGGATACCTGTTTATGATGGCCGGAGGACCACTCAGCTTCAAGGGCGCACTCCAGAGCGTCACAGCGCAATCAACAAAAAAGCAGAACTTATCTCTATGGCCCTCGCGAGCGAAGAGGCAGTCTATCTCTCGAACATGATGACTGAGCTGGGATTTGGAAAACGTTTCCCCAGCGTACCACTCTTCGTCGACAATACAGGCGCTCTACACATTACAGGCAACAGTACGTACAGCTCACGCACGAAACACACACGTCGTCCTACGATTCTTGTTTCTTATAGAGCTAGTCAAGGAAGGACGGATCACGATTCATCACGTGGCGACCACGAAACAGCTCGCTGATACGGGGACCAAGTTCCTCAGCGAGGGTACGCATCGGCACCTACTGGAACTCATCAAGCGATATACGGGAAATAACGAGGAATAGATAAACCAAGAAATTCATACAAGATCGATCTGGAAGGAGACCATACCATGGCGACAACATACGCGCCTCCACAGAGACTCGGGAATAACAGACACAGATCGGAGAAGCTACGAGAGGGAGTGTTATGAGGCCACATATCAACACAACACATGAACACCAACGAGAGCGGAACGCCTACAGCATGTCCAACGATCGGCAGCGCGTGTATCAGCGGAGGGAACAGTACGAGGAGCAACGTGAAGAGGCCAGTATCAAAGATGTCTCCTCTGACGACGGAAGCACAACTTAAGAGGAACGGCGCACTTGCTTGTATGACAGGTTTCCGATCCTCGAAGCGGAGACTACTCGGGGGAGCGAGCGGTGTAGGTCTCCAACTGGGCACTTGGGCACCACATCCAAGCTTACTCCGATGAGCATTCCGGAGCATTCGTGTGGAAAATGATCGAGAGCGAGGATCATACCACCTTGGTGGAAGTTCAGAGTTCCTTTGGCTTTCTGGCCACCGCGTGGACCAAAGTTGGTACGCCCAGCCTCGAACAGCTTAACTCCGCTAACGAAAGCCTTGATAGAAACGTGCATGATGCTGGAATCGACAAGAGGAGCGGGGGGCTTGGAAGAAGTATTACCTTAAGAAGCTCAAAGAGAGGGAGGATCAATGCGAGTCCAGCCTCAGTAGGGTGAAGGATAGGGTAGCGCATGACGGCGAAGAGTGTAAAGCCGACCTAAAAGCATAATAAGCAGTCGGCCGCTGTCAAGCAGTGTCGAGCCGAAATGAGGCATGCGATAGCTCACCTAGCGGAAGACACACTAACTAGGTAGCATCACCTCTAACGTGTCACGCAACGTTAAGGCAGACCTAGATACCGCGTCACGCAATATTAGGGCAGATCGTCATTTATATCATATTAAGCTAAGAAACGCCGGGAAAAAACCCTTCAAATACACATTTTACCCGTTTTAGGGAGGCAAGAGGTATCCCATACGGGTACAGGTATGTGTATACCTGGTACGTATTATACTACAGTATGTCCAAGCTGTTTACTGTTTACCCTAAAATGACGGCCTATCTACAGATTAGATCATGATAAATATGTCTACAGTAGGCTATCTATTTTCTCACCTGCCGCTATGAGAGGTTGCGCAGGACCTGCATGATACAAATCCAACCCAGGAGAGATGTTATGTGCTAGAGCATGCCGATTGTACAGGTCCCACCCGGCAATATGAGGTAGTTCATACAAAAATCGAGAATGTATCGCCTTCAAAGATCTAAATTATGACTCGGGAATGATCTGTAGATGATCTGTGCGAGGTGTGTTCTGTTGAAAAAATACTTGTAAAACTACGAAAAAATACCAGGCACACCCGAAGAAAACAAAAGGATACCTGGTACATCGGACCGTAGAATTAGTGTAGCTCTCGCCCCCGAAGGAATACATTATTTCATCAGTTTTTCCCAGTTTTTCTTGGCGTCCCCAACATTTTTGACCACCATTTTCTTGCTCGTTTGGTTGGGTCTCTTGCTGGTCGGCCCATAACCCAAGCACCTTTGACCTCGTGGGGATACTGTTTGTGCGCAGGAAGATCGACACCGTCGCGGAACCCTGATATAAAGGTGCCGCCTGCTTAGATAAGGGCAACTGCCACCAGTGCAGAGGCTGGTTTCGACAGCGAGGAGGGAGTGGAATCCTATCGTCGATGAGCGGGGGTGAGCTTGGTTGAACCCTTTCCGCGCGAGAAAATTCGCTCTCAAGATCAGAACGAGGGAGGCGTTTTGATGGAGGGGTGATCGTGGCTGGACCCTTCCTTCGCGGGAAGTTTCATATATTTGCAAGACCCCAACGGACGAGGCCTTTTGATGGGGGGCTGGTCTTGGTTGAACCCTTCCCGCGCGAGATAGTCCGTTTCCAAGGCCAGAACGGGGAGGGGATGATTTGAGATGGAGAAGGTCGTGTTTCCTTTGCACGCTAACAGGGAAGGGAGAATACTGGCAAGGGGCGGCAGCACATAAGACGCATGGCACGCGAGGCGCGGAGCGAATTGAGGGCGGCTGGAGACTGGACGACGCCCGGACCAGCGCCAGCGCCAAGATGATATCGGCCCCGCGCACAAGACGACAACGTCACCACCCCCCCTCCCCCCCCTAACCCCCCCCCCCATACACACACAAACCTTTCTCGGCGGCTGCTGCTGACCTTGGACACCCCAATCTGGTTGGATTGACATATTTTACAGTTTTTGATCTCTCCCGTGGTCGTCTTGTAGCCGAGGGAGAACGATTGGCTTTTTTTGTATCAATTCAGGTATCGTAGGTGTGCTTTACTTGGAAACCCGATGGCGAGAGGAGTCATGCCAGCGTGTGCTTCTCCCCGGACTTTCTGTACCGGCTTTCTTTCTGCTCACTTCGTGTTCTGGAGGCTATTCTTCAGTAGCACTTGAGACAGATTGTAGGGCAACGTTACAGCCGGTATATATATGTAGCATGCAGTTGCAATGTACGTGGGAGGGGGGGGGGGGGTCTGCTGTAGCCTGTGTAACTATATCGCATCCCCGTAGTACAGTAACATGTCATGTGTTGTACATAATTTGTCTATTTAGTTGTTGTTGTAGACAAAGTCGTGGAACTGCCTATACGTACGTACCATAAGACCCGGCTGAGTTTATTTTGGTTTGGTTTCCTACCTACAGCAGGTGTGCATTTTGCGTGGTCACCGGCTAGAGTAGTACCTGATACCTTTTGGTGACCACGGGCTAGATTAGTACCTTTTCGTGACCACGGACTAATTTGTATTAATGAGCCGATGTGTGATCAACAACAACAACAACTGCTGCTGGTGTTCTGCTGTATGTTGCTTTTATTGGTGGTGACCATTCACAGCGCTGCTGAGGGCGCTCGGTTATACATTAAGCATTTAGTCGGCATTCGTGCTGCTGGTTGCTGCTGACTGCTGTGGTTGATCCAGAAGGCCGGTTGCGTATGTATCAAGGTATATTTGAAACATGTGCTTAGTATTGATAGCGTAGATACTGTAGTTTTACAGATACAATACTCACGATGTACGTGGGCCCTTTTACCCGACTACCTCGGTATATTGGATCTCGATCCCAGGGTATACAACATAGTTCGACGGGCATTGCATGGTAAGGGGACTCGTGCGCCGGGTGGGGCGTCGCTCGACCTTGCCGTGAGGTGTGGGAGCAGAAGTAAGTAAGTGGAAAAAGTATGCGAAGCATCAATTAATGCTGTCCATGCCGAAGCCCACGATGAAGTAAGAAAGTGCGAGATAGGGCGCCTCGCAAGCCTTAAGGCCTGCTCCGACCCTCAGAAGCCGTTCACGAATAACTATGCGCCTCATCTGAATAGACATAACTATCTCCGAGATATCCGTAGATGAATTGCAGCTATCTATATGAATCATACCAATCAGCCAATCGAAATACCACATCAGACAATTAATTGCGCGACTATGAGCAACCGCTACGAGTATGTCTTACATTTTGGGAGGGCGGCAATGCGGTATTACGGGTAGCTGTCGAGCCGCATGGGATTGGGAGGGCGGTAATACGGGTAGTGTATGGCCGTTGGTAGGTTCAACCCGGCGTGTAGAAACCCGGTTAAACACGGGGTACAGTATGGTGGGTATTCAGCGCCACACTATAGCTACCCGGCTACCCTAGTATATATATACCTGGTATATAGTATCTTGATCGCAGGGTATATAATAACATTACTGACGGGTATTGCATTGGGGGGCGGAAATGTACTACTACTGCCTGCTGGTAGGTTGTACCCGGCTCTACCCGCGGGTAGAAACCCGGGTAAACCCGAGTAGAAATCCGGGTAAACACGGGTGATAGATATTTGGTGCTACCCAAATATGCTACCTGGCAGCCCTGGTATACATCAGTATATCTTGGTCCCAGGGTATGTAATACCGGCGGGTAATGTGTTTGGGGCGGCGGTAGTTCAGGCAGGTAATTTAGATAGTATACATCCGTCGGTAGGTTACCCACAGGCACCCTAAAAACACGTACCTTATCCGACTCACCTTTGATTTGTTCAAATTGTCTCCTAAAAAAGCAACAATGAATTACTTCACACTGTTAATAGTATATATAGTAGAACAGACATTTCACTTTCAATCCAGCTTTTTTCCGAGCCCCATTCCCATTGGCCGAGCCCCCCCCTCCCCCGCCCGCCCGCCCACCCACCCACCCACCGACCCTAGCCAAATGAGGGGCCGCGGCGCGCGCGACGGGAGTTGCCCGTCGGAGGAACTCCCCAGTCCCGCCGCACCCGGAGACAATAGGGCCCCATCCCCGGTTCAGAACTGTCGCGGCCATTTTTTGCTAAATTCCTGATTGATATACATCCCCCCCCGATCCCCCCTGTATTTAATATTACACATGGGTTGGATTGGCGTCGGTTGTTGGCAACGACACTGTAAACCATGCCGCTTACGACGCGAGCCAGACAACCAGGATGCCGTTTTATTTTTTTTGGGCGGTCGGTGACAGCTGGCGATCGAGTTATAGATTATTTGTGCGGGTTGGAGAACCTTTGCTCCGCACAACAAGGCGATTGAACGCATCCAGTGTAGTGTTTGTAGTAAGACACTCATGATGAGGCAGTTAGTTGCATCGTATTCCCATTATTATTGCTGTCTGTGGAAGCGGCCACACCGGAAAATAAATTAACGCATTGAAGCTGTCACCCATGACATTGTGCAAGCCCGCCTTACGTGCGGTTCTTAGTCGGATGCAGCTCACCCTTCATGCGACTCGCCGAACACCCCCACGTGCGCTTGGTGCAAGCAATCAATGTCTGTCTGGGCGGTGAAAACCCGGCGGGCTCCGTCCCGGCATTGTAGGGGTGCGAGGGTCAAATGGTCACATGTGACTACGGCCGGCCATGCATGAGATCGAGCACATACATCTCTCCTATCAAGTACGGCGGGAATGGGGACCGAGGCGGATCCTTCGAACTGGTGGAGCTTCAAACTGCGTTGAACTACGTACTGCGTTGTTGGCGATTCGCGAATCATTGTTGCATGCATGTTGTATGTATGTACGGTAGTAGTATGCGGTACGAAGCGATACAATAGATAGGAGGATCGGAACTTATTTTTTAGTGCGACTTCCGTGCAACCACATTATTATTAATGAAAAAAAACAAATCACCATGATGATGCACTCATGACTTTCAGCGGTGTGGGATTCCACCTCAACGCACTTTCGATTCGGCTGCCCCTCGTAATACTATGTAGTAGTAGTGGTGGTGATGGAAAAACGTGTTTTTTCCTGGATATATATCCGACTTAAGATATAAACTCTCTCTCAAGTCGGGATTTAATATTATTAGAGAGAATTTGATACCTGGTAGTTAAGAGAGCTGTGTTTGGCCTATCTATACCACACCTACCTCTCTTAACAACTGAACACGTAACAACAGTACCTGGTACGACCGTTGACGGAGAGAGGCTTAGCACCGGCTCCATGTATGTGTGGTCAATATTTGCAAGTGTTCCTTGATGAAAGGGAGAGGCCACGTACAGTACTACTGTATAACGTAGAGAGGAGGCTGGCTCAATGGCATAATGATGGGGTGGGTCGTTCTGAAGGCATCGTCACCAACGGACACGTACGAAGTATGCCATACCCATGGAATACCCAGTGATAATTTTAGCATCGAGTCCCTTGAGACCGCAGAACACTGCAGCGACGGCCGTTGCGTGATTGGGTCATGATACGAATTTATTGGTATCCGAGTTACAATGCAAGGGGCCGTACAGCACAGGCACGGATGCAACATACTCCTACCCCTACTGCTGCTGCTGGGCGCTGACGCTGCTGTATAGCTCGTAGACGGTTGGTGGCACTGAAAGTGTCGGTGTACTCGTCGCTGTCTTCAACACCCCAAGGGCTTATATACCAGTCTTGAGCACATACATACCTGATATTACTACTTTGCTAATCTACTACAGTACTATTACGGGGGACCATAGTTAATAGGACCAAATATTGTTAGTAAAAATGGTCACATAGATTCATCTTTATGTGTACCATAGGTCCTGTTAACTATGGTCCTCCGTAATAACAATAATATGTGCCTGTCATAGTACCGCGTACGAACGTTGTCGAACAGGTTTAGCGCTGGCTTCGCGTGATCGTCGGAAGGTGTATTCCGCACGTCTGACAGAGCATCTAGATAATCTAGATCATAACCTGTCGATTTGAAATGTTGTGCAGCGTCTGCATACGTAGTACATATCCAAAACCCGGCAAACACGTCCTATCTGCATACATACGTAGTACATATATATCCAAAACCCGGCAAACACGTCCTATTATTACAGTAGATAATGCGGGCTATGCGGCTTCCACCTGGCCACATGGGCTACAGTAGATCCTGTACAGATCATGAAGCCATCTACCTTCCGTGGAAGATCTAGATGATATAATAATGGGAATGATCAGCATGATCTGTATGATCTGTTGGATGGTCTGTCCGAGGTGAGAAAGGTTTATGTGACTCTCGGGGCTCCTTCACTGACTGAGCGACTACCGAGCATATTTATTTGCAGTCTCAATCGCGTCAATCCTATTAGGGCTGCAGTCCCGTTTCGGGGACAAACTACTTAGAGTTCAAGTGGTTTGCCCCCTAAACGGGACTGCAGCCCTAAAAGCCACGTTTAGGGAGGCACCACTTTTTGGCTCTATATCGTATGGTATGCCCGGTTGAGCTCCTCCAGTCAGCAACAACTATTTATTACCATACAGGTTGCTATTACGGGGGGCAATAGTAAATAGGACCAAATATTGTTCATACAAATAAGTAAGTATAGAGGTTTTTGGGTGTACCGTAGGTTCTATGTGTACTACGGTCCCCCGTAATAGATGTGGTTATGCACCTGGTACTCGTTGCTAGAATACTTACAGTAGTAGTAATGAGTTTTGGCAAGGTAGCGCCGAAAACCCTCTTCAAAGTTTAGTTATGTATGGAGAGTGATTGACACTGATGTTGAGCGCCTCATGCAAGGAGTTCATGAAATAATAAGCCACCCACCCGCCGTGGCATCTAGCTCTTCATGCAGCTTTATGCGAAGCTTGTCGGGTTACTACGCGTGTGATTCCTCGTCAAGGATGGTAGTTGCGTGAGATACTGCTTTGAAGTAAAGAGCGCGAACATACATACTTAAGGTCCTGGCAGGAACCTCAGACAGATAGATATTAATGTATGTAGATATATGTACCATACCCCTCTTTCTTCCGCTGCCTCTGATTCGGAGTCTGGCTCTTACAGTGAGAATTCTACATACATACTGCAGTGAGTGGTACTCTACCAGTATGTATGTGTACAGTATATATTGCGTACAGTAGTAGCAAACGGCAGAGGCACGCGGGTAGGAAGGTCGGTGGACGAATTATGTTGTCCGCCCTGAAGGCATTATTTATCCAGCACGCAGGGTTGCGTATAATAGGCAATCAGGCGCCCGTGCGCGAAGTCGGCGGGCCGGAGTGCATGGAGCGGCCCCAGCAACACGAGCCAAAGGCGAGATGCGGCCCCCCGCCAGGGGGAGGCGGTGCCTCCCCCGGAGGGTCCCCCGAGGGTCCCCCGAGGGTCCCCGGAGGGGTCCCCAGAGAGGCCTTCCGAGGGGCTCTCAGAGGGCCGTCGGCGGCCGCTGCCCTCATAAGGCCCACTGGGGGCAAATTTGGACGTAATTGCGTTAGTATACTCAAAAGTGCCTTTTACCGCCCCATTTCACCCTCTATTAATGATAGGCGCGCCAAGGCTGGCTTGTTGGAATGCCATGCATGCGACGTGCAAGCAACCCTAACCCAACCCCAAACAACCATAAAGATACGCGGGTTTCCCCTAAGAAGTTGTTGTTCTGTTCTTCTTACTTCCGGGGAAAATTCGGAGTGGTCAGAGTTAGTTGAGGCTGCTGGAGCCCAGTAGTAGACGGTTATTGTAGTCCAATAGTCTATTGTAGTAGGCCAAAAGGTTTCTCCTTTTGTTTGGGTTTCCCCTATTTCGGGGGACCCTAGTTAACAGGACCAAATATTGTTAGTAAAAATGGTTAAACATATAGGCTTTTATGTGTACCATAGGTCCTGTTAACTATGCCCCCCCGTAATAGTTTTCTCCTTCTTCTTTTGCGTACCATAATGTTTAAGAGTGGTCAACGGTGGAGCTCATCATGCTTCTGGAAAATGTGGGCTCTTACCCCCATGGCGCAGTATGTAGTAGTATTACGGGGGACCATAGTTAATAGGACCAAATATTGTTAGTAAAAATGGTTAAATATATAGGTTTTTATGTACACCATAGGTCCTATTAACTATGGTCCCCCGTAATATAGTAGGTAACACCTTCACATTTATTTGACGTCGTCGAGGACACGGGTTCGAAACTCGCTTTGAACGTTTCTTTCGTTTCTTTATAGAAACGCTTGCGCGTGCGGTTCCTAAATGGCATGTATGTCTCTCTGGTTCCCCAGGTAGGTATTGAAACGAAGCGGATAGGCCAGCGTACGGCCGTATGCTGTACCGACGCCCCAAATATCCCTCCGCGTTCAGAGGGGGGGGGAGTGTTATAAGGATTGCCCTGGGCTGGGTAATCGATCGACCTTTTACCCCTGACCCAGTAGGTACCACCATCCTCATAAACGGGATGCATGCACCTGGTATACTATAGCGATCGATGTACTTGAGCGACCATTGCAAGCATACCTTACCCCGCCTCTACAGTGCGTATGTTTCGGCAACTTTCGGGGCCTGTTTCATCCGCAGGCAGAGCAAAATGGCAGGCTTTTGAACCAAAAACCACCGAAGAAGGATGAGTATTTTTGTGCAACAATCCGTTTTGGTGGGCATCCACGTGTCGAGAGGCGTGGCAAAAAAGGCGCCTCCAGCATTGTGTTCCGCCTCAAAAACTCCAAAACACATTTATTTCGCCTTCTACGGCGAAACGGACTGAATTCCCACACTTTTTTCCCCGTCTTTATTCCGCAAAAAATGGTGCGCAGCTCAAAGCCAGGATCTGTGCGGTACACCGCACATAGCGTCCGGCGGCGGATGGTGCGTTGCACTCAATTCTGACGAAACACGTACGCTAGCGCAACATTTTACCGCCCAAGTATCAGAATAATAATAATTATACTTCTGCGTTTGCCACCCGACAATGTGCACACGTGCATGTTCCTTTCAATAAAACATTGCCCCGCGAGGAACAATTTAAACGAAAAGGAAACCTAGTATTGTACGTATCAAGTATTCACAAGGTCTAACTACTCCCTTCTGCGCCTCTTCTACTTCCGGCTTAAGCTCTATCTAGTGTACTTACTTGCTGTCCTTTCACCACCCAGTTGTTACCCCTCCTTCAATTAATATTTAACATATTTGGGTGTTTTTTAAGATATCGAACAAATCAATACCAGGTACCTACGATAACGTTGTTGGCGCTGCGAACCGTGTAGGAGATGTAGGAGATAGATGTAGGAGCTATAGAGCAGCGTGAGATCCCAGCGGTACGGGTGTGGAGGATTATGCTGCTCCACCGGACAGTGCCGTACGACTCCTTCCAACCATTTTTCACTCGGACACTAACCATTGCATCATCTATCTCCCAATCACGCAGTGAGTGGCTGTTGTTGCTGTAACCGCCAGCTTTTACCGTCAAACTTCCCCGCTGAAGTAAGTTCCAATAATATTAAATAGGATTATTAACAGCATGTATGTATGTTAAGTTACCCTCACACACACACGCTGCTAGGCTTATTCGAATTTGTTCATGTTGTTTTATTTCCTCTCCGACAGTGTATTATTGTTGTAGCGCTTGTTCCAATCACACCATCCACACATTACATATGTACGAAAGGGAATCTACTACTACTGCAGAATCAAAGGGCTTCAACCGCAGATCATATATCGCCAATCAGACATGTTGTTACTATATTATTATGCTAGTGTAACACTGAACATGAGCTATTAATGGCACCTACACTGACGACGGAACGTTCTAGCCCCGACTCTTTCGTCGATGAGGGGAACGAACAGCCTAGTGATTGATGGCGAATATGTATATATATATAATATATATAATATATACGAAAAAATGTGTAAACGGTGAAGAGAGGCAAAAGCAAAGGCCATGCGATGAGGCGACTCTTCCTGAGGGCAGCCAGACAGTCACCACACCACCGGCGTCGTCACGATGATGCCCATATACCCTCGTATTCTTAATTTTCATCGTCATCTTTACTCGTTTTCATCTCAACCAAAACCCGTTGGAAGCTTTCCCCTCGGCGCTGAGCCCTTTGGGACATTGTACAAGCTGTGGTCACAGGTATCACCCCCCGGTAGGTACGTACGTGTCGAACACCCTATAGTGGCCGCGCATAGAGTTCATACTTCATTCAGCATTCATTCCCACGGCTCTCTCGTTGGTTTGCATCGTAAATTTGATTACTCGCACTCTTCTCGCACTTTCGCCGACGGAAGAAAATTCCGAGAAATTTCCTGGGCGTTATTACACCAGACGTAACTCGAACCCCAGCACAACCACCCCAGCAAGGAAGGAAACGGCAGTCTGCCGCTGACCCATGCCTATTAACAGTCAAACTTGTTTGTTGTCCACCTGTATATCTCAAACATGTGAATCACACACACGCCCTAATTGGCGAAGGGTACTCCGGTCTGTCCTCTGTTTTTGGTTTGATTTTGGTCGAGCTATGTGTGTGTTCTTCGCATTAAACCGCCATGCCCACCAGCCGACATCCAGCCGTCCGTGCTGATTATTCATCCTAGAGATAATATCCAACAAGCTCTCCGTAGTCACAAAACTACGATGCAGAGATGCTACCTTGTTAGCGTGCCTCGCGCGCTCACTCACTTATTTTTTCTTCCTCCCTCCGCCACCGTCTCCTCTTCTTTGAGCTCGCCGATAATCTATCTACACACAACAAACTCAGACCATCTCTTTCATCAGCTCTGTGGCGCTCGCAGCTCGGGCTGTTATACCTGTCCTGCCTGCCGCGGACCCACAGTCCACAGAGTCAAAGCTTGCTTGTTGTCGGCCGTCACCATGCACGACCCGACGATGATCCTTCTGGGGCAATCGCTGCCCCGTTCGCGGGTGCTACATATTATATAACCCGGTCAAAGTACCAGCCGGGAGGAGGCAGCAGTGGGTTGCCTTCCCGTTGAGGGGGGAGTCTCAAGTACAAGTGCAGCAGTTAGTTTCTGCTGGAGAAGAGTCAGCGCTGACTGTTTCATAGCTCGATGGCTAACTTAAAGGGTGAATGTATCCCTAATAATACCGGGATCCCCCCCTTGCACAGAGTGGGCGTAAACAAATCCTCGAGAGGAGGCATCGAACAATAGCACACCACCACTACTACTAACTAGGTGTACCGAATTGAGAGGTTGCTGACACCTAGTGGCGGGGTTTGCTACTGTATATATATATATCTATACATTGTTGAATGCCTCCACACCTTTTGTTTTACGTGCACATTGTGCGAGGGGGGGGGGGGGGTCCCGACTACCTGTCTGTGTAGCTAAAATACATGATGATGCCGAAGGGCGAGCCCCATGGTGGTAGTCGTCCCCAGACCTTCTACGGATGCATTCTTGTATCCCTGACACTAACTAACGAATATCTGGTACATTTAATAGCCATTGACCCTGGCACATAGTGTACAGCAGTGACTACGTAGTGTGTCAGCCTTGGCGTAACGTTGCTGATTTGATGGCGATGTCATTGGGTGCCGCTCTGTGCCAAAATGTAAGGACATTTTGTATTGAGTATGTAGCATACAAACGGTCATTACGTTTGAGGGCAGAGTAGTTGTTACTGTCATTGTTGTGTTTGCCATCCGACAATGTGTTGTTGTCAATCGCATGAGCTTCAACGTTGATCACTCATAAACATTCTCCTGATGATGATGAAGAAGAATAGTAAAACCAAGGGGAGAAACCCAAACAAGAAAACAGTTAGTTGTGAACGGTACAGAGGGAGTAGTAGTAGTAGGCGAAATGAAAGGCACATAATGACATGATGATGGTGAGGTAATCATTTACACATATATATTTCCCTTCGTCTCTCTCTATTCGTACGGATTCAAATACTACTACTACTACTGAAGAGGCGTATACTACTTCGAAGTACAAAAGAGGTTCCCCCTACAATTTCTGAGGCTCCTCACTTAACCCCTTTAGAACCGCAGTCCCGTTTTGGGGACAAACTACTTGAAATTTGACTGGTTTGTCCCCAAAACGGGACTGCGGTTCTAAAGGGGTTAATTAAGGAGCTCCATACCTCACCCGAAAACTGACTTCAGAAAAAATTAAATCGCATCCTGATGAATAATCCCGTGGCCCAAGCATACACAAACTTAATTTTTCTAGACAAGATTGGCATTCCGATCATAATGGGTTGGAGAACCCCCGTCATTCAGAAAATATTTGAGCGGAAATGTGCTACCTCTATTATATAGTAGAACGCGTCTGAAACAGCAACATATAATAGAAGGATCACACTCAACGACTACAAGCAAGTGAATATTAAGTCATCAAGCCTAACCTCTACGTCATTGTATGGTATACATACGCCAGATGTCACCAGTAGGTACCAGGTACATCCTTAACCTTACGTCAATGCGTGTACCAGATATATATAGCATGTTGAGATGCTTTAAATGCATATCATAGGACGGGGGGGTTCACACAGTATAATATATATATGCCGCCGGTGGTGGCTCGTGCCTCGAAAACGACTGAAGCAATTTTCCTCCTCCTACCTCTCATTTCGCCTCTCTCTAGGGTTTACACATACATACTACGTATCATATAGGATCAATATTATTATGGTTATTTTCATTTGATTTTCCCTCCGACAATGATGTGTATCGTATGCACAATCTCCAGTCCGAGTTGAATGGAGCATCCTCTCTAATTTCACAGCAAGTGGTAGTACACCAGTCTCTCTTCTATCGCTGAGAACCAACGTTCGTGCTCGTGTGGCATCAGCGTCTGTTCTTGTTCCTGTTAACCCCTTTAGAACCGCAGTCCCGTTTTGGGGACAAACTACTTAAAAATTGAGTGGTTTGGTCCCCAAAACAGGACTGCGGTTCTAAAAGGGTTAACGACGTAAACAAAGGGAAGGCGAAAAATCTATATTTATATATACATCGTCATTATTATGTGTGATGGTATGTGATTGTATGTGCCAGCTGTTGTTGTTACATTAACATGGGGTTGCAGTGGAGACATCGAAGGAGGCTTACGTTTTTGGCCTGTCTTCTTCAAGTAAGTGTCTTCAGGTCATTGTGATTGATGACATATTCAATGTCAGAAGTAATTCGATCCTACAATATATATCCGCTTTTATGGGCGGATGTATGTGTGGTATGATTGAAGGAATCGCTACACATTGTCAGACATCTCTTACGGGAGACCATAGTAAATAGGACCAAATATTTTTTATAGTGAAAATAGGTAAATATATACCTGGTAGTTTTTTTGTTTACCTATTATTACTAGAGCCCTCCGTAATAATAAAATCACAAACATGACGCAGCTTTCTTTGTAAATGCATACTAAGCACATGATTTATTGTACACAACAAGCCGGTGGCTATTTTGTTTATGCCTCCATACGAAAACTAGCTAAATGTACAGGAACTATTATCATGCTTGCCTTCCGATAATATAGCGTATTCACATCTAATCTAGATTCTCCTTCTTCCGAGCAATGCCACGGCATGAAGGGGTGGCACCTTCTCTTCTGGGTAGTAATGCCTGTTAGGAGTGGTGCCTTATTTTCCGAGCAATGTCTTTTAGGAGTGCTGTCTTATTTTGTGAGGTCTTCTCGCACATGACATGAAGAGCTCAATGCCTCGCCGGAAACGCGACTTTTCGCCTAACCCGACCAATATTTTGTATGCGCTACGACATGCGCGATGTTTGTAGTCCTGAAACAAATACCAGGTATACTGCTGTTACGGTAGTAGTAGTAAAAAGTATCATACTATTAGTACTTAAATAAATACGAAACACACCCACTCCTTGAATTCTGCAGCTTTAGACTTTTTTTTGTCTTCCTCGTCGTATACGAGGACCGTATTTATTTACTGCATTGTGAGGCCATAGAAAAGCCGTACCCGTAGTATGCGCGATCGAACTTTCACACACAGTTTGCAAAGATGAGTTTCGACCAAACCCTCGCCTTTTTACAGCTAGCTGTTGTTTTGTACTTTTATGAAGAACCGTTGGTAATGTTGTTCACTTGACGAGCTCAACCACAATCAGAAACTATTGAGTCAAAAAATGTTACCCGTAGATACATACATGTATAGCGTGGTGACGTTCACAGCTGGCCGGGACCCCCCCCCCCCCCCCCCCTGCCCAATGTAGACGTAAATAAATTATTGTGGAGATCATTGACAACGTGGCAAAAACCCCACACAATATATATGTCGACATTCTCTCATTCTCTCAGTTCGGCACACTATACTGCAATAAAGGTGTGCTACATTGTTCGCTGTCTGCAGGTATTCTTGCACGCCCGCAATGTGCAAGAGGGGGAGATCCCCCGTGTTGCTAATCCTTCTTCTCCGTTATTCGCCTCTCTCTCTCTCTCGAGACCGTTTACGTACGTACGTATTCGTATTATAGCACCACTGCTGTAGCAATCAATGTTGTTGTTTTTGTCGACGGCACGAAAAGGAAGTGTGTACGTGCCAGGCGTGTCAATGCGCTGTTGTTTTTCTTCAATGGGACCCGTGCGCCGCGACCCATGAAAAAGGAAGCGCACTGTACTTCTAATCAGAAAACAAGGCTGAACTTTTGGGGGACGCTATGCTAAGAAACTTTGAAGTAAGAAATCGTTCTCAGCGACGAGCGCTATTACGGGGGGGGGGGCATAGCAAATACCTACTTACTAGGACCTACGGTCCACACAAAAACCTCTATATTTTCCTATTTTTAATAACAATGTTGGGTCATATTTACTCCCGGTGTATTATCATACAAGACCGCCTGGCCAAGTACTACTCACCATCATGGGGGATTCGGCTTTCAACAACAACAACAGCGGCAACCTCGCCAATGCTATCAAAGAACTGAGGAAGTCCGATGGCGGCAGGCCGGGCGATTTGCGCGATTGACATAAGAGGTTGGCGGTAGTGCTCAGCGTCGCACGCCGAGACACTGCAAGCCTGATCAGAGAGAAACCCCGGCCAACCGAAGAAACGGCCGGCACGGGAGCTCAGGTTTCTCTCTACAGGGCAATTGCTGACTACGACAGGGCGAACGAAGACTCGACTGGTACGTGCGGGGATGGTCAGCAGGCTCTTCAAGAACTGGTCAACAAGTAAGCACAGCAACGGCAGCAACAACAGCAAGCCCACTAGACCCCACGGCAAGCAGAAGAACAAGGCATCTCCCAAGATCACGGCAGAGTCCAACGGTGAAGCTGAGCAGATGTGGCGACCAGTTCTACGATAGAGGTAGCACATTTCCGCTATTTTGTCTCTGAAAGACGGGGTTCATTGACCCCAAGACGGGTTCTTTCTACGATAGAGGTATTACGGGGGACCATAGTTAATAGGACCTATGGTATACATAAAACCCTATATATTTAACCATTTTTACTAACAATATTTGGTCCTATTAACTATGGTCCCCCGTAATAGCACATTTCCGTCATTTAGTTTTCTGAACGACTGGGCTCCTTAACCCAAAATCGTCGGAAAGCCAATAATCTTGTCTCGAAAAATGACGTTTTTTGTATGGTCCATGGGATTAATCATCATCAAGCATTTTTTTTTTTTTGCCGAAGTCAGTTTTCGGGTGAGGTATGCAGCTCCTGAATGAGGACATAGAAGACAACCGTCAGCTAAATAAAGGAGGTAGGTCCACACGCTCAAGATAGCGGAAGGACAACACCACGGGCAAACCCCGGGACAGGATCTGCGGCATCGACACAGGACGATCAAGAGCCAACGGAGACCACGGCCTTCGTGTACACCCGCAAGCCAACTTCATGCTTCATCTTCTTGCTGGAGGACGGAGATCCCATCAACATCGGGACGAACAAGAAGCAGATACTGACTTCTTCACTAACAGCGGAGGCGGAGCTGAGACGACAACCAGTTTTGACGGAAAGGAAAAGACCTGCCTTTCCAACTTTAACACACGTTGAGCCTTAAGTCCAAAGCAAAGGACAACGGACCAAGCGCATCGGACGACCACCGGCGTCTACGCCAACAAGGTCAAGCCACTGGAAGTAAGTGTGAACTATATCATCTCCCTTACCGGAACCGTAGGATGTCGCACGTTCAATTTGTACGGGGCGGATAAAAATTCACTTTCTTGGTCAACGAACTGATCACTGGAGTTTTGTTCTTGCGTTCATTGGTGGCGTATCCGATCCGTGTTCCCTACAGAGCAGTACAATGGCCGTGTTGAGCAAGACTAAAGATATATCGCAGTCTGTGCCAAGTAAGGGTGCATTGTAACCAAGTCAAATGAATAGGTTCGATTGTGTGTGTTGAAAGTACGACGTTATCTCCGGAACTTCAGGATGTACGGTAGGAGAACCCGCCACCTAGATGACGAGTCCAGACGGAAGATTAACATACACGAGGGGGATGTCTCTCTGATAATAGTATGCCTGGTTACAGCTTTATGCAGGCAGGATCAAACATGACATTGTGTTCCTTTGTTTGTTTTGTGGGCGGCAGGAACGTCAACAGTTTCTTCACTCCTATTCTTGTTGCGGGGGACCATAGTTAATAGGACCTGTGGTATACATAAAAACATATATATTTAACAATTTCTACTAACAATATTTGGTCCTATTAACTATGGTCCCCCGTAATACTACACACATTTAGTATCCCTGTATCGTCTAACTGACTGGAATGTAGTTCACGGTGTGATGATTCTTGGACGGATAGCTAAGCTTGCCCAAGATGTGCAGAAACGCTTATAGTAGCAGAGCTGGAATTTTGTAGCATACTGGCTTAGCTCTCAGTGCACACGTGGCCCTTCGGCTACCCCCAAAAACCCTCCAGGGAACAATTTGACCTTCCAGAGGGCGAGGCCACCCTCCAGAGAGAGGGTGTTCGAGGCTTGGAGGGTCAGGTCTTCCGCCCTCTAGAGGGAGGTTTTTTCCTTTGGTACCCTGTACAGGCTTGGCCTGTCTGTGCGTTAGCCTCTAGAGTGGGCTGTCTATATACCGCTGGAGGGTCGTGCGGCAGGTTTGTTCCGGAGGAGGGCAATGGTCGTTTCAACCCTCTAGAGGGGTTTGCACTAAAAACTCTGGAGGGGGGTAGGCATCTCACCCTCCAGAGCGCGTTGGCGATTTTCTAGGGTATGAGGTTTCGCCCCTCTAGAGGGAGCTCTTTTATGATGCCACGGCTGGAGGTCACTACTAAATGCCAGCCTCTAGAGTGTTTGCGTGCCGTTCGCTCTGGAGCGCTGTGGGAAACAGTTGTTCCGGTGGAGGTGTTCGATAATGGGCAGCCTCTGGAGGCACGTTGACATCGCACCCGCTGCACGTGGAACAATATGCTACCCACCAAAAGCATTGAGATTGCGCGCGACTGTGAGGAATCGTCATGTCGCCCCCCAGAGGCGCTGAGACGGTAGCGATTCGATCAGTTGCCCTCCAAAGGCTGGCCGCACCTGCCCTCTCAGAGTCTCTCGAGTGATTCGTTGCTTGCTCTAGCCTTTCTTTGGACGGAAATTATTCAGATCCTCCCCTCGAGCGGCTTGCTTGACGTACCCTCCGGCGCTTGCGAATTGGGCATTACACGCCATGGGGTGGCCGTGGCGTATAGTTTATGTTCAACACTTTCACCGCAACAATGATCACCTTGTTGTGAGCATTTTTGGAAGTATGACATGTAACGCAGAAGCAACGAGTACACTGTTCCAGAGTTGAACTTCAAAATTCAGTTCAGTTCGATGTATGTGTAAACGCATCGAGGGGTCGTATTACGATTAGGGATGACACCGATATTACAGCAGTAGCCAGTATAATCGAGTCGCTGCTGCCTTAAACAGGGCTACCAGGTACTACTCCCGTAGCAACCATAGTGTAGGTACACGCCCATCTCACACACGCAGGTAGGTGTCACAACAGCAAAATAACAGAACGATTCTAAGTTCGGTTATTTTATTGTCCTGTACGTGTTGAATTCACTCCTGGGATCTCATGCGGTAGGTACATATCATGTGCAACTGATTATCCTTGGAGCTCATGTAGTACGTACAAGTGTTTGTTCCCAATAGCAACATCACCACTTACTTGATGGTACACGTCTTGTTTTCAAGAAGTTTTAGCGTGTAACGCAGAGCAAGAGTAAGAAACGGGAGGAGGTAGTAGAGGTTATACTTGTAGTAGCCATCATGGTCGTTGCTCGATAACACTTTCGTCTGGTATATATTTACGCATTTAAAATTTTCTAGGTACAGCAGACAGTTCTTCAGTCTGTGGGTTTTAGTTTGTTTAATATATATAGCAATATACAGCAGCAGCTGCCTTTTTGCATTATTTACTGCTGTGCACTCGTACACAGAATAAGTATCAAGAACAACAGGTGGTAGTGTGGGGGTCTACTACTGTAGTACGTACGTACATTATCTGCGGTGCACATGTAGCACGCGGGTACTACTGGTAAATCATACTGGTGGTAGAGAATACATCTTCAGCATCCCTCCGGGACCAGTAGTAGTAGTAGCAGAGTATTTTTTGTTATGATTGAAGTAATAACATTTAGGTCACGAGTGCACACCCCGAGATATATATGTCGATCGTTGCAGGATAGCCGGGGTATTATTCGCGTTGTTTTTATTGAACTCACTTCAAGGGTATATTTTCCTTATTTATTTAGTTTTTTGTTTGAACGACTTGTGGTCGTCCTTTGTTTCGAGCCGCGAGCGCACACGCGCCCCGCTCTCCATTGAGGTCATCATCAGCTTCCAGCTATTACGGGGGACCATAGTTAATAGGACCTATGTTATACATAAAAACCTATATATTTCACCATTTTTACTAACAATATTTGGTCCTATTAACTATGGTCCCCCGTAATAGCTGAGCAAATCATCAACACTACTATGGCTTGGGGTCACCGCACCATCTTCTTCTTCTCTTCTATAAATATTGAAGCTTCTCTCGTACAAGTCACCTAACAGTGGCTATACGTTTGCCTCGAACATCTTGACTGTGTATTGACCAGCCATCGGCAATTATTGAGTCTACCGTAGGCGTACTCATTATTAGCTCGAGCTGGTACGCACTCCAATCGCCATACATACCTAATAATATGGTCCCCCCGAAATAGTGCATAATATACACTCAATCCTAGCAGATTTTTGTGTTCAATGTGAACTCACCTAAACACACATACATACCTGGCATATTAATATACGCATCATCATCACTATTAGCTAGTGGTAGCTATCTAGCCGCTTTAGTGTGTTGTCTTGCGCTTATTCCAATCATACGTAACATCCACAACATGTAAAAGGGGAAAAACTACTGGTTGTAGAATCCAATATTTTATCATGTTACATGATTATTATGCCGTTTCTACTATATATATACACAGGAGCACGTTAAGCTCTTCAACGTTGATCATTCGTAAGATCTTAGAGAAAGAAGGAAACAACAGGAATAATTAATTAATAATGAAAAAAAAGGAAACATATCTATCCATAATAACCACGCATCCATTCATAGCCGCAAAATGTGTCAGCGGCGAAGAGGAGCTACGAGTTTACATTCTCTTCTTATTATACATTCTGGTTGCTGTTATTTTGGTCATTGGAACATACGTACGAGGTGTGTGCACCACAGCATGTCGACGCGATCCTATGGTGTAGTCGGTAACACTGGAGACTCTGAATCTCCCGCCCTGGGTTCGATTCCCAGTAGGATCAATTTTTAGTCGGTTGTCCCGGCGGTCAAGTGATATATATCGGATGCCACACAACAAAGTATACTACTACAACACAAGTAAGTAATAGTATAAGTAGCAGCAACGAATAAGAAAGAAAGAACCTACGACAAGAAATCATAGTAAAATCAGAGCCCATAGTAACCACACAAAAACCTACCAGTATAAAATACGGCATTTAAATTATTCTTACTACTTATCATATATATTTGGTCCTTAACCCCTTTAGGACTGTAGTCCCGTATTGGGGACAATTGGGAACAAACTACTTGAAACTTGAATGCTTTGTCCCCAAAACGGGACTGCGGTTCTAAAGGGCTTAGTACTATCCTCCTCCGTACTATATTATTAAGGGTTCAAGACTCACTTTTAGGGGGGATGGTAAGGAAATCGCACAAAAAAATCGTGCCATCGTGCTTAGCGGCGATCGCTACAACACTTAATCCTACCTACCTGGTATATAAGAGCCTACTATTACGGGGGGCCATAGTTAACAGGACCAAAAATTAGATACGAGGTATTTCTCATTATTAGAGGTCGCATTGGAGGTCCGATACTAACTGTAGCGTCGAGTCGTGGGTTCAAATATTATTATAGGGATTACGGGGGGGCATATTAAAAAGGACCGAATATTGTTATTACGGGGGGCCATAGTTAGCAGGAGCAAACATTGTTAGTAAAAATGGTTAAACATTTAGGTTTTGATGTGTACCATAGGTCCTGTTAACTATGGTCCCCCGTAATAGTAAATATGAGGGAACGTATAGGTTTATGTTTGAACTGTAGGTCCTATTTACTAAGGTCCCCCGTAATAATAGTAATAGCGCGAATGGAGCTATTTATTTTCAAATGGCACCGACTGCCGAGACCGACCGTAATAACGGAGATAAGTTTTCAATCGAATCGATTCAGTTTTTTTTTCATCGTATTGGATGTATTTGCTTCTGATTGTGGTAAAAAATGCATCACCAATTATTTGTTTGGCGCTCGCATTTATTTTCGGGGGCGAGGCAAAATCGCCATCCGATCGGTGTGGAAAAGAAAGTTTCAAAAATAAATACAAAGAAAAAACAATCAATCCGATCGGATCGAATCGATTTGAAGCGGAGGAGGAGTTGATCCAACGTGGCATAGCATGTTCACACTGGGCCAACGTCCCGCGGCAGTCCGTCCGTTATTGTGTGGGCTTTACCGACAACGCCACAATAACCGAGGCTATAGAATCTTAGATCGTGAAACCTCAACGAGCTACCGGGGCAACTACAGCTGCGCCTCGCCTATATATATACAGACCATAGCACAGCGTATGTATCCCGGCGGTGGCGCACCTCGAAAATACTTTCATGGCGATCGCAAGTAAGTAAGTCCAATTTTTCCCCGAGCTCCTTCGGCCAGACCCCGACGAGAGCCGAGAGCTATAATACATATAGACCCCGAACACGAAGGATGCGCTCAAGACTTCGGTAGCTGCGTCGCCGTTGCTGTTTGTTCCGCGCGTGACTTTTTAGGCCTCCCTCCGCCCACCCAAGAGACTCTGACAGTGATAGCTGCCTACCGCGTGCCGCCAAAAAAAATGAGAGGCTGGCGGCGGCGTGCACGTGACCTCGCACGCCTTCGCTCGCGTCTACTCTCTCTCGTCGATGTTTGTCAGCTGGACGTCGTGCGACGTGCTGCGTTACTATTCCGATTGATTCCACATGTTATGCGAAGCTGTTTGAAGAATATGATGCGGCTTAGGATTTCTGCTGAGATCAGCAGGCGGGACACTTTGTATCCCTGGACGGGTTTGCCTATTAACCCTTTTAGAACCGCAGTCCCGTTTTGGGGACAAACCACTCAAACTTCAAGCAGTTTGTCCCCAAAACGGGACTGCGGTTCTAAAGGTACTCGTTGGTACTCACGTGTGTTGTTTGCTTAGAGATAATAGAAGAAGAGCAGCTTTATTCCTTTCGTGCACGGGAAAACTGAGACCAACATCGTGCCTTTCTTAGGAAAATCCCTGGTTTTCCACCTAAGACACGCCTTCCAAGTACTACAAATACGATCCCAGTTCCTGAACCAGGTATCTATCAGGCTTTCAACTTCATCCAAGGCAGTATTATAACACTTGCCCACTCTGATGAGCCGCGCATGCAGAGTAACTAGTTATTATGGAAAATCCATGGAAACCCCGATTCCACGAACTAAAACTTGAGTCGAAGATGCGGTTCCTCAAAACCCACTCCTACATCTCTGAACGGCAAGGTAACGAAGCCGGCTCTCATAACACTTCTCGTCGGTCACTGCTCATAAACATAAGTACTGTATGTACATATATATCCTAGTAACTAAAAAAATAATAATTTCGAGCAAAAACAAAAACAAACAGGAAACCCAACTATCATTATTCTTCTGGCTACTATTTTTTTGCTCCGACGATGTATCGCACATCTTCCATTCCGGCTGGAATCGAATGTACCGCAGTATTTATAGTAGTAGTCCCTCTTCTATCACTCCCTGCACCAACAGACACCCCGTTTTCCGTTCGTAAGGGCTCGCGCCTCCTTCTCTTGGCAAACCCTCGAAAGCCATCTCGTGATACTTGTAGTGATGCGTATATCGCCGGCTGGGAGTAAAAAGACTCATTCAGGTCTGCTTGACAGCACCTTCCATGTTTAATGTCATTAGATTTATGGTTACCATTTTATCTGTGGATGGTATGATATTAATGGAAAAAGAGCTGAATGCACACTGTCAGAAGGCGAAAAAAACAGTAACCATAATAATAGCATTGATATTATTGTATACAGATTCCGAGCCGACATACTACGGCAGGAGGGGCAGGGCCTACTTTGATTGGTCTTGCCGTTGGTGTTGTGCTTGCCCTAAGACAAGTAAACGGTGCGCGACATGGTGTTGAGTTGTTCTTCAACTGTGACCACTCATAAACCTCCCCAAACAGAAGAAACAGAAAACCAGAGAAAGAAACAAAAAACTATATATAATACCAGGTACCTAGTAACTGGTAATAATATTAGTAGGGGAGACTGGTGCTGCGTCAGGGGGGCTAACTACCACCCTAATTTTCGCTTCTCGTACCACGTTTAGGTGAAACTGGTGACTGTGGCTCCGAATCTCGAGTGTAATGTTGCCAAGTACTCAGGTATAAGATTGATACGAAACACCTTCCGTTTAAGTAATTGCAGTATTTAACTTTTATAATATGTGGGTGATGAGATGGAATACGCGCTACACATTGTCAGGTGGCAAAAATGGAAAATGGAACATTAGGAATAGAAAAGGACAAGAAACAAAAAACGAGTTCGCGCTGAGTAATAAACAGTGCCATGTCGGTGCTTTTCGCGAACAACCAGATCATAGACTGGGAAGAAATAGGGCACGAAGTTCACTCGGTGGAGTGGCTCTAAGTCGCTGAAAAAACCCGAGGTAAGTGACCCTCCTACCGCCGTACGAAGAAGGACTCGGGATTAGAATGGGTCTCGCCACCCCAATGAATGGCGGATTGGGCATGCTATATATACTGCACAATGCTTCTTGCTCTGTCGCTGCCGTTCGTTGTAGAAAACGGAAGAAAAAGGAGTCAACCAAGTACAATGACCACCCACTCCCACCATCATCGCCATCACCACCACGGCCAGACTTCGCGTCTAGCCCGGCTCCGCGGTGGACCCCTCTCCCCTCCTCCTTCGGTCGACCCTGGGTGCGTGTGTGGTGGGGCAGCTGTCCTGATGTGTGCTGCTTGCCTTCTTGCTCTTTCCCGACAACCAGGCGACACGAAACCCCATTTATTTTGGGGGGAGGAAACGCCCTATCATACACTTGAAAACCATCCCGGCGGCAGCGGGTAAAAGCGGGTCCTCATTTATTGTTGCGCAGCAAAAATTAGAAAAACGCATACTTCGTACAACCGTAAGTACCGGGTATGTCTGTATTTCTATTTAAAACAAACGTTCGTTGTATATCGGGAGAGCGGTACTAATGTAGAAACTGGACTGTAGAAACTAACGCTCTTCTCAACGAACTTGTTAGTACCCGGGATACCTGGTACACCTTAACGGTTCTACAGAAAAGCGTTGAGCAAGAAGGCAAGCAGAGATCCAGCATCATCTGTTTGTTTGATTGCTCAACGCTTTAACAGAAACGTTACCGCTGCATGATTGGTCTTACTCAACGGAATCTAGAGGAACCGTTATCATCCGTTTGTGCTTGATCAACCCTCTCTCTGCAAAAACCTTTGGATTATGTTTGCGCTATTATAGCTCAAATGGTCCATACAAGAACGAGTAGGCCACCTACTTGCTTGCTTCCTTGCAGAACGCTCCCTCTAGAAGAATCGTTACCGTTTTCTTGCCTGCCCAACGCTCTCGATTGGTTATGTCGACTGCTACTAAACTAGCACCTCATACCGGTCGAAAACAAGGGCCGCTGGGCTGGTGTACGCCCGAAGAGGTAAAAGCAGAGGTGCACTCACGATGGCAGGAGAAGGAAAATGCGAGGACGCAACTACGTGCTAACCCGGAAGCCAAAAATCTGCGAAAAGCTGTGAAGATTGCCACTAAACAGCTCAAACGTGCGAGGACGGACGGAGTGCAGAAGTTCCTCGAGGAATACGTCCATCAACTAACTCGAAAGGCGTATCCAAGAAGGCGATCAGTTTGGGTTCTACAAGCACCTTAAGGGGATGAATGTGGAAGGAAAGAGGACTTTCCATTCGCAGTACATCAGGGACGAGGAAGGTAGATTACTACGAGGCATAGGCCTCACCCGGGAACGATGGGTAAGGTGGTTCCATAAGCTGCTAAACACCAAGTCATCGACCCTCGACCCGACTATCGTCGACGAGCTCAAGGTCTGCCCCTCGCGCAGTCCACTGGACGACGTCCCGTCTAGATACGAGGTGGAAGATGCGATCAGGGCGATGGCGAACCGCAAGGCGGTTGGGCCTGATGGTCTCCCAGCTGAACTTCTGAAGGCCCTGGCCGACGAGGGAGACTCGGACACCTTGGGAAGATTCTACGAGATTATCGTCGCTGTGTGGAGGGGAGGGGTCGTGCCGCAGCAATGGAAGGATGCAACGATTAAGGTGCTGCACAAGAAGAAAGACAGGACGGAGTCTGGTAACTATCGTGGCATTACCCTTGTCGCGCATGCCGGCAAAGTACTCCTCAAAGTCATCGCGCGCCGACTCAGCGACTACTGCGAACGGGAAGGCATCCTGCCAGAGGAGCAGTGTGGCTTTAGGCCCGAACGATCGACGGTCGACATGATGTTCGTGGTGCGACGCTTGCAGGAATTGGCAAGGAAGAAGGACACTCCGCTGTTCATGTGCTTTGTCGACCTCACCAAAGCCTATGACTCCGTCGACCGAACCCTCCTGTGGGCTGTCTTGGCTCGTTTTGGCGTGCCACCTAGAATGTTCACCGTTATCCGCCACTTCCACGACGGCATGCGAGCATGCGTGCGGCTGGATGACGGCGAGTGCTCAGATATGTTCGACGTGAAACAGGGCTGGGTGTGTGCTCGCGCCATTGTTGTTCAACATGTTTTTTACAGCGGTGCTGCGTGTGGCGGAGAAACGTTTCGCTGCTGACAAAGACATCACGGACAGCTTGGTGCAACTCCAACAAAAGCAGGGGAAGAAGAAAAAGAAGAGGGGGAAGGCACGGGCCGGGCACGCCGACGGACAGGGGAATGATAATGAGGCCCAGACACTGTGGGCTATGCTCTATGCTGACGATGCAGGCATAGTATCGAGATCACCCAACGGCCTGGAGAGGATGATGACGGTGATCGTGTCTGCATGTATGTGCCGCTTTCGGCCTGACGGTCTCGGAGGCCAAGACGGAGATAATGTGTCTGCAAACGAAAGATGGGGGGAACGTGCCGTTCACCGTCACCGCAGCCGGCCAAGTGTACAAACAAACGACCGAGTTTGTGTATCTGGGCGGGGCTATCAGCGCAGATTGGACGGGCAGAAGTGTCGAGGTAACGCGTCGACTCCAGAGGGCATGGGCATGCTTCGGACGGTGTAAGATGGAAATCTATGACCACCCGGGTGTGCGCCTCCGCCTGAAGGTGCGAATGCTGAGAGCCGAGGTGATCGAAACGTTGATCTACGGTTGCGTTACTTGGAGCCCGAGACTGATTACGGTAGGCTACGGGAGGTCCACCACAAGATGCTCCTCCGATGCATCGGCTGGCGAAAACGAAAGCGCGAAGACCACATTCTATCCTTTGCTAGCGCGCTTCTCAGGACAAACTCTGAGAGCGTTGGGACGACGGTACGCAGACGCAGGCTCTTGTTTGCGGGCTTTGTGACACGCATGGGAGAGGAGCGTCTGCCGAAGAGGGTGATGTTTGGGGAGATGGTTGGGGGTAAGGGTTACTCCGGAGGACAGGAGTGGGACTGGATGAGGTACCTTGAGGAGGACCTCAAGGAGTTCGGCATCAAGCTCGAAGGGTGGCGCGAGGCAGCACAGAAAGCCGGCAGATGGTTCCGACGGGTCGAGGAAGGGGCGGAGGCCTTCATGCGGAAATGGCATGCAGATCAGAAGGAGGCATCGGTAGAACGGCATAGAATAGCTGCAACCACGACCACAGCCGTTGACGCCAACGCGAGTGCGCAGAATGGCAGGGGAGAGGGGGGGGGCGAAAGGGAGACGAGGGGGAACGGGGGGGGGGAGGGGGGGGAGGTGGCCTGCCCAACAGACTGAAGCCTGGTTATGGCCATCATCGTCATGATGCACTCCCTTCTTTGGGACCCAAGTAACTAGCATGGTGCCACCTGGGCAACTTTGCGTGTCTGTATGCTCCAGTGCCTGCCTTTCGTATTTTCTTTCCCCCCCGCCCGTGATTATCGCTTTTTTGTCCCTTCTTTTTTTTCATTTTTCTTTCATTCCCGTGTGTACCTCTTTGTGTCTCTGTTAGTATGGTCCGTTTTGCCTTTATTGCGTTTTGCTATCTGCTTCTGTTTTTTTTTTTTTTTTTTTTTGCTTCGCTTCATCTTCTTTTGTAGGTTTTTGTCTGCTATCAACCCCTTTAGAACCGCAGTCCCGTTCGGGGACAAAATACTTGAAATTTGACTAGTTTGTCCCCAAAACGGGACTGCGGTTCTAAAAGGGTTAATAGTGTCCTTTTTGCTTCCCTGGTGTCCGCAGTGGTGGAGTGCGTATGCTTGTTTTTTTGTTTTTGCCTCTGTTTTACTACCGAGGTATTTCTTCAACTCCAGAGATATTGGAGCCTGTCCTGCGACCACGGACTGCACTGTGTTGTGGCGATGAGTTAACGTGAGAAAAACAACAACAACAACAACAACAACAACAACAACAACAACAACAACAACAACGACAACAACAACAACAACAACAACAACCGTCACACCCTGCAACTCATTCCACAGTTAGGGGTGCAATTTTTTGAACATTTGCTTCTGGCTGGTTGAGCTCATCAAGTGAGCAACTATCTAAGGTTAGTTTGATAATTTTGCTACATACAGTACGTAGTATACTTGTTTTAGGACTATTGTGGGAGGCCATAATATATAGAAGATATACGGTACGCACAAAAACGCTCCCTGGTATGTATTTCGCTGTTTTTACTAACAATATTTGGTCCTATTTACTAGGTATGATCCCCCGTACTAGCGCGAAGACGTCTTGGTCGGGTTGCGGGGACAACCTCTTCGAAGTCATTATTTAAATGAGATACTGAGCTCCTAATGTTAGGAGTTCAGAAAAAAAAAGCTCCAGACCCCAAAAGGCATTGCTCTCTCTAGTAGAAGAGCCCTTGTCATCTGCTTGCTCTATCAACGCTCCCTCCGGTTAGAACCGTTTCAGTATGCTTGCTCTTGATCCACGCTTCCTAGACGGGCCCGTATCGTTGCTCTTGCTCAACGCCCCCTAGAAGAGAAACGCTGCCATCCGCTTGTCGTGTGCCCAACGCTCTCAAGAAGAACTGATACCACCTGCTGTCCTGCTCAACGCTGTCTAGAAGAGCCGTTATCCTCTACTCGCTCGCTGAACGCTGCCTGGCGTAACCGTTATGGTCTGTTCACTCTTGATCAATGCTCTTTCTAGAAGAAGCCCCATCCGACGGTATGGGTACCGCTTGTTGTCTCAAAAATTAGATGACTGGCAAGCTCCTCACGTGAGCAGCTATATTGGTACACCGAGTAGTATTATACCTCAACTACAGCAGAAGACGGGGTATTGGTTCATGACTACCAGGTAGCGTATATAATGTTGGTTGGGCTGTGCAGGCAATCTTCCTCGAGGTCAAGGTTCAAGTGAAACGTTGAGCTCCGTCATGAGATTGGAGAAGCTCAGATAATACGGCCTCATCCCTATATGCCGTGGCATTAGTAAAAAAGCACAAAGCTCTGTAGAAACACACACTATTAATATCATATCAGATTATGCTTGACCGACGCTCTCTCTGAAGCAACCGTCGTCATCTAATCTGCTTGCTTGCTGAATTATTCTCTCTAGAAAAACATTCACCATCATCAGTCTGTGTGCTCAACGATCAGTTGAAGAGCCGTTATCGCCAGGTTGCCTGCCCAGCGCTGTCTAGAGGAACCTAAGTTTAGCATCACCTGTCCTGCCCTCTTGCTCAACACTCTTGATAGGAACCGTTTGTTATCATCTGCATGCATGCTTGCTCGATACCCTCTAGAGGCCTTATCATCTGCTTGCGCTTGCTTAACGTGTTCTCTAGATAAACCGATCGCATCTGCTTGTTCGTTGGACACAATCTCTATGAGCAGAAGAACCGCTACCCTCTGCTTGCTTGCTCAACGTCGTGTATAAAGCACACTATCATCTCTGATTGGGCTTCATCAATGGTTCCTCTACAACTACCGTCACCATCTGCTTGCTTGCTTGCCCAATGCTGTCTAGACTAACCACCATCATCTGCTTATGGTTGGGCAACGCTCTGTCCACAAGAATCGGCGTCATCTACTTGCTTGCTCAATGCTGTCTAGAACAGCCGTATTCATCTGCTGATTGTGCTTGTTCAGTGCTCGCTCCACAACAACCGTCGCCATCTGCTTGCTTGCTCACAAGTGCTGTCTAGAATAGCCGTGGTAATCTGCCCGCTTGCTCGACGATCTGTAGAAAAACCGCTGTCGTCTGCTTGCTGCCTGCTCAGCCTTATCTAGATGAATGAAATGTTGGCATCACCTGCTTGCCTGCTCAATACTTTTTCGACCAACCCGCCGTTTCCCAACGATCTCTAGGGGCGTTATCATCGTTTTGCGCTTCCTCAACGAGCTCTCTACATGAGCCGATCACATATATATGACATGATTATTGAGCCGATCACATATGCTTGTTTGTCGAACGCTTTTTCATGAATAGAAGAACCGTTGTCCTTTGCTTGCTTGCTCAACGCCTGGTAAGAATCACAATATCATCTCTGGTTGTGCTTGATCGATGCTCTCCTTACTAAAACCGTCATCATATGCTCGAGGTTCAATGCTGTCTGGAACAACCTCTATCCTCCGCTTATGGTTGACCAACACTCTGTCTATAAAAATCGGCGTTATCTTCTCGCTCGCGAAATACTTTCTAGAACAACCGTGATGGTTTGCTTGCGCGTATTCAACACTTTTTTCCCGCAACAACCGTTACCATCTGCTTGCTTGTTTAGAGCTATCTGGAATAATAGCCGTTATACTTTGCCTAGGTCAGTTGAAAAGCCATAGCCGTTTTCTTGCTTGCTCACCATTCTCTAGCTGAACGAACCGTTTGCTCATCTGCTTGTTTGCTTAATGCTCTTCTGCTTGCGCTTGCTCAACGCTCCCTAGGGGCCTTACATTTTGCTTGCATTTGTTCAACGCGCTCACTAGATAAACAGGTCGCATCTGCTTGTTCGTTGAACGCGCGTTCTATGGATAGAACAAGCGTTATACTCTGCTTACTTGCTCCACGCTCTGTAGAAAACTCACTATTGTCTCTGCTTATGCTTCATCAACGCTCTCTCTACACCACCGCCATCATCTGCTTGCTTGCCCAGTGCTGTCTAGAATAACCACCATCACCTGCTTATGGTTGGGCAACGCTCTGTCTGCCGCCATCTTCTTGTTTGCTCACTGCTGTCTAGCACAACCGTAGCCGTCTGCTTGTGTATGCCCAGTGCTCTCTCCACTACAACCGTCAGCATCTATCTGCTATTAGTTTGCTCACATATGCGGTCTAGAATAGCGGTTATCATCTACCTGCTTGCTCAACAATTAATAGAAAAAAGCCGCTGTCATCTGCTTGCCTGCTCAGCACTCTCTAGATGAATGAACCATTAGCATCACCTGCTTGATTGCCCAACGCTCTTTAGAAGAACTGTTTGTTGCCGTCTGTTTGCGCGTGTTCAACTCTCTCTAGACGAACCACTACCACCATATACTTTCAGTTATTCAACGCGCTCTCTAGTTTCGGCGACCGCATCTGCTTGTTTGTCGAACGAGCTTTCTATGAATTATTAATAATAGAAGAACGGGGATCCTCTGCTTGCTTGCTCAACATTTTCCATACAACAAACGATATCATGTGCTTGCGATTTATCACCGCTCTCTCTGTAAGAGAACCGTCATCATGTGTTTGCCAGCTCAATGCCGTCTGAACTAATCACTGTTTTCTGCGTGTGCTTGATCAACACTCTGCCCACAGGAAACGGTGTCATCTCCTTGCTTGCTCAATGTTATTTAGAACAACCGCTATCACCTGCTTGTGCTGATTCAGTGCTCTCTCCACAAAAAAAGTCAAACCATCTGCTAGCTTGCTTATTGCTGTCTGAAATAGCCGTTATCCTCTGTCTGCTTATCGACAAGCTGTAAATGAACTGTTGCCGTCTGGTTGCCTGCTCAGCACTCTCTAGATGATCGCCTGCTTGCTTGCTCAATGCTCTTTAGAAGAAGCGTTCATCGTCGTCTGCTTACGCTTGCTCAACGCTCTCTAGGGGCCTTACGTTTTTCTTGCGCTTGTTCAACGCACTCGCTGGATAAACCGATATCATTTGCTTGTTTGTTGAATGCTCTCTCTGTGAATAGAAGGACCGTTTTCCTCTGTTGGCTTGCTCAACACTCTGTACAAAACACACAAGAATATCTGGTTTTGTTGATCAACCCTCTCCCTACAACAACCGTCAGCACCTGCTTGATTGCTAAATGTTGTCTAGAATAACTACCATCCTCTGCTTATGGTTGATTTTCGCTCTGTCTACAAAAACCAGTGTCATCTTCTTGCTTGCTCAATGTTGTCTAGAGCACAAGTCATATTCCACTTGCGCTTTTTAAATTTTCAGTCCACAAGAACCGTCCCCATCTGCTTGCTTACTCAATGCTAGTCTAGAAAATCTGTTCTCTCATCTTCGTGTTTGTTCAACAATCTGCAGAAGAACCGTTGTTGTCTGCCTGCCTGGTCAGCACTATCTAGATGAAAGAACCGTTAGCATCAAAAGCTTGCTTGCTCAATGCTCTTTCCGAGAACGTTTCGTTGCCGTCTTCTTGCGCTTGCCTAACGCTCTCTAGGGGCGTTATCATCCGGGTTGAACGCTATCTTTATGAGTAGAAGAACCGATATTCTCTGCTTGCTTGCTCAACGCTCTTTAAGAAAACTCGCTAGCATTTCTGGTTGTGCTTAATCAACGTTTTCTCTACAACAAACGTTGCCAATCTGCTTGTGCTTAATCAACGCTTTCTCTGCAAGAACCGACATCATTTTCTTGCTTGCTCACACATGCCGTCTATTAGAATAGCCCTCATCACCTTCTTGCTCTCCTAACGATCTATAGAAGAACCGTGATCGCCTACTTGACTGCTCAGCACTCTCTAAATGAACGAACCGTTAGCACCATTTATTTGCCTGATTGCCCAACGCTCTCTAGGGTGGTTCGTTATCAGATTCCTGCTTGCGCTTGCTCAACGCATTCTGTAGATTAAACGATACAATACCTTTGGTTTTTTCTTGAACGCTCTGTTTCTTAGCCTATTTGGGATCGCGAAAACAGGGATCAAACCAATGTTAGCGCTATCAGGCGTCTACGAGCAGCGTATGGGGTCATATTTTTTGGGGGAGATGTTCTTCTCTTTAAACCGTGTTTCCACCCGTCGACATCCAGCACAACCAGTGTCCATGCCGATTCTTGAATCCTAGAGAGATACAAGCTCTGTGGTCACAAAAACTACGCCACAGAGATGCTACATTGTCATGCAGTAAGCAGAGTAGACAATGTAATGTCTGTCATCGTACTGGATACGACAGACCCGACATAGACATTCTACGAGAGAGATAGAAAACGAAGGGAACAAAAAAGATACTGAAATAAAAAAGGAAAATATGAAAAAAGAAAGGAAAAAAGTGTCGTGCCCCCCACAAGGAGGTGTGGCAGACAACACACGACAAGCCGTGCCATCACACATAAACAGAGTAAGAGGAAGAGCGAAGGGAAACAACGGGCAAATCGAACCACAATGAAACTAAAAAAAACGCTCTCCAGGCAGCCGCAGCAGTTTGTGGTACGAGTAGCATAGACAGGTTCTACCTACTACTATTACGGGGGACCATAGTTAACAGGACCTATGGTACACATAAAAAGCTATATGTTTAACCATTTTTACTAACAATATTTGGTCCTGTTAACTATGGCCCCCCGTAATAGTAGATCTGGCACCTTGCTACCCTATCTGCCGTCTCCTTGCTGCTTTCGTCAACCGTGGTACCCCACCCCATACCCCACCCCCGGAGAGGGTGCACCGGGCTATACACAACAAAGAAAGCAGACGAATCGTCCAACCACGGAGCAAGAAGACTTATTTCATAATAAGAACAAGAAGGAAAAGGAAGATAGAGAAATTATTTAATGTATAACAAGAAGGAGGAAAACGGAGGATCAAAGCGCAAAACGAATGTGAAAAACAAAGGAAGGTCACGTTCGAATCAGCTGCAGCAGTTAGTTGGCGGCACGAGTAGCATAGAGGCGTTCTACGATAGAGGTTCACCCTTACTCTTCTGAGACTCTTCACTTGAGGAGCTCCATATCTCACCCGAAAACTGATCTCAGCGAAAATCAAATTGCATCCCGATGAATAATCCCATGATCCTAAGTATCCAAAAAGACTCATTTTTCGAAGCAAGATTGGAATTCCGACGATTTTGGGTTAAGGAGCCCCGTCATTCAGGAAACACATAGCGGAAACGTGATACACCTTTATCGTAGAACGCGTCCATAGATATGTTCCACTTACTGTTAATAGTCGCCCTGGTGCCTTGCTACCCTGTCTGCCGTTTCCTTCCTACATTCGTCCTCCGCGAATTCGATAGAACAGCTCCGGTTGCGCCCCCTGCCCCCACTCCCTTGGTCGGGTTTCTTTCCACCCCTCCTGTTGCCCCCTCCCCTCCCCATTCGCTAGGACACCACCCACGGTAGATGCGCGGCGCTGTCTACTCAGCTATGCCTCATCCTCGTGCCACTTCACCATGAACCATTCGGCTGCTTCGAGGACCCCCCGGTACCACTTCCCCGCCTTTTTTTCTAGAGTGGGCCACAGCGCGGTCTCAGCTCTGAACACCAAGGGGGAGTGTTCCGTTGATCCTTCAGTGGCTCGGAACTGCCTCAGGCATTTGACTATTATTCATCTATGCCAAAAGTCTTAAACTATCCGCCAGGTCTCGGGTTGTCCCCACCAGCTATCGTCCCGAACATTACCCGACTGGGTAGTCGCTCCTTGCTTTGCCGCGCCACGGCCCCCGCGAAGAAGAGTCGCCGTTTACCGATGGTCGTTTCGATGCTCTCGCGACGTGCCATCTTGAGGGCCTTCGCGCACGAGAGGGTGGTAAGGTCGGTACGAAGGCAGCGCTGGCCGCAAAAGGGCTTGGTGGTGAGCCGTTCGAAGCTTGGCAAAGTGTTCCGCTCTGCAGGTCCACGTCACACACCCGTTCAGCAGGGTCTCAATCACCTCGGCCTTCAGCACGCGGGCAGGATCATGTCGCGTCCCCGCCGTACGACACCACTATGACTAGGACACCAACCATGGGATCATTCCCCTATCACGCAGTGCTCGTCGCTTTGATAGCGTCCACCCTCTCAAGGCCCGTTATAACCTGCTTGCTCGCTTGCTCAACGCTTTTCCCGCGATGAGCCGTTCACACCCGTGCTTGCTTGGTTGCTCAACGCTCTCTTAACTCTCCGATATCCTCGTACACTCGTGCTCGCTCAACACTCTCCGCGAGAAGAAGCGCTACCATCTGCTTGCGCTTGCTCGTTACCACTCTCTGGAATAACCGCTATTATCTACGTTGCCCTTCCTCGGCGCTTTCTAGAAGACCCGTCATCGTGTGCTCTTCTCTTGCTCAACGCTCTTCCTAGCACTGGCAGGGCCGTTGCCGTCTGCTTGCTCGCTCAACCCTCTCCAGAAGAACCGTTACCATGTCCTTTGCTATCCCCGCTCTCTCGGACAGAACGAACGGCTACACTCTGATTGCCCCCTCAACGCTCTCGAGAATGAAACCGCTACTACAGCAGTGCGTGCTTCTCTGTCCAGAAATGCGAAAGACGGTTGGCATCACGAATATACCCAGACTGTCCTGAAGTCGTCTCCTAAACAACATTGATTAATCAATTCACATATTGCAAGCCAAGTAATGAATTGATATATTCATCCACCCACTCACCCACCTTCCCACCCACCTTCCCACCCGCCTTCCCACCCACCTTCCCACCCACCTTCTCACCCACCTTCCCACCTACATTCCCACCCGCCTGCCCATACCCACGTCAGGTTATTTACAGAAGAAGGGGGCGTGTGTCGTCTCTTCTTTCAGAAAACTAACGAATTTACACCAACCACGGGGACCAAACAGAACGGCTCTGAGAACTGATTTGTTTTTGCCGAAAACCCGCGATTTGCTCGGCGGGAGTATTCATCTCTCCAGAGCCATAGTTTGACTGTTCGACAATATCGCCATCCCTAAGGACGTCGTGATTTTTACACCAAAAAGCTCAAAAAGGTTGATTATTTCTGGCCCCAGTTCTGACAAACAATCTTGTGTTTGACCCTTCAGAGAAAACTGATTGCCCGCTCCAAAAATCAATGTAGGACTCTGGGGAAACGGAAAACTGTTCTAGAAAGCTCTCGGACAACTCCCCGGGGAGCATTATGAGGAGTCTACCGGTGTTTTTGACTGTCTCGAGTAAAAAAAACGTGTATTCGGCCTAATAAAACCTCAGCTACTGGAGCTCAGAAATAATTTCCCATAACAATGATGGTGGTCTAACTTTCGTACTGAATTCTTTATTTCGATTTTATTTGGCACCTGACAATGTGCAGCTCTTATAATAATCCGATTACACCATCCACAGCTGATTAATGAATTCACCCACGCAGACGTATATGAGGTTATTTACGTGAGTGTATACTCGTAGTCCCCTATTTGTTTGAAAGAATGTATTCAGGCTACAACCCAAGTAATTAATTCATTCATTAATTCACCCACCCACACATACCCGCAAGGGAGGTGTGGAGTCTTTTTTTAATAATGTATTCACTCTATAATAACTCGAGTCATTAGTTAATTACTGAGCCCAACCCATACCCATGTGAGGCTATCTACTTATCTACGTAGGGGGGGGGGGGTACTCATTAGCATGCGCGGCCGTAGTCGTATGACCTTAAGGGGGGGTGCATGGTCTCCTATTTTTTTCAACTAATATCTTCAAACTAGTAGTGAATTAATGAACCCACCCAGAACCACATACATGAGGTTATTTACACACTGCAAGGAGGGGGGTAAAAAAAAAATCCTAGAAAACAAAGCATTAAAAAACTCACTATTGTGAGAGACCATAGTAGTAAATAAGACCAAATAATGTTAGTAAAAATAGGTGAGTATATAGGTTTTTGTGCGTACCGTGGGTCCTATTTACTATGGTCCCCCGTACTGTTACACATGCAGAAAAATATGATCCAATAGTTGCCAGGTTCTTTGTCTTACTTTGTTTACAAGCAGAGGTGTTTTCATTATGTTTTCCTTTTTTCCAGCTCGTTATGTTTCAAGTGTTGGCCACCTCGCCTGCGGGATCGTTTCTTCCAGTTTTAGCTTTCTTTTTTTATCTTTTCCTCTTTCGATTTGTCTACGAGTCCTTTGTTTCTATTTTCTCTTTGATTGTTTCCTTTCGTTTCTCTGTTTCATAGAATGTGTATGTCGTGCCTGTCGTAACTATTAATAATAGGATGACATGGCATTGCATTGCCCACTGCTGTGCGTACTGCATACGTGGCAACGTAGTATCTCTCTGTGGCGTAGCTTTTTGACCACAGGACTTGTATCTCTTCTAGGAGAGAGTGAAGAATCGGCACGGACACTGGTTGTGCTGGATGTCGACGGGTAGAAAGAACGGTTTGATGTGAAGAACACACACACACATACCCGTTAGACGCGAGCCGGCGAGGGAAGAATAAAGGGCTGACGTCTTCGCGAGATACAACATGCGAGAGAGGCACTAACAACAGTTTGTTGTTGGGAGGGGGGAGGAAAGAGCCTGCTATAATATTATTAATGATGTTACCCCGGACCTGAATCGCGACTATTACGGGGGACCATAGTAAATAGGACCAAATCTTGTTAGTAAAAATAGCGAAAATATAGGTTTTTGTATGTGCCGTAGGTCCTATTAAATAGGGTCCCCTGTAATACCTCAAGAAGGGCGAATATCATAAAATAAATGGGATGAAGAAAATAAAATGCGTTCGAAGTATTTTTTTCTACCATTTTTTTTCTTGTCGGATGGCATTGTCGAGGGACACTGATGACACTGAGTGATAACGCCTTGCAGTCGGTAAGTGGTCCCTCTATACTCTACTTCTCTGTGTACTCTGTACATACTGCAGCCAGGCCGATACGCCGGCATTATTATTAGCGGACACCGGCATTATTCCGCGTGTTGCCACACTGGTTGATGGTTCATCCAATCCGCTCCAAGCGATTTTACCGGCAATATGTCTGGCATCGGCGTTAATATTTTACCGGCAGCATAGAGGGGCACTGCTACTTACTGTAGTAGCGCAAAGGGTAGCCCTCGCCAGGAAGCCGTGCCGGTACTCGTGCAATATTTCCCTGATCTATCTACGAATAGGTTTCCGGAGAGAATGATACTACTACTAGTATTACGGGGGACCATAGTAAATAGGACCAACTATTGTTCGTAAAAATAGCGAATTATATAGGTTTTTGTGTGTACCGTAGGTCCTATTAAATTTGGTCCCCCGTAATATGAATATTACCAGGTACCAGGTATACTAATAGGTTCGTTGGAAACCCTCGAGGTAGCAGGTAGCAAGTAGTACATCTCCAGCACGCGGACTGATTGTCACCGCGGGCACAAATAGTTTTGTTTTAGCACGTTGCACACCACTATCTACCTCATGATAGCATAATATACCTCGCTCCTACCTGCGCCCTCTACTACCTCATCTATCTGATATAATGGCCTGTCCTATCTGCTTGGTATATTACTTGGTGTTGTGCAGCGTGAGGGTCAATCGCCAAAAAAGGCCGAAATATTCTCGAAGGAACAGGAAATTAAAAAAGGACCGAACTGAAAAAAAGCTGAAACCTACCAGGTGTATGTAGAGAATAAAACGACCACCATCATCAACCGCTCGGTTCGAACAAAAAAAAAGACCGACACCCTGATTTACGCGCTCTACTCGTACCTCTACCATCATTATTGTGCTTTCCGTCCAACAATGGTTGCGTGTGTCATTCGAACAATGGTTGCGAGATAGAAATAACAACGAAGACGCGAAAATAGAACATCCCAAATCGGTTGACGCTCCTAAACCCACCATCCTAAACCAAAACGCCCCCGCATATCATCCGCCCAACAGCGACACGCCAAGCTCCTCGCTAAGCACTCCAACGAAGTATCTAGACCATATTTGTATTAGTCGCAGGCGATGAACTCCATAATAAGCCCGTCCTCTCGATTCGATCGTAAACACGTACGGTTGAGCGTGAAGCAGAGGCTTGGCGTACGAGAACGCGCCATCTTCTCGACATACAGGAACGTATATATTTGTATATATATGAAGGTTTCTACATGATGTACGCCTTCGCGCCGTACATAATAAGATGCCGGACAACGACAGAGGTACCGTATCTTTTTTTGGCCATGTCACTGGGACTGACGGGGTTCAGTTCACCCTTTTAGGACTGCAGTCCCGATTTTGGGGCAAATTACTTATAATTTGACTGGTGTGTCCCCAAAACGGGACTGCGGTTCTAAAAGGGTTAAGGGCACCGGCAGCGCACTGAGGAACTACCCGATCGATGTCGTTGGTCCCCCTTTTGGTTTACGTTAGAATTCGAACAATGCCTACCGTATATAGGTTAGGCGTCAAATTTTTCTCGCGATCACTTTTCGGGCGAAATACGGAGCTCCTAATGTGAGAAATGCCAGAAACGATAGATAGATGCAACTCCTACCGCAATATCAGTCTCCGGAAGGCTGTTCGTTCAGACGATGCGTGCTAGGATGGGGGTTGCAATTAGGAGCATATGTTGTAGATAACATCATGTTTTGCCTTCGAAGGCAAATGTTCACGTCTGACCGTGTTCCGTTGAAATAACATCGTACAGCATGGTGTTTTTTTTCTGCCCCGGAGAGCGAGAGGAAACCCCTGTCCACACTCACTTCTCAAGTTTTCGTGTACCGGTTCGAACCCGGTTCGTTTCTTCCACCTTGGTCAGGCCTGTCTGTGACCGTCATTAAAGTGTGGTTTACTCCGAGGATGTAGGCATCTGAAGCTTTACCACAGTTTTCGTGATAATATATCTATTAATATCACTGCTGTAATATATTTATCATTATTCTCTTGCCGTCCGACAATGTGCAGCATGATCTTCAACATGGATCACTCATAACTTTCCCGAAAGAAGAAAACCTCGGAAACAAAAGGAACCCCATGCACCAACTCTACCTCCCTCCCTTCTGTACCAACTTTAGGCTTGTCTACTCTATTTGCTATCTTTGCTCTCCTTCCTTCTCATTATACGTTCTATTCTTAAATCCTAAGCTATATTTATTGTAGCTAATAGTAAGCGCAGGCTTTCGGATTGGTCGCCGGGTTGCACCTTCAGATTTTTCGTCATAATAATCGGTTTTTGACGCGTGCTACCTTAGAGGCAGTATTTATTGGCATAACAATTTCTGGCTGAGTATTATAACGGAGGGCCACAGTAAATATGACCGAATATTGTTAATAAACGTAGGTGAATTATAGTTGTTTTGTCTGTACCATAGGTCTTATTTACTATGCATAGTCCCCCGTAACAGTATGCTCCTAAACTGACGAACTACCCAATGCCACTATTACGGGGGGCCATAGTAAATAGGACCAAATATTGTTAGTAAAAATAGCAAAGTATGTACCAGGTAGGCTTTTGTGTGTACCGTAGGTCCTATTTCATATGGCCCCCCGTAATATTATTACCCCGTAATATTAATAGTCAGTCACTATTAATAGGAATCTCGTTTCTGTTCACAGGATTTTTCGAACAACACCTACGGTAGGCCGAGGTTAAGCGTTCGATTTTTCTCCAAACCAGTTTTTCGAAGAGATGTAGGGTTATTATACTATAATCAAGTTATTACGGGGGGCCATAGTAAATAGGACCTACGGTACACACTAAAACCTACATATTTACCTATTTCACCAACAGCATTCGGTCCTATTTACTATGGTATTACGGGGGACCATAGTTAATAGGACCTGTGGTGTACATAAAAACCTATATATTTGACCATTTTTACTAACAATATTTGGTCCTATTAACTATGGTCCCCCGTAAAAGCAGCCTCAGAAACAACGGGGGCTACCTCTACCGTTGCATGCGTCTTTTAGGCGAGGTTTAGAGCTCATATACTACAATCAAGTGAAGAATCTCAGGGGCTCACACCCCTATAAGGCAAAACACGCGTCAGGCATTGAATCGAAAGTTCATCATATATGCTCTCCCGCGAACTCGCGATTCATCAATATGTTCGGGTGGCCCGATGTTGATTAACTCGTAACCCGTTTAGGTCTTAAGGACGCCTTAAGGACAGCAGTCTCGCTGTGGGAAAAAAACACTTGTAAGTAGAGTCAAATTTAGGAGCATATACACTGCAGCACTAAAAGGTTTGATAAGCAGGGTTATGAGTAGGCTGGACTTGACCTCACGGCTACATACTACCCGGTATTAGTTGGATGTCGAGAAGTGAGCCTACTATGTAGCGAACCATCTGGCTTTCTTTCTTACCACTCTGTGTACCGAAATGTAAAGACCGTTTGTTAGTTATACTGTTGTTTGAACAGTCCTTATATTTCTGCCCAGAGAGGTACTTCCTCACACCAAAACAAAAAAAAAAAACATCTCCATGATAAACGCACCACCAGTCACATTGGAAAAAAGCAGAATCCCGCAAATTATCGCACGCAACTATTAACAACTGTGATACCTAGATGTTTGTGGTATGCGGTAGCTTGATGCGGGTCTGCGGATAATGGGGGTTTCATATATTGTGGGGTTTCGTATTATGTATCGGGGCATCATTTAGTATGCCTCGTGGATGGAGGGATGGAGCTGCTCCTCCGGGAGCAGTCGATGATGTTAATGATACGACCCAGTCTTTGATGTTAATGATACTGCCTGTCTATATGTGAGTGGTGCAGCCGGTGACAATCTGGGTGCGGCTTACCTCCTGTGTGTGTTGTGTTTGGCTTACTGTACCTAGTATTTTATTTGCTCTTCCTCAATGATTATCGTGTAGACCACGCGTGTATCACGTGCACGCGTCCGACAGCTCCTGTGATCAAACACTAGACAAACAACTGAATGACTAGTCGGCGACTTGTAGTCGGCCAACTCACAGCCTTATCAATAAGAGGTTCTGAACCATATTATACATAGTACAGTGCAGTACAGTAGCCTATGCCATCCCTAAATAAGAGTACCGTCCGTATATATATATGAGTATTTAATAAAAACGGTGTTTATACATTACGTAGGGATATCGTGTTTCTCAGTCATGGCAGCGCTCACTATTATGCTGTTGTATTTTGAAGGGACAACCTACACTGTTCACGCGAAAATATATACGGACGAGACATACTGCGCATCTCTGCATGATATACGAGTATCAGTACCTGGTACCAGGTAGCACATTGCACACGAACAAAAAAAAACTAACAAAAATGTCTCGAGCATGGCCGTAGTCGTATGACCATAGGGGGGGGGGGGGGGGGGGGGGCGGGGGGGGGGGGGGGGGGTTCCATTATGTTCACTACCGCGTTTACGCTACTCGGGCGAGTGGCTCTGTAGCTCACTCTCCATTGGACGCAAAAATATTTAGTTGTCGACGCCTTCTACGATAGAGGTTGCACATTTCCGTTATACCCGGTACCTGGTATGTTTTTCTGGATGACGGTGCTTCTTAACCCAAAATCGTCGCAATGCCAATCTTGTTTAAAAAAAGATGTGGTTGTATACTTGGGCCATGGGAGTATCCATCGCGATGCAAATTGATGTTTGCTGAAGTCAGTTTTCGAGTGAGGAAATGGAGCTCCTCAAGTGAGGGGCCTCAGAAAAAATGGGGTGAACCTCTATCGTAGAACGCCTCTGTCACAGAGCAGCATGCATTCCCAAGGTGGTACGTAAGGCGGAGGGGGAAAGCTTAGAAGACTTTTGACTTTTGACTGGCAAGAGAAAGGCGTCACTCGGTGGAATGGCTCTAATCAGCTGAAAAGAAAGGACGCAAAAGCGACCCCCCTAAAGAAGCACCAGCCTTAGTAGACTATTGTAGGCTATTAGTAGGCTATTAGTAGGCTATTAGTGGGCTATTGGTAAGCTACTAGCAGGTTATCTCTTCTAAGAAACAAAGGAACAGTCTAGGCGATTGATACTAGGCTATTAGTAGGCTATCAGTAGGCTATTGGTGGGCTATTAGTAGGCTATTATTAATAGTAGGCTATTGGTAGGGTTAGGGTTCGAGTAGTTGGGGTTGTCTGTTGTTGGTTAGAAAGGACCTCAGCCTTCTATTAATGGCCTACGCTGCCAGAATTGTTCACGGGTTGGGTCGGGTCGGGTCGACCGGCGTGCTCTGCCATCCGAGGAGGCGGGGATAGTCGTATATCTGGGAATGATCCCGTTGGGAACGTCGTTCCTCAAACTCTTGCCGCGATCGATTTCGACGGGGCCATCGTGGCGTACTACTAGTACGTTTGCTTTTCACGGGACGTTGCGCATGATAGGTGGGGCTTGACTCACGGCATACGGAGTGCCGACAGGCAGGAGCATGAGGCGGAGACTTGCACACCCCTCTGCAAGGCATGCCGGCAGCGGCAAAAATAATCTTTCGGTCTGTGACTTTTGCTGGCACTCACGAAATTTTTCGGCAACACAAGCCTGTGCCAGGTAGCAGACGGTGCTTTTCCAGCACAGCGAGAAGATGCACAGCACGCCGCCGAGAGCTACTCTCTGCGCCTTGCCGTCTTTACCAGAGAAATCGCCGCGCATCCCTCGCGGGCGGCCGCCTCCCTGTCATCTCCGCGCTGGTTGTACCGCTGGCTCAAACCCGTGGCGGTCGCTGACCAGCACGCCCAGAGAGCTGCCGTGCGTTTGCTTTATCTCCTCCTATCTATGCGCTTCCAACCAGACCATTTACGACAGTGTAGTGGACGGCGCGAGAGAAAAACCTAGGGGTTAAAACGGGGAGGCCTCCCCGGCCTCTCGATTATCGTGGGCATCAGTTTGATGAGGGTGCTGTTATCGCCCACTTGATGCGTTCCCGATGGGGCTCTGGCGTTTGTCGAGGGAAGCGACGGTGAGCAGGCGGACACCCCCAGTTCGTCGAGCAAACGAACACCGAGCCCTGTGCAGCGAGAATCGCCGATTGCTGGCATCACTCTTACCGCTCGCCACTGTCTACGGCCATGTCTGAATGGTTTGGCGGCAAGGGTAGGCCTTTTCGAAAGGAGGCCGGCCGCCAGGCGGGTAGGCGCGGGCACAAAAGCAAGGACACCAGGTGGAAGGAGAGGGATAGGGAAGGGAGGGGGGGGGGGGGTACTCATTATCTAGCATGAGAGGGGGGGGGGGGGGGAGGGGTTAGTGAGTATGGTGCGTGGCTATTTTGGATAAAACTTGCGGGATGCCAGAGGGGGGGGAAGGGAAGGTTGCGGCACAGTGCTGTGTGCTGGAGTGACTTTTGCTCGAAATACAACATATCTTGGGGACAGGTGCCGAACCGCTGGCAAGAGCGCGTCACTCTTAGGACAGGTGCCGAACCGCTGGCAAGAGCGCGTCTCCGCGGCATTGACAAACAGTCTCGCGACAACAGCCAGGGGAGAAGTCTTGTCTCTCCCGACGTCAGCCGAGGGCGAAAAAAGCGGAACAGCGAGCGCTGACCGCGGCGGCGCACAGTCACGGGCATGGCTTCGGGCTGCCACTGCCACGGCCTATTCCGGAGGAGGTCACGTCGAGGGGGCTCGGTTTTGGCGCGAGGGTGGCCCTTCCTCCGCGTCCTGCTCATACGACGGCTACCTCCCCAACGGAATCGGGAGAGGGTCCGCTCGAGATAAGACGATCGATCACAACGAAGCACTGCAAGACGTGCTCTCCAACATCTTCGTGTCGGCAAGCAGCTGTGGTGCTCGGCGAGGATGCAATGAAAAGTAAATGCGTTGTGGCACTGTCGTGGGAGAGACGCAGCACAAGGGTGCGCAACCATAGTTCAAAGAGAGGATCGTGCTCGTAGCCGTCGATAAGAAGTACGAAGGCTGTCTCGACGAGGCCTCGGACAAAAAGCGCGGCTTTGCGAGACCGCTTTCATTCGAGAACAGGCGACCACGATTCAATTTACTAGACCAAGCTGTCGGGTGATCGCCGTGTCGCCCCCGGCAGGTGGTGTTTCAGGCCGAGGTGGTTAAGGAACCAGCGACATCGTTTTCGCCCAACCTTGCTCTGCCGTCCGCCCCCCCCCTGCCTGAGTCATCCCCAATAACAAACATGAAAAAATAGCTTGTATATTACGGGGGAACATAGTAAATAGGACCTACGGTGTACACAAAAACCTATTTATTTCCCCTGTTTTTGCTAACTCTATTTGGTCCTATTTACTATGGTTCCCCGGCAACAAGCACGGAGCTAGTGTAGTATCGTCAACGCACATGTTCGTTGCCACCTCCTTCGAACCCTCACGGTGCAGCTTCATGACCATTATCAAGCCAGGGCCGCACTACAACGGCCAGCGTTTACCCCCCTATCTCGCCCTGGGCGCGTCAAACTTAGCCCCGGCCGTTGTTCTGGCGCGAGGGTCAAATGCCGCGGTTGCCTTAGGTCGGTCGTTGTTCTCGTGCTACCGCTCGGCCAGGCCAGGATAACATTGGTAAGGAGTTCTATTGTTCTCTTCGCTTGCTTGGAGTCTGCGAGCCAGGTTGTGTGGGATAAACTGAGCTCGCAGAACCGCAAGTGGGGGTGACCTTCACGTACCCCCCCAACAAAGGGCGCGGTCTACGTAAGAGAAGCAGACAGCCGCGCCGCGCGCCCGGCGTTGGAGGTTCTGGGGGGTGAGGCCTTTGGTCGAGGGGTGCCGCGTCACCGCACCTTCTCATTTTCCGACGCTTCGGCTATCCCACGTGGGGGTAGGCTCAGGGTCGGCGAGAGGGCGGCGGTATTTCGAGGTACCTCGGCTCACAGGCGGGTTGATGTGGTTGGGCCGGGCGGGACCATTGTTCCAGTGCAGTCCAACCCGGGGACAAGGGGTCGGGGACCGCATGCTTTCATGGGCCTTTGTCGGGGGTTCCGGTCAGAACCGGTGGCGTGCGTCTTCGGCTCCATATGGCAGGCGGTGGAGCCCAGGGTATTTGGCTCGTGTGGGTCGTTTTCGGTTTACAAGCGATACTCGTAATCGCGAGCAGCAGCCACTCCCAGTCCCCGAGTCTGGTCAAAGGCGGACTGCCTCCATCCCACAGTCACACAAGTGCCATGCCCAAGGCCCGCCCTTCCATCGTCAGCGACCTCACCCATGGGCAGCAGCAACGAAATGTTTCCAACGCTCCTCTCGGGATTCCGCAGCGCCCCTGCCTCGCCGGCTATCGTATGTATCCCTGCTGCAACTGAGACCGCTGCATTCGGCGATGCCGGGGCCGAGCTGAGACTATCTTGCTGGAGCGAGGCCTGCGCGGCCACAGGGCAAGAGCGCCCCCCCTCTATCGTATCGAAATCGCCGTCTCCGCTCGTGGAAGCGGCGGACAACCGCGACGACCCTGGTTTTTTTACGGGCAACCGCGTTGGCACGGACAGCCTTCCTGTTTTGTGTGTTTTCAATGTGGGTGATAGCCAGAGCAGAGGCCACCAGCAGCCTTTACCGTGTTATCAACCCACAAATAATAAAATCAAACCTTACTCGTATAAAGTACCAAATGTATTACGATTATTGAGGTGGTCCGCATGTTTTGATCAGGTTTTCTAAACAGGTTGGAACCTCAGCCAGGGATAGGGTTGGGGTTAGGTCTAGGGTCAGGGTTGGGTTGAGTCATCGCCCTCTCGTGTTTTGTACAAAAAAAAACACACACACACACAAAAACGCAAAAAACAGCCGAAAGAAAAAGTCTATTAATAGAACGAAATATATTTGGTACCAGGTAGCTTATATGGTACGATTCGCTGGTTGAGAGTGGTACAGGCGCCTCCAGCAAAGAGCAAAACAATGCACAGCTTCGTATATAAGAGTATGGGGAATGCCTTTTCTTCTATTATTGCTGTAATGTATCCTCGTATTAATAGTCATTCCCCTATTAATAGATGCAGAACACGAAATGAAAAAAAGGGAGTAGCGGCACAAATTCGCCAGAAACCTACTGTACGAGGGGTGCCGGTGTGTATGTGACGAAATCTGGATGTATGACTGAATGACCGACCTCCCTGTCCGAAATGGTTATAATTTTATAATTTTTGTTTATACGACAACAAAATCGTACATCGAGGATGGCTGGATAACTAAAGACTTACCAGGTACCTCATAGTCTTGTGGGTTTTAAATCCCTCGACGACTTTATTCAGTATAAAGTAGCAGTACTGTACAGTACCAGGTACGTACGTAGTGCAAAGTTATAGAGTACGTTGTGTGCATTCAGTTGTAATATTACGGGGGTAATGAGAAGGAAGGAGCAAATACCGCAAATAGAGTAGACAAGCTGAAAGTTGGCACGGAAGGGAGGTAGACTTGGTGCATGGGTTTCCTTTTGTTTCCGAGGTTTTCTTCTTTCGGGAAAGTTATGAGTGATCCATGTTGAAGATCATGCTGCACATTGTCGGATGGCAAGAGAAATATTAATATTACGGGGGGCCATAGTTAATAGGACCAAATATTGTTAGTAAAAATGGTTAAACATATACCAGTAGGTTTTTATGCATACCATAGGTCTTATTTACTATATTCCCCCGTAATAGTGTTGTTTACTCTCTTCAATTGTGAAGATGACGATGACATCGCGGTCAAGGCCGTACAAAGCACGATCGACCACCTCCTGAACACACGTACTCGTAAACTTAAGGCCCGCTATTATTAACAAACATCAGTTTTTGGCGTTGAGGCTCAATGCCTTATTTGTGGGCACACTCGAGGGGTAACAATTCTTGAACAGACAGAGGCGTTTCTTATTCGTATGGGTTACTCCCAACCGCTCGCTCCATCTCTTTTGCACGGGGCATTTTTTTTTTTTTCAAGGGGGATTTGGGCGGCAGGGGGTTGGATATTATATTTATTTTATTTTTTTCAGGTGAAAAAATATCAATGCGTAACGACGAAGGGAAACAGGAACCTCAGCGCTGTGCGGGAGGAGTCCAGGGTGTGCTGATGGGTGTTGGGTGTTGTACAAAGTGCTGTAGTAGTCCGTGTTTCTTATCTTATTCGGCGTTTCCGAGTAGGACCTCGTTTTTTATCTCGGGTGGGCGTCGATCGCTGCTGTTTCTTATAGGCTTTGATTTCCTATATATATACGTAATGTCGGCCAGTGTGAGCTACCTGGTACCAGTACGTCCGTAACGCCGAATATTCCTCATTCTTCGTGGGAGGCCGGGCCTCAATTTCTTGCCGATATAGAGCGAGCCTTAACCCTTTTAGAACTGCAGTCTCATGTTGGGGGCAATCCACTCAAATTTTAAGTAGTTTGTCCCCAAATCGGGACCGCGGTTCTAAAAGACCAGAGGTATTTTGTTAGAGTGGCGGAAGAGTGCAGCGTCACGACTCGAGACCCAGGAAAACGGTGGAAGATATATCAGGCAGGAGAGGCTATTTGACCCCGAAGATCGTCGTAATATGTAACGGACCCTGCAGCAGTCAAATAGTATTATATGTGGACTCGATCCGTTGTCACGTGGTCCCAGCATGGAATACATGCCACTGTGTGCGGTAATATAAGTACCGTTTAATATTCACATAACTATTTGTACGGTCCTTACATTTCCGGACAGAGTGGTAGGCACAGTTCGCGATCGAGCGTGTTTCTTACTCCTTTAAATACAGTGGAGCTGCTTCGCGAGAGGAAGGGCTTGCAAGTCACGTTCCATCACCGGGTTGTGCAATATGATACTACTGACGCACACGGCACATGTTTCTACCGGGTAGGTACATCAAGCAGAGTTCCAAAAGGATATAAGGATATCGATTTGTTTGTAAAGTAGTACCGTTATTATGAATACCAGGTATGTAAACCGGTAGTATTCGAGTTGCAAGCAAGAATAAGGGCACGTTTTGACACGAGTAAACCGTTGCTATTGCTGTATTCAAACCGCCACGGAAGCGTAGGTCTTCTAAGCGTTTGGAACCAGTGCACCGTGACAGACATCGCATACGTGGGTGGAAGTGGTACCTCCCGTGGCCCACGTGGGTGGAAGTGGGCCATATGAACGTTGGCTTATCCTCAACGTTTTTCCCCCATCCCCGTACCAAACATTTTACACAAGTTTTGTGGAACTCCTTCATCGAGTGCATTTCCGACGACGCTGGACGTTCTGAAGGGCAATCGTTAAAAAGTTCGGAACGCGCGATCGCTGCGCTGGTCATGGAGGTAAACACTGACACAGGTTCAAGTGCAGCACCTGGCCACCCGGTTAGACCGAGTGTGATCAGTAGGACCAACAGCGAACGTCTGAAAGACGAGGAGATAGACCAGGAGCTGCTTCAAAGCAAACAGCATCTTTCTCCAGGGAGGGCAGCTCGCATGGCGCTCCAAGCCATCTCCCGCAAGCTCGGCAGGGCGGACCCGGCCAACAGTTCGGTTGAGACGGCGACCGCTCTGCCAACACCACCGCAGGCCGAGCGGAGGGCGAGAGAGCGCTCGTGTGAAGGCGGTGGTGGTCGACGGGAAGAACAACGCCATCGACCGTGGGACGGAAAGGGAGCGGTTGACCCTCCGAGAAGAACCGGCTCCCCCACTCGGCGGACGACTTCAATCTCGGCCGGTTCTCGTGCACCCGACACCACACCAGCATCAGAACCACCACCACCCTCACCTCCACCAGCAGGAGCAGCAGGAGAAGGGGCAGGGGCAGTGCGCCCCTCGAGGAATTCTCTCGGCGATGCTCGCCCGGTGCAGCCTTCCGCCGCGCCCCGAGGTCTTGGCGGCCCCACGCCCCGCGTCCGAAGACGCGCCCGAGCGGGCAACGTTTCCGGCTTGAGCATACAGCCTCACAGCGGGGCGACCACCGCTGCAGCAGACAGATACCGTCCCAACCAGGGCAGGTTGGAAACCCAGCACCAGCAGCGGGTGCAGCTAGTGGCGCCCTCGACCCAGACCCAGGCCGTCGCTGCCGCTGGCAGCCCCGACTTCGCAGCTGCTAGAAAAAACATCCGCGGAAGGAGTGCCTCGGCACGCTATCTCCTCCTCTCGGTGGTCCTCGTCGTGGTGGGCCTGTTCCTGCGGTATTTCTGGAGGCACCTCGCGGGGCTCGCGGGCGCGATGTTCATCCTCGCCGCGGCTCGACGCTGGACCGGCGTGGCGGGCAGAGCAGGCAGGGTTTATCTCACCCCACCCCTCCAAAAAATCGGGAGGGTGGCCGGGAAGAGAAAGGGCCAGAGGGACGCAACCGGTGCCGGCAGTAGTACTGGAAGGGATAGCAGCGGTGACCTAACGGCATCCGTGACGGCCGACCCGGCGGGAACGGCGTCCGCGGAGGCGGTAGCGGGAGAGGGGTGGAGGGCAGAGGCATTTGGGGGGCGTCCGCCGGGGCTGCCGCGGTACTGGGAAGACGGCGGACCCGAGTGCCGTTTTAATGTCAGGGGACCCAACTACATGTCCGATAGAAATAAGGTGAGCTGCGTGCATGTTCACGTTCATACGTATACTTCAGTATGGGTTCAGTCGTCCAGCGACACGCAACACCTACTCGTACTCGTATATGCTCGTACTCGTAAATATTCAGACAGCAGTATACAATACCTGGTACCCTGGTACGTATTAATAGTGACCTGAGATATTGTAGTTTCATTGTTTTGATCATTCCAGCAGCCTTCTATACGAGTATAACTCCTACTCGCACTGCCGAGAGTAGCTTTAGCTTTCTTTCCGACGCGAGGGATCGACGCTGCAGGTATGCTGCTGGTGGCATGTACCGCGCTGATATAATGATGAATGAACCCTCTGCTGTATAAATACATACCTGGTATTATATGTACGTGCGCGTAGCGTTGGTGTCCCTGGGAGTCGGTGCTTGGAGCTGGCTCTATCGTCCAAGAAAGGTCCCAGAATATATGCCTGGTTCTACTCTGGCCGGAAATATAGTCCCCGTGTAGATACTGATGTGAGCATTAAACGGTGCTTATATACCGGCCAGATTCATGTGATATACCTTGCCCTTTTGGGCCTTTTTATACTGGTGTTATTAATAGTTTACGGGGGCGGTCAGTCAAGGGGTCAAACGCCAACCGCTTTTGCTCCCAACACCTCGCTCAATTCTTCGCCGCTTCCTGTTTCGTTGGTGCGGCGGGCTTGGCTTCAGGTTACCGCCGGGCCTGCGGCGATGCGGCTGGCCCATGTGGACCTGTTTGCGGTTGAGAATGAAGTCTACCACGTGGCTTCAAAGGGCAGGTGAGCCTGCCCCACATCGGACTCATCATCTACAGATAATTCCCACTTGATGATCTGCAGTAGATCTTTCAGGGAAGATAGATAGATAGATCCCTGATATGTATTATCTGTATGATCTGCATGATCTACGGTACCTCATCTTGCCGGATGGGAGCCGTAAAATCTGCATGGTCTAGGGCATGCTTCCTGCGTTGGATATGCAGAGTACGTGTACAGATCCTGCACAACATCTCCTAACGGCAAGGTGGAGATCTAGATTATCTATCTCTAGATCATCTATCTGTAGATGATCTATCTGTCCGACGTGTAGATTAACAACCCTTTGGCGCAACTCGCCTCAATCAAAGTCAACCCCTTTCCCTCCTTCCCTTCGTATCTCTCAGTCGCTCTATTAATGCCTTCATCCATCACTCATCACTTCGCCTCCACGTTTTTTTCAGCGTTTTTTTTCGTATGAGACGGGTGCCACACAGAGGTTCACCACGATCGCCGAAGCACCCAGCAGTGCCACGCTGTATCTAAATATAAGTACGTGTCATTTAAAATATTCATCTACAACCGGTCCCTACATTTCGGACAGAGTGGTAGCGTTCACGACTAGGCCCCACCTTGGAAAAAATTGTTGACAGTCCGCGCTACTCCTCACTATATCAACCATCTTCATTTACCAGATATTTCTCAGGCGGTCGTGGTTATGGTTAGGGTTCCGCATAAAGAGGTACCAGGTATACGTCAACGATGTCGTCCAAACCGGGCCGAGGTCTGCACACAGCCCTCGCGATAAGGCGTCTCCTGGAGAAGGCATTTATATAGCTTGATGTGTGGCCACATGTGAGCCAGCCCCTAAACCCTGTTTGCCACGGTTTCCACATGCCCTGCCTCCGAATGTCTGCACGCGTGAGCCCCTTTATTAGTTTCTCCCAGTGTTTCTCACCTCGGATATATCACCTGCAGAACATTTACAGATCATCTACAATCGTCTACAGATTATTCCCACTTGATGATCCCGGTCTTTCAAGGATGACGTGTTCCCGGTCTTGTATGGTGTAGCTCATGTTGCCGAGCGGGAACCGTATGATCTGCGTGATGTATCGCATGTTTCCTGGGCGGGATCTGTACTACACAGATCCTGCACAACCTCTCACAGCGGCAGGAAAGGAACTAGATGATCTACAGGTAGATAGATAGATCATGACCTGTCTGATCTGTCCGAGGTGTGCAATATTTCCGCATGTGAGCCTCTAACCCCTGCCTCTGAATGCCTCCACATGTGAGCCTCTGGCCCCTACCTCCAAATGCCGCACAGGTGAACCCCTAATATCCCCTGCAGCCGAATGCCTCTACATGTGGCCTGTCTCCGATTGCCTCCAAATTTTTTTGTTTCGGTCGTTTTTACATCATCTTATCGCCAAAATCGAGTCCCGTGGTCACAGGACAGAGGCCCCAATGACCATCGAGTGGAAGAACACTTCAGGAGGAAAATAAGACTAGAATATTACACATAATAGCTGAAGCAAATCGTACATCTCAGACGAGAAAATTGAAAGAAAATCAGAGTCAGCGTACCCGTACGTACGTATCTGATACAAACGCTGTATCTACGAGTTGCAGCATAGACGTGAGCCCCCCAACCCCTGCCTCCGAATGCCTCCACAGATGCCGCGATCGAGTTTCCGCCTACACAAGGAGCTACGAGGCGAGGGGGGAGGTCGCCCCCTTTTTGTTCATCCTCAACATCATGGTGCCCGGAACTCCGGTGGTGTGCACGGTCATGTATTGGGAGTTGGACGAGAAGCCGGATGGGGTCGGCGAGGGGGCAAAGGCTACTAACGCGGCGCACTCGCACGATACGTTCTTGAGCATGCTGGAGAGGTGCGTGCTGATTGTCTCGAGTCTGTCTGCGAAAGTGATCCCGTCCTAATTCCAAGTCGGCCTTCCCCGAAAGCCCGAGGGTACTGCTGCAAACAGAAGGGGGTATAAACCTGTTAGGACCGCCGTCCCGTTTTGTGGGCAAACCACTCAATTTCTATGTAGTTTGTCCCCTAGACGGGACTGCAGCACTAAAAGGGGATAAGGGCACTGCTCATCGAACTGCTCATCAAACTCATTCGAATGCCGCTTCAGCTACCAATGAGACGATCGACGGCTGTGTATGATGTTTGATGTATGATGTAAGAGGCGATCGACGGCTGCTTGGCGTAGCTGCCTGCTTGGCGTAGCTTTCTCTTCTCTCCGTCGGATGGGGGCATCGCCTCCTTACTATTTTTGTGTAGGATTTTGCGATTTATCGATGTAATGTCTCTTGTGTAGTACTTTGTGACCACAGAGCCTTCATCTATCTCCATGGACTAGAAAAAAAAAAACAGCGCGGACACTGGCGTTGCTATTGTTTGCTGGATGTCAATGGGTGATAATAACGGTTCAACCCTGGGACCCAGGGACGGCGAGCAAAACAATGATAGATTTGGCGTGATAAACTTTGGGTTAGGAGCAGCGTGACCTCCCAGCGGTAGTAGTGGTAGTATGGATGGAACCACGCTGCGCCCGCCCCGTGCACACGACTCCTTTCAATCATCGTATCTCGGAACACCAGTTTGTGCCATGCCACAATGAAGCGGTGGCCGCTGCTGCAATCGTCAATTTGTAATGTGTGGCGTCAATCTTGGCCTCTGAAGTCCCCCAGAGGGTTAGTGGAAACAGCGCACACACACGTACACGTCGATGACTTTTTTTCCGGCGCTTTCGGCGCTTTGCTTTAGTTTTTCCTTTTTTGGATTAGGGGTTCGGTTGTGAACGATACTCGCGGGAAGGACAAACACTTGCTCGGTGATGTGCGTAAACTCGCCGACGACTGTGCCCCGCTGGACCGTTCCACGCATGCTTCCCTGCATATGCTGGCACGCCCTCTAAACGCCCACAGACCTCTCCGCGTGTTTTTTCCCCACAGTTCTATCCACGCCTCCCTTCTATACGCTGAAACACCCTCTATCGCCACAGAACCCCCCCCCCTGTTTGCCCACATTTCTAGGCACGCCTCACTACGCTGGAACACCCTTTAAACGCCACAGAAGTTCCCTCCGATGCTTTCCGTTTTCCGCGTCCACCACGAGATCCTACCCACAAGAATGCATACCTACGCTATTAATAGAACACCCTCTAAAACGCCGCCTGAGTTCCCTCCTATGATCGCCGTGTTTCGCGTCCACCGCGAGGTTGTACCCCGCCACCGTTCTATGCATGCCTCCCTATGCTGGAACACCCTCTAAACCGCCACAGAAGTTCCCCCCTGGTCTTTTTCGTGCTCCATGCCCATCACGAGATTATTGCGACCGTTCTATGCATGCCTCCCTACACCGGAACACCCTCTCACGCCCACAGACCTTTCCGGCTGTACTTTCCGTCAGGTATGCAGAGGTGCCCGGATCAGGCTACAAGAAGCTTGGGAGGAAATGGTCCTCTCCTCCTCCTCCGCCACCGCCCCCCCCTCCCCCACAGAACGCCTCTTCTTCTCCCTCCTCCTCCTCCTCCTCCTCCTCCCCCTCCCCCTCGCCCCCCTCCTCTTCCTCTTGCTCGCCGGAACAGCAGCCGCAGCTGTCGATTTCGCCGCCCTTCGCATTTGCGTCGGGATCAAAGAAGAACCGACCGGTCGCCGGAAATAGCGGCGTCGCTATTAGCAACACGAGCAGCAGTACCGGTACCGGTACCGGCAGCGGTAGTCGCAGCGGCGGCAGCGGCAGCATAGGCGACAGCAGCGGTGGCGGCGCAGACAGTAGCAAAGGCGGGGGTAGCGGCGGCGGCGGTGGTGGTGGTGGTGGTGGTGGTGGTGGTGGTGGTGGTGTAGGAGGCGGTAGCAAAGCCGCGGGTCGGGGTGGCGGCGGTGGCGCGGGCGAGAGCGTGTTGGGTACCAGCACTAACCCCCCACCTACAAAACCTGAGGAGGCGGTTGGACAGGGGGGGGCGAGTTCGGGGGGTGGCGGAGGTGGGTCGACAAGGATAGCGTTGTCATCGACGGCGACGGCGGTGGCGACTGGGGCTGGGGGGGGGTCAAGTGCTATCCCAGAAGGCGCGGGCGAGGACGGGAAGAGTGACGTTGCGGGAATGCTGCCTCCTGAGGACTTCCGGAACCAAAGGTACGGGTCGAGGATCCCTGGAAAGTGTGGTGTAGGTACGGGTTGGGCGGGGGGGTAATAAGGAAATAAGCAGTGCGCGCCTTTGTTAGTATCCCTGCGGAGAAGTGCACCCTCGTGTTAAGGGATATTTTTTACGTATAGTCAGTGTAGGGTACTTTTTTGCAAGTACAGCAGTAGTGGTCCCTCTATATTGCCGGTTGCCCGCTAGAATAATGCCGGTGTAATCGCTAGTCACAGACAGATGGGACTGACCAGTGTCGCAGTGTGCTACTATTACAGGGGCCGTAGTAAATAGGACCAAATATTGTTAGTAAAAATTGCGAAATATATAGGTTTTTGTGTGTACCGTAGGTCCTGTATAATATGGTCCCCCGTAATAATAGAGCCGGTTGCTGCTAGTATAGTGCCGGTTTTGTTGGATTCACTAACTGTATAGGGACTGTCACTACTGCAATGTGAGGGCTGTAAGCAAGAAGTGGTCGAACTTTTGTGGCCTCCTTTTTCATCCTTTCACGATCAACCATTTTTTATTTGTGGGTAACTCTTGTGTTTCCTGCTGAGCGTTCGTTTCGTTGGGTAATATATCAGGTGTTGGGCATGCTCTGCTGCTGGAAAATGTTGTGATAGATACGAGCGCTGCTACTGGCATTTTGTGTATCGTGCGTTTTGTTGTGCGTTTTGGCGTATACCTGGTACCACCATAAGCTCTGGGCGTAACTGCTTGTAAGCACCTTTTGGGGTATATCGACATGAACACCAATCGTTCCTTACCTGTTCGTCCAGAGTGGTCTGACAGCACCCTTTTAGGACTGCAGCCCCATTTTGGGGACAAACCAGTAGAATTTCTAAGTGGTTTGTCCCCAAAACGGGACTGTAGTGCTAAAGGCCGTAAGTCACTGCTGGTCGATTTCTGTGTGTGTCGTGTGTGCTGTGCGTGTTTATGATGAGAGCACTGCTGTTGGAATGTCGTGGTGAGTGTATTACGAGTGCCCTTCGGAGACCCATGCATATCAACCACATCGGCCACAGCCAGAGAGGGATGCCTCTGTGGACCGAATGTCCTCGAGTGGGGTGAGGCGCGTACTGCCGCAACCTGTCTAGCCTTTCCTCTACCAGGTACAGGTTTAGGTGGTTTGAGTCCTTCCTTCACGAGCTGACCGGACGAGACATTGTCGGGCTCGACGTGAGTATATAAGGCGTCGACTAATTGCTCTTCAATCTACTACCTACCCCCCCATGGAGAACCACATTCGTAGGTGTATAGCTAGCCGGATATTAGATCAAGAGATAACCATGAGCGCGGGCATGGAAATTCGAATGGGGGGACCGAGATCTGCCCCCGTTTTCGCGACGTGGAAAAAAAAAATCGATATTATCAACCGTCTTGTACAAGAGCACGCAGCAGTACTTGCTTGTACGGGGGGGGCATGGTACATGCCATTCTTATCGGAGAGCTTTTTTTTTTCCCATGATTTCGACATTTTTTTCGCGCAATTTTTCAATCTTCCGTGTTTTCCTGATTTTTTTTTTTTTTCCAAATGTGTGAAATTTTAACGAACTCGATATTTTTGCTTGTGGAGGATTTCACGAATAGTGACGGAACGCCTCCGTATATTGATACGTATCTCCGATTGTTTTCAAACTTGGGAAGTTATGGAAAAAAAGCTCTCCGATAAAAATGAGCCTAGATAGGAACAAATATTGTGAGTAAAAAAAAGGTAAATGTAAATGCATACGTACCGGTAGTTTTTTTTGTGTACCATAGGTCCGATTTACTATGCCTCCCCGTAATAGTAGGAGAAGCAGCATGCCACGCGGGAGTCGCACACCGTATCACACGGGGTGATAATGAGATAACACACCCCTTACACCCCCTGCTGGGATAGATTTCCGACCCGATGTGTTTCCAGAACTAGCGGCGGGGGGGGGGGGGGGGGGGTGGGATACAAACACCACAACGAAAATAGTGGCTCTGGACAGATCTCGTCAAGATATTTTTCCCGTAGGCGTACCGCTATTATGTGTACACCCTCTATGTTGTTGAAGAAATCGGCTTCGAAATTCGTCCGATGGGGTGTGTTTTCTTAAGATAACCCGTACACGGTATGGTGGCTCCTGGCCTGTGCTCCCGTTTTTTGTCTGGAGCTTCTCGCTAGGTTTTCGTACTGTATGATGTGTGTAGGACCTATATATGAACCCTTAAAAAAACGATTTTGTTTTTAGAAAAAATGAACGCTTAACCCTTTTAGAACCGCAGTCCCGTTTTGGGGGCAAACCACTCAAATTTCGAGTAGTTTGTCCCCAAAACGGGACTGCGGTTCTAAAGCGGTTAAGCGCTGCCTATCGAAGGTGGTGTTCGAATTATAAAGGTGTTGAATAAAAGTGGGAACACAGCACAGTGTTGGGTAGTTTTTCAGTGTCCTCAAGGAACCACCCTAAGTCAGGCAGTAATGTTTCGACCTAATAATTCTGCCCTGAGTTCTTGCCGTAGCACGCGCCTCCTACCGTTGCGCTTCGGACACACCCACCCCCTGTCACCTACCCCAATAGCCCGGGCTAGTCGAGCGGCTTTTTTTTTTAAGAGATGTCCATGGGTCGGGTCAAACCTCGCGGGTCAGGCCCGGTCGGGTCGGGTAACGGCGACCGGGACAGATCCGTGAGAGTTTGAAAACCTCCTGACCCGATCCGACCCGACCCAGCATGGCCCAACCCAACGCACCCCAACCCACCCCAACCCAAACTCAACCCGTGAGATTTCGAAACCGTACTGGCACGACCCACGGGATGGGGTGGGTCATGAGCCTTGAAGAACCCTTTACCGGGTATTTTTTTTCGGCATGTTTCCCCTCTCAAGATCCAATGAGGCAAAATAGGATAAGCGTCGAGACTTTTTTTTTGTCTCTGGGAGAAGATGACACCAAGTGACTGTTGGAGGGAGAAGCGTTCGCGTGATGTTTGAGAGAAAGCCGGTTTTGGAAATGGCGCGCGTGATGGTTGAGAGAAATGTTTCTGCGTTTTTTTTTTTCGGACGTGGCACACGCGTGATCTGTTGAGAAGAAAACCCAGTCCGGAGATGGCGCGCGGCGTTTGTATTTTTTCTTCTGAGAGAAACGCGGTTTGGAAATGTACACGCGTGATCTTTTTGAGAGGAATCCCGTTGTTTGGAAATGGCGCGCGTGATCTTTGAGAGGACTTGCGTTCGTTTCGGAAAATGTCGCAAGCGGTGTTTTTTTGGGGTGATTGGTGGGAACGGGAAACGGAAGCGAGAGGGGCGGATTATGGGGAAGAAGAAGCACGGGGCTATTTCGGACGGGTGATACCAAGTGCTGGTTGGTACACGCGCGTTTTGATTGTCCCCGACAAGATGTGCAAAGTTCGGGGGGGGGGGTGGTGACTTCAAGGGCGGTCGCACTTGCCCGGGCGACTGTCTGTCCTGCAGCATCTCTCCCTCATGGTCATGCGTACAGCAGTGGCAAGTCATCCCCTCAGTGGACGATTTGCCAATTTTCCCGGTGCCGGCAAAATTAACGCATATAATACCAGGTACCACATGCCGGTACAAGATGGCGCATGACGACGAGGACCTGCTCTGAAAATGAGCTCGTACGTGGCCTCTCTGCAGGCGATGTTGAAAACCCGCTTGGGAGAAGGTATAGCGACGTTTCGAGTGTCGTCGAGTGTGGGCGCTCTTACCAACCAAACCCCCCCCCCCTTCCTAGAGAAGAAAGAGCGTGCTGCATGTTTTTCATCGCGAGTGCCATCGTGATGCGCGCGTGGCGTGCATCTCCCTCCGCGGCGCTTCGGACTCACACCCTACCCCACAAGCTGGTCTTGGGCTTGACGGTAGGCTTAGGCTTAGGCTCAGGCGAAGGCTTAGCTTAGCTTAGGCTTTGGGTTGCCGTAAAACACGCAAGATGACACACTCCTCGAGACGACTTTCGGAGCTTGTTTTCTCAACCTCAAAAGGGTTAGCGTTAGCGTATCACCCGGGTGTTAAGGCAACACGCCCCTTACACCCCCTGGGACCAAATTTCCGAGCCGGTTTTGAACAAGCAAGGGCGGGCACGCGCAATTAGAACTCCTAACTTTGGAATTTTTTCGTCGAGACCTTTCCATAGACGCGCGGCTTTTCCATAGGCGCACGGCTCGGTGTTTGCGCCTTCACCGTTGTCGAGATGATTAGCCTTGACGTTCGTCCACGGGGGTGTGTTATATTATCACCCTAGTGTGATAGTGTTATACGGTACGCATACGTAGCCTTACGGATTTGGGTTACCCGTAAACAACGTTTTGAGCTTGCACAGGCAGGGATGTGATTGTTTTCTCGGCGCGACTGATAGTTTTCTCGACGAGATGATGGTATGGGTGTCAACACCGAACAAATGTGTCTGCGGAAGGGTTTGCCTGGTCGAGAGGCCTCGGAAAGTAGAGTTTTAGTGTTCGACTTCAGCACCCTCACCGCTGTTGACAAAATATATCAATGGCGCTGAAAAAACTCTCGCACTCACCCCTAATATATATGTATAACCTTGAAAGTGGTTACGGTGCTAACCTTAAGGTTCAGGATTATACGTGAACTCTAACGCTGACCCCTAACCTGCCCGCCCTGCGGCACTGCTCCCTGAGATCCATACGTACAGTGATAAGTGGCCACTCAAGTGAGTTTTGCTCAACTTTCTCCGTTACAGTCATGCCGAATGGCGAAGAGGTCCTGCTGAACTCGTACCGTAGTCTCTCCGCGCCTGATGCTAAACCCTGGCCTTCTTGGGGCGCAGGTATTTCGCGATCACAGCGTCGAATCGACAAGCTCGGCCTTACCAACCCGCCTAGGATAAAGGAGCGTGCAGTGTTTTATCACGAGCATCAGCAATGCTCCGGGCGTGTCGTACGTTTCCCCGTGCACACCGTGTTGCGCATCGAATGCATCCCCTCTCCCCTGCCCCGGCAGCCGGGCTTAGCCTCAGGGTTTAGGCTTAAGCTTAGGTTCAGTGTTACCATTAAGGATTGGAGTAGCATTAAGCGTTAGGACCGGGGTTACTCTAACTTTGTCCCTCTGGCATGCAGCAGCGCCTCCTGGTTCCTGATATCCGTACGTACCGTGGCAAAGTTGGCCACTCGGCGATGTTTTTAGCAACTTTCGGATGAAGTCGAGGCGAGTTGATCGTATAGAAACGAACCGGTACAGTTCTTCTGCCGAACGACGAAAAGGACCTACTGAGCTCGTGCTCGTAGTCTTCCCGCGCGTCTGTGTTAACTTAACTCTGTTGATAGGCCTTTTGGAGGCTCGAGAGGAAGAAAGTGTCGACCATCGGTCACCCCAAGAGGCATGTCGTGGCCCTGACCGCTCTGGGAGGTAGGGGGTGCACCTTATTACAGTAGTAGCTATGATACAATGCGAGGAAATCTCCGACACACCCTTGTATGGCATGACACTCGTACAGCACTATAGAGGTCGTATAGTATGGTAGTACTGCTGCATGCTCCCTCCGGGTCGTTGATAACATCCGCATGCCTCACGAAGTTTGTTTAGGTCCGCTACACCCGAAGCAGAAAAATACCGCTACCGTTAACCCCTTTAGAACCGCAGTCCCGTTTTGGGGACAAACTACTTAAAATTTGACTGGTTTGCCCCCAAAACGGGATTGCGGTTTTAAAGGGGTTAAAAGACTTTGACGACACTTTCAAGAACCTTCAAATGTCATTTATCATAAACCCTTTCAAGCAAAGATGTCAGGAGACAAAGTTTTCACCCCTTGCCAGACAGCAACTTTGCCTCGACATGCCTCGACTGACACCAAACTGCTACGCTGTTCGTGTGGAACTCTCGCCCATACGCCCTTGACTGCGCACTTTTTGCGTGGCCTGACATGTCTCCCGACACGTTTGCTTTCAAGACTTTTTTCTAGCCCTTCCAGAACTCTTCCAAAACCCTTCGAAGGACCTTCAAAGAGCCTTTGAAGAGCCTGCTATTTCGGGGGGACCATAGTAAATAGGACCAAATGTTGTTAGTGAATATAGAGAAATATATTGGTTTTTGTGTTTGCCGTAGGTCCTATTTACTATGGTCCCCCGTATTAGAAGCCTTTATTTAACCCCTTTAATACCGCAGTCCCGTTTTGGGGCCAAACTACTTAAAATTTGAGTGGCTTGTACCCACAACGAGACTGCAGTCCTAACGGATTGAAGGCCCTTTAAATATAAAGACCCTTTTTAATTTTTCGAGACCCTGTAACCCTTTAGGACCACAGTCCCGTTTTGGGGACAAGCTACTTGGAATTACAGTGAGATGCGTGTTTGAGGGACAGTGCGGTACTAAAAAGGGTAAAATATCCTTCAAGAAACCTTTGAACTTTGAAGACCGTTTATAACCCTTCGAGGGCAAAAAGTGCAGTAGTCTCTCGTTTTGGGGGACAAACCGCTCAAATCCCCCAAGTAGATCCCCAAGTAGTTTTGTCCCGAAAACGGGACTGACTGCAGTTTGCCCTCGAAGGGTTCCAAAGGAAGACATTTTCAAGAAGTACCGTTCAAAAACTAGATATGTTGAGGTATAGATTGCGACCTAGAGAGCGGTACGCGCGGTATTCTCAAGCGCCCATACAAACACCCTCTTTGGGTCGTACAGGGAACGTATATGTACGGCATGCCGACCTGAACAGCGATAGCTGGGCGGTGTGCTGCGTATGAACGATAGTTTTTCTTTCCTTTCACTTCGAACCCGAATATTTTCCTCAACTACTGCAACGGAGGAGCTACATGTTCCGACCGGCCATACGTCTGGATCCGATAAATTAGTTGCAATACCGTGAAGAGCCTGCAAAGACCGCCGAGCTCGGTCAGGACGGGAAGGTTATACCCCTTTTTAGGAGCGCAGTCCCGTTTTGGGGACAAACTACTTGGAATTTGACTGGTTTGTCCCTGAAACAGGGACTGCAGTCCTAAAAAGGGGTTAAGGTTGCCGAAACCGAGCAACGAGGTACTTTTCGGGGGGAAAAAAGTATGGTCGAAAGAAACCCGGAACTACAGTACAATGTTCGCCTTTTTATGTAAGATACCAGCACCCTCGGCGTTGTCGCGGCAAACGAGCGCTGAGAAAACGACCACACCCCTCTATGCGCGAAGCCAGCGCTCTTTTCGGTGTTGGCGTTATTACGGGGGACCATAGTAAATAAGACCAAATTTTGTTATTACGGGGGGCCATAGTTAACAGGACCAAATATTGTTAGTAAAAATGGTCAAAAATATAGGTTTTTATGTATACCATAGGTCCTGTTAACTATGGTCCCCCGCAATAGACTCTCCCACTATTACGGGGGGCCGTAGTAAATAGGACCTGCGGTAAGAGCAAAAAACACTCTATTTCCCTATTTTTACTATCAATATTTGGTCCTATTTACTATGGTCCCCCGTAATAGTAAAAATAGGTAAATATGTAGGTTATAGTGTGTACCGTAGGTCCTATTTAATACGGTCCCCCGTAATAGTATGCGTTAGATCTCTGTAGCCTACTGGATTGCGTATCGGACTTGAAAAGGCGTCGTTTTTTCTTGCCCTCCAGGCCGGTTGGTGGGTAAAAGGTGTACCGGGGTATACTGTTTTACAGCAGTATAGTAAATATTACGGGGAACCACATTAAATAGGACCTACGGTACACACAAAAACCTAAGTATTTCGCTATTTTTACTAACGATATTTGGTCCTATTTACTATGGCCCCCCGTAGTAGCGCTACTTGACCCGTTGAGGGCAAACTGCGGTCCCGGCTTGGGGACAAGCTGTTTGTCCCCAGCACGAGACTGGAGCTTTGCCCTAAGGCCAATTCTTATGCAGCCGGAAACTATAAAAGATTGAAAAAGCCGGTTTCCGGTCGGCTATTTTTCCGACTGGATTGGGAATAGCTACCCTTCTTATCGTCCGTCAGATCGAATATACAGTTTTTGTGTATTCTCTGGAGACGTTTGGTGTACGAGTACGCGAGTGAGCTTTATTTTTTTAATAGATTGGCTAGCTCCAAGAAAAAAAGGTAGGGTAGGCGGGAGTCGGTTCGAAACAGCTTCGCCGTAATGCTCGCGGGGTCAGAGAGGTCTCGCTTCTTCCTCGAGCAGCGTGGTGTGAGCTTTTCACGCTGGTCGTTCTCCTCCATCTCGTCCTCGAGGCCATCGCGGCGCTGGATTTCTTCGAGAGTCGCCAAGGCTACAGCTAGCGCAGCAGTTGGCAAAAGGTCATCGACACCGCGCACTGCGGCCGTCGGGTGCTGTCACGTGCTGCTGCGGGGCGTAGATAAGGGTGTATCACGCTGACTCGCGCCGAGCAGCAGCAGAAGTGACAGCAGCCAAGCCAGCGACGCCGATGTTGTGGTGTTGGGTCGTGTCGTATGTCGTGTTGTTGTGTGGGTGTGTGATACTTGTACGAGTATGCGGCGAGACTTTCTAACGTTCCCGATGCATGAGTCCGACTGGCGAGTTGGATCGAAAATATCAGTTTTTTCGACTGTCTGGTCCAGTTGGAAATCATAATCGAAAAGTCTTGTTATTGAAAAGGCGCTTTTTCAACTGCAAAAGAGTTACCATTTTTTGTCTCCGGTCGGAAACCGGCTTTTCCAATCCATGTTTCCGACTGCATTAGAGGCCTAAAAGAGTCAAGCAAGGACCGCCAAAAAATACAGTACCAGATATATACTACCATGGTATGTAGGATACAGCATGGGCCCGCCTGCAAGAACCGCGTAATCTGAGGGAAAGCCTTACCAGCTACAGTATAATATTATTGTGACCCTTTCGTTCTTTTACCTTGAACACCGTAAACTCTTCTATATCGGGTAGGATTTAGTTTGGTTGTTCATGTTGTAAAGTGGCTGTAAAATGTACCGGATTTCCTTCCTGGGAAAACATTGGAAAAGTATTTCCGAGCATCTGGGGGGGGGGGGGATACTGATCCATCCCCGTTTTTTTGTCATCCCCTGGCTTCACGTATACCTGGTGTCATAGTGAAGCTATCGACGCAACTTTCAGAGTTTCTCATGCGCAAGTCTTGTACAGCCATTCACAGTATCAAGCTGCCTTATTTTTTTAGATTTCCGGAACTACTTATATTTAGAGACAGACCGGTATCTGGTAGGATTTGGTTTGGTCTAGCGCTCGGCGCTGAGAAAAGTGCCTTAACCCGTTTATTTACGGGGGACCATAGTTAATAGGACCAAATATTGGTACCAAAAATGGTTAAACATATAGGTTTTTATGTATACCATAGGTCCTACTAACTATGGTCCCCCGTAATAGTACTGAGGTCCGGTTTTGGGGAAACCCCACTCGAATTATTCCGTGCAGCACTTACTGTAAGATCACACTTAAGACACCCCCTGGGACGAAATTCATGCCCGGTTTTCCTCCAGAACATGCCTCAACGAAGGGGTTTGCTTTGGGAAGATTTCATCGAGGAGGTTCGAGCATATAGACGCATCGCTGGGCGTACTCAGTACGCTCTCCACGTCGTCGAGAATCCCAACTTTGAAAGCCGTCCGAGGGTGTGTGTTATCTTATCACCCTGTTGGTGTGATAGTGTGACATACGGTGAGTAGTTTGCCCCCCCCCCCCCTATAAACGGGACTGCAGTCCTAACATAGAAGGGTTACTTCAACTTTTCCCAGCGTCCGCCCAAAATGAGCGTTTTGTTCTTGTTACGGCAGTAGGCTGATTTTTTTTCGTGGACCCACACTGCTGTGCTGTGTTTAGCACGCGTCAACTTTTATGTTGTCCCCACCTGCCTAGAAAGAGGACCCTTTTGCCCTTTGGGACCCCCAGGTGAACGGAGAAAATGGAAACGAAAACGAAAGCTGTGAGACCGAAAAATTCCTCAAAACTCATATTTCGCAAACTGTGGTGATACTACTGTGGTGATATACCGATCGCGCGATCCACGGGGTGTTCAGGTTTTCAGCGTTTTCTACAAACTACCTGGTATTACAGATTTGAAAGCAACGGAATCGATACGTATCAAGTGCCCTGGTGCCAGGGTATGCCATAAAGGGGTCTGCTGTAGTTACGGTATACTCTCCCTCGAGGTGAACCCCGTTGTATATGCCGACCTAACACACGATGGATGAGATACATAAGTACCGTGAAATCGGACAAATCGCGATCTACAGTATATTGGTCACCGATCCCAGCTTAATGATCTAGATATTTCAGGGCTGATAGATGCCTGATCTGTATGATCTGTATGATCTAGCTCGTGCTGCCGGGTGGGAACCGTGTTTATATCCTGCGGGATCTACAGTAGCACATGTTTTCTGGGTTGGATGATCTGTACCGTACAGATCCCGCACAACGTCTCAGAGTGGCAGGTGAGGAGCTAGATGATCCAGATGATCCAGATGATCTTGATGGTGATGTATACGCCTGATTGTGTGCCGTCTTCGACCGCTGGATACGGAAGAGAAAACGATGAGGCGAATGATGGAAGCGCGTTTTGTTGGGCCGCCTGGTATTGCTATTCCCACGAGGGATAACTTAGGGTTGGGTATATAAAAATGGACCGAATCGCCGCGGACATTATGCGTTGGGTTCTTCTAAAACTAAGAGGCCTTGCGAAGGAGGGGTCAGCTCGCCTCCGAATTACGTGGCTGGAGCTACGAGGGAGGTAGGTCGGGTGAATCTAGACCGACAACTGATGGCAGGGTGATCATCTGGGTGCTGGGAGGGAAGTGCTCGTGCGCTTGGTCGGGGTTGGGGTTCGTCGCTCTACGAACGAAACGAAACCCAGCTCCCAACAAAATGTGTCGTCTCTCTCATCTCCTGCGACGCCCTAACCACCCAACCCCGGCTCTTCGGCGACCGCTGCGGTCACGCCCCCCCCCCTCGTCGTTTGCCAAAGTGGGCCAACGTGGCCAGCGCGGCGGCCGTGACTGCTGATCCCGTTGTCCTTGTGGCACTCGTGGCATACACGACTGAAACCCAAGCAAGCGGGCTACCAGGTGCATGATGATTTATCGTGCACTCGTGTACCGCAGGCACCGGGGAAAAAACACAACTAGTGCGACGTTACCGCCTTGTTGGCACTCTGATGGGGGTTTCTGCAATGGAAGCCACCCTCGGCATTGTGAACGAGGAAGGATCATTTTTGGGCTCTTCCAAAAAAATGCTGGTCTGCATGATTTGGGGCATTTTCCTCTTACGTACACCACCTGCGTCATGGGATATTTTTTGGCGCAACAGGCTGGGATTATCATTTTTATGACTGCATTGTTTTACCGTACACGTGCAATGCATTGTCTAATCTAATGGTGCCATGGTGATGGCGCGCCCGTTTCGTGCACCTACGTTGGTTGCGCTTCGGACACACGCACACGCACAGTGTACCAACAGCCGGGCTACTGGAGCAGCTCGATGTGTGGCTGATGGCCGATGCTCTATTATTCGTTTTTATCCCCTATTACGGGGGGCCATAGTTAATAAGACCAAATATTGTTAGTAAAAATAGCGAAACAAGTAGGTTTTTGTGTGTACCGTAGGTCCTACTAACTATGGTCCCCCGTAATAACTAGAATAGCATCAAGGCACTCTCAAATGTGCGCGTGTGTGTGTTTTTTCATGCACCACTGCTTGGCAGTATAGTCGGTGGTAGCCTTGACGGCCATGATATGCTCACATTCGAATAACTAAATGGTCTGTTTTTTCAAGTGCACCACCTGCTGGTAGAGTAGGGGTGGTGGTAGTAGTAGTAGTAGTAGTAGTAGTAGTAGTAGTAGTAGTAGTAGTAGTAGTACTAGTAGTACTAGTAGTAGGACTGTCGCCCTTTACGGCCCTGCATTGCCTGCATTCTCGGCCATTTCAGGCATGCGCGAAGCCGCAGGCAGGCGTCAGCCTGCCCGCCACAGCGAAGCCCGCTTGTGATCAAGTCCGATCAAGTCGCAAGGGGGTTAGCTAAAGCTTCTTCGTGCTACTGATATACCAGGTATAGACTGACTACACACGGGCTTCAGACTGTTAGGGTTACATAAAACATACCAGGCACCAGGTATATATACATATATACCATGTATAGGACTCACTACCCATCAGCTCACTGTGTAACACCAGTAATATTACACTGGGTGATAAGATAGCACACCCCCTCGAACGAATATCCGTGGTGGTTTTCTCTTTACAGAGGGGAGAGTGTAAACAAACAAAAACGCCTCTATGGAAAGATTTCGACGGCTTATTTCGAGATATTTCCAAAGGCTCCTCTCGTACACTACTATGGGCGTAAGTATATGAACATTGTAGACATTAGGGCCCATCGTAACGGGGATTTTTAGTTTCTTCAATTTGTTTTTTTTTTGTTTTTTTTCTAATTTAATTTGCATCTGATTGACCGAAGAGTGAACGACTAAGCAGGCAAATTAGAAAAATTGAATTTGAGCGAAAGTCTTTTGGGACTTTTTTCGTGTGATTTTTCGAATTCCAATTTGGAATTTGGGAGTTCCTCGGAATTGACGTAGCATGTTCATGGTGGGTCAACACCCTCGGTGGAGTCTGGGGCGATTCTAGGCCGCTTCGGCGACCACGATCGAGGCGATAAAACTCGAACCTCAACGAGAGGTGACCGGATCAATAGCCGCGCCCACGCCCACACACCATAGCACATCGTACCCCGGCGGTGGCGCCTCAAAAGTAAAACCATGGCGGCCGCAATCCCAATTTTTCGGCCTGCTCGATCGGCCAACAATCGAAAAAACCGAGCAAATGAGCAAAAAAACGGAGGATACGCTCGGGACCTCGATAGCTGCATCACCGCTGCTGTTCCGCACGTGGCGCTTGAGGGCTTCCTCCGCCCACCCAAGACACTCTGAGAGTGATAGCTTCCTATCCTGCGCGAACAAAAAGAGAAAGAGGCTGGCGGCGGCGCGCACGCGGAAGCGCAAACCTTCGCTCTCGTCTACGCTCGTCGCTGTTTGCCTGCTGGGCGTTGTGTGACGCCGCGCGTTCTTCCAGAAATATGTTTCGATTGACAACTAGTACGCTGTTCCCCGATAGGACACAAACACGTTTTTTTTTTCGAAATCAAATTAAAATTCATTGAAATTAAAAAAAATTACTCCCAAATAGGGTTCCCCGTTAAGATGGGTCCTTACCATGAAGATCAAGCGGTTGCTATGTTTATACGCCCAGAGTGGTAAAGATACATAGATATACATATAATGATGTCAGACGAACGAGAAGACAGGGATTGACAAGGATGTTTTTGTGATGCCGGACTCAGCATCGGAATTTTTCCTCGAATGCACGAGGGTTTTCCTTTAGTTGGAGCGCTCTCTTCGAGGATCGGACTCAACGCCCCCCGCCTTTCGTGTTCGGTTGCGTACCTCACCGCGAACGCGTGCGTGGGCCGAGAGAGACAAGCAAGGCACAGTCTTGGAAATTGGGCGGCAGCCTCGAGCTTTTATTACGAATCTTGATACTGCTGTGAAGTAGTAGAAATGAATGGTCAATGACTTCGAAAAAATGGCATATTTTGTTGTCTTGATTATTTAATAGTTTTTTTTTTAAAATTCCTTTTGAGCACGAACGTGAGTGTGTATGGGGAAACAAGCTGCACACAGCAGTTGCAGCAGTAGCTGCCGCCCCAGCTCGAGCGTTGCTGTTGTGCGAGCAAGAGCACATACGAGTATGTATACGAGTACAAGCACATACGATGCATGTTCGAGTACGAGTAGGCACTCTCGACCTTTCCTATGAATCTTGATCTTATATGGAGAGGCCGTGCAAATGAATGAACGTGGAATGACTTATAAAAAAAATATGGCATCTTTTTTTTTTCTTGGAAAAAAAAAAAACTCTTTTTCGAGCATACATCAAGGTGAGTGCATGAGGGGCCATGTCGCACACAGCAGTTACAACTAGCAGCTGCATCCTGGGCTCGAGCGTTGCTGTTGTACGAGAACGAGCACATACGAGTGTGTATACGAATACAAGCACATGCCATACGAGTACCTACGAGCACGCGTACGCGCGCTCTGTCTCCCAGCATTTGACCCATTTTGATCACAAGAGTTTGGTGCAAGAGGAAACGAGCTGCACGCAGCAGTTACAGCCGTAGCTGCAGGCCGGGCTCGAGCATTGTTGTCCGATCAAGAACGCACACGAGTATGTATTTGCGTACAAGCACGTACGAGTTTGTACGAGTACGAGTACGCGCGCTCTGTCCGCCAGCCTGATATGCTCTGCAAAACTACACATTTTGGAAGAACGCGTGAGTGCTGGAGGGAGAATGTGTGAAACTCGTACTACTGCTGTACCGTACAGAGCAACTACCTCCCCTTCACAGCCAACTCATGGTGTGGAGTGCGTCAGCACGCTCGCTCCTTTAGGATTGATCTGCTGTGCAGTACTGCTGTTTGTAGTACGAGTAATATCTGTACTGCTGTGAATTCCAGCTCGTGAATTCGGCGAGATTTGTTTTTGTTGGTTTTTGGACCTTTAGGCTGGATCTAGGACTTTCGTCATAAAAATGATCCCTTTCGTCGTGAATTATAGATTTTTCGGGGTTTCGATCACACGTGGGGGTGTGTGAATGAACCGGCATGTATGGATACTTCGTACGAGTATACAACTTGAGAAACAGGTACTACGGTACGAAGAAGCCTAAGTGCCTTCTACGTATGATATTATGCGAGTATATCATCTTGATTTCCTTGGGGGTTTTTTTATAGTTTCTTGGCTCGATACTTGTTTTCGAATCTTACACCCGCTTCTTGGGTTTTTGGATGTGAACATATGTTCCGTGTTTTTCATGTTTTTACCTTGAAGTTGGGTGCATTTTTAGGAGCACGAGCATCAATGGAACATGTACCAATACGAGGCAGCTTCAGAGGCAAGCTTCACGCGGCTATTATATTGTAATTGCAGCCCGAGCACGAGCATAAGTTACCGCTGGCCGTTGCTATGTCTGCTGTCCGACGACAACCTACGATTTCAGTTAGTTGTGTTACGCGCCCTCCATCTACAAGAAGTGAGTGGCGAGTAAAATCTACAACAGCAGCAGCAAGCAGCAATATTTTGTGTACTTCGTATTATAAAAACCGAAGACTTGAACGAAACAAAGGCGAAAGGCCGTCAGATCGTCGCTCTGTGCTCTGACGACATAAAATCGGTCTGCGACGCTCGGATCTAGCAAGACAAGCTGACTACCGGTACACTCCATGGCTATGTACCTGGTAGAAAATATACAGCAAGCGGTCAGCAGTCGGCGAGCGTGCCGGCCCCGGATGCTTGATTGAGTCGAAATATTTAACTTCGAACGCGGTCGACACGCCCCTTGGTAGCGGGACCAGAGAGTCGGTCGACGTGGGCTCGGAATTCCCGAAAGCAAGGAAGGCTGTTCCGAGTCACGCGTATATTTCAACCGGTGCCAGGTACAAGGTACATACATACTGTACCTGTCGTTTTTGTTCTGGTTGATATTCCGATCGACATCTGAAGCGCGGAATCGGATTCGCGTAACAGATGGCGTAGATAGTGTGTCCATTAGTAATAGCAGTGTAGTAGACGATTTGGCTCTACTTAAACTCTTGGGATTAGTTTACGGAGTATATATATATGTATGTACCAGGTATATATATTTACACGAGGATTATTTGTTCATGTGCGTAGTGTTGCTTGCTACCTGTCGAACAAGCCGAACGGCTACCCTGCCCTGCCCGAACCATGGATGCGGGCGAAGTGCTGTAGTTGTTGTTTGCTATCTGTCGAGCAAGTGGAACTGCTACCCTGCCCTACCCTACCCGAAGCAAGGCTGCCGGCTAATGCTGGCATCCATGCGGAGCCCGTGGGGGTATATATATAAATAGATACGAGTATATCTAATATACATATATATTATATTTGGTTGTGTGCCCCCCCTAACCCTTTCAGGACCGCAGTCCCGTTTTGGTGACAATCTACTTATAGTTTGAGTGGTTTGTCCCCAAAACGGGACCGCGGTTCCAAAGGGGTTAAGGCATGTTTTGGGGATAATCGACACCGAAATTCATCCCAGAGGGTGTGTTTTGTTATCACCCTGGTGTGATAGTGCGATACCGCTGCACATACAGTAGTCGCAGCAGCAGTGTGCTCTCACAGTAGATGCTACGAGAATAGTCCCTGGTGAGGCAAGCGCTCCGGAGATCAATACCACATACCAGTACTACATACTTTGCGGTAGCCTGGTGAGATGAAACGAGCCCAAAAGTTGTCATTTTTTTGTTGGTTGGATAGCCCTACCCACTGGCCTATTTCCTGCTGTAGTCGCGTGACTGTAGTGACTGCCTAGGCTGGTGGGTAGTGGCACATAGCCAACAGACCCAAAACACATCCCGACAACCCACGCGGCGCTGCTATCAATGCACGCAGTCATTGAGCAACCCCAAGCCACCGCCAGCTTAGAGTATTTCGATTCGTGCTAAACATCGCGCACTAAGATGGCACACAGCACGTATGCACTTTTTTTATGTTCTTTTGTTCTGCCATCACCTTGATTTCCAGCTCTCGCAACTCGTAGAAGGTTCAACCCTCACCCGCCTTCTGGACAATAAGCCATGGTCACAGGTGTCTTCCCTTCTCCCCCCGCCCCCCGCCGCCGCCGCCGCCGCCGCCGCCGCCGCCGCCAATGAGTACCTGGGACACACACCTCCACCCTGGTAATCGGTAACCGTGCCACTTTATTGTTGTTGCGCGTGTATAGGATGTCTTCAGCATTCATTCCCACCGCCTGGACAATACCGTGGTCACAGATTTCTTCCCCTCTTTTTCTCGCTTGGCGCTTGGTGCAAGCAATGCCTGCCTGGTCGGTGAAAACCCGACGTGCGTGCTCCGTCCCGACATTGTAGGGATGCGAGGGTCTATGGTCATGCGACTACGGCCTTTCATGGCGATAAGAACACGCTCCCACTGCTCGCACAGCTTGCCCACTTTCATCCATGTTGGCCAATTTTGGTTTTTTGGCGCTCTCGACAATAAGCCGTGGTCTCGGGTGTCTTCCCTTCTTCCCCCCCCCCCCCCCCCCCCCCCGCGCCAATGAGTACCCCCCCCCCCCCCTCCCGAGCTAGATCACTTGTGCGAGGTAAATAGCCTTTACTCCGCACAAGTGGAAAATATCGTATCACGTAGTGTTTATGCTTAAGGCACCTACGAGGTAGTTACATAGTACTCCCATTGCTGTCTCTGGAAATGCCTACACCGGAAATTAAATCAACTCATTGAAGCTGTCGTCCATATGCAAGTCCGCCTCACAAGCGGTTCTTGGTAGGATGCAGCTCACCCTTCATGCGACTCGCCAGATACCTCACGGCGCTTCGCGCTTGGTGCAAGCAATGTCTGCCTGGTCGGTGAAAACCCGACGTGCGTGCTCCGTCCCGACATTGTAGGGATGCGAGGGTCTATGGTCATGCGACTACGGCCATGCATGAGATCGAGTACATATCTCCTATCTAGTACACCCCCCCCCCCCCCCCCCCCTCCCGGTAACTGTGCCCCTTTAATTTTGTCGCGCATGTATGGAGTGTCTTCAGCATTCCTACTACTCGTCTATTACGGGGGGCCATAGTTAACAGGACCAAATATTGTTAGTAAAAATTGTTAAACATATAGGTTTTTATGTACACCATAGGTCCTGTTAACTATGGCCCCCCGTAATAGCACTGTCATCGATTTTTGCCAATTTTTGTATTTTGTCACGCTCTTTGAGGACGGCAGAAGATGCCTCGCTGCTCACCACGATGGTACATTGTAGTGTTCATGTTATTGCCTTAACCCTTTTAGAACCGCAGTCCCGTTTTGGGGACAAACCACTCAAATTTCAAGCAGTTTGTCCCCAAAACGGGACTGCGGTTCTAAAGGGGTTAACAGTCCTTACATTTTGGTGTAGATTAGTATTACATACCAGGTATCTAGATTAGTATTACACACCAGGCGTCTGGAATATGCGTACGCTTTGTTTGAAACCGTATGACTTGATTGTAGTACAGGCTCAGGTAGGGAGATAACCCGAACGATGAGGGCGGTATATTGGCAGTAGTAGCGCTTGGCACGTCGAATATATGGCGATCTACTGTAGATCATCTACAGATAAATGATCTACAGATAGATCATCTAGATCCTAGCCTGCCGTTCTGGTATGTTGTACAGGATATGTCATAGTCCGAATCCAACCCAGGAAACATGTCCTAGATCATGCATATTATACGGCCCCCGCCCGGCGGCGACATGAGCTACTGTAGATCATACAGACCATACAGATCATACAGACCAGGAATCTATCTACCCAGAAAGATCTAGATATGAAGCAGGAGTCGATTATCTACAGTACAGCATGATCTGGGCGAGGTGTACAAGAGGAGAGTGTGAGCGTGCACCATATACGCGTGTCCTGCAACCGCTTCGTATTGCAGTCCCACAGTTAAAAGCGGTATATCCCCTAACGTCTTCTGCTTCAGCCCGCGTGCTTCACCTATGATGTGGCTAGTGCTGTAAGGCTGTTTGTTCCCTATGCGATGTACCAGGCCTAATTTTTGTCGATTCGATTTTGGCTTTCCTGACGTTTTGAATGCGTTTTTTTTGCCGAAAAACCGAGGGAATCAGTCATACACTTTACGGAATGAGTCCATAATCGCCGAGAGGTACCCAGCTCTCAAATCCATCCGCTTCTCCGGAGGCGTAATCCGAGTTTATTTACCACGGTGCATAATGGGACGAACAATATTCTGAATCTGTCCTTTCGAAAATAGGTTTATTTTTGGATTTGGAGGTACTTCAGATTTTTGCACACGTAGGACGGACAGATCAACTACAGATATATCAGATAGACCATCTACAGATAGATCAGATACATCGTCTACAGATAGGTCATACAGATCATCTGCAGATAGATCATTTAGATCATCTAGAGGGTAACCTACCGTTACGATAAGTTGAGCAGGATCTGTGTAGTACATACCCAGCCCAGGAAACATGGGCGACATAGATAATGCACATTCCACAGCTGCCACCCAGCACCGTGGGCTAGATCATATAGATCGTGCAGATCAGGGATCTATTTGATCTATCTGCCCTGAATTATCTACTGTAGATCATCCAGTGGGAGTAATCTGCAGATTATGTGTCCCAGCTGTGGATTTTCGCGATCAGATTCTGGCTGGTGGGCAATAATTCGATTGCGCCGGCGGAGAAACTTATTTTTGAGCTGCCTACCTCTCGGAGAAGAGGTGGACTCATTCCGAGAAGCGCACGGCCGACTCTGCCGGCGTAAAACGTCTGCAGTTGGTTAAAAAGCCTAAATCGAATCGGAAAAAAAAAACGCACGCCTGGTAGGAAACAGCCTAAGCTTTGGTTGTCTGGTCCTTTTTTCCCCTGTGATGCCCCACGGTAAAAAGGGTTGCAGTTTACAGTCGGCTTTCGCCCGACCCGACGTGCTTTTATAGGCGGCTTCGCTGTCGACATGCAGCACCGTACATCCCAGTTGCCGTACATCGAAGCCACGGTACCCTGGCACCACTCTGACAATTGAGTCGACCGTTGACCACGCCAATCCAACGGGTTTTTGATTTCTCTCGCGATAACCGGTTGACACTGACTAAAATCCTGTACGTAGCAACGTGTTTTTGTCGTCTTGTATACCCTAATGAAAACGGGTTCAATCTGATATCCAGCAACGTTCTTTTTTTTTCCCAACGAAATCATGTTCAAACTGTTCGCCAGCAAGTTTTAAACTGGTGCGTAACATGGTTTTTGCTTTCTTGCCTATTAATAGCGAAAACAGATTCAAGCTAATACCCAACAACAACAACATTTTTTTGTTCTTCCCTACTGAAAACAGAATCAACACATTTCAAACTGATACCCGGCAAGGTTTTTTTTTTTATCGTACCCAGCAGCGTTTTCTTCTACTTCACGAACGAAAACAGGTTCAAGCTGATACTCAATCAACATTTTGATTTTTTCCTTACCTATCGAGAACAGTTTCAATAGATTCAAAGCGATTCCGAGCGGTTTTTGTTTTAGCCAGCAAGGTCGTTTTTTCGTTTTCTTCCCAAACGGATGCAGGTCCAAACTGGTGCCAGGTACCCAGCATATTTTTTTTTCCAACCAACAACACCCTTTTTTTTTCTTCTTCCGTCAATTGACGAAAACAGGTTCAACCTGATACCCATCAGTTTTTTTTTTCCCCTGACCAGCATCGCCGTTTTTGTTCCGTTCTTCACCTTACGAAAGCAGGTTCAAGCTGATACCCAGTATCGTGTCCGGACCGTTCATCGTCCGCAAGGCGGTAGGAAACAAGCCTGCGCTGTTGGGCCGCAAGCTCAGTCAGAGATACTTTCGAGGAAGCGGCTACGTGGAGACGGACGTCGGTGAGAGGACGTCGTCCAAGCTTTTTGTACGTGCAACAGACCAAGATCTAGATTATATAGATCATCTAAATCCTATATATCATCTAGATTCTATAGATCATCGAGATCCTACAGGTCATCGAGTTTCTATAGATAACCTAGATCCTATATGTCATGAGATCATATGTAGCATCTGGACCCTACAGATCATTTGGACCCTATAGATCACCTAGATCCTACAGATTATCTAGATGCTATAGATCATTTATATCCTGTATTTGCCCTTCGCGCATGGTACAGGTCACGATACTGCAGCAGGTCTTACAGATCATCTACAGCAGATCGTGTATTTGCCTTCCACACATGGCACAGATCACGATCTAGATCATATGAAAGATACAGATCCTTTGTTGTGCGAGAACCGCATCATACAGATACCACCCAGCAAGTGTGCGCAAAGAGCTGTGTCATACAGATCTACTGCAGAATCATCTATAGGGATACATTTTTTTTCGGTTTTTCTAGATCCCATTATTTTCTTCGCCCTTATATTCTCTCAGATCAACCATTGGGTCACTAAGTAGGGTCTTATCCCTACCTACCTACCCACCTACTTGCCTGCCTGCCTACCTACCTACCTGCCTACCTACCTACCTACCTACCTACCTACCTACGGTCCTACGGGTTGTGCCTCGCCTTTTTATGGCGAGAAGACTTCGGCCCTTTCTCCCCTCGTCGACTGTCGTCGAATCACACGCCTACCCACGCTACTATGAAAAGGCGCTCTGAGCAGTTGATTCCCCTTCTTTTTTTTGTTTTCTCTCTTCTTTTTTTTGCTAATACACTCCCATTCATATTGTCCGACCCACGCAGGATTCGAACTCCGGCACCCACTCTCATAAAATAATATTAAAATAGCACTCATGGGTACTATTAATAATATTTTTAATAATAATAGTTCGTAGCACTCACGCCTGCCCCCAAAGGCTTCGATGCCGAAGTAGGATATTTGATCTCTAAGCTTGGAGTGCGAACGAAACGGCTGCGCGGAGACAGCCGTCGGTAAAAGAGTCGGGGTACGGAGACAGCCGGTCGGTAAGAGTCACACGGTAGGGACGGGGGGCCGCCTACAGTATGTTTTTTGTCAGGTGCGTCTCTCAAAAGGGAGGATCTGCACCCACTTTTGCGACACATGCCATGTTGTGGGGACAGTTTTACTTGAAATTAGAGACATATTTATGTTTACTTGAAGCATGTATGGGCTCACTTGAAGTATTTATGTACGTACAGTGCGGCACTGAACGGGTTAACGTCGTCCGCTACTTATCGCCCTGTATGGAGTGGAATGCCGCCAAGTGTGTGTCGGCTGTACCGGTATACTCTTACGGGGGGCCATAGTTAATAGGACCTATGGAACACACAAAAACCTATATATTTACCTAGGTTTACTAGCTATATCAGGTCCTATTTACTGTGGTCCCCCGTAATAGTAGTAGGGTCAACCCTTAGGAGTGCGTAGATATGTTTTGGATCTTGCCGTTGTGATACTTACAGTAGTACGTAGATAGTGCCGCTCAACGGCATTACAGATAGACGCCCCGATTTTGACTCGAATCGTTACATTCGAACCGCCACATCCGACCTTGCCTTACCCCTTTCTGCCCGTCCGTGATTCGTGGGAGAAACGCCTCTATTTGACTCAAAACCGTCACATCCGACCTTGCCTTACCCATTTCTGTCTGTCCGTTGTTCGTCGGAGAAACGCCTCGATTTGACTCGAACCGTCACATCCAGACTGTCATACCCGACTCTGTATTTTCCTCTTTCTATCCGTTCGTGGTTCGTCCGAGTAACGAGTAACGTCTCGATTTGGCCCCAACCGTCACATTCCAACAGTCACATCGTAACCGTGCGTGGTTCGTCGGAGTAACGAGTAGCGCCTCGATTTGTCCCCAACGGTCACATCCCAACAGTCACATCGTAACCGTGCGTATTTGACCCTTGCTTTACCGTTTTCTGTGCCCCTCCGTGGTTTGTCGGATTGACTATGGGAATGCCTTTGGGAATTGATACCGTTCTCCGGCGTGCAGACGTCGGGAGCTCAATCATAGCCGAGAAGATCGTGTCATTGTGCCGGGGCTACGCGCGCAGCCTCACGGTGGAGCTGGGCATCTGCTTGGAGGGCAGGTAGGCACGCGGACGGATGACGGGCTCGTTTCGAAGAAAAATGTTATTAATACTATTCATACTTTTAATATGAATAGTATGGTGCAGTCGTACGCTATTGCTATTGAGTAGGAGGCCGGGCTTTCTTGGGCGCGTGGACGCCTCTTCTCATCCGGGACAAAGAGTGGGTAGGTAGATCTCTGGTGTAGATGATTTGCACCATGTGCTATTCGTACTACTGTTGACGGTGTTTCCCCGGTGGGATCTGCTTGGCATGACTATTACATTGCGCGCATATTTGCTGGGCGGAAGCTCAATTCTTATGCAACGTCTCGCGTCTCATAATAACGGCAAATATAAGATCTAGATGGTGGTAGATGATCTGTAGATGATCTAGGTGATCTACAGATGATCTACATCGCGATCTGTCCGATGTGCGGAAGAATTCCGGGGCTCTTCACGGGCCACGGCCCGGCCCGCGGATCGGGTCGGGAGGTTTTTGAGATCTCACGGGTCGGGTCGGATCAGAAGTTTTTTTTAACTCTCACGGGTCGGGTCGGGTCGGGTCTCCCAGACCTGACCGGCGAGGTTTGATGTGACCCGTGAAAAGCACTGAAAATTTCAGGCAAAACCACACAACAATTGACCATGCAGATGTTCTCGTTTATTTATTTAATTCTCGTGTCTCGCGGCCCTGCTTCCCCTCCTCCTCCTCCTCCTCCTCCTCCGCTCAAACGCCCCCTTTACCCTCTCGCTGGTGTCCGTTGTTTTTACACGACACAACCACCACCACGCAGGTGCACCGAGGAGTTGCCAGAGAAGTGCCTCGGCGTTATTCGCCTCGTTAACCTGGACCTGGACGGAGCAGAACCTCTGGAACATGTCAACCCGGCGAGCCCTTCCACTCCTTCCCTACCTGAGGGGTTATCGCCCAGCGAGGGAGAGCCTGCTTCGTTGGGTAGCAGGAGAGCTGGAAGGCCGGGGCGATCTGGCGCGGCGGGGACAGAAGGACCCGGTTCGGTAGCCGTGGGCGGTGGGGAAGCTGCTGCCCCCTCGCTCCCAGGGCGAGCGAATGCGACGAATGCCTAGGCTGTACCACTCTTTCCGACTATGCACGGACTGTTTTTGGGGGTCTTGATTCTGAAAAATACATGCCAAAACACGAAGTCCTTTTACGGTTGCGCCCAAAAAGTGGTTGGTACGTGCAAGGACCGCGTTTTGTGTGTGTTAATTTTTGAAGAAGGAAACCGAAAAATCAAGCATGGTCCGTGCGTTTTCTGCGCACGGTGGCAGAGTGGCGAGAGTGATGCACCGAAACTAGTGTGGGCGGGGGAAAACGATCCTCATCTTGATTGGCAGAAAAGAAAGACTGCTACGCGGCTGGAAGGAGTGCGTTGCTTTGCGGGGGAGGGGGAGGAGGGAGGGGGAGGGGGGAGGGGGGAGGGGGGAGGGGGGCAAGGACTATCTGATTTTGGTGTCTACCTCTTTTACGACTGCAAAACAAATCCCACACTATTTCCATGTAGTTTGCCCCCGAAAATGTGGGTGCGGTCCTTACGGGGTTACCGATCGGGGGTTGGGGCCCGGGGTGCAGGGAAATATGAGGACCCTTCACGGGTCCATGACCCCATCCGCGGGTCGGGTCAGGAGTTTATGTAGGCTCACGGGTCGGGTCGGTTCGGGTCGGGTCGGGTCAGGAGGGTTTTAAACTCTCAGGGGTCGGGTCACCGTCACCCGATCCAACCAGGCCTTTGTTTTGCCCCGGGAGTTTTGACCCGACCTGTTACGTGTTTCTTTTCTTGGTACGGCTGGCACGAGGAACCCTTTGGTTTTTCGTGTTTTTTCGTTTTGTTGATGCTTTTTTTTTCGCCCTCGACTTTATGATGCTGTGCGCGAGGGGTGGAATGGACTGGGGTATGATGGTGATTTTTTGTTTTTTGGTCTGTAAACACGCGCCCTGTCTGATCGACCGTGGCATGTGTAAGTCATGAGGGGCTTTGCGGGTGTCTGATGCTCGTTGTCTGTTCGGGCCTTGCTTCAGCCGGTCGCTCTGGGCTGTGGGTGCGACTCGTGGCCATCTGATGTTCACTGTCTGTCTGTGCCTTGCTTGAGCCGGCCGCTGTGGGCTGGGTGCGACTCGTTGCCATCATCGGTGTGTAAGGGGTCGAGCGCCCTAAAGAGATGGCCCATTCCCCAGTATACTGTAGCAGGCCAGTATACTGCTGTACCACGCAAGTATACCGTACCACGGTCGCGTGCAGTACCACGCAAGTTAAACTGCTGTGCCAGGCCGTGCACAGTACCAGGTATATGGGTTTTACCACCAATATTTCCCCGGAGATATGAAGGGGTTTTTACCCTTTTAATAGTGGTGCACTGCACGGCACTGTACAGGTGACTCTAACTCCAAGTATTAAGTCCCCACAACGGGAGAGCGGTCCTTATCGCCTCCTTAAGATCGTCAAGGTCTCCTTGAGGCGTAAACGGGTGAAAACGACGTATTAAACTCTCTAGGTAGGAACGGCAACGAAAAAGCGCATGCTGATTTCTCTAGTGTCTTGGGTGGCCTGGATATCGTTTACTCCTATACGAGCTATACCCGTGTCGTACATATATCGCTGCCCTAATATATATATATATACTGGCATACATCTGGTGCTGCTATTAATAGTACCTGGTGCTGCTATTACTAGAGCGCACTACGGTCAGTCAGAGGGGTATCCCTAAAATGGGGGCCCTCCGTTTTACGAACCCTCTCCTGTCCGTCCCGTGGGGCCCCAAAACTCGCATGCCTGAGGGTCGAGCGTCTTCCAGTGTCGATCTGCTACTACTTTTTCTCCCTCGAGGCGCCTTCTCCTCGCGTGCCGTATGACGCGACGCGCAAGATCAAGATAATAAGACACGCACCCCCTGGGGCGAATTTCCAAAGCTGATTTTTCCTCCACATACGGCGGAGCGGAGAGAGAGCAAACGCCCCGTGCGATGCGTCTATCCGTGTGGCGAGGTGTTCACGACATATTTCCAACGCCACCGCTTGCGGTGTGTGTGCGTGTAGTGCCAGTTTCCCCCCCCGCTTGTTTTTGACACACTACGGGCTTGGAAATGCACCTCAAGGGGTGGTATTCTCTGGCGTGCTTTACGGTAGCCGGCTTGCAGCGGCTTACGACCTTTACTTTATAGCCGTGGTAGATTAGTAGTCAACTTCAAGTTCCGGTCGGTGAGTCGCACGTAGTGGCGGTGGTTGGTGATTTTTGGGAGCCGAGGCGCAGGGGGGGCGGGATGGGTGGTGTCTGATGGTCAAGTTCCCATAATTTTATTTTTTTTGTTAAGACGACAAATGAGGGAGTTTCATCGTGTACGATCATCAGGTATGTCTAAAATACCTGGTGCCTTGCGGTTTCCGGCGTATCTTGGTAAAAAAGCGATGCGAGCGCCCTTCGTCTTCAATTTTTTCGTGGCGGCGGCCGGGCGGGTCGCGGGTCCTTCGGTCTTAAACCCCTTTAGAACCGCGGTCCCGTTTTGGGAACAAACTATTTGAAATTTGACTGGTTTGTCCCCAAAACGGGACTGCGGTTCTAAAAGGGTTAAACCTTTCTTCTTTCGAAGCAGGACGCCACCAGAACGGGGCTTGACGTGATACTATGTGATACTATGTGTTATTATCTTTTATGACACCAACACCGCCACACCGCACTTCACGTGATGATACATACCCGCATGCACTATTCCTTTGGACACATACATGTTTCGTTCTGTACTCAATACTTTTTCAAGCATTTGGTTATTTCATTCGCGCTGCTTGCACCACTGCACCACTGCTATTTATATTTGTAGCGACTGAAGCGGCGGCAGCATTGGTGCATCGGTTCACTGCGAGATTGCGAGTGCATGGCTTATCGATGTGTGACGTAATTTCATCGGAGCAAATGTTTTATGTTCACACGAACAACCGCGGCGTCCCGAAATCTCTAATATCTCAGCAGAATAAATATCAAAACAGCGAGACGTTGATTGACATCGATCGCTGTTCGTACCTATTAATAGCGCTTTTTTCGTGTCTTTAGGGGGTGGGTTGGCTGGACTTCCATTTATGGTACCACACCAACACACAACGATGTTGCACCTCATTGCTTGTGCACCATTGATACTGCGGGGGGGGGCATATACCATTATTAGTAGTATTAATATTACGGGGGACCATAGTAAATAGGACCAATTATTGTTAGCAAAAGAAGGTAAATATGTAGGTTTTTATGTGTACCGTAGGTCCTATTTACTATGGCCCCCCGTAATGTTAGTACTCCGAACCAAAATGCGGTCTGTTTACATAGAGGAGAATGTGCGTTTTTTTATGCATCGTGTGTTTTGGTTAGTATGCCCTCCCCCCCCCGTTCAGTATTGCTACTGGTATACCTGTAGTATTACTACTACTACTACTACAGCTATTAATAGCTGCTGTTGTAGCATTGCCTTATAATTGCAACAATAATGACATCGCTAACGAAAGATAGCATCGCTTGCAAAATCCGCCAGAAGCGCTGACCGCACACACACGCTCCGCTCCGCTCCTACTCCGTTGTTTTTATAAAGCGTCTTCCCCCTTTTTTCCCCTGTTGCCTTTTACCGGCACGCTAAAACTGCCGACAACCGACCGGGATATCTCGGAAGCTTTTTCGATCGTAACTTTTCCTTTTTTTTGGAGCAAATACAACGCAGCTCATCAAACAGATAGATGCATGCACACACACGGGGCATTCATTCCTTTCCTGTCTGTCCTTGGAGCACGCACGAGAAGACACCGTAAAAAAACTACATAGTATTCATACACAATAAAAAGCAGAGACAAGCTCAAGATTCTTGGACCCACTGTACCTGGTATACACCTCTGGAACATGATACCTGCATATATATATATGTATATCGTATGTACGGTAGACAACATAACTGCGTAGTAGACAGGGCCGTGCCGCCTGCCTGTCTGTTGGTGGCTGCTGTTTTTGTTGGTGGTGGTGCTGTTTGTTGTTGTTGTTGATGTTGATGTTGTTGATCGCGGGCTCTGTGAATGGGATGATCGTGCCTGGTTGACACACTTTGATGCTTGTTTTTTGTGTGTCATTTCTTGCGGTATGTGCCGTCCTGGCACGTTTCTGAGACTGTTGTGTTTTTTGGTGCGGGCAGTGCTAATAATGGTTGGGGGGGGGGGGGAAGGGGGGGGGTGGGGGGGGGGGGGGGAGGGGCACGATGGGCTCGTTGTTATTTTTTATTTACGTCAGTTTATTATGCGTTCGTTTCGAAGTTGTTGTTGTCGTGCTTGTGACAGCAGAAGAGTTAGTTGCGGTTTGTTACTATTTTTACTAGCTAATACCGGCAGTTTCTACGGTACTTTTTATTGCTGCTGGTGGTGCTGCTGTTGCTGCTGTTGCTGCTGTTGCTGCTGCTACTTGCTTGCTGGTTGTTTTTTTATGGTGTTGTCGCTGTGCGTGCGGTGGTGATGATGGAGGTGTGACGTTTTGTTTTATTGACCGATTCAACCTTGGTACGACGTAAGTAATCAAAATCGATCGCAGAATCCAACCCGCCCTTCTGCTACCACCGCGGCCGGTACCTACTACCTACTACTGCTCTAGTTACAGACAGTTAGGGCTATAGGGTTACCATTGCTTGCAAATATCAAATAGACTACTACTCGTATAGACTATACTATGATATCAAGTGCGCGTGTGCGTCAGACGAGTGATACTGAGATACATACATGGATGGAGCTAAAATATTCCTGTACGTATGATATCATATGCATGGCTTTTTATCGCATGCCCCCTTCCCTGCCTGGCATGCCCCCCTCTCTCCGGCTTGTCATTGCGTCACGATTGCCATAGATTGCTATGTTCTATTAAAGTTCACAACCGATTCCCTGAGTGTTGCATTCCGTTCGCTACAGGTACTCTACCGATTCTGTCATGTATCGCCTGATGATGGAAATCGGTTGCTTTCTTCGTCCGTTCTCAACATGCATACAGCTTGCAGCTTGCAGCTTGCAACACACAACGTTGCCGAAGTCGGCAACAACACCCTCCTCGTCCAACCGTCCAACTGCGACCTTTTAGCACTATACACTGGCGAACGGCACGGCGACCCATGTATATACTTATATCTAGTATATATCGCTGTCGCTGCACTTTCAGCATACAGCATGTACTCGCCATCAAGAGACAACCTAATCTGACCAAGCCTCGACACTATTGTAATGATTGTTACGTTTGCCGTCTGACAATCAATGTGCAATGTGTGTCACTCGCAAAAACGAACGAAAGAGTGCGACCCCACGGGTATAGATGGATCGTTGAGCAGTCTTTGGGGTATAATAGGCTATTCTGTAGGGTCTGGTGGCGTGGTAGCGCTTGACGCGAAGCACGGTTACCGGTAATGTATTCACGTGTATAGCGCCCCCCCAATCCAGCAACAAATATACCACGGTACTCGTCAGCAGCGTGACCCTATACCAAGTAAAAGTCGTATTAACAGATTCTGCATGTGCTTACGTATAAAACGGAACGCGCGGCTGCTGCATGCGCGGTTGTTTTAATTGCTGTTGCTGTTGATGTTGCTGCCTTTGTGGTGGGTAGAAGCTATTATTACGGGGGGCCATAGTTAACAGGACCAAATATTGTTAGTAAAAACGGTTAAACATATAGGTTTTTATGTATACCATAGGTCCTGTTAACTATGGTCCCCCGTAATAGTTTTTTTGGTTCAGTGCCTGCCGCCCTCTTTCTTTTGGATAAGCCCCGCGTTGGGGACGTTTCGGTCTCGATCTTGGGCGTTTTGGAGGTGGGGGCGATGCCGTACAAAAACACGTACACACCCGCCATTATTGCCTCTCTGTAGACTCCGCGAGCAGCTTACTCTTTCATGCCGATGCCGGTCGGGTTCCACAATCCCTCATCCAACAAAACAGACGAGGCTGCTGCAGGCGTTTATATTTCTTCTGGGCAAACCCGATTTCTCCCCTACAGCAACTAACTGACGGCCAGCTGCCACCCTTACCAGGTACCACGCTGGACTGAAAAGTAAGGACCGTTGGGGTCTAAATATGAAAACCAATCGGTCCTTATATATCCCTTACCCTTTCCGGCCAGAGCGCTTGCGAAACAAGCGAGCCAATGCACCAATAGCACCGATACATACATACATCGTCGGGGCAGTGCCGACTGAAAACGGATCGCAACCCTCGAGTAAATCCGAGGTCCGGGCTCAACGGCCAGTGGACCCCAGACTGTGTTTTTAATAGAGATATACTAATAATGTAATAGAGATATACCCCATTCACTAAGCTAACAGCCAGCGGGGTCCCGGGTTGACAGCCAGTAGACCCCGGATGGTACTTTTTTACTATTACGGGGGACCATAGTTAACAGGACCAAATATTGTTGGTAAAAATGGTTAAACATATAGGTTTTTATGTATACCATAGGTCCTGTTAACTATGGTCCCCCGTAATAGAGATGGCCTAGCCGTCAGCGAGACGCCAGCTTAGCAGCCAGTGGACCCCGGATTGTGTTTGCAATAATAGGTATACACCGTAACCACAGAGCGAACAGTCAGCGCTCACTATAAACTTGGTGGTCAAGGTGTGTATCTAATTACTGGCACATAGCAAACGTGGGGGGCACATCAAAATAATTTTCCTGACGACGTACATAGCCAACACTCCCTGTTTTAAGATTCGTCCGTCCGGGGTGAGGGGGGGGGGCGTACTCGTTCAATCGTGGTTGCATGCCTCAGGCATTTGGCCGTCGACCACGTGCACGCATCCCTTTCGGAACGGAACGCCGTTCCTACCCCTCATCGAGGTGGGAGCGTCAGTCGCACTATAACGTCAAGTAAGTGTGGTCAAGTGGTACGCTGTGTTGAGAGTGGTTTAAATCCCTCCCCCCTCGCCCACGAACGCCTCGCGCTTTCCGTGAAACCCGACCGCGCATACGAAACATCTCTTCATCTGATCAGCCGTTGGAGAGCCGAATACCTCCTGACCACACCTCACTCTCAGAGGACATCGGCCTTCGGAAACATTGTTCATGTTGTCTGACAGTGCACCACCACTACAAGATCACCTTGGTATTGTCTGTCGAGGCTGAAGCGTGTGGGTATGATGGCGATACAGAGTGTTTAGGAATTTTACGCTTTTTTCCGGCTCTGCCGGCGGGGGGAGGGGGGGTGGGGGGGGGGGGGGGGCGTACTGAATGGGGGAAGGTGAACCCATGTCATGCTTGGCCGTAGTCGTATCGCCGTGTTGACCCTCGCATCGCGGGCATGTCGGTATGTCGGGTTTCCTCAGGTATTGCTTGCTCCGAGCTACGCGAAGCGCCGTGAGGTGTCTTGGCGAGAGTCGCATGAAGGCTGAGCGGCGTCCTACCAAGAACCACCTGAAAGGCGTATACGTTTGAATAAATGGGCATGGCAGCTTCAAATTGTTGGATTTGTTTGCTGGTGTGGGGCCACTTCCAGAGACTGCAAAATGAATGAGTATCCCATGCATCTGCCTCGTGGTGAGGGGGGGGGGGGGGGGGGCGGGGGCGGGGGCGAGGGTAAAATATTAGTGGTGGGCAGGTAGTAGTTTCGTTCGTTGTGGTCTGTGTGTGAGTTTTCGCTATGCCCCCCTTCGCGGTTCGAAACAACTTTCTAAACGGGGAACAATGACAAGCAATCATGCAAGCATCCATTATCTGCACGCGGTCTGAAGAGGAATAAAGACCCGCGCCCACATCACATGCGTATGAAAAGGAGAGACGGACACAGACGGATCTTGCGACTCTACTCGTATACCAGGTACCTGGTACGAGTTATATCAACTATATACCAGATACCAGCATTACAATACCTTACCTGCAGGTGCTATAAGCAGTACTACTATTAATATTAACATGGTGAGTATATATAGGAGCACACACTCACTCTCTCTCGTATTGTATACATGTACATCATGCACGGCGCATGCATATCATGTCAGGTGACAATTCTTCCAAGGAGTGTATCTTGTAGGATTTGTTGTACCTGTGGGGCAACATGTCTAAATATGTATATGTACTGCTGCTGTTTTGTATCACTATTATTAATATTAATAGTATTACGGGGGACCATAGTTAATAGGACCTGTCGTATACATAAAAACCTATATATTTCAACATTTCTACCAACAATATTTGGTCCTATTAACTATGGTCCCCCGTAATAGTAGTATAGTATATATATATGTATGTACGGTACCTGGTATTATAATAATAGTATTAATAGTACCAGGTATACCTGGTATGTGACACCAGGTATTCTATAGCAGCAAGCAGCACATTCTCAGCAGAGTTTACGTCATTTCATTTGTACTCCCCTTCTCCGTCGCTTTTTTATTACGAAGGTTTTCGTTCCTGTTGTCTGTTATTGTTGTCTGTTGTTGCCACATCGAGCCACGACAACACAACAACTTCTTTTAGCTCTTTCCGACAAAAATCGGCACGTCGGACGAGGTTTTGGTTCGCACGTATACTTGACAACCCTTTAAAACCGCAGTCCCGTTTTGGGGACAAGCCAGCCAAATTCCAAGTAATATATCCCCGAAACGCGACTGACTGCGGTCCTACAGCAGCACAGCATAATTTAGGTTAACCTGGGGCATACCTGGTAGATATTTATTGGTAGTTTCTTTCAATCGATATTAATAATAATAGAGTTGGTTGATGACAAGATCGCGACGGACTTATTTTCCCTTTTTCCTGTTGGTCTGGTGTTGTTGTCGTTGTTGCGGATAAAATGCAAAGAAGAAACGAAGCAGAGAACGAAGCAGGATGTGACGAGGATCTTCTATCTCTCTCGCACGGAACACGGAACACACACACACGCGACGTCGAGCGTCATCAGCGGACAACGAACACAGACAGCACCTTCCTCTCTCCTACATATTTTCCCTACTATTTATTTCCATGGCCAACCACGTGTGTGTGTGCGTCCTAAGTCTGCGGAGAAAGCTGTGTATAAGTCCGCCGGTTATATCATACCTGGTATACCTGGTACGAGGCGAAGAAAGAACGAAGCACGCATCCTTCATGTATATGCCGACAGCACAACAGGAGGTTTCTGTATCTACTCTGTATCTGTATCTATAAAAAGCAATGGGCCGCGCAAAACGGGGGGAAAACGGTTAGCCACTCTGAACGGGAATATAACCACCGTTTGATCCAACAGAATGAGTTATATTCGTTGCTTACATTTACGACCAACATTTGTGCTTTTAGCCACCAACGGGCCGGTCTCCAGACTCCAGGTGGTGTTTCAGCCTAAGAAAACTGGAGAACGTAGTTCTCAAGGTTCCTCCTAAAATTTCTGGTGTACTCGGTAGTCTACTTTCAAGTCAATCCAGGTTTCCGTGCAAAAAAAACAAACGGCCGTTACATTCCGTAGAAATGCGGCGGAATAAAGGAAAACGGACGGGGAAAAGCGGAAGATTGGAGGCGGAACGCGGAACGGAATTCAATTCTGATGAGCCGGGATTCACCCTTTCATAGTAGCGTCGAGGCCAAGTCGTCATTCCAGTTTTTCACGGGCAGTCTCTACTTGTCTCCCGGCTCAGAGTCGAACCTACCCTCCCTCCCTTACGTCCCTCGAGGCATCAGGGGACGACCGAGCTAGTCGATCATAGCTCTGCCGTGGAGAGCCACCTTCCGCTCGAGGAGGAAACGAAACGTGAGTCAAGCCGGGGTGGTGGTGGTGGTGCAACCAGCTCTTCTTAAAAAAAGCTGAATCAGATCACAATCTGTGAAATGTCACGAATTCGCACGTACTCGCTAGGTTGTGAGTACGTTTCGTTCTACTTATCGTTCTACATTCACAAACAAGGCGACCAGGTTATTCGCCTCTCGGCGACGGGTTTGGGCCAAGCTGCCACTCGGTGCGAGCCCCCCCCAAGGCCCAGCAGAGAAGGGGCGGAGGGGGTCATTAGCTTTGGCTTCTCGCGCGAGTGTGTTTCCAGAGCCGCTCGAAGAATTACACCCGCAGCCGCGTATTGCCTACAAAGTGCAACTTTAAATTTGTAGCAATTTCAAGGTGTCGATTTGCTTTGTAGCTGCACCGGTCCTCTCTCTCTCCTTCCCTGCCTTGGTTGGCAATCACTCAGTCATCCATCAGGTCTTGGCTGTCTCGTCTGTTGCGTCAACATTAGGAAGTTCGTTACTGTTAGGCTCTGAGAGTCCTGCCTGCGCTCGGCTGGTTCAACGCTTGAGCACACACATACGCTCGCACGCGCGCGGCCCACCCGATTTCAACCGGATAGAGGGTCCCTCATCCAGACGCGCTTGCTTCTTTTTTTTTCTACTCTTTCTCTCCGCTATTTCCGGACGTCTCATCTCTTTTTGCTTTGCTTTGCTTTGTCTGCATTGCTGCTGACTGCTGCTGTGCTCGTCATGCTCGTACGTACGGTAGCTTATTTTTTTAGACGGCAGCAGTACTGAGGTCTCCAATTCCGGGGACACACCAGCAGCAGCAGCAGCAGCAGCAGCAACACTTGCAAAGAACACCATCAACGTGAACAGCAGCAGCGGAAGCGACAACACGGGCACTTCGCAGCAGCAGCAGCTGCTGCAGCAGCAAGGAGGCCCTCAGGGCGGAATGGACGATCTGCCAACCCTTTCCATGGAAGTGCTCCGCGTGAGCTCGCACAAGGTGGTGGATACCCTCGCCCACTCCCAATCCACGACGAACATGAGCAAGTCCATCAGCGGAGCCTCCCTCTCCTCTTCTCAGGCGACTCAGCGAACCAAGTGCGGCTCCGAATTCAGCTCCGCAGGAGGCTCCGCCCGGTTCGCCAACCTCTCCAGCTCCTCGCAGGCCGCGGACGCTCTCGGCAGCAGCTGCAGCATGGCCGACTCTTCCATCCCGCGGGTTGCCGCATCCCGGCCGGCCGCCGCCCCGGGGGGGGGCAAGACTGTAGTGGGAGGTGTAGCACCGACGATGGAGGGGATGTTGCGCCGCAGAGCACGATTTTCGGGCTGGAAAGCCGAGGCTGGGTACTTCGAGCTGCGCTCGACCGTGCTCCTCTCCTTCTCCACCAGCGGCAGCAGCTTTAGCAGCAGCAGCAGCAGCTTTAGCAACGGTGGTGGTGTTGGGAAGCATAGAACGGGGGGAGCGGGCGGAGGAGTGCACCACAGCAGCGGACTCGCCACCCTTGCCGCCAAGATTATGCACACGCAGACTAGGCGGGCGGGGGCATGGAGCTGGAGCCTGGATTTGGCCGGAGCGGAGCGGGTGAGGGAGCTGCCTGCCCTGACCAAGAAGGAGACGTTTGCGTTTGCAGTGGAGTTTCCGGCCAGCAGCAAAAAGAAGACGTTCATCGCGGCCACCGGGTCGGCAGACGCGAGAGAGCGCTGGATGGTGGCCATCGACCGCGCTAGACAAAGCGTTCGTCCGCAGGTGATTCAGACTTTTCGCTTTTTCTTTTCGTTTTTGAGTCGTATATTATTACTGCTCACTGCTTTGTACTCGCTGCTCAAGTATCTATTGCGCTGGACGGGAACGTGGGCAACGTTTATAATACGGAGGATACGAGACATTCTTATTAATGGGCAAACGGTCCTTACAATTCCGTCCAGAGTGTACTTCACACCCAAAACGTGCTTACACTTTCGGACAGAATGTTATACACTTACCTGGTGGGGTAGACTACGTTGCGATTTGCTTTCTGTACGTTTTCGTACGAGTATTATTATTAATAATAATAACGCACGTAGAGATAATATTTCCGGTGTTCTACCGGTACGGCTATGTAGCTCCTTGATTTTGGTACTCTTATTATTAATAATAATAATGTTAATGTAAAATAGTTTCGTAGATGGTGAAAGACTCTCCAAGCAGTGAAGCATACAGCAGCAGCAGCAGCAGCAAGCATCTCGACCGTCTGTGTAAAGAACAAACAGGCAGCAAGCAGCCAGTACATACGAGTATGCCCCAGCAGTTGATGTGCCAGGTGCTACTGCTGCTGAACTATTTCTACGGCAAAAGAGTACCAGGGTACCTCACAACAGTCTATAGTACTGCGTATGAATATTTTTATTAATAGTACTACAATGGGTAACCTACCTGGTACAATCACACCGGCGCGCACGCGTACGTATTTGTTGTGGAGCAGTTTTATACCAGGTACGGTGTGTCAAATACACGGTCCGTTATTTCACGAGTACCTGCTGGTCATTTTGTGATGGCGTGATATATGGTCTCGTTTATTTAACTTATTGGTACACACCGGCATTTTTTGGTACGAGCATGGGAGGAGGTATTTATACGGCAGTACTTGACAGATACATCCTAATGGCACGTACGACTGCTGATGTAGCTGTCAAGCCGCCAATGCAACTACTAAATATTAATAATATCCCACACTGACCGGAAAATGTTGACGCATCTCCGTGAGATATTGTTTGGTCTGGGGCAGGGGGGGTGGGCTGTTTTGCGCACGAGGTGTCAGGTATGTACCTGGTAATACAATATAATATAATACTCGTTGTGAGGGCTTGAATTGCGAGGTTGGCCCTGCCTTCCGCCCCCCTGCGTCGTGTGATTTCGAAAGCTGTCAGGCTGTCAATGCGAGCGATAATCGTGCATTCGAAGGCACGCCGACGCTCTGCGTGTTGCTCGCACGTAGGTACTCTCAGTTCACGCGCCTCAAGAGGCCGCCGCGCGATGTGTATGATCGTCGACGTATGCCCTTGCTGCTTGTGCCTGGCTCAATAGTGTTTATCTTCTCGTCTCCGTACACTCTGTAAGTACTCGTAGCCTCTGCTCTGGTGCAGCGGCAACAGAGGGACCATTGCGCCGTGTAATCGTGTGGTCATTGCATACTCACTTGGTACTTGTATATTTAGACTGCCGTGGTATAATGGGTCCCGTATCTCTCGAATACTCTCGCCAATACGGCTGATGTATGGGTATACTGGTTCCGTTTCAGGTATTATATGAAACACGAATGAAAGTCGTTACGTTTCATTTTTCCTCCGAACGGCTATTTATGTGTACGGTAAAGGGTCCCGCTATTATAGCCGCCACACACCACACACCAGACAGACACCTGGTGCCGGCACTATCCATTATCTAATATTATGATTATTTAGCGGTACCAGGTTTGTATGATGCGAGTAAGGTAGGTGCGTGCGATGGTATCGTAGTGATTACTGGTGACCTCTCTCTCCCCTCTGCTCAAGGTATTGACTGTTTTTTCCCTGTACATGGACTTGCACCACTATTAACCCTTTTAGGACCGCAGTCTCGTTTTGGGGACAAACTACTTGAAAATTGAGTGGTTTGTCCCCAAAACGGGACTGCGGTTCTAAAAGGGTTAACGTTCTTTCTACCCGTCGACATCCAGCACAACCAGTGTGCGTGCCGATTCTTCAATCCCAGCAGGTATTAATAATACTCGTATTGATTGTGATATTACGGATATTACGGAGTAGAGTGGACAAGGCAGCGCTACGTCATCGTACTTTTTTTTTTTTTTTTTTTCTCATCCCATTTATTATCTTCGCACATCTTCTTGTCTCTCTCCTTCCAACTCGTAACTCAGATCCGGGGTCACATAGCAGGCTCTTCTCCCCCCTTCCCGCTACGGTACGTGCCTTCATTTTTATCGCGAGAAGATTTCAGCCTTTTCTTCCCTCGTCGACTCGCATCGAATTGTGCCTACCCACGCTGCAAGGCGCTCTCAACAATTGAATCCTTTTGATTTTGATTTTTGCAAATAAAGTCAAAGTCCGACCCACCTGGGGCTCGAACCCAGGACTCAAACAAGTAGAATTCGAACCACCGGAGAGACCGGCAGACGTACTGGATATGATAGGCACGGCACAGATTCTTGAAGAAAGAGAAAATAGAAAAGACACAAACCGAAATAAATCGGAACCGCCCCCCTCCCCGAAAAAGTGTCGTACCGCTCAGAAGGGTGTGTGTGTGTTCATCACATAAAACCAGACGACAACAGCAACAAAAAACAAGCAAAAGAAAAACGAAGCAAGACAGCAGTCAAACGGAGTTGATACGGGTATGAGTATGAGTACGTACGAACCTCAGGAAAGAATAGGCAAACGGAAGCAGGAAGCACAACTATTCATATTAATAAAGAGAACAAGAAGCTCCCGTCCAGACAGCCGCAGCAGTTCCTTTTATGTACTCTTACTATTAATAATACTGGTATACTGCACCAGGGTATACGCGCTCTGAATCTCCTTGTCTTACCCTATTAAAACAATATGCATGGTTTATTTTCATACGTTCTCAAACACAGACGTCTTCTTTGCTACGATATTCTATACCAGGGTATACGTGAATGTGAAAAACAGGCCGGTTGGTTGCGTTACTTGACGCGTTTTCGCGATGTCTTTGCCATGGCGTGTTCGACGTTCTGCCCTACCCAGACTCGAGTTTTCTCAAAATGTTTGCCGACGTGCAGGGAGATGATTACCAGCAGCTGCAGCACTTGCGACTCTCTATTCACCGGTACAGCGTTAGTCTTGTTTTATGATAGTGGTACACTGGCATCATAATCATGGTATTAACAGTAAAGTGGACCGCCGGTATACGCGCATACCAGTAGTTTTGTAATACCTGGTACATATTGTTCCCGTTGAGTGATGGCCTCCTGGCCGCTGCGGTCCTATTTTTGTGAGCGACTATTTTTCTTCGTACGAGTATTAATAGTTGACATTTGTTTCTATTAATAGTTTTATACCGGTATTAAATTAGTAGAAACGGGGGTCACGTGCCATGTACAGGCATTAATAGTAGAGCAAAGATATCCGCGAGCATCTTGTGTCTTGATCTCTTTTCAACGCTCGCCACTGCTCAGTGTCTTGATTCTGTTGATGAACAGGCTCAGACGCTATCTGTTCTAGTTGTTGGTCGTTTGTCGGCACTGCTGTTGTTATTTCTCTTGTTTTTTCCCTTGTATGTAGGATACGGAGACGGGCTGTTGATAGAGGGTTTGTGGTGAATGGTCAGATGGGGTTCTGCCAGTGGCACGCGCGCACGGCGTGCCCTCCCTTGCCTCACCATAACTCTCCCTACCCTACGTCCGTCCTCTTCAGCAAAAGAACATGGAGGACATACATTCCGTTGTCTATTTCCGGGCTTACGAACTCATCAGCAAAAGAACATGGAGGACATACATTCCGTTGTCTATTTCCGGGCTTACGAACAGAGTCAATGGAGCTATTGGTGTTAACCACTAACCCGCTTGGGAGTTCATAGAGGAAAAATGGCGCGTAAAAACGACCGCTACAGGAACGGCTACTGCGTGATTGGGGCATGGTACACATTTGTGTCCGAGTTACAATGCAAGGAGTCGTACGGGACGGGCGCTACATGGTCCCAACAAATTAATTGTTCTGGTCACAAATCCCTGGGTTCGTCTCGGGGTCTCTCTAGGAATAGCAGGCTCAGTTTTGGTAATGTAGAAATGTTTTCCACCGTTTTGGTTTTGGTATGGCATACTATTAAGAAGGCACTTTGTTGAATCGTTTTCCGTTTCCAACTCTTGCTCTCCGAAATACCTTGTACCAGGTGTTGAACAAGTAAATACGGCGGTGGCCTGCAGTTGAGGTGGTATTTTTGAGGGGTAGTTGAGGTGGTATTTTTTAGGGGGCTGTTTTTGACGCCGGTGAAAAGTATGACATACAAACGGAAGACGTTGCGCCTCGCGCATGCATCCCTTCCGGGCGAAGGTGTCAGGAGATGGCCCTTCCACCCCCTTTACAGGCAGCAATTTTGCCTTAGCGTGCCTTGGCATGCCTGAGCATGCCTTGGATAACACGAAACTATCAACACTACAGTAGTAGTAGGGTTTGGCGTTAACCCTTTTAGTACCGCACTTCCATAGGTGGGGACAAAGCACTCAAATAATAAGTAAGTTGTCCCCAAAACGGGACTGGGGTCCTAAAAGGGTTAAACACTCGCCGCTAACCCCTTGGCAGCGCACGTTTTGCCTTGCTTGACACGTCCCTAATAAATCCTGACGTCTTTGCTTTTCAGTTTTGCGACACACGCCCGAAGAAAATCTGTACCTGGTACGTACGTGTCCATATTATTACTATTAATATATGTGCCAGGTATGTACCAGGTATGTATGTATTTAGATCTGCGCAATGCTTCGTTTTTTGACGAGAAGGCCCTCGTTCCGTCCATGGCCTCGCAAACTCGTAACTCATCCATCATGCGAGGGATCTGTTTTTTTGTTGGTTGCAGCAGCAGCGCAGGCAGGCAGGCAGCAGCACCAATATTACCCGATCGGATTATTAATATGAATACTGGTATTAATAGTCACCTGGTATTGTTGTTGGATCCTCGGAACCTGAACAAATAGTTTGGGTTTGTTGGTTTTTTTTTCTGCAACAGCGAGAGAGCCATATCTACAAACCCATCATTCATACCTGTCTCTCCTATGTACCAGGTAGACGGCAAACTTACCAGGTACCTGGTATCATATACCTTGTACTAATATACCTGATTTTTTTACCTATGGTAGCCGTACCTGTCTGTCTTGGCTCAATGTGGAATTTATTATTTTTCTTTTTATGACTCCATAAAACTACTGTCTGCTGGACTCTGGCGCTGTCTACTGGTGTCTACTGCTTGTGCCCCTGCTGGAATGTTGCATCACGTGTACGTTGACCCGGTCGACGCGCAGAGACACCCAATACCCAATAGCTCGCCCCTGCTGATTCTGCAATGCGCCCCGTCCCCCATCCTCGTATATGATACGCATGCGTCACGTACATCTTTAGCAGCAGGCATGCCTGCTCCGGTGGAAAACCCTATTTTACTGCTACTGTAGTCGATATTAAAGTTTATTCCCCAACGGTGCGGATGATGACAATACAACAAGGACGCTTTCAACAGCAACACACGACAACAGCAACGCCGACCCTAGTACGACAGCGAACACACAAAAACGGCCACAACAACACACTATTAATAACACCAAAAAAAATGACAGCATCTCCTATTGCTGCTGCTGCGTGCTGCTGCGTGCTGCTGCTGCTACTGCTGCGTGCTGCTGCTGCGTGCTGCCAACTCCGCGGTGTGCTGCTGATGTGTCATCGCACCACAAGTACGTCGTGTGGTCTGGATATTAGCTACTGAAAACCCGGTATATGCGTATCGGATCGATGAACAGCTGCCAAATCCACCACGTACCACGGCCTAGTACGTACTTTTTGACATGCTGTACAACGTTGACAAGTGCTGTCGACTGTCTACTGTCAACTGTCAACCATGTTCCCTCAGTAGGAGCTCGAACGTACTTTGTACCCAGCGGTAACTATGTGAAAAGTCTCGACATCTCGACATTTCAAGCGCTTGGCTCTTTGTGGAGAAGGACTCTAAAAAGACAAGTCCCGGGGGGAAAAATATCCACAAAAAATCGACAGCGGCTCGTCTATACCTGGTAGAATTTTTCCGAAAAATATTCAAAAATTGGAGCGGTAGGTAGTCGGCAGGGCCGACACGCCGCTGGTCTGAATTAGCCCGTCTGACGCCCTACCATCTTCCCATGTCATCCCCAATTACTACTATTAATACTGCTGTGTTCGACATTACGTTACATCCCTATATTTACCGTCAATAATATTAATAGTGCAGCCGACGTATCGGGGACTTCGGTTTACAACCAGGTGTGAATTAATGTTTCGTTCGTGTATTCTTTTCTCGACATTTTTTTCATACCGTTTTTTGCTGCTCTGAGTCATGCCTGCGCGTTTCACATAAATCCTGTCGGTCATGAGAAGTCATTGAGAAGCATCATCATCTTTACTTTAGCCTGGCCACTGCGTACGATACAGGCTACTATCAATGATGTCGTCGTTGAGATGGGTTCTGATTTTCGATACTTGCGTCCTTCTCCTTCATCTTTTCATCTACAGCAGTAAGAGCACGTCGTCATGAACACGCCAACTATCCAACGTCAAAACCACCGTTGACCCCCCCCCCTCACCGGCGCTTCGCGCTTGGTGCAAGCAATGTCTGCCTGGTCGGTGAAAACCCGACATGCTCCGTCCCGGCATTGTAGGGATGCGAGGGTCTATGGTCATACGACTACGGCCATGCATGAGATCAAGTACATCTCTCCTATCGAGTACACCCCCCTCCCCCCCCACCCCCCCGGATAGCAGCACGCCTCCTTACTGACGGCAACGACCTCTGTCACCCCCTTCCCCCCGCCTCCTTGAACTTCCCCTGGCCCGTCGTAACGTAATAACACCTCCCCAGGACTTCGAACCCCTTTCCGTGATCGGCGAAGGCCACTTCGGCAAGGTCTTGCTGGTGCGCTGGAAAAACACCCCCCGCGCCCCATCCCCAGCCCCCTCCGCGGCCCCCATCCCCACCGCCGCACCCACCGCCTCCTCATCGAGACATAAACGGTCCCCGTCCTCGTTCTCTAGCTCTCTGACCACACGCACCCCGCGGCTGGCAGAGGAAGAAGTGGACGAGGCTCCGGAGGAGAGGCAGGACAGCAGTAGTGCAACTACTGCCGACGCCGTCGCGTCAGTCGGTGATGCCGGGGGGCTCGGGGCTGCTGCCGCCGCCGCCGCCGCTGCCAATGCGCGCGGGTACCGGTTCCTTGCGGTGAAGGAAGTTGCCCTACACAAGGGCTCGTCCCTCCCGGGGGTACTAAACGAGAGGCAAATTTTGGGGGTCTTGAAGGAACACCCGTTCGTTGTGACGCTGCGGTGTGCGTGGCGGAAGGGCAACTTCCTGTACTATGGGCTAGATTTTCTACCCGGGGCGGACTTGTTCGAGCTGTTCAGGAGAAACGCCATCAAGATGGACTTGCAGGCGGCGAGGGTTTACGGGGGCCAGGTGGCGCTTGCGCTGGAGCACTTGCACTCCCACGGTATCTGCTACCGAGATCTGAAGGTGCGTTGCGTGTGTGTGTGGTGATTTTGTTTTATTTTTCGAGTTGGCGTGTTGATGGCAGGGTTCGCTTGCGGTATGTGGGGTGGGGTCACGCAAAAGTTTTTACACTGTTATGAGTACTGCTGTAGTCATGGACTGTCTATGGTATCCCTTTTTGGGCAAAAACTGTTAGCACCGCAGCCCCGTTTTGGGGACAAACCAGTCAAATTGTGAGTAATTTGTCTCCAAAACGGGGCTGCAGTACTGAAGGGCTTATCAGTATCAACATACCTCGTAGTGGTTTTTGTCACATGAATGCATCGCTATAGTGCAGTCTTTGGGGGTACGTGTGTGTTTTATTTACGTCGAGTGATCGTGCAAGTGCAACAATCCTGCAACAAACGTACCGAATACGATATTGCAGCACAATGACGAGACCTAACTGTGCGAAGCGCACCGGCGAAATTGAAGAAAACTGATGGGGAAACAAAAAAAGGTCATGCAGATGCAAATTACAACAAACAAATAATATAAAATATTCACGTACACACCAGCTGGTTTCACACGCTAGCTGTACTACCTGTGTTCTACGCTGTTCCTCTAGTATATGGTACTCGTATAATGAGCTAGCTACCAGGCACTGGTATCATTTTATGCGAGCAGGTCGATAGGTGCGCACACGTTTCGCCTGGAAAAGTTCCGCACACTTTCCTGCAATAACTTGCAGTCAACTTTTAACGGTTTATGGATTTCTTTCCCCTGTGATCTGTCTCGAGCTCTTTCTTTGCAGCGTTTTTCTTACCGTACACGAGGTATGGTATTTTATGACTCCTGTGGTATGTACTGGGGACCATAGTTAATAGGACCAAATATTATTAGTAAAAATTGTCAAATATGTAGGATTTTATGTATACCATAGGTCCTATTAACTATGGTCCCCCGTAATAACATATTTACTAGTCAAGTTCATCCCGTTTTTTTTGTTCACACCACTTGGAACTAGTGTTGTATACATTTTTCGGTTGGGGCAGATGCACTATACGTGATCATAATTTTACTGCTGTGCCAAACTGCTGCTGCTGCTGCTGTTGGCGGGACATAAATGTTTTTGCCCACTGACGTCCCGCCCGCTACGTAATGGTTGTGGTATCCCCGTCCTTTCTTCTTTTTGCAGCCGGAAAACATTCTCGTGGATGCGAAGGGCCACCTTTGCCTCGCCGACATGGGCCTCAGCAAGATCTTGGGAACGGGGGCAGGATCCCTCCGCACGTCGACGGTCTGCGGGACGAGGGCGTACCTGGCGCCCGAGATGATCTTGCACAAGCCCTACGGATTGTCGGTTGACTTCTGGCAGTTCGGCTGCTTCGTCTTCGAGCTTTACGCGGTGAGTCTTTGGCGCGTCTCGTTCAGATGAACTTACCCCGTTTAGGCCGAAAGCCATATCGAGGACCTGCCGTATGACACTACGGGAAGTTTGAGCCCATTTTTGGGTTTAAGTACAGTTGGTGTAGTGAACTACAGTACTATCGCCCGTTTTAGAAGTGAAGCTTTTAGTATCGACAGGAGCAGTTTAAACGCAATACACCCACCACCCACGAGCCCCCAGACACTCAGACCACCTCTCGACTAACCCACCCTCCCGCCCCCCCCCCCCGACGACAGGGCCACTCCCCCTTCTGGAAACCCCGGTCGGGACCTCCGGGGCGCGCCCACGACCAAACCGTGGCTCTCATTCTTGCAGGGGAAATCCGCTACCCCCGTTCGATCGATCCCGTGGCAAAGTCGTTCGTCCGGGAACTCCTGCACCCAGCCGTGGACTCCCGTCTTGGATGCGAGGCTGCCGCGACCCCGACCCCTGTCTTCGGAACGCCTGCGGAGTCTTCGGCTCCGGCGGAGGCGACGGTTACGGATGCGTCGGAATTGCAGCCAATCCCGCGTCGCGAGCATGTGGCGGCTAGCGCTACGAGTGGCACCGGGTGGCAGAGCGTTAAGCAGCACGGATTTTTCGGGGATATGGACTGGGACGCACTACTGAGGGGGGAGATTTCGGCGCCTATTAGGCCTGGGGACCTGGGGAGGGGCATGGTCGGGAACTTCTCAAAGGAGTACACCAGGCAGCGCGCCGGTTGGGGGGGGGACCAGCAGGAGCTCAGGGACGTAGCGGAGAAGGATATCTTGTTCAAACGAGAACTCATGGGTTTCGATTTCGTGCGGGACTGACCGAAGCGGTGAATGGTGTGGTATGATATGTGATTCCATTCTGCCCGGAACTATGGGGGGCTGTTTGGGTCACTGCCGGGAAATTTTAAGGGCTGTTCGGGCGTTGATGGTAACTCTCGAACGATGCTTATATTTCCGGACATGCTGGTACATATTGTACGGGTCATGGCACCCTATCTACCTAATATAGGAGGCGGGACATGGACGGGGGGGGGGGGGGGATGAGACACTATAAGAGGAGGCGTTTTGTTTTTTGGTTCTTGTCTGGCCGTCCTCACACTCAGCACGTTGGCATGTCCGGGGTGTCCAGTTCAATCCAATCAAACCACAAACATTAATTTTAGCATTGCGACTCTTTGTCCGTGTACCGAGCATGCTGTGCTATATCGCTTGCACCATAAGCGTAGGGGAGGGGGGGGGAACGGCCACAGGAGAGAGGGGGGGGAGGGGGAACTTCGTTTGGAGCTGGAAAAATTACGGTCAAGAGGCTTTGCAGTCGACCCCGCACTATTTTTCGTGTTGCAGCGTAAAAGGGGCTTTCTTAAGGCCTTTCTTAAGGCCTCGCCCCAGTTGTTTAACCCTCCGAATTCCTCGGCGCTCGATTTCGTTCAAAATTTTGGCAGTCCACGCGCGTGTATTGTAGGGGGAAAGGAGAGAGACCGCGCCCGTGTGGTTTTTTTTTGCAGAAAGTTTCGGGTTATATTCTACAGAGCACAACCACACTGTTCCGGAACATAAGGTGTGTTGGATGCTCAGGGCGAAGGCCCGACCGAACGCCCTCTCGTGTTTCCGAATGGAGCGGTGGGGATTTCTAATGTAAGTGTGTTTTGTTTTTTCTTCCATTTTTTCCCTTTTTTTTTTTTTTTTTTTCGTTTTTACTAGCTTGTGTGTGTTTATTCAGGGAGAGCTCTTCTCTTATCCAAAGCCCTGCGGCTACGGCTCGCTTTCGTTCGTCTCCGGCCCCGCACCGGCTACAACTTCGAGCAAAACATAAATCGGGGGGAGGGGTTACAACTGTAGTAGGTACGTACACATACAGCACGTGCGCGTCTGCCCGTTATTGGCGTGTGGATTTCGTGCTATCAATAGTATTAATATGTCGCTTGCAGGTGTTTCCCGAAGGGGGGGGGGGGGGTGCGGAGGGCACCTGGTGTAACCGCTGCTGCTGCTGCTCCTCCTCCTCCTGTGTTTTTTTGCTAAATCCAGACCCTGCACGAAAGTAGAAGATCTCGTCTTATCACCAAAGACTAGGAAATATTCTCGAGGGACCGTAAAAATCTCTTTTGTGAGTACGTACGTACGTACGTGTGCGCTCCCCCGGAAGGGGGTGGGGATGGGCAAGCGTTTTTTTCGGGTGAGAGTACGACCTTTTTGTACCTCAGCCTTGTCGTTCCATGTCAAAACAAGAGTTTGTGTCTACGCGTGCTCGTCCCCACTGCGGGTGGTGGGAGGGGTTTCCACGCAGTTGGCGTGTGTTGGGGTGTGGAGTGTACTCATATCATGCATAGCCGTAGTCGTATGACCATAGACCCTCGCATCGTTACAATGCCGGGACGGAGCACGTCGGGTTTTCGCAGAGGGGAGGGGAGTCCATGCGGAGGAGGGGGGGGGGGGGGGGGGGGGGGGGGGGGGGGGGGGGGGGGGACGTTGCCGATTTAGACATGGTTGGGGGGTGGAGATGGATGAAGATTTCGGTTCGCGCATTCTCTCTTGTGCTTTCGGGGGAGGATCGTCTCGAAACGTTTTCCGTTATTTTTGTCCGGTCCGCCGTCTTTAATTTTAAAAAATGAGGGGGAAGGAAGAAACAGGAGGGTGGTGCGTTGTGTCTTCTTTTTTTTTTTTTCGGCGTGGAACGTTTTGAGTGCTGGACGGTGGTTGGCGGGGGTGTGTGGGGAGGGGTGGAGGTTAAAGCGGAATTTGTGTCTCTTGCTGAGACAGCGGGGAAGGAAAAAGAGCGGCGTACCTCGCCGACTTTTAAGGGTAAGTTGCTGTGTGTCATTGTTACGTGGTTTACCCCCTCCCCCGTCTGATGGGCTATGGGCTTGCGGTGTCGTGTATGTAGGACAGGGGGGAATCGAAATCTCGGCAAAAGCAGCAGCTGCAAGCTTTTTTTTGCTTTTTTTTTGTTTTTGTCTGCTTCTTGCTCTGACTTCACTTGGGTTTTTCTCCTCTCGATCCGTTCGATGTTAGGTAGCGTTGGGGTTTGTTTCTACAGTAGTAGTAGTGTCTCTTCTTCTTGTTTTCTTATCCTAGAGCTATCAGCAAGGGAACAAGATGGTTTGGTTCGGTTTGGTTTCGTTTGTCGTCGTGGTTGTTGTGTTTCATCCTTTTTTTTCTCGGCTGGGGCGCATCAGTATTTTTTCTTCTGGGGGTGTGGGTGTGGATTCAAGCAAAACACCGCTCGCTGCTCTATTATTTTTTTTTTCGTGTCTGCAGGCAGGCAGGCAGACAGACAGCGGGCTGTGATCTCTCTTGGGCAACGTACGGTAGACCATTCGTTCTGCCTTGGAGCATTGTATTTATGTACTACTGATGCATTCTGCAATCGGCAAAAAAACGCCCCGACTTGTTTTTCGGGCTAAGGAAGCTCGTCCGTCCGCCAGCGAGGAGCGTTCGGCGGCGTAGTAGGAGTGTACGGCCCGATCGTCACCCTGGGCATAGTAGTAGATGTACTCTCACGGCAGCTAACTATTGTTGGTCTGTGCTGAGGGCTTTGCGATAGACTTGCAAACCTCGCCGGTATTGCAACCCTCCTTCTTTTTAAGTTTCTGCTACAATAACTGACCTCATTTTGGATTGAGTGCGACGTGCTACATTTTTTATTAATATTACAAAATAAAGTCATGGAAAATTGAAAATAATAAGCGAACACGCACCACGCTCGCGCACGCACGTACACGCGCGATCGCAACCCACACACCCCCTGAAGTTGCCACGGGGGGGGAGGGAGTGTGTTCCCCGACACCACATGAACATACATGTATCTCTGATGATGTTTTTTTTTTTTTTGGCCAACGCGACATACGAGTCTAATTAATGTGTGTGTGTTCTTCACATTAAACCGTCCTTTCTACCCATCGATATCCAGCACAACCAGTAATTTCCGTGCCGATTACGCAATCCTACTTTACTGCTGTTGTAGAGAGGTTCAAGTTCTGTGATCTCAAAAGGACACCACAGTAGTACATTGATAGCTGGTATATATAGACCTGGTACATACTTAAACCACAGGCGAGAATGATTGTTTTGACCCGTTCTACGATAGAGATATTACGGGGGGCCATAGTTAACAGGACCAAATATTGTTAGTAAGAATAGTTAAACATATGGGTTTTTATGTATACCATAGGTCCTGTTAACTATGGTCCCCCGTAATAGCACATTTCCGCTGTTGTGTTCCTGAAAGACGGGGGGGGTTCCTTGGCCCGAAATCGTCGGGATGTCAATCTTTATTTCGAAAAAAAAAAACGTTTTTTAGACTTGGGCCATGGGATTATTCGCCGCGATGCCTTTTAACTTTGTTTGCTGAAGTCAGTTTTCGGGTCAGGTATGGAGCTCCTTGAGTGAGGAGCCTCAGAAAAATTAGGGTGAACCTCCTCTATCTATCGTAGAACGCCTCTTTTTGTTGTTGTGGCTGCTGAGGATGATATACCGCCGTTTCCTATACCGCGTGCTTTCACCGTGCAGTGTGAGTGCTAGAGGCGCATAACTTCGGCAATTCCAACACACCACACCCTATAAATAATGTTGTTGAAGATGTCGAAGCCGCACAGTTCTTAATATGAGATGATTTCACACATGTATGTGCTTCTGTTAATAGGTGTGGTGTGGGTGTGGTGGGTGTTTTGGCTTCTTGTGATCGAGGCAGAAATTTCGAAATATTTGTACAGTAGTAGTAATTAAAAATAAAATATCAGCGTTCTTGTTTGTAGTTCGGTCTGATGTGTCGCTACCATCTCATCATACAAAACTATCCTATGACATGAAGATGGTATCATACGACTAGTATAATCTAATCTCCTGTAGTATGATTGATGGCAGTATTATTAATAGCTGAGGACCAAAACGCCCCAACGGGTAGGGTGGACCGTAACTGGTCCGAGTCCGGCGGGAAGGCCTCATAGCCTTGGTTTTTGTTGGTGGGTGAGGAAACGCAAGTCCCACACTACCCGGGAGAGATGACTCTCCCGGGTGGCTATCTCCACCGCACCTGCTCCTCTCGGGGGTCAGGTCGGGTCGACGTGCCCAACTGGGCTAAATTGACACACGACACGAACGTGGAAGTGTGGTGAGCTTAAGCTTTATTTTTACCAATTCGTCGGAGGATAAAAATAAAATAAAAAAAACTAGTGGTACTAGTAGTAGTAGTAGTAGTAGTAATAGTAGTAGTATTACGGGGGACCATAGTTAACAGGACCTATGGTACACATAAAAACCTATATGTTTACACTTTTTTACTAACAATATTTGGTCCTGTTAACTATGGCCCCCCGTAATAGTATATACTGTAGATGTATGCACCACTCTTCACGTCTGGAAAAAAATCAGGCATTGAAGTGGAAGAGCTTTACCATACCAGGTATGCATGTACCACTCACCACTTGGAGAAGAAAGTGGTTGACAAACGGACTTTATTTAACGCTAACCAGGGTAACTATTAATAATGGGCCATGGTTGAGTGGGTATGATTGTGGATCAGGGTTACGGCAGCAGTACTACTACTAGCTAGTTTTAGAAAAACACCTTTTCTTTTTTTTCGTTTCAGATTATTTTTTTTATTGCCTTTTTGCTCTTATTTTTCCGGTCTTCTTGCTTGTGTTGTTGTGTTCTCGTACCCGGTACGCTGACACGTCACTTGATTGACACTTGAATTTGCGATTTATTTTTATTTTTGGTCTTCCTCTGTCTCACGGTGTGTGACCACAGAATCACAGTATCTCTCTAGGATAAGGAATCAGGACGGACACTGGGTGTGTGTACTGATGATGAAGCTGGGTAGAAAGGACGATTTAATGTGAAGACAACAACAACAACAACAACAACAACAACAACAACAACAACAACAACAACAACAACAACAACAACAACAACAACAACAACAACAACAACAACAACAACAACAACAACAACAACAACAACAACAACAACAACAACAACAACAACACAACAACAACAACAACAACAACAACAACCGAGGACGAGAGATTCTCGGCCTCTTTCCCTGCAGTAGTAGTATTAATAATAGTGCACTCACTTACTGACTGCATATAATACAAGAAAAGTGTCACCTAAATCGGACTCTGATTCCTGATTTCAAGACTTACTTATTAATAGTGTGTTTTGTCCCTACGAGGTACGGGTATAGATATATATATAATAATAGTGGGTGGGTGCGGTTTACAAGAAGAAGGGGTAAATGGAGTGGTGTCGCAGGCTCTTCGGATGGATGGGCGGACGGGAGCGAGCTCAAAGATGCCAGACACAGAGAGAGATGGGCCGGGGAATGCATATTCGCCTCTCTCTTTCTTGTGTGTACTGCGTGTTGCATGCATAAAACCACATACATACATACATACATACATACATACATACATACATACATACATACATACATACATACATACATACATACATACATACATACATACATACATACATACATACATACATACATACATACATACATACATACATACATACATACATACATACATACATACATACATACATACATACATACATACATAGATACATACATACATACATACATACATACATACATACATACATACATACATACATACATACATAGATACATACATACATACACCGTCATCACACCACAGACAGGTTAATACATACATACCTATACCTGGTACTTTTTTACCACAGGTATAATAAGAAAAGAAGCTTTTTGCGGTGGGGATGTGATGCGGTTGCTTTGACACATACATGACGAAAAAAAATGTTTTGTTATTTTTCTCTCCCCTTCTTGTGATCTTGTTCTCTCCCTCCCTCCCTCTCTCCCTCCCTACGGAGTCAGTCGTACCTCAGATCTGGGATGGCTCTCATCTATCTCGTATTTATTACTATTAATAGTAGGCTCTCCTTCTCTCCCCCCTCCTCCCCCCGAAAATTAGGGCGATGCGTGTGCCTTGCGTTGGAAGGTATTTTGATCGCGACAAGGAAGGGTTCGTTCAGCACCTTCTCCCTCCCTCGTCGACTCGTACCGAATTATGATTATTGCAGGCCTTACATGCATACAATTAATATACGTATATATAGGGTTAGGGGTAGTATATATTGTATATATATACCCAACTGAGTAGGAGGTATCGTGAAATCACGCAAGCTATACATTATGACGACATAAAGCCATAATAATATTCCAGGTACTCGTGCAATGATAATACTACGCAGTACGGGGCACCGTAGTTAATAGGAGGACCAAATATTGTGGGTAGAAATAATGGTAAAATATTTAGGTTTTTATGTATACCATAGGTCCTAGTAACCATGGCCCCCCGTAATAGCACACCCTCATAATATAGCAGAGCGCAACACACAGAGCAACGAACGAACGAATGCGTCTTCATACACCTGGAAACACCTCGACGAGGAGGTCGTTCCGCGCTTAATCCTCCATCTAGGACTGACTGCGGTCCCGTTTTGGGGGCAAACTACTTCTTCTGGAGTTTTTGACTGGATTGTTAACCCTTTTAGAATCGCAGTCCCGTTTTCGGGGACAAACCAGTCAAATTCCGAGTAGTTTGTCCCCAAGACGGGACTGACTGCGGTCCTAAAAGGGTTATTAAGCGGTTGTATTGTTCGTTGTGTGCCCGCCCCTGTGATTATTCATACTTTTTTTGCCAACATGGGCACGGAAAAGAGGCAGGCGGAGTGGGTGTGTGTTTATTCCGCGGGGTATGTAAAAAATGTACACTCACCACCCGGTAGGAACGTTAACTATTAATACCTGGTATGATACTTCATTTATGACGGGGGACCATAGTTAATAGGACCAAATATTGTTAGTAAAAAGGGGTAAATGTATAGGTTTTTATGTATGCCACAGGTCCTATTAACTATGGTCCCCCGTAATACGTCGTATTAATAGTATTACGGGGAACCAAAGTTAAAAGGACTTATGGTAAACATAAAAACATACATATTCAATCATTTTTACTCAAAATATTTGGTCCTATTAACTATGGTCCCCCGTAATAGTAACTTTATCTGATTATTTGTGGTTCGGGGTGTGTTTCGCATTTATTTATAGCACCAGGACTGACTACGAGGTGTACGCTTCTAACAGTCCTGCTCCCTAAACGCTACCGGTATTTATTATTATTTCCTTTGCCATCCGACAATTGTGCAGCATGATCTTCAACATTGATCACTCATCACTTTCCCGGAAGAAGAAAACCTCGGGTACAAAAGGAAACCCATGCACCAAGTTTACCTTGTTGTTATACAACTATTTATTATATATATATAGTGCTTGGCCCATTCGGACTCCGGAGGCTCCTGCGGAGGGCTCATTTTATTCCTACACCACCACCGCGACCACTACTACTACTGCGGGGGGCTATACCTGGTAGTAAATAGGACCAAAATTTGTTAGTAATAATAGGGAAACATATAGTCTTTAGTGTCTACCTTAGGTCGTATTAACTATGGCCCCCCGTAATAATAATAGGTGGAACCAGTAGGATGGGAATGGGATCACAGGTCCGTGCCAGGGTGATGATGGGCTCTTCTATTACGGGGGGCCATAGTTAACAGGACCAAATATTGTTAGTAAAAATGGTTAAACATATAGGTTTTTATGTAAACCATAGGTCCTGTTAACTATGGTCCCCCGTAATAGTTCGAGTGGGATCAGAATGCCAATCAATAACGTGATACTGCCGCGCTTTTGTTGTGGAGAGTTCTTCACTTACTTTCTGTTATTATAATTATTATAGTCGTTTTTTATTATTACGGGGGTCCATAGTTAACAGGACCAAATATTGTTAGTAAAAATGGTTAAACATATAGGTTTTTATGTACACCATAGGTCCTCTGTTAACTAGGGTCCCCCGTAATAGAACAAAACTACACATTTTGTCGGATGGCGAGCATAATAATAACAACGTCTTAATAGTATTATAATGTCACAGAGTCGAGCGGCGCCGGCCATAGGACGAGGTATATGAAGCCGAAGGGGTGGAGAAGGGTTGTTGTGACCGGTCCGTCTGCTCACACCCACAGTCTCCGGGTTCAACTATCATTATCCCCTTTTCCTACATACATGCCGTGTCCACTTCAGGAAACCTCTCGGATCCTTGTATCACCGCCGTACATTATTCTGTTACGGGGGACCATAGTTAACAGGACCAAATATTGTTAGAAAAAATGGTCAAACATATAGGTTTTTATGTATACCATAGGTCCTGTTAACTATGGTCCCCCGTAATAGTATAATACTTATTTGTTTACCATATCTGGCAGTGTGCCGCGCTTGCTCCAATCATATAACATGCACGTGTATTCTACAACGGGGGGCCATAGTTAACAGGACCTATGGTATACATAAAAACCTGTATGTTTAACCATTTTTACTAAGAATATTTGGTCCTGTTAACTATGCCCCCCCGTAATAAAAGGGAAACTATACTTGTTGTACGTAGATGGAGTAGTATAATATTAATATAGTAGTAGTAGATGACGTCAAACAACATGTTATTATGTAGAGAATAATATATATGCTTTACTTTATACATCAATCATCAGACATGAATATACTCGACAACGTTATTCTACGACCAACAATGTGCAGTCAATGCTCCTGTATGTGTATGACTCTATCAATGCTACTGGCTGACTCGTTACCGCGGCATTCCCGGCGGCTTGGTAGGTGGTCCGCGTGCCTACTAAGATCAATTTCGTGGGTTCGAGTCTCACCGAGTGCATACTTTTCTTGTACGTACGGGCTTTTCCTTGCATAAATAATAATTTAGAGTAGTAGACAAGCTGAAAGTTGGCACGGAAGGGAGGTAGACTTGATGCATGGGTTTCCTTTTGTTTCCGAGGTTTTCTTCTTTCGGGAAAGTTATGAGTGATCCATGTTGAAGATCATGGTGCACATTGTCTGATGGCAAGAGAAATAATAATTTAGCGGAAAGCGCGAGAGCGTGCAGCGTGAGTTATTAATAGCAACATTCGATGAAAATCGACGAGCAGGGTGGGAAAATGCTGAACCGCGTGCGTATGCGCGATAAAATTGAAGGCACGTACGGGGGGGAGCGTATGCGCGATAAAATTGAAGGCACGTACGGGGGGGCAGAAAAGGGATGACACCTACCTACTACTACTACAATACTGTTGACAATTGTGTGTGACCACAGCTTGTCTTGTCCCGAAGATCACTGAGAGAGGTAAACAAAATCTCTCACGTACGAATTGACCTTTTTTGGGCTGCAGTCCCGAGTTGGGGAAAAACTGCTTGGAAGTTCAATGTTTTTTTCCCCCCAACCGGGACGATTGCAGTTCTAAAAAGGCTATAAGCTGAAAACTAAAAAAGGGACGACTAAACATTAAAATAGAAACTATGACGACGACGTCTGCATTAACCCCTTTAGAACCGCAGTCCCGTTTTGGGGGCAAACTACTTGAAATTTGATTGGTTTATTGCCTCACATATGGGACTGCGGTTCTAAAAGGGTTAATTATCAAAAGTATTCATATATAGATCCGCTGTCGCATTCCACCTCTGGTATTCCGGGGGACCCTACCACATAGTACTATTGTTAGTAAAAAAGCGAAATAAATATATAGAGGCTTGTGTGTGTACCGCGGGTCCTATTTAATCTGGCCCCCCGTAATAGTTCCGTTGCTGCACTATGGTTTTTTGTAGGAGTATATATGTATGTATGAATCATGTAAGTATAAGTATATTGAAGTTGAAGCTTAACCCTTTTAGAACCGCAGTCCCGTTTTGGGGACAAACCACTCAAATTTCGAGTAGTTTCTCTCCAAAACGGGACTGCGGTTCTACAGGGGTTAAGGGTGGGAGTCTTTCGCTGTTCTGTCGCGCCCCCCCAGTGTCGAAGTATTCTGACGGAAAAGGAAGCTCAAGCCAAACGAAACAAATGGAGCCTTATTATATCGTATTTTATGTGCTGTATTCTGCATTCTGTCTACCGGTCGACATCCAGCACAACCAGTGTCCGTGCCGATTCTTCGATCCAAGGGATAGAGATACACGCTCTGTGGTCACAAAAACTACCACCAGAGATACTGCAGTATAATGAGGAGGGTAAGCAACGCAATGCGACGCAACGCCCATGAGCCCCATGCGACAGACACGACATACACTATCTATAAAAAAAAGATATACCTGGTACCTGGTAATAAATCGAAAGAAAACAAGGAAAAACACAACTCGAAAAAAAAAACACAACCATCATCGTTTAACACTATTACGGGGGGGCATAGTTAACAGGACCAAAAATTGTTAGTAAAAATGGTTAAATATATAGGTTTTTATGTATACCATAGGTCCTATTAACTATGGCCCCCCGTAATATGAATATAGAGTGATGTATCTGGTATTATTCCCATTACATCTCACGACTTTTTCCTTATTCAATCATGCATAGCGCGCGGAATCACAACCCTCATAATAATGGATGGTGGATGGTGTATAGACCTCTCTTGTTCCGACCAAAATCAGATTTATATTTACGTCATGACTTACCAGGCACATGGAACACGCGTTGTTGTCCTCTATTACAGTAAAGAGTCCAAACTGGTATTATTATTTTTATGCTTGTTTGTGCCTTCCGACAAAAGCGTAGATGTCATTCCAACACAAACCGAATATCCTTCCGTAAATCAGCAGTATTCCTCAGACGCTTCTCTGCCAGCCGTTTCCCAATTTCCATCCCCCCTATCATTTCATCTTGGTATATTCGTAGCAATATATCCTATTCCTCGTCAATGTTCCATCCCCACAGGTCATCGGCCGCATTCCTACGGCTTAATGTATTCCCAGTCTGTCCAAAGAGGAGTATTGCCATGAATCCCGTCCGTTGACGTCACAGAGGGAGGAGGGGGGAGATCGTTTTTCAGCGTTCGTTTTGTCGGAGTAGGTTTTATACAATCCAGTGAGCTCGGGGGATGTTTTCGACATTAAAAAATGAGTAGCGCGGTCCGCACTTACTTACTTCGGAATCGTCCTCCGTGATGATTGAGAAAAATCCTGGTTTCGATGCAAACAAACGCGGCGCAGCGGCGTTTACAGGTAGGTGTAGGCCCACGCATATTATTATAAGAAAAAGAGCCTATCTATAAGAAGAACAAAAGGGTCGCTTTTTGGAGAACGCTACGAAAATTGGTCAAGAAAAACGGCTCATCAGCGGTGTAAACTCTACACAAAATCCTTACAGTATCCTATGCTCAAGGTTGTTTGAAGATGGCGCCCCCATAAGAATCTCAGGCTTGCCCAGATTTAGGGGCTTCTTGTTGGCGGGCCCACCCATACTGCATGGAAACGCGGCGCAGCGTCGTTCATGGCCAGTTTTGGCCCGTTTCGGCTCGGCGGTTTGAGGTCAGAGCTAGGGGGTCAGGGCCAGGGTTAGGGATATATAGGGTTAAAGTCTGGGGTTGGGTTGGGTCTTCACCCGTACCCTGACCCCGACAGGCCAACAGGAACCAAAATACCTGAGCTGAACAGTCTACCAACCTGAAGATCCGAGGTCACATATTGTAATGTAGGATCTCTTTTTCGTCGTCTAAGGGAAAAAAGCGCGGCTATTGCAATAAAAAAAGTCGGACATGATGAGTATTCAGTACATTTACGTATTTATTTATGTTCGAAGACGCGACGGGAGCTACGGGGTAAACTGATACCCGACGCGAAAGTTGAACGTGGAAGCGCGGCGAGAGCTTGACGAGCTTTATGTTTACCAATCCGCCGAAGGATAAAACAAACAAACAAACAAACAAACAAACAAACGAACTTGTCGAGAGAGAGAGAGAGAGAGGATGGGCGGGGGGGGGGTTCGGCATTGTTGGCGACCTTCCCCCCTCTGGAAAAAATCGAGAGCTGAAAGGCGATATGATCGCACCATATCTGCGCAAACTCAAACGCTCTTAAGGTACACGCAGGCTTCTGGCGGTATTTCCCCAGCGAGATAGAGACAGCCGTATGCCGGCATGTATTCATAGTAGTGAGAGACGCAAGCTACAGCACTATTACGGGGGACCATAGTTAATAGGACCAAATATCGTTAGTAAAAATGGTTAAATATTGAGGTTTTTATGTATACCACAGGTCCTATTAACTATGGTCCCCCGTAATACTGTTACTAATAGGAGTGCACCCAATGTTTTCTGAAGCTCTTTTCCACCTCAGCTCTATGTGCACCCCGAAAATGGTTTGTTAACCCTTTATATAGGACCGCTCTTACCGGGGACCATAGTAAATAGGACCAAATATTGCTAGTAAAAGTAGGTAAATATACAGGTTTTTGTGTGTACCATAGGTCCTATTTACTATGGTCTCCCGTAATAGGACTGCCGTCCCGTTTTGGGGACACACTAGTCACGTGTTTGTCCCCACAACGGGACTGCAGTACTTGAACGCTTGAGAAAAGGAACAAAGCGCACGCCACACTTGATGACGAATCCCATCCATGCTGGCGTACGATGGGTATATATATATATATATATATATATATGAAAAAGCATTGTAAAAACAATCGAACTATATAGTGGGTATCTGCCAGTTGAGAAGCCACGTCATCATAGGTCAAAAATATTGCCTCAGAAGGCAAAAAAAGTGCCACATAAACCGCTATCGAGGTAGAGTCCAAGCGGGGATGGTTGCATCCCACAGTTGGTCTGCGACTAAGCAGACCATAAAACAAAATACAGGCATCAATAGAACACAAACTGTCCTCATTACCCCATCCCATGCTCGTATAAATGAATGTGTGTGGTGCACCACAATACAGTACTTGCAGGTTACCGGGACCCCCCCCCCCCCCCCCCAATACAGTACTTGCAGATGACGGGGACCCCCCCCCCCCCCACAGTATTGTATACTTACAGGTGACCGGGACCCCCCCCCCCCCCCCCCCTCCATGCATACTGTGGGCGTAAAAATACCCCCGTGGGCACATTGAACAATGTAGCACACCATTAACTAAGCGTGCCGACTTGAGATATTAAGTTGTCGACCTCTTGCGGTGTTTGCTACACGCATAATACATGCACTGTTCAATGTCTCCACGTGGGTCTGTTCACGCCCACGTTATTGTGCAAGGGGAAGGGAGGGGGGTCCCGGCCAACACCTGTGATTTTATCAATCCGACATTGTGTTATAGGCCAATGACGGAGAAGCTGGGTCTTCTTGAGATCCGATAGCAGAACGCAATGGCTTGTGTTCATGTGTTGTCATGCTCCTGTCGCCCCCCCCCCGTTCAGTGATAGGGGGGGGTAGTCTCCGTGTTGATAGTCTGGCGTCGGGGTTTCCGATCCCGGTGCCCTCGATGCAGCTCACCCTTCGTGCGACTCGCCGAACTCCTCACGTTTCGCTTCGCGCTTGGTGCAAGCAATCAATGCCTGCCAGGTCGGTGTAAAACCCGGTGTGCTCCGTCCCGTCATTGAAGAGATGCGAGGGTCCGTGGCCATACGACTACGGCCATGTATGATATCGAGTACACCCTCTTCCTACCCCCCGCCCCCGCCCCCCACGCGCCCCCTGCTAGCGCTGTTGGTGGAATTTCGAAAATTCTTTTCGTGTTCACATACAGGCAGCAGGCAACAGACAGCTACTGGGGCTTTTGCTTTCCTCTTTTGTTTCGGGGCCTATAAGCTATTAATAGGCTAAAGCAAAGTGTCACATATACTATACGACGAGGGACTTTTATAGCCCTTAAAAATATTGGGCCATCTGGATCAGGGGTGTCGGGGGAAACGAGCGACATTATTCCGCTTTTGTGGTGATTGAAGGGACTCAGGCGTCGGAGAGATCATCACCACGATACGTTCGCCCGTCAAGGCTCTTTACCTCCCAAGAGCATTCCTCTTCATAGCCTGCCGTTGTGGGGGAGATGGTGTTGCGCGGTCTGCATGTAGTGTACCACGCCCTCGTGTATACCCAGGATACATCTCCTACAGCAGCTTGTAGTAGACCATCATGCAGCTGGCTTGGGATCGCTAGGGCTCCCACTCGGCGACACGATGAGGAACTAGACCATACAGATAATACAGATCATACAGATCATACAGATCATACAGATCATACACGTCATACAGATCATCCACTCGAACTTCGCAGGAATATATCTCCTCTGAAATATCTATTATAGATAATGAAGAAGAAGTGGAAATCGAGGTGTGCAATGAATAAATGGTTGATGACGAATGTCTTAACAACCCCTTTTCCACTCCTGTAAAAAGTAAACCACACTAAACCCAACTATTAAGAGTTTGCCCCCCCCCCCCCACACAAAAACAAAAAGGCGTTCGATAGCGCAGTCCCAACCACTTTTTTCCCGAAAAACGTATGTGTTGCACTTTGTTCCCGTAGGTAGACACACCATATGCCTGGTGTGGTAACACGCAAAATAGCACCCCCCCTAGGCAAGACGCACCCCCCCCCAATTTTATATAGGTTGGGTTGGCGTCGGTTGGGAGCGACACTGTAAAACATGCCGCTCACTACGTGAGCTAGACAACCAGGGTACCGTTTTTGTTGTTGTTGGTTTTTTTTGGCGGTCGCCCACAGCTGGTTATCGAGTTAGACCATTTGTGCGAGGTGAAGAACCTTTACTCCGCGCAAGTGGGAATGATCTTATCACGTAGTGTTCAAGGTAAGGCACCTAAGAGGCAGTTTAATAGTACTCCCATTGCCGTCTCTGGAATTGCCTACACCGGAAATTAAATCAACTCATTGAAGCTGTCATCCATATGCAAGTCCGCCTCACAGGCGGTTTTTAGTAGGATGCAGCTCACCCTTCATGCGACTCGCCAGACACCTCACGGCGCTTCGCGCTTGGTGCAAGCAATGCCTACCTGGTGGATGAAAACCCGACATGCTCCGTCCCGGCATTGTAGGGATGCGAGGGTCTATGGTCATACGACTACGGCCACGCATGAGATCGAGTACATCTCTCCTATCGAGTACACCCCCTAGGCAAGATAACACACCCCCCGTGTAAGATAACATACCCTTTGGGCAAGATACCACACCCCTTGGGCAAGGTAACACACCCCCCTAGGCAAGATAACACACACCCCTAGGCAAGATAACACCCCCCCCTGGGAAAGATACTACACCCCTTGGGCAAGGTAACACACCCCCCTAGGCAAGATAACACACACCCCTAGGCAAGATAACACACACCCCTAGGCAAGATAACACACCCCCCTGGGCAAGATAACACACCCCCCGTGTAAGATAGCACACCCCCTGGGCAAGATACCACACCCCTTGGGCAAGATAACACAAGATAACACACCCCCCTCGGCAAGATAACACACCCCCCGTGTAAGACAAAACCCCCCCTCCCTGGGCAATATACCGCACCCCTAGGACAAACTTCCGGGTCGATTTTCTCTGAAACGGGGAAGGCACGCCCAACCAAACAGCTTGCTTCACACACACACCCAACCAAACCCAAACGGTCTCGCCCCACCCCAAAAATTAAAAACATCTCGTCGACGGAGATGAATAACCCAATTATTACGGGGGGCCATAGTAAATAGGACAAAATATTGTTAGTAAAATGGTTAAATATATAGGTTTTTATGTATACCAGAGGTCCTGTTAACTAGGGTCCCTCCCCCGTAGTAGCAACTAATTTTAACGCGTCGCTTTCCTCGTTCGTTCTCTAGAATATCTGATCACAGCTGTCAACGATTAACACATTACATATTACATGCACGTCCGCTAGTAAACACACACCTACCATGCTATTACGGGGGGGCATATTAAATAGAGCCTACGGTACACACAAAAACCTATATATATATATATATCCCTATTTTTGCCAACAATATGTGGTCCTATTTACTACGGCCCCCCGTAATGGCTTGAAGGTTCTCGTCGGGGGGGCGTGCGGTGTGTGACGTCAAGGTGTTACCTACTGCTACTGAGCTAAAGGCGCGTAAAATATCGATTGATTGCCCAGCCCAGGGCAGTCCTTGTAACAGGTACTATCGGTCGGTACGGTATAGTAAGTAGCCTTATCACCCCCGTGTGGTATTGCGGGGGGCCATACCAAGGTATTAAATAGGACCTACGGCAGACACAAAAACCTATTTGTTTCGCCGTTTTTACTATCAATATTGGGTCCTATTTAGTATGTGGTCCCCCGTAATACTATTACGGGGGACCATAGTTAATAGGGCCAAATTTTGTTAGTAAAAATTCTTGAATATATAGGTTTTTATATAGACCATAGGTCCTATTAACTATGGTCCCCCGTAATAATAGTTGTATACGGTATAAGGCGCCGCCCTCTCTCGTGAGCCGCGACGTGAGTGAGTGAGGACAGAGGGGATCGACAAAAAAAACGATCGGGTTCTGCTCTGCTCATCATAGTATACTTTTACTACTATATACTATTAAATCTGAAAGCGTTGAGACGACGGTACGTAGACGTAGGCTCTTGTTTGCGGGCTTTGTGACACGAATGGGAGAGGAGCGTCTGCCGAAGAGGGTGATGTTTGGGGAGATGGTTGGGGGTAAGGGTTACTCCGGAGGACAGGAGTGGGACTGGATGAGGTACCTTGAGGAGGACCTCAAGGAGTTCGGCATCAAGCTCGAAGGGTGGCGCGAGGCAGCACAGAAAGCCGGCAGATGGTTCCGACGGGTCGAGGAAGGGGCGGAGGCCTTCATGCGGAAATGGCATACAGATGAGAAGGAGGCATCGGCAGAACGGCATAGAATAGCTGCAACCACGACCCCAGCCGTTGACGCCAACGCGAGTGTGCAGAATGGCAGGGAAGAGGGGGGGGGCGAAAGGGGGACGAGGGGGAATGGCGGGGGGGGGGAGGGGAGGCGGTCTGCCCAACAGACTGAAGCCTGGTTATGGCCATCATCGTCATGATGCACTCCTTTCTTTGGGACCCAAGTAACTAGCATGGTGCCATCTGGGCAACTTTGCGTGTCTTTATGCTCCAGTGCCTGCCTTTCGTATTTTCTTTCCCCCCCGCCCGTGATTATCGCTTTTTTGTCCCTTCTTTTTTTTCATTTTTCTTTCATTCCCGTTTGTACCTCTTTGTGTCTTTGTTAGTATGGTCCGTTTTGCCTTTTTTTTGCGTTTTGCTATCTGCGTCTGTTTTTTTCGTGTTTTGTTTTTTTTGCTTAGCTTCATCTTCTTTTTTAGGTTTTTGTCTGCTATTAATAGTCTCCTTTTTGCTTGCCTGGTGCCCGCAGTGGTGGAGTGCGTATGCTTGTTTTTTGTTTTTGCCTCTGTTTTTTCTTGAGGTATTTCTTCCACTCCAGAGTTATTGGAGCCTGCGACCACGGACTGCATTGAATTGTGAGTTAATGTGAGAACAACAACAACAACTATTAATACTACTATTTCTACTGCTGCTACTAATACTACTACTACTACTAATACTATTTAATATGAATACCACAATTGGTACTATCAATAATATACTGCTATAATAATACTATACTGCTAATACTACTGAGTCGTCTACTTCTATCTTCTGGCTGTCGTGGAAAGAAGGCCCAAAAACGTCACAATAATACTCCTATAAAATTTAAATAGTAATACTACTCCGTATTACGTATGGTATTAACATTAACGTTGTTATATATACTCCTATAAATAGTAATACTATTACGTATTAACATGAACGTTGTTATATATGCCATGATTGTGTTTCCCGTCAGACAAGGTAATAATAGTTACAGCATGAGCTACGACGTTGGTCACTCAAAAGCGTTCCCCTAAAAAAAAGAACATTAATTATTGTTACGCACACGCTACTGCTGGCAGTAGCACTATAATACTATCAATATTAAATATTAATACTCTGCTGTACTCGTACTGCTGTAGCTGTTCCGTTTTTTTGTTTTCTTCGCACGCACGACGACCGGGTTTGGTGTTGTCGCTGCTTTTATGTTACCAGGTACCTGGTATTTGTTTTCATTTACTTCTGAACGGAGGGCAACTGGAAAAGCGGCAGTTTCTTGTGGGTGACTCGAACGGTCCTTCGTTCCATCATCAGGATGAAGGCTTCACAACCCTGCATATTAATTTATCAGAGACGACATAGACCAGGTGTATGATATTTACTACTCTTGCATGTATGTAGTCTGTGTAATACTATTAATACCAGGTAGGGTAGGCACAATTCGAGGCGAGTCGACGAGGGAAGAAAAGGCTGAAATCTTCTCGCGATAAAAATAAAGGCACGTACCGTAGCGGGAAAAAGTGAGGAGAAGAGCCTGCTATGTGACCCCGAATCTGAATTACGAGTTGGAAGGAGAGAGAGAAGAAGAAGATGTGCGAAGATAATAAATGGGATGAGCAAAAAAAATAAAAAAAATAAAAAAAACTGCTCTTTGTAGTGCCTTCATACCTACCGTACATATACCCTGGTACCTGGTGCTAACAAGTATTCTTTGTAGCCGTTGCGTTGGTCTAAAGTACCGTTCACAGAGCCACACACAGCAGAGTCACGCCTCCATACATAATCGGTAGTCAGTAGTGCCACAGAGAGAGGTAGAAACAACAGAACACACACCGCGAAGACACGCCTATATCACGTGCCTTGTTCTGGTTTGCGCGTCAGAGGCGGCAGAAAATATATACTCTCGTGTGTGTTCTTCGCATTAAACCGTTCTTTCTCCGTGCATACATGCAGTACTCGTATGAGGTATATATGTAGAGGTATTCTTCTTTAGGGGAAGTTATGAGTGATCGATGTTGAAGATCATGCTGCACATACATCGTCGGATGTGGCAAGGGAAATAATAATATTACATGTATATTTCATAATTAATTGTCAATAGTGTATTAAAAGTATTACGGGGGGGCATATTAAATAGGACCTACGGTACACACTAAACCTATACGCTTACCTATTTTTACTGACAAAATTTGGTCCTACTTACTATGGCCCCCCGTGATAGTGTTACGGGGGGGAGTAGAGTAACCAGTACCAGGTATTATTAATAGGATACAAGTATTATTTACGGGGGGCCATAGTTAACAGGACCAAATATTGTTAGTAAAAATGGTTAAACATATAGGTTTTTATGTGCACCATAGGTCCTGTTAACTATGGTCCCCCGTAATAAATAGTATTACGTATTAACATTAGTACCCACCTTTTTCTCTTTCGATTTGTCTTCTTTGTTTTTGTTTTTCTTCGTTTTCTTTCGTTTCTCTATTTCATAGAATGTGTATGCAGTGCAAGTGGTAACGCAAGTGTGCGTATTCTTCACATTAAACCGTTCTTTCTACCCGTCGACATCCAGCACAACCAGTGTCCGTGCCGATTCTTCAATCCTAGAAGAGATACAAGTTCTGTGGTCACAAAGCTACGCCACAGAGATACTACGTTGCCACGTGGTATGCGTGCAGTAAGCACAGTTAGTAAGCATAGTTAGCGTGCAATACAATGTCATCATGTTATCATACTGGATACGACAGGCACGGCATACCCATAACAAATTGAAAGAGAAAAAGAAAAAAAGAAGAAAAAAAAAAAAGAAGAAAAAAAAAAAGAAGAAAAGAAAAACAGGAGAACCAAACTGTCGTGCACCGGGTGTGGCGCCGCTCAACCTTGCCATGAGGCGCGGGAGCAAAAGAAGAGAGGATGTTGTTCTTGTTAATAATATCCTTGTACATGTGTAGAGCAGACATGTCGTGTAGTGTACTGCGACTGCTATGTCTTACATGTGGAAGACACTTGAAAAAAACGAGCTGGAAAAGAAGAGAATAAAGAAGAATAACACCACTATGTACTTGTAAACAGAGTACCAGGTAAGAAGCAAGGGGAAATAACAGGCAAAACAAACCACAAAACACCCTCCAGGTAGCGGCAGCAGTTTTGTGGTACGAGTATCATAGCCAGGTTCTCCCTGCAGTTCCGCCTGGTACCTGGCTACCCTGACTGCCGTCTCCGCCCTGCGTTCGTCAACTGTGCCCAGCCCCTTGGTGTCTGACAATAAGAAACAAGCCAGGCAGGCTCGTCATCCACCCACGCCACACATCTATCTCCTTCAGTACGGCTTATCAATTTATTATTATTCCTCTTGCCATCTGACAATGTGCAGCATGATCTTCAACATGGATCACTCATAACTTTCCCGAAAGAAGAAAACCTCGGGAACAAAAGGAAACCCATGCACCAAGTCTACCTCCCTTCCGTGCCAACTTTCAGCTTGTCTACTCTATTCGCTGTATTTGCTCCTTCCTTCTCATTACGTTTTTATCAATCGACCAAAAAAAGGAAGAGAAATACATAAATCAAAATCAGAGAGGATCAGCGCAAAAAAGAAGAGGAAAAAAAAAAAGAGAAGACAAAGGAAGACCACGTTCGAACCAGCTTCACCAGTTGGTGGCACCAGTGGTATAGTCATATTCTACTCCCCAGTCGGCCTGTGGTGCCTTGCTACCCTGTCTACCATCTCCTTCCTACCTTCGTCCACCGCAGTTTCCCTTCTACTCCTCCTGTTCCCCCCTCTCTCCGTATTCCCTTGGTCGGGTTTTTCGCCACACTCCTCCTGTTGCCCCCACTCCCCCCATTCCCTTGATGGACACTATCCACGGCGGATGCGCGGCGCTGCCTACTCAGCTCAGCGTCACATCCTCGTGCCACCTCACCATGAACCGTTCGGCTGCTTCAAGGGTCCCCCGGTACCACTTCCCCGCCTTTTTTGGACCACAGCGGTCTCAACTCCAAACACCAAGGGGGCAAGTTCCGTTGACCCTTCGGTGGCTCGGAACTCCCTAAGGTCTTCGACGATGCATCTATGCCAAGTCTTACACTGTCCGCCTGGTCTCGGGTTCTCCCCACCAGTTATCGTCCCGATTATTACTCGACTTGGTGATCGCTCCTTTCTTTGCCGTGCCAAGCCCCCCGCAGAAAAGAGCCGCCGTTTACGAATGGTCGTTTCGATGCTCTCGCAACGTGTCATCTTGAGGGCCTTTTCGTACGAGGGGGTGGTAAGGTCAGTACGAAGTCGGCGCTGGAAGCCAACGACTCGCAACAGGACTTGGTGGTGAGCCGTTCGAAGCTTGGCAAAGTGTTCCGCTCTGAGGGTCCACGTCACACACCCGTACAGCAGGGTGTCAATCACCTCGGCCTTCAGCATTCGGACTTTAAGGCTAAGGGGGGCGGTCGACCTATCATACAACTTACTCCGGGCCGAACCGTTTGAGGCATGCTCTCATGAGACGGATCCGTCCGTCGATTTCGAGCGAGAGGTCAGCGTTTTCGTGGATAATGCCGCCTAGGTATAATAGTTTGGCCATCTGCTTATACCTCTGGCCTGCTGCTTCGATGACGAGCGGTGGTACGAGGGTTGTCTGGTCTGGTGCTTGTAGAAGCATTGTCTCTGTTTTCTTTTTCGACACCGTGAGGCCTGCTGCTTCGAAGACAGTCACACTGTCATCATTTTCGCGATCCCTTCAACCGACTTCGAGACAATTCTTGCGCCATCGGCGTTCAACATGCCTGGTGCGCCCCATACAGCCCTTCGCACGCATGCCAACAGCATGCTCCTCTGTTCCGACTACTCCACCATCACGATGGGTTCGTCATGGCTGAAGCGTACTACTATAGTACGACGTGTAACGCAGCAGCGAAGAATACGTTGAGCAGTAACGGTGATAACACACAGCCTTGCCGCAGCCCCTGCGTGACATCAAACCATTCCGAGTGCTCGCCGTCATCAGTACGCACGCGAGCCCGCATGCCCATCGTGGAAGTTACGGATAATTATCAGCATCTTGGTGGGTACGACAAAGCGTTCGAGTACCTCCCATAACAGCTCTCGGTCGACAGAGACGTACGCTTTCTGCAGATCGATGAAGCACACGTACAGGGGGGATTTTCCTCTGTCGTCGGAGCTATTGCAACCGGCTCAAAACGAACAACATATCAATCGTTGATCGTGCGGGGCGGAAGCCGCACTGTACATCCGGGAGTAACTCCTCGGTCTCGCAGCAGTTGCTGAGGCGGGACGCGACGATTTTCAACAAAGACCCATTCTACGATAGAGGTAGCACATTTTCGCTTAAATGTTTCTGGATGACGAACATTCTTGTTTCGAACAATGACATTTTTGTATACTTGGGCCATTGAATTATTCATCGGGATGCAATTTGATTTTTGCTGACGTCAGTTTTCGGGTGAAGGAGCCTCAGAAAATTCAGGGTAAACCTCTATCGTAGAACGCCTTCAAATCTTTGCCTGCGTGGGCAACAAGCGAAATCCCCCTCTATAGTTGTTGCAGTCAGTTCGGTGCTTCTTTTTGCGAAGGACCTTGATGATCGCATCTTTCCATTGCTGGGGGGCTTCTCCTGTTGTTACCCAAACATTGACAAGGATGTTGTCAAAGCACTACTGGGCGAATGCCGGGTGGCCGATTTTCAGGAGTTCGGCCGGGAGACCATCTGGCCCGACAGCTTTCCAATTTGACATCCCCTTAAGTGCTTCTGTCATCTCGTCCATGGATGGTTCATCTTCAAGCGACAGTTTAAGCGGTCGCGGTGGCAAGAGGTCGATGATCGTGGGATCAAGTTTGAGCGATTTCGTCTTCAAGAGTTTGTGGCAAAACCCCATCCATCGTTCACGGATTCGCACCTTATCCCGTAAGAAGAGCGTGCCACCCTCGTCCCTAATGAACTGTTCGCTCCTCGCCTTACGTCCCTTCCAACCCTACCGTACTCTTAAGGCTTAAGGTGCTTGTAAAAGCCTCTCTGGTCGTTGCTCGCTAGGAGTCGTTCGGTTTCGGCAAGGTACGCTCGAAGTATGCTTGCAGTTGTGCGGCAATCACCTTCTGCAGGTTCGCACACGCAGATCTCAGTGCCTTCCACGCGGTTCTATCCCGGGGGTGGGTATGATGACATGGCATTCCCTGTGGTTACTGCATACGTGGCAACATACCTGGTAGTATCTCTGTGGTGTAATTTTGAGATCACAGAACCTGTACATATATATCTCTCTAGGATTGCATAATCGGCACGGACCATGGTTGTGTTGGATGCCGGCAGGTAGAAAGAACGGTTTAATGTGAAGATCACACACACCGATGGGGCATAAAAATACATACACAACCCGCCCCCATAAATCTATTTAGCACCATAATTCCTTCTAGGTGCTGCAGTCCCGTTGTGGGGGCAATCTGGGGACAAATCACTTGGAATTAAACTGGTTTGCCCCCAATTTGGGACTGCAGTACTAAAGGGCATAATTAAAACACGTAGTGTAGAAGGATATGCAGATAGATACTGATTACGCTTACCCCCCCCCCCCTTTTATATAGGTTGGGTTGGCGTCGGTTGGCAACGACACTGTAAAACATGCCGCTCACTAACCAGGGTACCGTTGTTTTTTTTTTTTTTGGCGGTCGCCCAAAGCTGATTGATTGTCGAGTTAGATAATCTGTGCGAAGAAAAGAACCTTCACTCGGCACAAGGGGATTGATTGATCGTATCACGCAGTGTTCATGGTGAGGCACCCAAGAGGCAGTAACATAGTGTAGTATTCCCATTGCTGTCTCTGGAAGTGACTACACCGAAAATTAAATGAACTCGTTGAAGCTGTCATCCATATTCAAGTCCGCCTCACAAGCGGTTCTTAGTAATAATAGGATGCAGCTCACCCTTCATGCGACTCGCCGGACACCTCACGGTGCTTCGCGCTTGGTGCAAGCAATGTCTGCCTGGTGGGTGAAAACCCGACATGCTCCGTCCCGACATTGTAGGGATGCGAGGGTCTATGGTCATACGACTACGGCCATGCATGATATCGAGTACATATCTCCTATCGAGCACACCCCCTCCCTATCGAGTACACCCCCCCCCCCCCGACGAGGCAGTTACATAGTACTCCCATTGCTGTCTCTGGAAATGCCTACACCGGAAATTAAATTAACTCATTGAAAAGCTGTCATCCGTGTGCAAGTCCGCCTCACAAGCGGTTCTTAGTAGGATGCAGCTCACCCTTCATGCGACTCGCCAGACACCGCACGGCGCTTCGTGCTTGGTGCAAGCAATGCCTGCCTGGTCGGTGAAAACCCGACATGCTCCGTCCCGGCATTGTAGGGATGCGCGGGTCTATGGTCGTACGACTAAGGCCATGCATGAGATCGAGTACATATCTCTTATCGAGTACACCCCCTCCCCCCCGACGTCCGCCCCGCCCCCCCTCCCTCAATCGAAGTCCTTCGAACCGAACCGAGTTATTCAACCGGAGGATTCTGGAGGGACTAGAGGTCGGAACCGAATCTATCCTCATGACGAATGCATCAGATACAAGAAGAGGCGGCGATAAAAACATCAAGACCGAAGAGCGGTGTGGAATGTGAAATGTGTATATTCGATCGGCGGAACAGCCGTGGAAAGCCCTGAACACGCAAGTATTGTTATCATTTTCCTGATATATATCATACCTGGTATGCCATTCTTAGACTAACTGTAGAGAGACGTCTATGGTGCCCAGCACCACCACCACCACAACCTTTTGATTTTCATCCTGGGTTCACTTCGCGACGCTTTTTTTTTCGCATCCGACGATTTTTGACCGTTCTACTATTATTTCTGACCGTTTACGGTTCGCGCTTTGCGCTCACGGCCTAGTGGTATTTCTGCACCTTGTGGGATCAGGTCTGGATCAGGAGGAGAGCTCACCAAGCTCCTGTGTGTTTGGTGTTCCCCCTTTCCATGGAGAATATTCCCAGAGACTACTTATTATTCATACCTCCAGCATGGAGAACTCTACTACTGTGGCTATATGTATTACGCCGAGCTGGGTTTGTAGATAAAATAATTTTCGAGGAATATTCCTGTTATCTGTGGATGATTGTACGTACAGGTGTACAGGTATTGCGACTCTATAAATAGCCTACTCGTAAGCAAAAAGTGGAGGGGGTGGGGGGAGGGGACGGGGGAGTGTGGGGGTAGGGGGGTGGGTGGAGGATCGGGGAGCGGAGGGGCGGAGGGTGTGAAGGTGTTACCTACTGAGCTATAGGGGTAAAAAGATCAACCGATTACCCAGCCCAAGGTAATCCTTACAACACTCCCCCCCCCTCTGAACGGCGGGATCTTTGGGGCGTCGGAACCGTATACGTCCGTACGCTGACCTATGTACCCGCTTCGTTTCATTACCTGGGGGTCCAGGGAGATAGATGCGTTTTTTTTTTTTTTTAGGTGTGCACGCGCAAGCGTTTCTGTAAGAGAAACGTTCGAAGTGAGGTTCGAACCCCGTGACTTGGACGACGCCAAATGTGAAGGTGTTATCTACTGAGCTGTAGGGGTAAAATATCGATCGATTACCCAGCCCAAGGTAATCCTTATAACAAGGGTGTTATAGCTCTCCGCGGGGTCTATGTGGTGCCCAGCATGATTTCGATATGCTCTTGGTTGTTTTAAGGCTTAGATTTTCCGAAAAACCACTTCTGGATCCCCATAAAATTGGACCGCATGTTGGTGGCACGTTGACCCGTATATCCGGTCCGTTCTAGGGGGGGGGAGTGTTATAAGGCTTAGATTGGGTAGGCGATCGGTCACCTGGTACCACTATTATAGTCCAACGGACTAAGATCTTTTTTGCCCGCGTTGCGACACTTTTTTAGTTTTTAGTTTTTGTTTTTTGCATCCGAGTATTTTTGACCGTTCGATTTTTCTTGTTTTTTTTCTGATTTCTGACCGTTAACGGTTCGCGCTTCGCGCTCACGGCCTCCGGCGGCTCCTCCTGTTTTCTCGCTTGAATGGAGAACATTCAGAGAAACGTATCCATCTACAACACGGAGGATTCTACTGCCCGTGATTAGGCCACCATCATCACTACATTTCGTTACACTGTAGACCAGGTGGTACAACCTATCGGAATAAGTTTCTGAGCTTTTTCCATGGGGCTGACCCGCCGACACCAAAACAACCTCAGCTTCTCCTACCTGTTATTACTACCAAGAAAATTCTGAGCTTCTTCCATCTGGCTGACCCACCGTTATTTATACCAAAATTGTCTCAACTTCTCCTATTACGGGGGACCATAGTTAATAGGACCTACGGTATAGATAAAAACCTATTTACTTACCTATTTTTACTTACAATATTTGGTCCTATTTACTCTGGTCCCCCGTAATATTATTAATAAGAAGCTTCTTCCGCGGGCTGGCCAACCAAGATCGAATAAATAGTGTACACACTGCTCTATTAATATTAATAGCATATTTAGGGGAAAGTTATGAGTGATCCACGTTGAAGATCATGCTGCACATTGTCGGATGGCAAGAAAAATAATAGGATTATAAATATATACCGGTGAACATTGTTGTCGTTATTACGGGGGACCATACATAGTAAATAGGACCAAAATGTGGATATTGCTAGTAAAAATAGGGAAATATATACCAGGTAGGTGTTTGTCCATATATCGTAGGTCCTATTTATTATATGGTGTACCGTAATAAGTAAAAATAGGGATGTATATAGGTTTTGTGAGTATGTACCGTAGGTCCTATTTACTACGGTCCTCCGTAAAATTAATACCTGGTAGGTACAAAAGTGTGGGTATCTTATACCGGTATTCTACAGCAGTGTGGGTATACACATCATCCCCCCGCGCCCTTCTTCTTCTTGTTAACTTGGGCTTGAAGCGCGACACCCTCCTCCTCGAAATGGCGCCCCTTGAAGTCACCGAGATAATTTTGGAGTATAAGGAGTTCCTTCGCCGCGTAGTAGGCGTTTCTTCCAACTCACACCGTTCCCACCGGACATATATATATATAACAATGCCGGGTCTATGGTCATACGACTACGGCCATGCATGAGATCGAGTACATCTCTCCTATCGAGTACACCCCCCCCCCCCCCCCCCAACAGGCTATAATACATGCATTGTGCATAGCTGCTAGATAGTGGTTGGAGCAGCAGTAGTATAGTAGGAGGTGTGCTGCCTTATTCTACCCAGATCTGAGTGGCAACTTCGTGACTCCGTTCGTCGAAGGACACACACACACACATACATGCCCCCCCCGGGCTAGTGTAATGAGCAGTGTTGTGACGCTAGCTATTAATAGCGCGCCTCGGATGAATGTAGAGGCAGCTGATTTGCTGATCATGATTGATCGATCGTGATCAGCACACTGCCTCCTCGGCGGGGAGGTGTACTAATACCTGCGCGTTTGTTTGCGAGTCTACTGCATGGACGAATGGCATCCAGTAATAGGACGGGCTTGTCCCTACAGTATCTAGATACTCGTCCCGGTTCTGCGCGGTTCGAATATTTCCTCTCCTGCCTGATTATGATGATGATGATGATGATGATGATGATGATGATGACGACGTGTCCATGCTCAGGTTCCTTTCCGCGGTGAGCGGTCGGTCGCTCTCCACCGCTTGATGGTGTGGAATTCCGACCTGCTTCAACTTGCGATACATCGCGTGGAGAAGTGGTTGTGTGGCTGGTTCACCCGCGCCCCAGCTTTGGGATCTGGGATAGACAGCGTGCATAGATGCATGCTTGCCGGGTGTCCCCACGTCAACTGCATCGCAGCAGGGGCACCTTATTACTGTGCCACGTGCTCCTCGATCCCTAGAAAGGCGCGCCTTCCCACGACCCAGGGGCGAATCTCTTGGCCTCGTCTCGAAGGCATGCGGTGGCTCCTGCCCCGTGTCGTCATTACTATGTTGTGATGAGTTGTACTTTTGTAGTTGTACTTGTATATACAAAAAAACGGAAACGGGAAGAAGGTTATTTTTTCAAAGTCAGGTGGGAAATCTTTCGTGGTTGGATGCCTCAGTATAGATAGAGCTTAGAGCTCACAGAGACTACCACAATAGATTGGTTGCAGCACACTGTGCTGCCTGCGCCTGTTCGTGTTCTTCACTTGAAACCGTTCTTTCTACCCGTCGGCATCCTTTTCAGGACTAATAACTACGATCACGTTTGGGAACGGGGACAAACCCTTCAAACTGTATGTAGTTAGTAGTTAGTCCTCAAAACAAGTCTGCAGTGTGTGTGTTCTTCACATTAAACCGTTATTTCTACCCGTCGACATCCAGCGCAACCAGAGTCCGTGCCGATTCTTCAATCCTAGAAGTGATACAAGTTCTGTGGTCACAAAGCTACGCCACAGAGTTACTGCGTTGCCACGTATGCAGTAAGCACAGCAGTGGGCAATGCAGCAATGCAATGCCATGGCATCATGCTGGATACGACAGGCACGACATACACATTCTATGAAATAGAGAAACGAAGGAGGACACAAAGAAAAAAAACGAAAATATACTCGTAAAAGGGTCTATTCATATTAATGAGTGTAACAACAAGGTAGACTTGGTGCATGGGTTTCCTTTTTTTGTTTCCGAGGTTTTCTTTTTTCGGGAAAGTTATGAGTGATCAATGTTCAAGATCATGCTGCACATCATTGTCTGATGGCAAGGGAAATCATAATACCAGGTAATAGGTATTGCTATTATTAAAGGTAGGACGAGAAAATATGGTTGGTCAACCGTTTCAAGGGGTGGTGCGATTTTTCTGAGGGGTGTTTTTAGCAAACTTCTTTGATAAAATGGTTGACATACTTACCCTCCGTGTGTACAAGACGACCGTTATTATTAAAACTATTTTTATTCTTTTTTTATCGACAATGTGCAGCAGCCACGTTGAGCAAAACATCCCTGAAAGAATAAATAAATGTTACTATTATTGCTGTTACTATTATTTCTCTTGCCATCCGACAATGATGTGCAGCATGATCGAGCTTCACAACCTTGATCACTCAAAACATCCCTGAAACAAGAAATCCCCGGAAACGAAGAAAACCTATGCACCAAGGTCTATCTGCCTACTTCCATGTGTGTGTTGTCTTTGCTCCCTCCTCCATCTCGATATGTGCTCTTGACGCACTACTCTCTATTCTTAAACCCTAAGCCGCATCCAAGCTCCATCCCCACGCCATCGGTGTGGGTCTGTCACCCCCCCCCCCCCCCCTGCTCCTTCTCGATTCCTGTCGACCCCTAAGCTGGAGTTTGAATCGCGGCACCCTCCTCGAAATGGCGACCTGTCTGTGTAGTCACCGAGACGATTTGGAGTAGGCGTCCCTTCACCACGCCTTTCCTTCCCATCGACCCACCGTCCCTCCCCCCCCCCGACGGCACATTGCAAGCTGCCAGCAGGTCGAGGAAGTTACTGCCCTCTACCCCGTGACGCCCAACAAAGCTTTTCCCACTCACTGCTAAAGTGGCAAGTTTGTGACCCCCTTCGACAACTATTAAGAACGACCTTCGAGCATCAGGCTAGCCTGAGCCTGAGCAAATCAGATCAAATCAGAGAACGTTAGCTATATAGCGTACGTCCGTCCGTCTCGTGCACAGCCTACCTCAATCACTATTTTGTCGAACATATATGTTGGTAAAGCTCTATTACGGGGGACCATAATCATACCAGGTAGTAAATAGGACCTATGGTGCACACAAAAACCCTATATTTACCTATTTTTACTAACAATATTTGGTTCTATTTAGTATGGTCCCCCGCAATAATAGTGGGGGGAGTTTTTTCTTCTGAGGTCCCCACACAAGAGGAATATACACCGCAGCAGTAATGGTAAATCATTTTATCAATAATACGCCGGTACATCAAGGGTACATCAATATCTCCCCCGAACGAAAATGACTTCGAACAGCAGTTAGTTCGGTTTGCTCAGCCCGGGCAATATTTCTACATATCTATCTATTATGCGCTAGAAAAGTTCCTATTAATTAGTAACACAAGTATAAAGGCACGAAAGTATACTACACTTCTAAACCGGTCGGTGGTGGTATGGTCGCTGCTCACTAGAGAGGGGAGCGGGAGGGCTTAACCCCTCAGAAAACATCGAGCCGAAAAGCGCAAACCCCTTCCCACCTACCAGTAAATCTACATGACATACCTTGCACCCTTGGGACGGAGTGGAGCAATAGTACGAGAGTAGTAGCACTCTTGTCTCGCAAAGTACGCTGTGTGCAATCATTTTCTGTATATCGTACACCATGGCTGAAACACGTCGTACACCTCCGACACGTAATAATAATTGCCAAAAGAAACCCTTGCAGGACTTGCATCCTACTGCAGCAATGGTCCAATGGCGCCGCATACGAAAAACAAAACAAAACGAAACGAAACACAAACTATTACGGGGGACCATAGTTAATAGAACCTAACATTGTTAGTAAACATATAGTGAAATATATATATATATTTTTGTCTGTACCATAGGTCCTATTAACTATGGTCGACCGTAATAAAACAAAATGGAGTATTAACAGTAAAGTGAACTGAAATGGAGCTACCTTGATACAATCTAAAGCGAAAAAATGAAGCCAAAACTAAAAAAAAAAAACCCAAGGAGAAAAAAGCTGCGCACGCGTACGGAAGCAAACGGGAGCTAAACAGGACATACAGAAACAGAAAGAAAGAGACGAAAATTAAAGAAAAGAGACAAGAAAGAGCAATTGCGGGGGACGATAGTTAACAGGACCCAATAGTGTTATTAATAGTAAAAATGTTTAAATATATACCTGGTACCAGGTAGGTTTTTACGTATACCATATGTCCTATTAACTATGGTCCCCCCGTACCAGTAGAGAAATAAAAAAAGGAAGACAAGAAAGGGGTAGCGAAAAGCAGGCATTGCAGTCAGGCGAGGAAGTCTGGGCGGCCCTATGCTTATCTACACATATCTACGTATGGTACACTGCTGGGAAGGCACACATAATGACGATGAAGGACACACCCGCTCGTCGAGGGTTTGATCGAAGCGCCCCCCGCCCCCCCTGCCCCCCCCCCCCCGTCCCGGCATTGTAGGGATGCGAGGGTCTATGGTCATACGACTATGGCCATACATGAGATCGAGTACATCTCTCCTATCGAGTACACCCCCCCCCCCCCCCCCCCCCCCCCCCCTCCCCCCGCCGCCCCCGCCCTCGCTCTCGCTCTCGCCCTCGCCCCCGCCCCCGTCCGAGTCTCCGCCCCCTCCGCTGGGTGCATTGGTGTCCATGGCCCGTGTCGCGATTGCAGCCGTCGCGTGTCGCCCTTCTACAGCGCTCTTCTCCGCGGCATGCCATGTCCGTCTGCAAGCCTTATAGCCCCGTCCTCGACCTCTCGAAACCATCTCTGCCGGCCTTCTGTGCCGCCTCGGGCCACCCTTCGGACTTACTTTGGTGCAGAACTTCTCGAGGTCTGTCCTCGAGGCGCCCCATCCTATCCTTTTTTTTTTCCTGTCAAAACGAGGGGCCCTTGCCCCCGACCATCTCCCCAAACGTCACCCTCCTCCGCAGGCGCAAACTCTCCCGTCTGCGCGCCACGAAACCCGCGCGGACAATGCTGTGCCCTTCGTCTGCTTTCCGTCATCTCAATGCTGTCGGAGTATGTCTTGACGAGCGCGCGGACGTAGGATATAGAGTGTGTGCCGGATGTCGACGGGGGAAAATAGCGCTGTGATGCGAAGAACACGCACGCTGCGCGTGTTGCCGTGTTGCCGTGCTACACACAGACAGCCCGAAAGGCCTTTTTTTTCATCAGGCGTAAAACGCTCGAGCATCCACTCAATGCGGTTGATAGCACTGCTACTGTATGTGGCGCAGCTTGTAAAAGTTGAACATCGATCCACTGTACACGATATACGTTCTGGGATTGTTTATGAGTGATCAAATGTTGAAGCTCATGCTATCAAGGTCGTGTGGCAAACGGAAACATACTGACAAACCAGCTATTATGTTGGTGCAATCTGTTATTGGCCGGTCGCCCCGGTGGTTCAAGTGGTGAACCTCGAATTCTACTTGTGTTTGAGTCCTGGTCCTGGGTTCGAGCCCCAGGTGAGTCGGATCTTTGACTTTATTTGCAAAAATAAAAATAAAAAAGGATTCAATTGTTGAGAGCGCCTTGCAGCGTGGGTAGGCACAATTCGATGCGAGTCGACGAGGGAAGAAAAGGCTGAAATCTTCTCGCGATGAAAATGAAGGCACGTACCGTAGCGGGAAGGGGGGTAGAAGAGCCTGCTATGTGACCCCGGATCTGAGTTACCAGTTGGAAGGAGAGAGACAAGAAGATGGGCGAAGATAATAAATGAGATGAACAAAATATATATATATATATCGGAGTGTGTCCACTGCAGTCTGCATACACATGGAGGAAACTGACACAGCTTAAACGATGTGCATTTCGTTTCGGTCTTGAAAGATGATGACGTCGGTAACACTACTATTACGGGGGACCATAGTTAACAGGAACAAATATTGTTAGTAAAAGTGGTTAAACATATAGCTTTTTATGTATACCATAGGTCCTGTTAACTATGGTCCTCCGTAATAGCAGTTATTTGCAGTGGCTCTGAGCTCTCCCTATTACGGGGGACCATAGTTAACAGGACCTCTGGTATATATTTCACCATTTTTACTAACAATATTTGGTCCCATTAACTATGGTCCCCCGTAATAGCAGCGGCTAATAGCTCTTGTTAAGCAGTCCTCTCGCTTAAGCTCCAGCAATGGAGTCTGACTGCCATCTGCCGCGGTTGTGGTCACCGCTGCGTGCATCTCGAGCTGGCCATGAACTCATCAATTCAAGCACAGATACACAATTTAATTATTGCAACAACAACAAAAAACATTTCCCCGATGCAATCGGCCCGCGAGCGATTGGACTCGCGACATGCCGGAGAACCTCCTTCAGTAGCTCCGTGCCCAATCCGCTCGACGGGGGGACACAATAAACACCCCCCCTCCCTTCCCCCCCCCGCCCGATCCCCCTGCATGGCATGAGTACACCCCCGCTCCTCCTGCCCCCCCCCCCCCCCCCCCTCCCTCCCGCGTAAACAAAAGCGGGCATTTTTTGTTCTGAAACAAAGGCAAAGTATTTCTGACCCAAAATCGCTCGATTACCTATCTATGGTGTTTTATTGCAATACATAACTTTTCGTAATATGGTATACCTAGGTTTGAGGACTATACTCATCACGTTGCACTTTCGGATGAGGTACAGAGCTCCTATACTATAATCAGATGATAGTCAGGTGCTAGCCCTGTAGGGCAAACACGCGTTTGGAGCAGGTATATACCCAAGAAGTATTGATGAGCCAGAAGCAAATGATTAATGGTTCAGATTTCAGCCCCCCCCCCCCCTCCCCGGCCATACGGTAGGGTGCCTCGATTCTATTAATAGTATACAGCAGTAATATTACGGGGGGAAATAGTAAATAGGACCAAATATTGTTAGTAAAAACAGCGAAATATACAGGATTTTGTGTGTACCATAGGTCCTATTTACTATGTTCCCCGTAACAGTATTCTGATGCTGGTATTGTATATATGATGTTCGTATGGTATGGTATGGTAGTAGAAATTATGCCGGTGACATATGGGATAGGATGATGCTGGTAAGATGGATAGGATGATGCTGATAAGATGGATGTGATGCTGGGAAGGTGGATATGATGCTGGTGTATGCTGGATATGTTATATATGATGCTGAAAGAGTGCACCAGCTTCACAAGAGGTACTCGTACTTCGTGTCTCAAAGATGCGAGTTTCGACGAAAGTCTCCGTGTGAACACTTCGTACCAGCAGTGTTGGGGTCCGTTACCGTATGATGCTGGTGCGTACTGCGGAAGGTATTTTTTATCGCCGTTACATCATACCGGTATCATATACATACATACATGGATGACCGCACGGACTATGTGAGAAAATGTGCGGGCGGATGAGGGCATAAAACTTTCGATCGTTCCCTCCGTGTGGGTACATTGACATTGATACGCTCGTTATGGCGCTTGCAATGACACGTATATGACGCACGCCAGGCACTAACTACACTATCATCATCAAGTACTAACAGTAGTACGTTGTTGTTGTTGCTGTTGCTGCTCTCACACGTTCACTTCGCCGCGATGCCGCAATTGCCTTGCCACACTTTCTAGGCCGTCGTTACGAAAGGACGCACAACAAGACTACTCAGTGTTGTTATTCCATACATAGATCAGACAGATCATGATCTACAGATAGATCAGATAGATCATCTGTATTATATATAGACCCTAGCCTGCCGTGACAGTCGTCCAGGATATGGATTGTGCATATCTAAAACCCAGGAAAAAATGTCCCACACCATGCCGAAAAAAAACATACCAGGTATATATATATGCCCTGCAATATGTACGAGGTAGATCAAGAAGTGGGAATGATCTGTAGACGATCTGTAGATGATCTGTGGATGATCTGTCAGAAGTGTGATGAGCTAGATCGTTCAGACGCATGCTACGGTAGGGTTCTCTGAGGCTCTTTCTTCCTCACTTGGGTAGCTCCAACTATGTATTAAAGTATGTTTACTATTTATGCGCATGTTTGGTCCTGATTCCTAGGTTCCCTCGTAATAGCTCGTCTATCTGATCTATCTGTAGGTTAGGGTTATGATCTGTAGGTGATCGGTCGTTGATCTGTCTGATGTGTGAAACGTATTTCGGGAGACTACAGTAATCAGGACCCATCATGTAAACAAAAACCTATATTATTAAAGTATTTTTACTGATAATATTTGGTCCTGATTACTATTACTATTTCTCTTGCCATCCGACATTGTGCTGCATGATCTTCAACATTGATCACTCAAAACTTTCCCGAAAGAAGAAAACTTCGGAAAGAAAAGGAAACCCATGCACCTAGTCTACCTCCCTCCCTTCTGTATGTCCACCCGTCATACATACGTACTGTAGGTGTATAACATAAAATAGCCTAAATAAAGAACGATAATGGGATTCGAACGATATTGAGCATGCTATTACGGGGAACCATAGTTAGTAGGACCAAATATTGTTACAAAAAATAGCGAAATATGTAGGTTTTTGTGTGTACCGTAGGTCCTATTAACTATGGTCCCCCGTAATAGTTTTCCCTCAAAGCCGTCGAGCCTCGTCAGTCAGCCTTTTTCGACCGAGAAACGGTACAGCATACTTCTCATTGTTTACGTTATTATAGTACTATTACAAGTTTTCCCTTCAGAGTGGCATGAAATGAGCGTAGCGTGTAAGAAGACTCTTTTTCTTGCCGAAATACGTATTTGGTGGGTAGGTTTGAACGATTCCACCAATTATTTGCAGTTAGTTATATGTGCTGCAGTTGGGGCAGTAGCTCAAATGCACACCTGTTAACAACCAAATAGGTATTATTAGTGTAACTAGTGTAAGGAAAATAGTAGTAGTGGAACATGCAGATGAGGGCGACGCAAGCGAGAAGTTCTATTGACCGAAAAAAATACCTGGTATGTATTATGCTTACCATCCGACAATGTGCAGGGTGCGCTTCAACGTTGATCACTCAAAACGTTCCTGAACGAAAAATCCTCGGAAATAAGGGAAACCCATGCACAACGTCTACCTGCCTTCTGCGTCTTCTTCCTCCTTCCTATGCTTTATCTCCAGTACTCTGTTGCCTTCGCTTCCCCCTCCATCTCAATATGTACTCTTCACGTTCTATTCTTAAACCCTAAGCCGCATCCAAGCTCCATTCCCACGCCATCGGTGTGGGTCTGTCACCTCCCCCCCCCCCCCCCTGCTCCTTCTCGATTCCTGTCGACCCCTAAGCTGGAGTTTGAATCCCGACACCCTCCTCGAAATAATGGCGACCTGTCTGTGTAGTCACCGAGACGGTTTAGAGCAGGCGTTCCTTCGCCAACCATTTCCGTCCCATCGACCCCCCATCCCTCTCCCCGCCACGACACTATAGCTGCGCCAGCTGGTCGATGAACATGCTGCCCTCTACCCCGAGACGCCCCCGACAAAGGTTTCCACTGATAAAGAGGCAAGTTTGTGACTGACTCCGTTCGTCAAAGGACACACGTATTGTGTGTTGGCGTGCAGTATCGTGTGTTGTCAACCTCGACAATGGCTTATTACAGTATTACGGAGGACCATAGTTAATAGGACCTACCTATGGTATGCATAAAAACCTTATCCATTTTTACTAACAATATTTGGTCCTATTAACTATGGTTTATCCATTTTTACTAACAAGAAAGAGTAGACAAGCCGAAAGTTGGCACGGAAGGGAGGTACGTAGACTCGGTGCATGGGTTTCCTTTTGTTTCCGAGGTTTTCTTCTTTCGGGAAAGTTATATGATGAGTGATCCATGTTGAAGATCATGATGCACATTGTCGGATGGCAAGAGAAATAATAATTATATTTGATCCTATTAACTATGGTCCCTCGTAACAGTAGCTTTCAACGTTGATCCCCCAAGGGAAAAAGCCAAAACAAACAAAAGGGAGATCTACTTTGTCCGGTAATATAAGGACTGTTTATATACTAGTATCAATATAAAGTGGTATTTATATTTACGCCCTTTCAGACCCGTTTCGGGGACAAACCACTCGAATTCCAAAAAAAAAATCCCCCCGAACGGAAGCACGGCAGTACTATTAATAGAGAGGTTACAACCTATATCTACGTGAAGCACCGTGGAGAGTGTGTAAAGAGCTTTGAAATCGCGCAGGGTAGGGTGCGATTACGGTCATTTTTTAGCGCTATGTATATCATCATATATATATTATCATATATATATTGATGGTTTCCTAGACAGCGGTGAGGGCGCTACAGTAGCGTCGAACACTAAGATTCTGTTTTCGGAAGGCCCTCTCTCGATCAGCGTTTTTCCGAATACACATTATTCGGTATCGGTCGTTCGGTATCGGTAAACTTCCCTTAGTTCTGGCAGAATCGAGCTCTGAAAAACGATCGGCCTCCTCCCTGCCGCCCTTTTCTACTGACGGTAGGCACGTACCTCGTACGTCGTGAGATCGGGTGTCATCCTGGTACCGGTATGCATGCCGGTATACTTGACTTGAGACTACTATAATATACTCTGCACGTAGCCCGAATGAGTTTTCCTGCCTAGAATGATTTGTCGTAGGATACTGCCGCGCTTTTGGTCTGGAGAGTTAGTTATTCACTTTCTTTTATTACGGGGGGCCATAGTTAACAGGACCAAATATTGTTAGTAAAAATGGTTAAACATATAGGTTTTTATGTATACCATAGGTCCTGTTAACTATGGTCCCCCGTAATAGTCGTTTATTGGAACAACACTACACATACATTGTCGGATGGCAAGCATAATAATAATGCATCTTGTATACTTTTGCTTGTGCCTCTCTCGTGACTCCGGGCTATGTAGATGAGTACCTTTTCGTGGCCACTGGGACTATAGTAATGGTAATAATAATAGTACCTTTTCGTGACCACGGGCTAGATCAATGCCTTCTGCGTGACCGCGCATTACGTTGGTACTTCTTCGTGACCACGGGCTATGTTTGTACCTTTTCGTGACCACGGGCCATGTTGGTACCTTTTCGTGACCACGGGCTAGATTGATACGTTTTCTTGACCTGGTAAAAATTATACCTTTTCGTGACCACATGTCAAGTTAGCGTATTTTCGTGACCACGGGCTAGAGTAGTACCTGGTACCTTTTCCGTGACCACGGGCTAGAGTAGTACCTGGTGCTTTTCCCGTGACCACGGGCTAGATCAGCGCGTTTTCGTGGCCACAGGCTAAATTGGTACCTTTTCTTGACGTGGTAAAAATTATACCTTTTCGTGACCACATGTCAAGTTAGCGTATTTTCGTGACCACGGGCTAGAGTAGTACCTGGTGCTTTTCCCGTGACCACGGGCTAGATCAGCGCGTTTTCGTGGCCACAGGCTAAATTGGTACCTTTTCTTGACGTGGTAAAAATTATACCTTTTCGTGACCACATGTCAAGTTAGCATATTTTCGTGACCACGGGCTCGAGTAGTACCTGGTACCTTTTCCGTGACCACGGGCTAGAAGAGTAGTACCTGGTACCTTTTCCGTGACCACGGGATAGATCAGCGCGTTTTCGTGGCCACAGGCTAAATTGGTGCCTTGTCGTGATCACGGGATATCATATTTACCTTTCGTGACCGCAGGCTAGAGGAGTATACCAGGTAGATGCGATGGATCACTGCAGTAGTACCAGGTATAATATAGATAGGTACAATATCACGGTATAAAACATTGTCGGATGGCAAACGCAATATAATTATATATCAGTATACCAGTAGAAAGCGCAGATATTTTTCTGTTGGGTAAAGAAGCAAAGAAGGACCGCCGCGGAGAATTTTTTCCGATAAAAACCTGAAAAAAAAAAACGGCCGGACGTGTGACATCCGGACGAACAGTATATCTAGTACGGAAGTTATTATCTCCGCCGGGGCATATAGGTAATCATGGCAGATGGCAGATAGACGCGCTTTAGTTTCCCATCCGTCCGTTTCTTCTGCGTTTGAGCTCTGTTGTTCCATCCGACAACATGCTGCATGTCAAAGTAAGTGTCATAAGTATGTGGGTTTCAACTGCTGTGGCCATTCACATCATGAACATTCCCAGCGAACAAAAAAAAAGAGAAACGCCCAAGGGTTTCATTATTTAGTTGCACCACACGGCGGCCTATCTTGAGTAACCGTTTCCGTTCCGCGTTCCAGTTTTGGGGGCAGACTAACTTATAACTTGAGCGGTTTGTTCTCAAAACTGATCTGAAAACACTGCAATCCTGAAAGGGTTCATCAACCCTCTTACCGCAAGACGGAACATGATTCCACACTAATTACAAGTAGTTAACGCCACCGGCACGCGCGGGAGTACTTCCTTGATACAGACACTCCCCAGCGCCGCCTAAGCAACGTGCTATTGATCGATGGATATCGTGCCAAGCGTTTTAATATATCGAAATATCGAACTTGCGATATATCGATATGTCGATGTATCATGTATATCATGTCATTATTATTGGACGCCAGCCTACGAGGGAATGAAGGGCTGGAGTCTTCTCGCAAAAAAAAATGCCTTCCAAGGCAAGTACCGTAGTGGCGGGAGGGGGAGACGTGAGCCAGCCGGATCTGAGTTACGACTAGTACAATATCACCGGGGGACCATAGCAAACAGGACCAAATATTGTTGGTAAAAATATCGAAATAGATAGGTTTTTGTGTTATCCGTAAGGTCCTATTTAATATGCCCCCCCGTAATACTGTTATTAATAGGAGGGAGAGAGAAAAGAAGGGCGAAAACAGTAAATGGGAAGAGCCTAAAAAAATCAGGAAGAACCAAAAAACGAGACTTGCCCTCCACCCCCCTCTTGCATCAAAACCGTGCTTGTTTTGCTCAACACTCTGAACCAAACTTTCGATAGAATCGATTACCGAAACAGAGTACGAGTATCGATTATCGAAACAGATTGGCGATGGTTTTTGTTTGTTTGTCGGTCTATACACGTATTGAAATCGATTCTCGATAATATCAAATATCGAAATAGCTCGATTGCTCGATTGCACATTGTCGGATGGCAAAAGAAATAATAATTATATCTAATATCGAAACACTATCGTTCTTTTTTTTCGTCGGTATCGTATCCGGGGCGATTATCCTTCGACGCCCAGCACTAACGTTACTTGTGGCATTACCCTGCGATCGCGGCATGACCTTGTGGAGCACAACCGCCCTAGTCCTTCTTGTCCTTCTTATCCTTCTAAAAACAATCGTCAACACACACACAAACATAAGCAACAACGAGAGCCCGCTCACTAAACGGGCGAACGTAAAACCTGCCAAGGGATACTCTCAGTCTCCCGCCCTCCATTCCCGTTTGTTTCCCTAACTAACATCTGAAGCGATACACTCCGTCACCGCACCCATCTACTGTATGCTTATTGTGGCGCCGGCGTCGGAGCGGCGGGGGGGGGGGGGTGGTGGCGACTACGAGGCAGAGACGAAGCCGACCGCGCAGATCTACAAGTGGACTCGCCGTCATGGGCCGGCCTGGAGGCGCCTGATAGCCACATGGACACATTGACACACAAAAATATGGCCGCACTTTTAGTTTAGGGTTGGATGAATCATTTCAGTGATCTGCAAATGTTATCCCACATTCACTCCAAGTAGTTTCCCCGCAAAAAGTATTGCGTACATGCGTGCTTGGTTTTTGTTGTGCTATCCCTTGGTTTTTTGTTGTTCTTCTCTTCTTGGGGGGAATTTTTCTGAGTGGTGAATGTTGCGCCTACTGTTGCTGTTAACTGTTGTCGATTGAGCTACTGTATTGTAGTCCAATAGTCTACTGCAGGCCAATAATAGGTTTTTTCGTTTTTCGGTTGGTTTCCCCCTTTCTTTGTTTTTTTTTTTTTCTTCTTTTTTTTGGGGAATGTTTTGTGCGTTATCAACGTTGGCACTCATCATGCTATTATTGTTGATGACGCATTGTCGGATGGCAAACACTTCATTGTTGATACGTACCGTAGGGGTTGCTGAACACTTTCTTCGGTGTGATTCTGCAGACATTCTCCCTCATTACACCCGAGTAGTTTCTCAGCAAAAGACGTGTGGGACGTACAGTTTTTTCTGAAGAGGTTTAAGCATGTCTCGTCCACCCATCCATCCAACTCCCGTACGAATGAATGGTAGTAGAAGTAGTAGTAGCAACTTTTTGTCTAATGTGTTTGTCCGTCCAGGCAACCAGGCACTTTACGCGTTTATCGTCAATACTCGCGAAATCATTCTCCGCGCACCACGAGCGTTGGTTGGTTGCTGGTTGCGTACCTTCGCGCCGAGCCGCGGCATAATATCGCGGGAAAGAGGCACCTTTTCGTCTTCCCACCCCCACCAGCCAATTGTTTTTCATCTTGATTATTATTATTATTCTCGTTCATCATCGTGTACTGTAGCGGGAAGGGGGTAGAAGAGCCTGCTATGTGACCCCGGATCTGAGTTACGAGTTGGAAGGAGAGAGAGAAGAAGATGTGCGAAGATAATAGAAGGGATGAGCAAAAAAAAAAAAAAAAAAAAAAATCCGCGCTCGGGTATTTGGTTAGTTACCCTTGCTCGGGCCGGGGTCGCGGTACGATCGGACAGAAAAAAAAAAGCAAGTTCCTCCTCCTATCTTCCTGTCCGCGCCGAAAAAAATAAAAACCTGATCCTTGTTGTTGCTATCGTTGTTGTTGCTATCGTTGTTGTTGTTGTGCTGGCAGCGTATAGTTACCGTATGTATTATGTGTATCAAACACGACCTTTAGAGCGAAAAGAAGAGAAGCCCCGAGGCACACACAGGACGCGCGCTGCCGCAGTATACTACTATTAACACGATATTAATATGCTGTTAATATACTACTCCGGAGTATTAACATTAATACAAAGCACTACTAGGTAAATAACTGGTAGCACTCTTTTCCGCCGAAAAAAAATATCGATTGACGGCGTTCTTATGTTATACCTGGTATAGAAAGTGTCAACCGAGGGAGGGGCCTACAGCAGGCGTTTTCTCGTTAATAGCGGGCGGCTGCGTTCCGCTTCTGGCGACAAATCAGTCAAATAAAATAGTAGTCCGTACCGAACAGAGGTGCCTACACTGTCATCGCTAGGAGTCAAGTCAGAAGTCTCGCAAAAATAAGAGCTACGAACCACCGCCTTTTCACCATGGTAATGAACGAACCAACAACCAGGAAAGGAACGAACGAACGAACGAGAGAGGGAACGAACGAGCAAAGCGAACAGACGAACGAACGCACGAACGCACGAAATAACGAAATCACGGAACGAACGAACGACCGACCGAGCCAACGACCGAACGGTCGAACCAAGGAAGGAACGACCGAACTTCGGAACGGAATCACGGAACGAACGAAGAGACAAAGGAAGGAAGGGAGGAAGGAAGGGAGGAAGGGAGGCAAACACACAGCCTCTGCTGAGAGGGGGTGGGATGCCTCCATGGAGTATATGAGTGTATGAGTATATGAGTATGTTATGTATGTGTAGGCATGCTGACGATAGAGGTTTAAACTACTACTGTAGTATTACGGGGGACCATGGTTACTAGGACCTATGGTATACCTAAAAACCCTTCCTGGTATATATTTAACCATTTTTACTAACAATACTTACTTGGTCCTATTAACTATGGTCCGCCGTAATAGTATGTATGTGAAGGTGTTACCTACTGAGGTATAGGGGTAACATATCGATCGATTACCCAGCCCAAGGTAATCTTTATAGCGCCCTGAACGGCGGGGGAGTTGGGGCGTCGGTACCGTATACCAGGTACGGCTGTACGCTGACCTACCCGCTTCGTTTGACTGCTTGCGGGGGAGATTTAGGCGCTCAGGGACGCACGCGCAAGCGCTTCTTCTATAAAATACTGCGAGTAGTATACGCTCAACGTGAGATTCGAACCCGTGTCTTCGACGACGTCAAATGTGAGGGTAGTGCAGAGATATAAGCTAAAAAAGAGACACAGGGGATGTCGATATGTCGATGCTGGATAGGGCACGCTGCTTGTACTTCACGATCTTCTCAGTACTAGCTCTCAAGTGAGTTGATCAGGAGAGATAGAGCTCGAGTGAGCGAGGGTGGGTTCCGTCGGAACACAACTCAGCCCAGACGTTGGCCAAAACTAACCTGGTACGAGCATGCAGGCACGAGTCTTCTCCCATAAAGAAGATTCCCAAAGCGCTACGTGTAGCCATAAGATATAAGATCCGCATTCGAACGGGTATATTCCCAAATCGCTACGTGTAACCATATAAGATTCGCATACGGGTATGTACGTTCCAATACGGTGGATGTGCTATAATACTCCATACCACAAAGTACCTACCTGGTGGCATTTACAGTAAGTTCCCTTTTGCAGAAGGCTCCTTCCTCGCCTGATGAGATCTATGCTGTTACACTATTACTACTATTACTATAGTATTAATAGTATTATTAAAAGATACCTGGTAAAGCATTATTACTATAATAGTATTAATAGTATTATTCAAAGATACCTGGTGAAGCTTTACTAACCGCCTTACCCCCGCACCACCGTTATTAATATTTTTACGGGGGGACATATTTAATAGGACCTACGTTACACACAAAAGCCTATACATTTCCCTATTTTACTAACAGCACCTGGTCCTATTTACTATGGCCCCCCGTAATGATAAAAATTGCGATGAGACAGAGGTAGCAACTAAGGGGTAGTAAAAAACAGTTAAACTATCCCAAATAATAGGCTTTTGAGGAGCTCCACATTTTATGTTGGACCTCTGCGGAGAGCGGGGGGGGGGGGGGGGGGCACCCAAAAAACAATATATTTAGCTATTTTTACCAACAATATTTGGTCCTATTTACTATGGTCCCCCCGTAATAAGTAGCGTAACACGGATACAAATAAGGGTGGCACTCATTTCTGAGCAAAAATATCGTCGGAATACCTTTTTTGGTGTGTCACTATCTTATTCGCGATGTACCTATAATTATAGTTCATCGGGTTTGCACTTTTATTTCTGTAGCATTTCTTTATCAAAACCAGTTTTATTTCCACTACCGCTTGTTGTGTGGGGCTCTAGGACGAGCGGTCCAGCACCTCACCCGAAAATGAGCTGGCGCAGCGGAATAAACAAGCCCATGGCGGTTCGTACATACATACCAGGTACCGCGGCAGGGTTTTACTGCGCTGCTGTGTTCTCGTACCCGGTACGTTGGCATTTCGCTTGCTTGACCCGTCAATTTGCGAAAGTTTTTGTTCTGTTTTTTATCTTTGTCTCACAGTCTGTGGCCACAGAAGGATTATTAATATCAAAAGTATATATCTCTCCAGGATGAGGAATCAGGACGGACACTGGTTGGAGTGGTGTAGTTGGATAAGACACAAATGGCGGTTCGGAAATGAGGTTTGGCGATTTGCGTGTGTACCAGAGCTCGTAGCTGGTGAAGCTTTCACCTGCTGGGCTATACGCGGGGGCAAAAGATCGATCGATTACCTAGCCCGGAGTACTGTGATGCTTGCAACACTCTTTCCCACTCTGAACGGCGGGATCTTTGGGACGTCGGTACCGTACACATACGGCCGTACGTTGACCTACCCGCTTCGTTCCAATTACCTGTACCTCAAGAACAAGGGAGACTGTGCGTCTAGTTAGGAACGCACGCGCAATGCAAGCGTTTCTGTGAAAAAAAACGTTCGAAGTGAGATATCCAACCCGTGTCCTGCCGACGACACAAAACATGAAGGTGTTGCCTCAAGTATCGATCGATTTGCCGGGCAAGGGCAACCCTTACAACTTAGCCGATGTCAACGCCTACAGTAGTACATCCGACTGCCGATGCCGATTGCCGATGACCGGACGATACACGGCATTTACAATACCTGGTATCAAGGAAGAAAAAAAAAATGGTGAAACCCTACCGAATGCAAAGAACTTATGTATAGAATAGGTTATTCACTCGGACGTGGCTGAAAAAGAAGGACTTGAAAAATGACCCCCCCCAAGCAGCAGGACGCGTAACCGCCATTGCTGCCATTGCTGCTATTGCTGGTAGATCCAAGAGAGCAACAGGGAGGAACTGTACGCATCGGTGTTGAGGGAGAAGCGCCGGTTGTACGGTAGTAGGCGTCCGTCCAGACGAGCAATGCCACCGTACATAGGGGGGCCACTCTTCCGCTCAATGTTTTTTAATCGGAGTCGAGTCCCTTGAGTGAGCAACTACCAGTCAGTTTGACAGTACACCCAGGTAGTGCTTTTTAGTGCCAAGTAATACGAAGTGGTACTGAAGTGCCGTAGAATAGGAAGCATTTGGTTTAGGACTATCACTAGTGATACCCAATAACGCGTACAGATAGATCTTGGTCGGCTTGCGCGAGCAAACACGTCTTTGAAGTCTTATTTCGGGTGAGGTATTTGGCTCCTCATGCAATGTGATATTTACCTCAGACCTCAGAATACAATGCACCAACCCTATAAGGCATGGCTCCAATCTTGCAAAAAAAGAGATGCCGGCGGTGAGAGACCCCTTGCTACTTCTGCGACCGGTACCGAGGAGTAGAAATAGGTTGCAGGGAGCGCGTGGTGGGAGCAGTAAGGGGCGGGGACAGACTCACGCGGAATTCCCGGCGTGTCGCCTGGCGGGCATGCCTGCCACAGACGAGCAAAGCGGCCGCCCTCATCGCTCACGCGCTCACGAATCTCTCGGATAGATGATGATGGGGGGTCATAGTAAATAGGACCAAATATTGTTATAATTATTATAGTAAAAAAGGTAAATAAATAGGTTTTTGGGTGTACCGTAGGTCCTATTTACTATGTTCCCCCGTAATAGTATGTATAGCCAGTCAACCTCGGACACAGATATCCAGCTACCTGGTAGACGACGCCTCGGCGGTTGATGGAGACGGTAAGGTGCAGCGGCCCTCTCCGCATGCAGATGGGCGGACAACGGTGCGCAGTGCGCCGTCTATGATGTTACGATCACAATAGTGTACATCTTTTTGAAAAACTACCGGAAGCGCCACACCATTGAGTGTTGTCCGAGAGGGGCGAGGGGAGTCCGGATGTCCGGGTGAGCGATCGGCCGACGCCGGGTTCCCACGAGCAAACACGAGCAAGCACAGGCACGTCTGTCTGTCTGTCTGTCTGTCTGTCTGTCTGTCTGTCTGTATGTTTGTTTGCTTGTCTGTCTGTCTGTCTGTTTGTCTGTCTGTCTGTCTGTCTGTCTGTCTGTCTGTTTGTCTGTCTGTCTGTCTGTCTGTCTGTCTGTCTGTCTGTCTGTCTGTCTGTCTGTCTGTCTGTCTGTCTGTCTGTCTGTCTGTCTGTCTGTCTGTCTGTCTGTCTGTCTGTCCGTCTGTCTATCTGTCTGTCTGTCTGTCTGTCTGTCCGTCTGTCCGTCTGTCTGTCTGTCTGTCTGTTTGTCTGTCTGTCTGTCTGTCTGTCTGTCTGTCTACTATTACTACAGTATGTATGTGTGTGATACGTATGCCCCCGCGGTAGAGGGGGCACCTACTCCTGTAGATTCTGATTTATGCGGCCTACTCCTGTAGCTACTGATTTCTGAAGTTCCTAACGTATGCTTCGAAGTATTTTTGTACGAACAACTGTACCCTGGGCAAAGAACGCGGAAACCAAATGAATCTGCGAAGAACTTGGGCACTTCCTCATTTTTTTTTACTTACAACGGTTAGCCCAAAAATATGGTGTACCCCCTATTTACCTCTTCTGCCGCCGTGGTATGGCATGCCCTCCCTGGCCGAGGAAGGTTTGCTGCGTTACCAGGTATTGTGATAAGATACTGTGTGGGTGGGGAAGATACGGAGATGTCGGTGCTGACCAGAGCACGCTTCCTCTTGGTAAAGTTTTATTGTTGTTTATCTGAGGGAGAGCTCAATTCGGGTACAAGAACAGAGTGAGAGGGGTGTGGGCTCAGCCAAGGACCACGCTGATCTCCTGTTCCCCCTAAATCGTGCATCTTCATGCGATGTACAATCTACGGAGACGTTTCCGTCACTACAGCCCGTCACGTGATGACATACATACACACATACATACCCAAGATAGCGACCAAAACAATAATAAATCTGGCGTTTTCTACCGTGTTAGACTACGACCGACCAGCACGAGCGCCCCGCAGCACAGAGAGGATTATCCATGTTGCGCCCGTGCCTGTGCCGCACGACTCCTTGCGGTGTCACCCAGACGCCAATCAATGTGTATACTTCGAAGTATATGATATCATCCCCCAGTCAAGTGACGCCGTGGTCGGTGCCGTATAGTCGTTACTTTTGACCGTCAATTTCCCCCTCCGAAGACCCAGGGGGGTTCGTATTAACAGTACGTATTTGCCGATCTACTCATACTGGTACGTGATTACACCACGTCATACCTGTGTGATACCATCACATTAGCCCACCCTGAATAGTCATAGGTAACAGGTCACCCAACGATCGAAGGATGATGATCATATCATATCCCAGAAATCGGAGGGGGGGGGGCGGAGGTGCGCGGCTATTCGAAGCAGAGTGAATGAGGTTATTAATCTACCCCACGCCTCCAAATGAGGCTCGGACGCCTCACGCGCGAGACAAGCGCGCCACACCAGAAGAAACAGCTACGATATGCCAACAGCAAGGGTTACCACGAAGGCGAGAGAACGACTATTAATCGTCTGTGCTGAAACTGCAGTGATGAGCGTTAGCTACGCTGATACCTAACTGAAAGCTACTGCTGCAGCAATGTGCTGTAGCCGGTGTAGTGCTGTGGGGTACGAAACCAAGATGAGCTCAAGATAAAGTTGCTTATGATGCTCACAAGCAGAGACGTTCGAGAGTAGTTCACGACGATAATTTGGTGAGCGGTGAGGTAGCCCTGCCGACGACGCCAAGTGTGATAAGATGCTGGGTAGAGAAAACACGAGGGTATCGATGCTGGCCAGGGCACGCTTCTTCTCGGTAAAGCTCTTCTTGTTGCTCTCAGAGAGAGCTTAGTTAGGGTAGAATAACAGAGTGAAAGGGGTGGGCTCAGCCAAAATACCACGCTGATCCCACAAATCCCCTGAAATCTTGTATCTTCGTACAGGTACGATCTACGGAGGCATATCACAAACAGAAATAAACAAAGTTCACCATTACACTACCCACTGCAGGCACGGGGTGCTGCGAGAATGAAAACGAACGGGGGGGGTAACGCAACGGAACAAGTACTGGCGCAACGGAGCTCACTCGAATAGCGAGAACAGTATCGAAAAACAGGAAATCACGCAATGAGGGAACCCTTAGACAGTCAAGACCCGCTCCAATAAAAGAGGGCAGAAAGGATGCGTGCGAGATTTTCGCTGACACTGAGCGAAGTAGAACACAAAACATACACTGAGCAGACATCGTTACAGCCTATTGTTAGGGTCTGAGTCCGTTGGGCTATCGGTCAAAGGTTAACCAATCGCCTACGTCCCAATCTGAACCTGATAACACTCTGCGACATCGCGCAGAAGAGGGCGGAATGCAAACGGCCGCGAAAGAACGAAATCTATCACCTCGGCCTTCTTGGGGATATTAAGAAGGCGGAGGGGGAACGCATGCGCAGAAAATGCGGCCAGACTTGAACCTAGGGCAACCTGCACGATGCGTATGAAAGGCTCACAAACTGGCCTCGGGAAAACCAGAGAGGGGCTAAGGGGTACTAAAAAAGCAAACGAAAAACGGGCACGACTGTAGGAATCAAAACGCGAACGGACGTTTCGCCCCTTGCCCGGCTGGTTCGTCAAAGTGATTGTCGAAGTCATGAAAGGTCTGGCACAGGTAGCGACCTATCTCGATGATGTGATCGTCTTCGACTCTGATCCGACGGCCCACGTCAAAACGGTACGAGCCCTCTTCGAATGCCTGCGCAAACACAGCTTCAAGCTATCCACCTCGAAGGCTCGCCTTGGCGCCACGGACGCAATTTTTCTGGGCCACTCCATTTCGTCCGCGGGTATACGGCCCAACGCGGAAAAAGGATCGGCTTTGATGAAAATTCCCATGCCCCAGAACCTCAAGCAGGTCCATGCGCTGATGGGCGGCGTGGAATATTATCGCAAATTCCTGCCCGACCTGTCTAAAAGGATCCGCCCTCTCACTGCCCTCCTCCGAAAGGGGGTTAAGTATGTTTTTACGCCGGCCATGGAAATTATCGTTCACCAGATCCTCGCCGAGCTCGCTGCCCCACCAACTTTGGTCCTCCCCGACTGGAGCGCTGTTGCCGACGGATCCCGCCCCTTCCACGTGTACTGTGACGCCTGCATCGGCCGTTCTAGTGCCGCGCTCGAACAAGAACAACCGAACGGCTCGATGCGGCTCATTGCTTATATCAGCCGCGCTACCCTCGATTCCGAGAGGCACTGGACCCCGTTGGGCCTGGAAGCTGGCAGCATAGTCTGGGCCATCAAACGCCTCCGGGAATGCCTATGGAGCACGAAGTTTCGCATATTTTCGGACCGCAAAGCACTGGAGAGCATCGGCAAAGTAGGGTGCCACAACGCGCGCGTCTAGCGGTGGCTCGAGCTCCTCACCGCGTTCGACTACAGGCTCGAGTACGGCAAGGGCAGCGCCAACGGAAATGCTGATTGTGTATCCCGCTTGCCGGAGCCCGCCACAGAACACGACCGCAGTGGATCTAGCAGCCTCACCCCCATCGATGACGGTGGTATCGTCCTCATTCGATCCTGCGGGCTTCTCACTCGCTCTTCGTTGACCCCCGGTGTCGGTTTGGGTGGGCTGGTGCCCCGCACCGAAAGTGCCGTTTTGGGTGGGCTGCCTTTAACCTCTTCGGATTTTCGCGATTTCCGCACACACAGGCCACGTATGAGGATTGACGACCTCTCTGACCCTTCGGGGAGATTCGCCGCTCGTGTGTCTGCTTTCCGTCGCCACGGTCGATCGCCGTTCTGACTTGAGAGTTTTTTCACCCACCGCCAACCCCGCTTTCGCTTTTTGTCGTACCCTCCGGGGGCGACCTGGGCTCTGCAGAAGCCCCCGCTGCAGCGGCAACTGTCGCCCAACGCGCTCCTCTCCCGACGAGCGCTTTACAGGGAGAAGATTCCGCCGTGATCACCGATCAGGCCGGATCTGTCCCTCCGCCCCCTGGCAATGGGGCGCCTCTGATTATCTTGCCGCCTTCAGGCCGCATCTCCACTCGGACGCGTCGAAGAACAGCCCCTGCCGCTGGCACCGCGCCGCCTGCTGTTGATTATTGCTTAAGGCCCGGCGGGGCCCCTCGACCATCCGTCCGGCGTGCTACCACCCCGCCGTGAGCCCCACGGCCGCGACCGCTCGCACCCGCCGTTATGGCCCCGGCTCCTGCCGCCTCGTCGGTCTCGACGGTACCCATCCCGTCCGACCGCGACCGCGCCGAGCCCGTGGGAACTTCTTTTTTACGGCTTCCGCTGCCGACTGACGCACCACCCGTCACCACGACCGACGTGGATTCCCTCGGTGCAGCTACCGAATTTTAGTTCCGTGATTCCGCAGCGCGCTATTCGCACGCTGACTGGGCTATGGAACAACAGGCCGAGCCCGCATGCAACGCCGCCATGCGCTGCATAGCCCTTGGCCGGCCGGACGTTTTGCCAGCCGACTTTTTGTCGTGTTTCCCTTCCCACCTGCGCCCTCCCTTTTCGGAGGTTCACGAGCTGGCTAACAAAGGCCGCTGGCACACCACCGACGCAGACATCGTTCCACTCGTTCGACAGCCGCCGCCCCCTTTGCGCCGGACACGCAACGCCCGGTGGGTCATACGGCCTGTTTATTGAACGACGAGCCCACTCGCATTTATGTACCGCTGCTCATGCACCCCTGGGTCATGCAGGCTTGCCATTCCTCAGCTTCCTGCCACCTAGGAACCGCGAGCACCCTACGTATTCTCGAACGTTTCTACTGATGGATCGGTATAAGCATCTGCACCCGGTGGTGGTTACGCAACTGCTTGAAGTGCCAAGCACGGAAAACGTCGCGGCAGACGGTCCGGTGGCCCACTATCACGTTGCCCTAGCCAGAAGGGCCCGGCATCACCGTCAGCATCGACTATTTCGGCCCTCTCCCGGTGACGCCTCGAGGAAATACGTGCATCTTGCTTTACACTGATCATTTCAGCCGCCGAGCCGACATGTACGCCGTCACTGCGGCAGAGTTCACCGCTGAGGGAACGGCTAACATTCTCATCTACCGGTATATCCCTCTCAAGGGGTGCCCGCGCAGCATCCTCTCGGACAACTGCCTCCAGTTCTGCTCCAAACTTTCGCACGCCGTATATCAGCTTCTCGGGGTTCGAAAAATAGCCATCAGCTCCTACCACCCAAACGGCAACGGTGGGGGGGGACGTGTAAACCACACGATGGCCCAGATGCTGGCAATGGTCTTCAACAAGCTCCAGAACAACTGGGATGAACAGCTCCCTCATGTCGAACTTGGGTACAACAATTCCGTCAGCGTCACCACGGGTTTGGCTCCCAGCGAGGTCCGTATGGGTCGGCTGCCACGTCTTCTCCCTCTCACGACTTTCGAGCGTGCTGGAGTCGCCGGCCACCAGAGCTTGGCCCGAGACCACCTCGCCTACTGCGACCTGGCGACGGACCACCACCAGCGCGCGTACGATATCGTCAGCGAACACTACGCCCTCACTGTTGCTCGTGTGAATCGCCGCAACTCCGCCCTCGCCGACAGTTGGCCCCTCCTCCTCAGCGGATACCCCGGAGGGATCTCGTCTCGGGGCAAAGCTCCTGTATTTGGATCTTCCTTCCGATATACCTGGCGCTGATGCTCGACGGCGCGTATCAGTTCAACGCTGCAAGCCCTGTGCCAACCCCCACGGCCGTGGCGACAGCCGAAGTATTTGCCAGCGGGGTTGACGCAATACGTGCTCAACAACTTCTCCAAGAAATTCCCCCCGGTACCACGTCACCCAGGACGACGTTTCGATCCCTCCTCAACGACTCGAAGTGGAAAAGATTACCGGACATCAACCGGTTAGAGGTTGAGGTGGCGTCCTCGCGGCGATGTACGAGACGCACTGGACAGGACTACCCCGTCCATCCTGGGAACGAGAAATGGACCCTCAGCTTTCTCGCCACGCAATTTTACGCTACTGGGCCGGCACCCCGAACCAGCCCCGCCAAACAAACCGCCTGTACCGCCGAACAAGAATCGGCGCAGCTCAACGGGAGCTTTCTCTGAGGAACGGCGAGCGGCTTCTGGCACCCGGCGATGGCTGCGTATCGCACGCCGACTGGTTTCGTCGATACTGCATCACCGCTCTTCCCAACGGGCCTACTTTTGGTACAAGGGCGACGACGATCTGTGGTGGCTCAGGAAAATCAGTGCGACTACGCCAACGGATGGATTATATTTGATTCGACTTTTGGACGACCCGGGACCGATCAAGCTTCCTCTTTCTCCGGCGCGCTACACGACTTGGACGAGAGCTGTACGAGGTTCTTGGTGTCTGCAAATTCGCTTGGGTAGCGCGTTTGTGTGGGGGGTCCAGCGTAACGTGGATGAATCTCGAGGCGCCACCGTGAATAGCTGATTTTCGCTTCTCGGCTGCACTCGATATTTTTCTTGTCTTCCTCCTGGACTTTGGAGGGGGCTTTTTCTGCTCGGTGTGTTTTTTTCGTTTTTGTTTTCTTTCGTGGGCTGGTTTTGGTGATTCTTGGCGTCTTCCGTGTTATTTTTCTTCTCGTTTTTGGTATTCACTTTTCGCCTTTCCATGCATCTTCTTCGCCTTCCCCCCGTTGCGGATGGCATGGCGATGGCTTTCGTCGACGATGTATTCCTGCCCCTTAAGGCTAGGCCTTCCTTCCTTTCATTTGTTTAACGTAGTTTTCCGGCTTCGTTGCCATGCCGTTCAGAGGTGTGGGAGTAGGTTTTGAGGAGCCGCGTCTTTTCGACTCGTGTTCTATCTAGTTCGTGGAATCGGGATTTCCATGAATTTCCCATAATTCTGCATATACGGTTCATCAGAGTGGGCTAGCGTTATGATACTGCCTTGAATGAGGTTGAAAGCCCGGTCATTACCTGGGTTCAGGCACTGGGATCGTATTTTTAGTACTTGGAAGGCGTATCTTAGGTCGAAAACCAGGGGTCTTCTAGAGAGGCACGAGCTTGGTCGCAGTCTCCGCGCGCACGAAAGTAATAAAACTGCTCTTCTTCTATTTCTAAGCACCCGAAACACGTGACTGCCTACGAGTACCGACTTAATAGATGTTGTTGTTGTTGTTCTCACATTAACTCACAATTCAATGCAGTCCGTGGTCGCAGGACAGGCTCCAATAACTCTGGAGTGGAAGAAATACCTCAAGTAAAAACAGAGGCAAAAAACAAAAAACAAGCATACGCACTCCACCACTGCGGACACCAGGGAAGCAAAAAAGGAGACTATTAATAGCAGACAAAAACCTAAAAAAAGAAGATGAAGCTAAGCAAAAGAAAAACAAAAACAAAACTAAAACAGACGCAGATAGCAAAACGCAAAAAAAAAGGCAAAACGGACCATACTAACAAAGACACAAAGAGGTACAAACGGGAATGAAAGAAAAATGAAAGGATAAACCTGTCCAGGGATACAAAGTGTCCCGACCTCTGACCTTGACACATTTCCGTTGCATGTCACGTGATCACATACCTACGCGTATTGCAGTAATTACGTGTTTGTCTTTCCACTCATACTGGTTGGTACGTATTGCACCACCTCATACCTACATGATACCATCACGACATCATCTCTATTGGGTTGAAATCGGCAGAAGAAACGTGAGGAGGGTATTGTCAGCTTCCGTTGGGAGCGCTGTATATTGCATCATCATTCATTGCATGCATCATTAAACGCGGCTACGCCAAGTTTGCATCGAACCAGGAAATTTCTCAGATGCGGGCGACGATTCCGAAGTGCAGACCACGCTACGCATTTTTCAAGTCAAAAACATCCCTGAAGATCCCTTCTACCAGTCTGTTAAACCTACTCGCTTATTCCGTCCAGAACTGGCGGACCCCACACCGGTCCTTTGGTCCTTTGGGCGTGAAGAGGCGCGGGAGTTATTTTTCCATCATAGATTAGTTGAAGCGATAACCACCGATGGGCTTGGGAGGGAGGAACATGCGGGAGATCCACAGCGTCCCAAAAGGAAAGAGGGGGTCGGCATCGTCCCTGAATGTTGGCCGGGATGCATGGGGCCTTGGCGAAAAAAAGAAGACGCTGCCCCAAGGTCTCGCCGACTTTGACACATGCTCGCGGTGCACGACACAAGGACCACCCAATTTCCAGCGAAAAACCCAGCAGCAACAACAACAAAAAATAACTGACTGCAAGTTTCAGAAAAAATATACAAACGAACGTAGGTATCTGTCTACGATTCAAAACGGAATGTTGGTGTTGTTGGCGTTGTGTCGTTGCTGTCGTTGTTGTCGTTGTTGTCGTTGTCCTAGGTACGTGTGGCCTCGCAGATGCGCCGACCTGGGACGTTTCAGCCGCGGTTTTCGTCGTGGCTTGGTGGAGGGGGTGGGGTTCGCCCAACAAAAAAAGATTAGAAACCGTCGTCGCAGATACAGCAGCAGTAGTAGGTGCCTACTACTGCTGTATGTAACCTGTTGTTGTGGCAGCGGCACAGGCGGCAGCTCCCGCCCCTGAGATGCTCTGGCGACCGGCCTTGTGGCCAAGGCTATCCTCGCTCTCCTAGCGGATTGTTCGGTCCAGGCGGGCTTGCCGTCTCGGACAGCTGATCTATGCGTAGACAGCGGCCTGGGCGGCGTGTGACGGATCGCGCATGTACGTACTATACTGCTGCAGCACCTGCCTGGGGGGGGGGTCGTACTCATTTGTTGCTTGCCTTATAGTCATTTGGCCATTGACCACGCATCCCTTTCGAGACGGAGCACCGTTCCTACTCCTAAAATAGTGACACCTCCAACAATTGGGCGCTCATTACGTTGTTGCCATATATTACATAGAAACTTTTTGCTAATCTTATCCCCTTCCTGTTTGGCGGCCTGTGGCCACTATCTATCTCCTATAATAGCGATCATTTTCTCGCTGCCTGCTGCCAATATCCACAGAAGAAGAAAAAGAAGAAGAAGAAGAAGAAGAAGAAGAAGAAGAAGAAGAAGAAGAAGAAGAAGAAGAAGAAGAAGATGATGAAGAAGAAGAAGAAGAAGAAGAACAAAAAGAAGAAGAAGACGAAGAAGAAGAAGAAGAAGAAGAACAAAAAGAAGAAGAAGAACAAGAAGAACAAAAAGAAGATGAAGAAGAAGAAGAAGAAGAAGAACGAAAAGAGGAAGAAGAAGATGATGAAGAAGAAGAAGAAGAAGAAGAACAAAAAGAAGAAGAAGAACAAAAAGAAGAAGAAGAAGAGAAGAAGAAAAAGAAGAAGAAGAAGAAGAAGAAGAAGAAGAAGAAGAAGAAGAAGAAGAAGAAGAAGAAGAAGAAGAAGAAGAAGATGATGAAGAAGAAGAAGAAGAAGAAAAACAAAAAGAAGAAGAAGACGAAGAAGAAGAAGAAGAAGAAGAAGAACAACAAAAAGAAGAAGAAGAACAAAAAGAACAAAAAGAAGATGAAGAAGAAGAAGAAGAAGAACGAAAAGAGGAAGAAGAAGATGATGAAGAAGAAGAAGAAGAAGAAGAACAAAAAGAAGAAGAAGAACAAAAAGAAGAAGAAGAAGAGAAGAAGAAAAAGAAGAAGAAGAAGAAGAAGAAGAAGAAGAAGAAGAAGAAGAAGAAGAAGAAGAAGAAGAAGAAGAAGAAGAAGAAGGAGAAGAAGATGAAGAAGAAAAAGAAGAAGAAGAAGAAAAACAAACATAAGAAGAGGAAGAAGAAGAAGGAGAAGAAGAAGAAGAAGAAGAAGAAGGAGAAGAAGAAGAAGAAGAAGAGATCTGGATCTACAGCAGAGAAGAAGATTATATAGATCAGAGAAATACGGTTCGTGACAAAGTGTGAAAAATCTTCCGAAAGTATCAAAAGTGATGCTACTGGGAATCGAATCCAGGGCGGAAGGTTCAGAGTCTCCAGTGTATTCATGAGGATAGCAATCGCTGAACCGCGTGCGAACCGGGGTCAAAGATTCGCAGAAGATCTGGATCCTTAAGAGAAGATTGGAAAACCTTCCTAAAAGTGATCCTACTGGGAATCGAACCCAGGGCGGGAGATTCAGAGTCTCCAGTGTTACCGACTACACCATAGGATCTCGTCGAGATACGTATAAGTTTCGATCACACAATCGCGTGTGAACAGTCGATGCCCGTGAACCCACTCCCTATACAGGTATATGAATACATACATATATGCACTGCGTACTGCTGTGTTGTACCTGGCATACAAAAGCTATACTAGCAGTCACATTGGCAAAAACCGGCATCCATCGGAATGTCACCGTTGGGCTGCACTTACTTACTTCCATTTCTAGACGACGAGGAGTATGCATCGTTGTCTATTATTATAGGTCGTCAAAGGATAGATGGTGTTGTCAGTCCCAAAAAGTTACAAGGCCCCAGGTACCTAGCAAGAAGCTGGTAGGGGGCTCCACCAATTGTACCGGGTGCCAAGGGGTAAGGGCATCCTTCTGGTGTGTGCGCGCGGTGGTGAACGAGCGAAAGCCACAGTCGTAAACTATAGTACTAGTAGTACAACACGTACGAATTAATACCTGGTAGTTGTTACTCTGTACGCGTACTCGTATAAATACGTGCGTACGAGACTCCTCTCAGATCGGAACATACCTATTTTGCCCTGGTGTCTCATGCCGCCACCCCCGTTCCCCTCTATCATCAAGTACCTGATATGTCAGGTGTGAATATGCACCGGCATCGCGTACCTGGCATTATTAAATATTATTTCTCTTGCCATCCGACAATGTGCAGCATGATCTTCAACATGGATCACTCATAAATTTCCCGAAAGAAGAAAGCCTCGGAAACAAAAGGAAACCCACGCACCACGTCTACCTCCCTTCTGTGCCAACTTTAGGCTTGTCTACTCTATTTGCTATCTTTGCTCTCCTTCCTTCTACCTGGTATTAATAGTATGTAGTTCTTCTGCGTGAGTACTACTGCTGCTGCTGTGTTGCTTGCAGCTCGCAGACCACATCATACCCGTATATTATTTGTTGTCTACATACATGGTGCCAGGGGAGAGAAGAAGACCGCTGAGGGTAAAACCTCCTACGAGTTTCGAAAAAAGTGAAAGTTGAAGCGACGGTGTATACTGCTGTCGTAGTATTAATAATAGTGTGTTCGTTCAGGCTTCAGAAAAAAAAACTCATGAGGCGCAACGTTATTACGTTACGGCGTTGGTTCGTCGGGTGTTGTAACGGAAACATTAAAATGTAAAACTGTTCGGAGAAAACAAAATACCTCAAGTGAACCATTGCCGATCCTATGGTGTAGTCGGTAACACTGGAGACTCTGAATCTCCCGCCCTGGGTTCGATTCCCAGTAGGATCACTTTTTCCCTTCCCGCAGGTTTCCCCCCATCTATGTACTATTAGAATAATGCGTCTTTGTTTCCTTTTTTTATTTACTGCCATAATATTTGTATGTCTCTACACAGCAAGCTGTAGTGCTATACCAGGTACCTGGTATTTTTTAACTACTGTACGTAACTCTCGTCATTTTTTCCGGTGTGTATTCTTCACATTATTCAAGCGTTCTTTCTACCCGTCGACATCCTGCACCACCAGTGTCCGTGCCGATTCTTCAACCCTGTAAGAGATACAAGTTATTTTGTCACAAAGCTACGCTGCAAGGCAACGTCATCATCCTGGATACGACAGGCACGAGATACACATTCTATGAAATATAGAGAAACGAAAGGAAACAATCAGAGAGAAAACAAAAACAAATACCTGGTACCTGGTAATAAGACAAATCGAAAGAGTTAAAAAACGTAGAAGAACTATAAACTGCTGTCGTGCCCCCCCCGCAGGGGATGTGGCAGACACTTGCAAAGAACGAGCTGGAAAAAAAGAAAAACACGAAGAATATCACCACTGCCTGTAAACAGAGTGAGACTGAGAGCCAAGGGAATATAACAGGCAGACCAAAGCCCAAAGCACCCCCCAGGTATAGCGGCAGCAGTTTGTGGTACGAGTAGCATAGCCAGGTTTTCCCTGCTATTAATAGTCCGCATGGTACCTTGCTATCCTGCCTGCCGTCTCCGTCTTTCCGTTCGTCAACTATGCCCCGCCCCTCGGCGTCAGACAACACGGAACAAGCAAAGCGGGCTCGATCGTCATCGACCCACGCGACACGACTCCTTTACCAAGGCTGATCAATCGAAGAAAGGAAAAGAAAAACACCAAATAAATGAAGATCACAAAGGATCACGAGACAAAACAAAAATGATAACAAAGAAAGGAAGAACGCGTTCAAACCAGCTGCACCAGTAGTTGGTGGCACGAGTAGTATAGGCATATATATGTTCTACTTCCCAGTCTCGGCCTGTGGTGCCTTGCTACCCTGTCTACCATCTCCTTCCTACCTTCGTCCACCGCAGTTTCCCTCCTACTCCTCCTGTTTCCCCCCCTCTCTCCGTATTCCCTTGGTTGGGTTTTCCGCCACACTCCTCCTGTTGCCCCCACTCCCCCCATTCCCTTGGACACTATCCACGGCGGATGCGCGGCGCTGCCTACTCAGCTCAGCGTCACATCCTCGTGCCACCTCACCATGAACCGTTCGGCTGCTTCAAGGATCCCCCGGTACCACTTCCCCGCCTTTTTTGGACCACAGCGGTCTCAACTCCAAACACCAAGGGGGCAAGTTCCGTTGACCCTTCGGTGGCTCGGAACTCCCTAAGGTCTTCGACTATGCATCTATGCCAAGTCTTAAACAGTCCGCCAGGTCTCGGGTTCTCCCCATCACCAGCAATCGTCCCGAACATTGCTCGACTTTTGGTAATCCCTCCTTTCTTTGCCGTGCCAAGCCCCCCGCAGAGGAAAGCCGCCGTTTACGAATGCCACATGATCGTTTTGATGCTCTCGCAGCGTGTCATCTTGAGGGCCTTGGCGTACGAGGGGGGGGTAAGGTCAGTACGACGTCGGCGCTGGAAGCCAACGACTCGCAAATAGACCTTAGTGGTGAGCCGTTCGAAGCTTGGCAAAGTGTTCCGCTCTGAGGGCCCACGCCACACACCCGTTGTGGGGGAAAGCGAGTTTAGAAGCCTTAACTTCGAGTAGCGTTTGTTACGTACCAGGTAACATTTCTAGTCTACATTCCCTACACCGTACAACAGGGTATCTATCACCTTGGCCTTCAGCATTCCGACTTTCAGGCTGTAAGGGGGGCGGTCGTCCTATCATACAACTCCGGGCCGAACCGTTTGAGGCATGCTCGTATGAGACGGATCCGTAGGTCGATTTCGAGCGAGAGGTCAGCGTTTTCGTGGACAATGCCGCCTAGGTATAAGAACTGGGCCGTCTACTTACACCTCTGATGGCCTGCTGCTTCGATGACGAGCGGTGGTGCGAGGGTTGTCTGGTCTGGTGCTTGTAGAAGCATTGTCTCTGTCTTCTTTTCCGACACCGTGCCGCCTGCTGCTTCGAAGACAGTCACGATGACTGTCATCATTTCCGCGAGCCCTTCAGCCGAGGCTTCGAGACAATTCCTGCGCCATCGGCGTGCAACATGCCCCATATACAGCCCTTCGCACGCACGCCAACGGCTCCTGCTCTCTCCTCCTTTCCAACTACCCCAGCATCACTGAGATGAGTTGGATCACATCCCTTACGATGGCTTTGTCTTGGCTGAAGCGTACAATAATTAATTGTACTACAACGTGTAACGCATCAGCGCAGAATACGTTGAATGAACAGTATCGGTGATAGCACGCAGCCTTGCCGCAGCCCCATCAAACCATTCCGAGCGCTCGCCGCCATCCGTACGCACGCGAGCCCACATGCCATCGTGGAATTCACGGATAGTTCTCAGCATCTTGGTTGTACGAGAGAGCGAGAGAGTAGATATTGTAAATAATGCAGACTCTTGACCCTTTTAGACTGCAATCCCGCTTTCGGAGACAAAACAGTCAAATTCGAAGTAGCTTGTCCCCCAAACGGGATTGCAGTCCTAAAAGCGAGGATGAGTATCATGCCAGACAGCGTGAAATATCGCTGAATTGCTGTTTTCCGAATAATACTTGTCTTGCGAGTACTGTAGACTAATGACACTTGTCTTACGAGTAGTCCTTTCCGAGTTGCCGCATAATGTATGGAAAAATACAGGAAAAATAGGACAATTTAGATGAACAAAAAAAATGTGAATTGTTTACAGGATTTAAAATATAAGTGATCCTACTGGGAATCGAACCCAGGGCGGGAGATTCAGAGTCTCCAGTGTTACCGACTACACCATAGGATCACATCTAGACCTTTATCCCAAATTTGCTCTTATATCGCCACATCGATCGGCGATTATTTGCTTGGATCCTTCCGTACAAAGCCGCCGTACTGGCATACTCGTCCCGGATGTAGAGCTGCTACCCGGTGCGAAATACGCAAAATGCTCGAGTCTGTCCGTACGTGATGCATTCGTCTCCTGATCTCGGACTGCTGACAAAGAAAACAACCTACGTGAAGTATATCATCACTGCTTTTGCTTCACAGGATGTACATACCACAAGGTGTTCTGCTGTGTCGTACATACAAGGAAACGTTTCAAGCAGAAAGAAGAGAACGGCAGGGTCTATCTAAGACGACTTGCACTATGAATAGCCGAAGCTATCGTCATGCTACCGCCTTCAGGTATCGGTGAGCACTTGTTATCACCATACATGTATCTACATAAGCAGAGGACGACGGTGACGTCTCGTGATCACACTCACGGCATACACGGGGCACTCTGGCCGTGGTCAGGTGGCAAACAAAAAAAGCTCAAAGTGGCCGTCTGTCCCCTTGGCCCTTCAAAGTTAACGCCTCATGAACATCGAAAACATCACCTTGCCGATTCCTCTCCAGAGAGGTGAACCGTACACTTCTCACACTCTCGAGAGAGTACCTTCAGACTTGCTTCCTGGACGCTCTGTGAGACGAGGCTCCGAGCAAGACTATGAGGATAGTGGCGGGAACATACGAAGGGTTCTGCTACGGATGGGATTCCACCGTGGAGCCTGGCGTCGGAGGAGAAGCTACCCTCAGCAGCACAGCCAAGAATGCTTTGCAGCCATCCTTGCCCCCGACCGCAGCCTGCCCACAGCCCCTGTCACTTGCTTTCGGCTACAATGTCCACGTGGGCTGCATGAAATCCGTGGCCTTGGCGTCCTCGGGCACGCGCGCGGGGGAGCTGTTGGTCACAGGCGGGGCCGACGAGCGCGTGCGTATATACGACTTGAGAGACAGGACTGAGCTCGGAGAGCTGCAACAGCACAACGGTAAGCAATTGGCCAGATGTGACTTAGCAGACACAGGCAGCAGGCAGCAGTCCCGCTACGGGGGCAGTTGGAGAACGGACAAGAGACAGCTTCGCCCTGAATAGCTTGATGTTGCTGCTTGAAACGTCTTGGGCGCCCAGCGTACTGTGTAGCTAGAGTTTGTGGCGACGTTCGTGCTGTTGGTGGGACTACACAGTCAGTACCTGGTAGGTTGTTTGAGCGTCGGAAACGCTGCCTGCGTGTGGCCTGTGGCCCTCCTTCAACCCATAATATATGCGGCGCAATTATGAAGCGCTGATTGTGCTGCTGTGCTGCTGTCTTGTGTGTCTGGCAGCATAATCATAATGGTAGCCGTGCAGCAGCAGTACCGTAGTGCATACAGCAACAAGAGGTAGTAGCACAGCAGCAGAAAACTGCTGTTATTGGCGTTCAATGGAAGAAGCACATGTCAGCTATCGTACCCTACCTGAATCGATCACACGGGGGGGTTCGAATTCAAGGCAACTTCGATCACAGCCGGGGAGGCGGGGTGTACTCTCATGTCATGCATGGCCATAGGGGGGGGTGTCGAATTCAAGGAACCTGACAGAGGTCAGTTTCCGTTTCACCGCCGTCTTCAATAGGAAACCTCCACTGCCGTCAGGAGTGAGGAAATTTCCACGAGTAACCTTCATATTATACGTACAGCAGCAGTAGTGCTCCCAATGCGTTTACATGCACTGCAACACGTACGATGAAATGATATTGGACTCGATACTCCCAGTCCCAGGGCTTTGGTATGATAAATAAATTGTACCTGGTCTATACATAATACATGATACCTGGTACACAGCAGCAGTGTTCACGACTTGGCCCAGCTTGGACCAAATGGTTGATACAGCAGCAGTAGTGCTCCCAATGCGTTTACATGCACTGCAGCACGTACGATGAAATGATATTGGACTCGATACTCCCAGTCCCAGGGCTTTGGTATGATAAATAAATTGTACCTGGTCTATACATAATACATGATACCTGGTACACAGCAGCAGTGTTCACGACTTGGCCCAGCTTGGACCAAATGGTTGATAGTTTTTCACTCACTCCTCATTGCCGCCTCCATTCCCAGATACTTCCCAGGCGGTCGGGGTTAGGGTTCGGGTTATAGGCTTAGTTATACCAGGTGTATATATACCGGGAATGCCAACTATTTTGTCGAAGCTCGGTCAAGGTCTGTAGACTCTAGACTATAAACAGCAGTACTATATTACCAGGTACCCTTGTACAGCAGTATCGTATAATACTGGTACTCGTATTATATACCAGTACTCTGTAGTGCATTCCTCATGACTCGTGAATCTCATGCGTGACCCACGGCCTCCTGGTGTCGTCTTCCATGCACCAGTATGAATAAATGTTCAGCATGTTTGAATTCAACACCCCCCCCGCCCGTGCCCAGAGGGATGCGTGGTCAGTGGTCAAATTACTAAAGGCAAGCAACAAATGAGTACGCCCCCCCCCACAAGCGATTCTTAGTAGGATGCAGCTCACCCTTCATGCGACTCGCCGGACACCTCACGGCGCTTCGCGCTTGGTGCGAGCAATGTCTGCTTGATCGGTGAAAACCCGACATGCTCCGTCACGGCATTATAGGGATGCGAGGGTCTACGGCCATACGACTACGGCCATGCATGAGATCGAGTATATCTCTCCTATCGAGTACACCCCCCCTTGTATGTCTCGATGGTCATACAACTACGGCCATGCATGATAATGATAATGAGTGCACGCCCCCCCCCCCCCCCCGTTTTTTTTTTGTTTGACGGTCGCCCACAGCTGGTCGTCGAGTTAGATCATTTGTGCGAGGTAAATAACCTTTACTCGGCACAAGGGGATTGATTGATCGTATCACGCAGTGTTCATGGTGAGGCACCCAAGAGGCAGTAACATACTGTAGTATTCCCATTGCTGTCTCTGGAAGTGACTACACCGAAAATTAAATGAACTCGTTGAAGCTGTCATCCATATTCAAGTCCGCCTCACAAGCGGTTCTTAGTATTAATAGGATGCAGCTCACCCTTCATGCGACTCGCCGGACACCTCACGGTGCTTCGCGCTTGGTGCAAGCAATATCTGCTTGATCGGTGAAAATCCGATACGCTCGGTCCCGGCATTCTAGGGATGCGAGGGTCTATTATATGGTCATACGACTACGGCCATGCGTTATATCATCCCCCCCCTCCCACCTCCTCTCCCCGCCGTGTGTTGTCCATGTTGTGATGGAAGGGACTGTGACGTGCATGGAGTTCTACAAGTCGACGCACCTGCTCACGGGGAGCGAAGACCATGCCGTCTGCATCTGGCGGGTGCACGACTGGGCCCTCCTGCACGTGCTGGGGGGACATAAGGGGGCCGTTACATCTCTCAGGTACCTTTTATTGACGAGGCACCTTGTTTGTTGTTACGTAGGTACAATATGCGGTACCTTTTTATTGACGAGGTACCTTGTTTGTAGTTACGTAGGTACGATATGCGTACGAGTAGCCCTTGCGTCCCTGAGGTATGATATGAACACTACTGCAGTAGTTTATTTGTTTTTCCCGAGATGTTTTGTATTTTTAGGTATGTTCGTACCGGGAGGCGTTACGTCTCTGAGATACTTTTAGTACTGTTGTCGTTTGGTTGCTTCTATTAAGGTACGTAACCTTTTATTCATGGGATACCGTTTTTAATGGTGAGGTACTTTGTTATTTCAAGGGGGGCGTTACGTCTCTCAGGCACGTTTTGCATGAAATGGGAGGCGTTACATCCCCGAGATTCTTTCTTCTTGGAGCGATTGCGAGTTTCTAATTCTCACGGCGCCAATAAAATGTACTGTCAGACCTATGCCAATGGAAACGCGAAGTTCAAATTTTTTTTTTCAAATATGTTGCTTTAAAAAAACGGACGAAAAATTTCACGTACCGCCGCTGTGGGAAAACCAGAGAAAAATGTTTGATTTTTTCTTTTTTTCCCGCCCAACGGCTGCAGGCGGCGCAATTTGTTTTTTTCTGGTTGCAAATTGTCAACACGCTGATCGAACCCTGCTCGTGCGACGATCGACGCTCGATCTCGACATAGACTCAGCCCACGGCCTACCCGCTCGGTATCTGGCAAGGCCAACGAATATAGACGACGGCCTCGAAGATATCAGGCGGATCCATGGTCTAGGGGGCGAGAGCTTGCCGGCGGCGTCCTACGGTATCCTCCCAAACCTGAAAAAAAGTCTATTTTTTGCCATCCGAAACGGATGGAGAAGTTTTGTCTTCTGTTTTGTGCAAACCAGCGGCCAAATACTTTTTTATCATGCGCCTGATCAGCTCCCGCCACAGGACACCGGCCATGGTGTGAAGACGGTGACCCTAGGGTGGGTCGGAGCCCCTAACGAGCGCACTCCGTTCAGAATTCATGACGCAATCGTTGGTTTTGTTGATCGATGTCTGTCGAGGACTCGGAATCTCGCCGCTTCGAACCAAAGATCGGCCTGAGTTTTTCTCAAGCCGATGTTGGCCCAACATCGGCCCCAGATTTGCTTTTTCCGGGCTTTTCCAAAAGTTAGGAACTTTTTTTTTTTCTCACGTGGCCCATAGGAAGCGTGTTCTGATTTTTTCTGGCGGGTGGGTATCTTTGAAATTCAAACTTTTTATTGAAACTTCGCTGTCCCATTGGCATAGAGGTCTTAGGGGTGGGAATGGATTCGTTTTAGTACGTAAAAAAAAAAGAAAAATAATGTCGCATGATCGTTATCTGGGGGAAAAAATCTTTAGGAAATTAACCAATCCGTGATTGAGAAAAAAGACCTTTGCTACCAAAAAATCCATTCTACCAGGTATGATGCTGCCTCTCAAAAATGAAAGAAAAATCAACGCCGGCATCGATGTTGTGGCGGTTGTTAGGTGAAGAAAAGTCAGCCTTGCTTTTCGCACGAAACGTGCTGCAGGACAGCGCACAACCAAGCCCAGAGCGTAGAGCAGCAGCGTAGACACGGACGCGCGAGCGTGAACGAATCGCACGTTCCTGGGGAGGCCTTGGGATTGACGACCGGCAGCACGAAAATGCTGCCCCCCCCCCTGTGAAACACATCTTGTACAGATCAAGTCGCAGTTATGTGGTCCTGGCTTAACCCTTTTAGAAGCGCAGTCTCGTTTTGGGGGCAAACCACTCAAATTTTAAGTAGTTTGTCCCCAAAACGGGACTGCGGTTTCAAAGGGGTTAAAGTCCTGACGGAGGGGCTGACAGGTTTTGATTTCCTAATGTCAAATAGTTATTTCTTCCCTAGACAGAAAGATACGAGTACAACCTGAACAATTGAGCTTTCCCGCATGTTTCCATAAAATAGACGGGGGAAAAAAATGCAGATCAAAAACACACCCTGCCAGCCGATCATTCTCCATTGATGGGAGATGTCTGTCGAACGCTATCGTCCAGTTCGCTTCCTGAGTGAAGAAATAAGGTGTTCATCAGGTGTTCGGTACTACACGTGATTGCAGTCTAAAACCAAGTAAATAGGGTGGTGGCAGACTATTTTCAAAAATTGTTCTTTCGTTTTTTTTCGAACGGATTATTCCCGAATAGACTGGGCATTTTGTTGCGTCTTAAACGAATCCATTCCCGTGCCTAACTGTACCTTTTTCGAGATCCCTGATAAAGTATACGAAAAAAGAGAAACCAGGATCGGCGGCTTTTCACTCCTTTACCCGAGCGCCGAGCCGTGCTACAGCAACAGGCGATCCATCTCCTCCGAGAGCCTCGCCACCTCTGCCCACCTACGTCCCTCCTCGGCTGCCAGCCCCGCTAGTGCTGCACGCGTTTCTGCCCCCGCGTGCAGCCGCTGTTGACGCTTCTCGGACAATTTCGCCCGTGTCAAGTCGCGGCCGCGCCTCTGACGGTGCTGCCCGTGCACGCCACGAGGCTGTGGCCAAATGTTCGGCTGAGACCGAAGCTCGCCAATCGCCCGGGAGTCTAGCCGAGGAGCGAAAAATGGCAATGGAAACCAAGGCGCGGCTGCGACTTAAGTCACTTGACACGGCAGCAAAATTGTCCGAGGAGCGTCAACAGTCAACAGCGGCGCTGGCAGCCGAGGGGGGGCGTAGGTGGGCAGAGGTGGCGAGGGTGGCGAGGCTGTCGGAGGAGATGGATCGCCTATCGTTGGTCACTGGTGGCCTCATCGAGGAGAGGAACCAGGAGAACCGCAACGGACCGCGCTGCGTCGCCACCTTCCATCTCCTCCACCTCCCGCTGCTGCGCTGCCTGTTACTGCTGCTGATCAAACTCTTTTATATCCCATACGAAGGTGCTTCCCTTTTTTTTTGGTCTCCTGAAATGCTTCAGGCTCTTGGGCTTTGGTCTCTGAACGAAGCTGATGACGGCTGCTGTCAATTTCCTCCGTTGTGGTTGGTCGAAAAAAACGAAATTCATACTCTGCGCACAACGGTCAACGGACACCGATGTAGCCGGTACCGGCTATAAAAGGGACCTCACGCGCAGACCTGACCGTGGGGTTTGCAATTTGGCGTTTTACTCGATTATAGTACATCTCAGTCGTTTTCCATCGACGGAGGGCTCCTTACTAAGGAGCTACCCAGTTATTCTTATCATGTGTGTATTGCATGTTATTATTTGCAAGCCCATCTACTGTGTATCGATCGGGCTTGGCTTCACTGTGCAATCATTGTCATTTCCTGAAAGTCGGCTCTTTTGGGTGGGGTGTATGTATAATAGAGCTGCCCACATCAGGAGCCTCCGATTTTTTTTTCAGGCCTTTCCTCAAATCGAGGCCCCTTCCATATGCTTTCGTGCCTCATGGCCTCCATCGGCCTCATCTTACCAGTCCGAAACCCACGATCCACCCACGTACGTAACGCGTTGCGGGTTTTGTTCTGCGAGTGAAGCATTCATCCTACGGGGAGGATGGCCCTCTCGGTGTCCAGGGACCGGACGCTTCGGCTCTGGAACCTGCTGGAGGGCCGCTGTGCCTACGTGAAGCGCCTTCAGGGGGAAGGCGAGCTTGTGCGGTGGTCCCCTTCGGGTAACAGGTGAGCGGTTGAATCACGTGTGTATCTTTACCGCTCTGTTCTCTAATTGAAGGATCGTTTGGATATTAACTTTGAATCCAAACGGTTGCCAGTATTTGGGGGCATGATTGCAGGACAGATCGGATCCCCAGATCCCGATGTTAATGTCTACCGTAGATCTTTCGTGACATATCTAGCAACATCTCCTGATGTTATATCCATATTTCACTACAAAGATATTTCGGGGCGGGTATTTCCCGGATTGGATCCACGTTTCATTTTCCGAGATCTTCGGGGGCAGAGAATCCCGGATTGGATCCACATTTCGCGATCTAGATATTTCGCGGCGGATATCTCCGGGATTATATCCCCGTTTCACTACGTATCGATATATATTTCGGGGCGGATATCGCCCAGATTAAGTCCTCAGTCAATCTTCTAGATCTTTGAGTTATTGATCTATATGTTTAGGGGCAGATACATCTTGGATAGCATCCCCCACGTCGCCCAGATTAGGTCCTCAGTCATCTTCTAGATATTTTAGTCGTTGATCTGAATGTTTATGGGCAGATACATCCTGGATAGCATCCCCCACGTCGGTATATCTAGATGTTTCGAGGCGGATAACTCCCGAGTTAGATCCTCAGTTGGTGATATGAGGGTAGATCTTTCGGGTCAGATATAACTCCCATAAGATCCCCCATTTGATGATCTGGATATCTCGGGGTATATTAATCTCGGATTGTATCCCCATTCCATCATGCACGTAGATATTTTGGGGAGCAGATAAATCTCGGATGCATTCACGATCTGCAGCAGAGAATGTTTGCCAGGTGGGATCTATATGGCACAGCTCTTGCGCACATGTTCGCCGGGTGGGATCTGTATGATGCAGCTCATCTTGCCCAACATTTTAGAACGGCGAATGTGGAATCTAGATGATCTATCTGTAGATCATCCCCCCGCCATGGCCAAGCGGCGCGTGGCGCGGTGGGGTGCCACGGTGCCCTTGGAGGTGGCCAACCCCCCCTCCCCCCCCCCCCCCCCCCCCCTCCCACGTAACTGACCCTATCGAGCAGCTCTCGCCTATCCCCGCCACAACCACCGCTTCCATCACTAGCACCGCCCATACCACCCCCCGGCCGCCCCCCTTTCCCACCCCTCACCACCACCTCCCACCACCACCACCACCACGACCAACAAGAACACAACAACCCCCCCGCCACCCCTCCTCTCCCACCCCTCACCACCACCGCTACGCACCACCACCACCACCAATCATGCGGGTCTTTTTCTGTGTTCAGATATCTGGTTGTCGTCGGCAGCACGGCGGTAGTCTACAGCGCGCGAACGTCGGAGTCTGTCGGGGAGTGCAAGCACGAGATGCGAGTCAACTCGGCGTGTTTCGTGGGGGGGGAGGGGGGCGAGGAGGCCGTGGCGACGTGCAGCGACGATAGGAACATCCGATTTTTCAGATCGGAGGGGGGAGAGTTGCTGGTGAGTTACCTTGTGTGCCTTGTGTGTCTTGTGTGTTTCGTGTGTGTGTTTTGTGTCTGTGTGTTTTGTGTCTGTGTGTTGTGTCTGCCTGGTCGGTGGAAACCCTTAGTGCTCTGCTGCGGTAGTGTAGGGGCGCGAGGGTCAATGGCCACACGACTACGGCCATGCATGACATGAGCATCCCGCCCCGCCCCGCCCCCCGCTATTGAAACACATGGCGTGACCCCCCCCCCCCCCCCCCACAATGCAACGATTCCGATTCAGCAGTAACGCCTTTTTCCCTGTCGCAACGCCTGCAACGTTTGCCGTACAGGGGCAGCTGGATGTTAGCGATGTGTGCCCAACAGGTAGGGTGCGCGACATGTGCCACGTCGCAGCGCCCGACGGCGGCAAAAAAGGTGCCGGTTCGGGGGGGTCGTTGGTGGCGGTTACATCTGCAGGAGGGGTGCATGTGTGGGGAGTTCCCGATGTAGAAGGCGTCGGTGCGGGGGGAAGCCGGACATCTTTGAGGGTGCCGCTGCTGGCGACGCATTCCGTCAAGGTGACACACGCTTTTTTTTACCGACAATAAATACTTCGAATTATATATATACTTCGAAGTACATACTTGATGTATTATTTATTTCCAAATATAGGCACACCCACTCCTTGAATTCTGCTGCTTCATGATTTATCTTCCTCATCGTATAGGGACTGTATAGCCGGCACAAGACTAAATAAAGCCCATGGTACGCTCGATCGGAGTATCACACACATCTTGAAAATATGAGTATCGACGAAGTCCTCGAGCTCACCGGTGTTGTTTTTTTAGTTTCGTAAATAGGATATGCCTGGCATACTCTTACGGGGGACCATAGTTAAGAGGACCCATGGTATACATAAACAACGATAGATTCAACCATTTTTACCAACAAAAATTTGTCCTATTAACTATGGTCCCCCGTAATACTGTTTTCTTTCGTTTCATTGTGTGCTGTGTTGATTTTACGCCTGCAGTATCCGTAAATCAGAAAGTGTGTCGATAAACATGTCTGGTACTGAAAGTCAACACTATTAATAGTACGAGTACGAATATAACGGAGCTGTTGTATATATTATAACATGGTGCCAAGAGAAACCTCTATATATATATATTAAAAAAAACGGCAAAGATCATTTTCGACGAAATTCTACAAAGATCTGTCTCGCAGCTAAGGCGCCTCTTGATTTGTTTGTATCGATACACTTGATATCTCCTGAAAACGCCTTTTGTTTCTTCAACAGTTGGTTACCAGGTATATGTCACTCCCTTGTTTGTCGTATTCAATACCAGTTTACCTGATCACTGTTCTCCCATGGCACTATTAATACACACCTAACCTAATACTTCGGTATGTTCAACTGCTGTATGTTCGTTTTTTTTTTGGTCGGGCAGGGGGGGCCGCGGTTCACCTGTGTGTCCGCGTGCCTAAGCGAGGAAATAATTGTCCCAACCAAGACTAAAAAATCGAAAAAGCGACAGCAGCGCCGTCAGACCGCGGCAGAGGAGGGAGTTGCACAAGAAGGCGGTGCAGGGGCAGAGGGAAGGGGGGTAGGGGGCGGGCAGGGAGATAGTGATGATGATGGTGTCGCCGGTGATGGGCCCAGCAAGAAAAAAAAGCAATCGAAACGCAAAAGGCTCAGGGAGTTGCAGAAAGCTGCAGGCGGTGGTGCCCGAAGTGCGGGGGGATCACCAGCCGGGAACGGGCACAGGCCAGGCGGCATACGCACGGGGGGGGCGAAGCGGCATAGGAAGGGTTAATTGTACGCGGGGCTCGGGGAGAAAAGCAACCAGCCAGTCAAGTCAGTAAGGACATGTATATGATTTGCTCGTTTAGGGTTAGGGTTTCCTCGAAAAGTGGGGTTGCTCGAAAACTACTTATCACACGCAGGTTTTGCAAAGATGAGTTTCGACGAAGCTCTCGATCTCACAGCTCAGATGTCCTCTCAATTCTTATAAAACAAAAATGGGGGCTGGGTCGAAAAATACAAAATTACTCGTACCAGGTATCTCAGGGGTCATATAGCTGTTGCGACGGAGCGACGGGTTAAGTGAAGCCTTTTAGGGCCGCAGTCCCATTTTGGGGACAAACTACTTATAATTTGACACCCCTTTGTCCCCAAAACGGGACTGCGGTTGTAAAAGGGTCCTGGTTGTGCAGGTGTGTAGAGCGTAAGCTTTCAATCTATCCAACCCGCCCGAGTATAAACACATTGATTTTTTTTTTAATCACAAAGCAGTTTGGGCTGCTTCCTGACCTGAGTCAAGGGATGGGCATATTCAGCGTCCGACCTACAGCAGTAGTTCATACCCTGGTATACGACACGCACGCGCCGTGCTTTTTGCCTACACCGTTATTCGAGAAATGAAAAAAAAATAATGAGCGGGAAACTCCTACTTCCATTGAGTTGAAGAATAGGCTGTTTTTAGGGGTCCTTATCAGCGTAAGCCCTTTTTCTTTTTTTTGCGGCCTTATACACACCTGGTATAAATCAAATTTCTCAAGTACTTAAGTACGTAATGTGTGTTTTTTTTTCTCAATCGTAAACGTTAATAACTCCCTGAAAACTCACCCCCTACCCTAGAAACGTCATAGTCGTGCCCTCTTGTAGGGAGAAATGCCTCCAAACAAAAACACTCACATCCCGACAGAGCTCACCATACCGAGTGCACTGCTGGCGCCATCCATGGTTACGAAGCCGTGTTCGATCCTCTCCCACACGCGAAAAAAAATGTATGAAAAAAAAACGACTTCCTGGATCGCACTGAAACGTCCGAAAAACGGACTCGAAAACAAATCAACGTGCCGGAATGCTTAGACCAAACACAATCTCCACGTTCCTGCGGCCACCCCTCTCTGACCTCCACGTCAATAGTCTGGGCGTGGCCGTTTTAGGGGGGTAGAGCCACCCAGAAAGTTTACTCACAAAAAAAAATGGCCGGGTGGAGACATTTAACCCTTGTAGGACCGCAGTCTCGTTTTGGGGACAAACTACTTAAAAATTGACTGGGTTTTCCCCCAAATGGGACTGCAGTTTTAAAAGGGTTAGAACAAGTTGAACCACCGGACAGTACGTAAGAAACGCCGTCTTGGCACAGCCGTTTTTCAATGGAAACGCCGAACTGAGACATTTAAAATTCGTACGGGTTCGTGGTCCCCGCCCAAAAAATGACCCTGACCCCCAAAGCTTCAGCCCCCCTATTGCAAGGTGTAGAGCAACCGTAAGAGGGGGGGGGGGATATCTTTCTGCCATCCCCGTTTCCTTACGATCTCTGGCACGGTGTGACACAGCGGATTGAATGAACTCGGAGATTCTGACGACGGAGTCGCAATCCTCACCCTTAATTCTATTAATAGCACCGCAGTCCCGTGTAGGGGACGAATCAATCAAATTTCAAGTAGTTTGTCCCCCAAACGGGACTGCGGTTCTAAAGGGGATAACTTATAACCCTACCCTGAGAGAATCACAACAATCGAAGCTATTGAAGAGGGAGGGGGGGTTGTAGGACCTTCTCCGCTTTCCTGCGTTTTTGACTGTATCCTTACCATGCAGGTGGAACCGGTTGAAACTAATGGCACTTACTTGAGGGGTGATCAAATAAAGATCTGTCGACTCGACAAAAAAAATGGACAATATCTGGGGATGCTTCATCACCATCCCCCCCCCCCCCCCCCCCCCTCGCTAAAATCCGACAAGCCTAGCCGTAGATGGCGCGTGCGGTAGGCTACATGTAAGGTAGCAAAGAAACTAGATTGCCCCCTCTCACCAAACAGGAAACGGAATAAAATTCGCCAAAAGCTTCATTAGGTTTTCAAGGGAACAACGTAGTAGCGTCCACCGGTTGGAGGTGTCTCAATTAGGAGAAGGGACGATGCTCCGTCTCGACGGGGATGCATGCTCAGTGGTCAAATGGTTAAGGCAAACAGCAAATGAGTGCCCCCCCCCCCCCTCCCCCTCCCCCTACCATGCATCCCCCTATTTTATATAGGTTGGCTTGGCGTCGGTTGGCAACGACACTTAAAAACATGCCGCTCACTACGTGAGCTAGACAACCAGGGTACCGTTTATTTATTTTTGTTTTTTGGCGGTTGCCCACATCTGGTTGTCGAGTTAGAGCATTTGTGCGAGGTAAAGAACCTTCACTCCGCACAAGGGAAATGATCGTATCACGTAGTGTTCAAGGTAAGGCACCCAAGAGGCAGTTACATAGTACTCCCAATGCTGTCTCTGGAAGTGGCTACACCGGAAATTAAATTAACTCATTAAAGCTGTCATGCATATGCAAGTCCTCCTCACAAGCGGTTCTTAGGGTCATTCTTATCGGGGAGTTTTTTTTTCCAAATTTACGACATTTGTTTCGCGCAATTTTTCAATCTTCCATATGTTCCTGTTTTTTTTCCAAATAAATATTGGAATGTTAACGAACTTGATATTTTTGGTCCTGGAGAATTTCACGATTAGTGACAGAACGCCTCCGTATATTGATACATATCTCCAACTATTTCCGAACTTGAGAAATTATGGAAAAAACGCTCTCCGATAATAATGAACCTTAGTAGGATGCCGCTCACCCTTCATTCGACTCGCCGGACACCTCACGGCGCTTCGTGCTTGGTGCAAGGAAGCAATGTCTGCCTGGTCGGTGAAAACCCGACATGCTCCGTCTCGGCATTGTAGGGATGCGAGGTTCTATGGTCATACGACTTTGGCCATGCCGATGCATGAGACCGAGTGCACCTCTCCTATCGAGTACCCCCCCCCCTCCCGCCATCGTCGGCATGTATGATATGAGTACACCCCCCCCCCCGCGCCGCCGCGCGCAATTAATTCGACGTTGTCATTCATATGCAAGCAAACCCGCCTCACGACCGGCTTTTTAGTACAAAGAGATGCAGCTCGCCCTTCATGCGACTCGCCCCGACACCTCACGGCCCTTCGCGTTAGGTGCAATCAATGTACGCCTGGTCGGGTGAAAACCCGACGTGCTTCGTCGTGGCATTGTATACGGGGAGGCAGGGGGTCTGTGGTCATACGACTACGGTCATGCATGACATGAGGATACCCCCCCTCGCTGCATCGTAATTGGCAGCGAATAAATCCATCAATTTTTTGTACAGAAAACGGAAACGACTCCGACTCTGGAGCTTTGGTCACCCTTGCTATTTATACACTGGGAGAGTTTGCTCTCGACGCCTGCGCGAGGCCCCTGGAGGGCGACACGATAAGGCTGATAACGCCAGAGGGAAACAAAAAGGGCTAGAGGGCGAAAAAATGTGGCTACGTAGAGGGAAAAGCAAGAAGGCTAGAGCGAACCACCAATGAAAGCAGGGAACCGACCACTAATGCTCGCCCTACCGACAAAAACGAATGCGAGACAGACCAACAAAGCAAAATACACAATACACAATACACAAGACGACACAATATACAAAACAAAAAAAACAAGGAGGCATGAGTGATCACCAAGATATATACAAGCTGCAAGACATAAGCAAAAAAAAATTATCTCAGGAGGTACGAAACACAAGCATTTTTTTTTTAGCTGGCACCTGGCGCACCCCTGCCGTAGCACCGGTAGAAGGAAACGTAGTACATGGAGGGATCCGCGATCACCAACATACTACGCGCACAAGACGAACGCAGGGATCACTGGGTGCGTCACTACCAGGATAATAAGCAGGCACCGAGAAATTCGTGATCCAAAAATACACTCAAGACACAAAAAAAACATCGAGGAAAAATAAGATATATATCAACAAAATACCAACGACACCAGAGATAGATACAGAGGGTGACCTCCAACGGCAAGCTCGTGATGACGCCGAAAGTCCCCCGGGGCTGGTGACGAAACGTCCCCTATATACGAAGGCGCGAGGCTCTTTACAAACTCTTTCGGGGCTCTGTCAATAGGAGGCACATTAGTTGAGCGTGTGCGGGGGGGGGGGGGGGGGGCACGCCTATGATAGAGTAAGGGTAGTTTTACCCTTTTACTGCAGGAGGCGTTTCGGCATGAGTGGTTCGTCCCCCCAAAACGGGGCTGCAGTCCTTTATTCCTACCGCTCTTGGACGCAAGTATAAACTCCGATTCGTCTTCATTTTAGTGTCTAAACGATACTTATATTTCCGACCAAAGTCGTATCGTGTATCAGCGCTCCGACCGACCGTACCGAGGCTGCTCAATGGAGTTCCTATCGTCGTCGCCAGTACCCTGGCCCCATCACGAGCAGAACCAACCCACTTGTGACACAAAGGCTGACTTATCTACGTATCTCTTATATGGCTGTTGTTAGGGTTGCAGTCCCAGTCCCGGTTTGGGAACAACCCAGTCGACTTCTCAGTAGTTTGTTCCCTTAAAACGGGACTGCTCCACCACAAGGGTTAGGGAGTCCCCGTAATAAGGTGCTGGATATCGAATCGAAATATCGAACTTTCGAGATATCGTATGCCGAATATCGTGCTGTTTCCGTCAATGCCCCCGGCATCCCCGTGTTTTTCAAGCACATGCTGAACGAAATCTTCGATGTGTCAACTGTCGAAATCGTATTGTCGACCGCTTTTTCCGTTCATCGGTATCGTACCGAACTCGATTCCGATATTGATATGACAGCACTAGTTCCAATAATGTGGCATACCAGCGCTCTCCCTCGGCACGAGCCCAGGTAGCACACCTACGATAGTCACGTGGCTCATGATTGGACTTCCGCTTCCACCTGGGGCAGATCGCGATCTAGACGTCTCAGGGAAGATCAGATAGGTCATCTGTTCCTGATCTGTATAGCTCCCTCAAATTGCCGGGTGGGAGTCGTACGTATACAATGTGCATTATCTACTAATAGCACATGTTTCCTGGGTGCGATCTGTACTACACAGATCCTGCACAACATATCACAACGGCAGGTTACCTCCTAGATGATCTGAATGATCTGTCTGTAGATGATCGGTAGATGATCTATCTGTAGATTATCTGTCCGACATGTGAAGCATTCCCCCTTCCCCATCAGCGGGTGGCAAACGGGGCGAGCGTTTTATCCGCTCCTGTCCCGGGGATCCCTCCACTCCAGTCCCAGGGCGATAAACACGTCCTCCTCTCTAGGACACCTTGTACAAACGTAGGAGGCCGTAGGGTGAGGGGGTGGGTTGGGGGGGGCGCACTCGATAGGAGATATGTACTCGATCTCATGCATGGCAGCATTCGTATGACCATAGACCCTCGCATCCCTACTATGCCGGGACGGAGCATGTCGGGTTTTCACCGACCAGGCAGACCTTGCTTCCCTGCACCAAGCCCGAAGCGCCGTGAGGTGTCCGGCGAGTCGCATGAAGGGTGAGCTGCATTCTAATAAGAACCGCTTGTGAGGCGGACTTGCACATGGATGACAACTTCAATGAGTTAATTTAATTTCCGGTGTAGCCACTTCCAGAGACAGCAATGGGAGTCCTACAATATGTAACTACCTCTTGGGTGCCTTATCAAGAATCCTTGGGCGGGGCAAAGTTTCTTCACCTCGCACAAAACATCCAACTCGGCGACCAGCTGTGGGCCACTGTAAAAAAAAAAAAAAAAAAAAAAAACGGTACCCTGGTTGTCTAGCTCACGCAGTGAGCGGCATGTTTTACAGTGTCGTTGCCAACCGACGCCAACCCATCCCATGTAGGGGGGGAAGGGGGGGGGGGGGTGGGTGTACTCATTGTCATGCATGGCCGTAGTCGCATGACCATAGACCCTCGCATCCCCTACAATGCCCAATGCCGGGACGGAGCAGGGGGGCGAGCCTACTACTACGAAGTATGCCAGAGGGAGCAGGATTCTAGGGATGAGTAGGAGGGAGCAGGAGCCAGAAGCGTGGAGAGGATAAATGGGATGACAAACAATTGGAACAAAAAATCGAACGACGTCTTCAGGGTGACGGAAGTGGCATCATCCCTGAACACAGGTGTGTACTTGCAGTTGCAAGCTGTGCAACGTTTGCCAGGCCTCTTCTCAAGGTGTAAGCTGCAAGCTGCGCACCTGCTGTTGTGCTGTTTCTCGGGATGTAAGCGGCAGGCTGCACATCTGCTGTCGCGCTATTTATTTCTCAAGATGTAAGCGGCAAGCTGTCGCGCTACTTCTCGAGGCGCGAGCTGTAAGCTTTAGATACACCGGCACACTACTTCTCAAACGGTATACGAGTACTCGTAGCTGTAAAACTGTACCGGATGTACCTATGGATCTATTTGTTAAGCTGATAGATACAGTAGAGTTGTCCAACCAGTTGAGTGATAAACCCAGGGAAGCGGGCGGGAGGGGGGGCGCGTGCCCATTCTTGGCTTGCCTTAATTATTTTCCCATTGACCACGCATCCCGTTCGAGTCGGAGCATCAGAGCACCGTTCCTATTCCTAACAGAGACACACACCTCCAACATATTGGGCGCTCATGACATGGTTTCCATACATTACATTTTTTTTTTCAGGGAGGGGGGGGGGGGGCATATACAGCCCCGTACTCGTAGCACGCTTCGGTCGAAGCGTTACTACAACAGTATCACTATTATTAAAAGTACAGTATCACACGCAAGCTCGAAAACATGAGTTTCGTCGGATTGTTCGATCTCACCTCGAATCCGACAAGATGCCTTCCCCTGGAGGGCAGCTTCATCGGGATAAAACCACGCCATTTTGGGCCCGAAAAACAAAAACAAAAAAAACTCAAAATAAATGCAAATAAAGTGGTAACCGGGTCAAACACCGGCCTCAAAAACAGGCTCCGCTTCCCTCCAACTCCGCTTCCCTCCAATACCAAAAGTGGGGTGTCTGACAACGTTTGGGGTACAAGTTCTTGACGGTGATCTTGAGTTTGAACTTATGTCCGTAGGCCAACATTTCGTTTATTCGACGATTTTTTCTTCGTTGCGGTGATCTTAAAACCCCGAGTATGCTTAAATAAATGCGAAGAAATGATTATGAAGATTGCTCTGTTGACCCGGTAGCATCCAGGGGGATCACTGACCTACCGGGTATATCCCCAACAAGGAATTACATAGAGAATACGCGCGAACGGCTTATCATACAGCTTGTAAAAATCAGCATGACGGGGGACCATCCTCGTAGCAAATAGGACCAAATATTATATTTGGCGAAAATAGGTCAACAACATAGATTTTTGTGTGTACCGTAGGTCCTACTTACTATGGCCCCCCGAAATAGTAATTCCTGTATGAACACATCGCAAATTGTGCACAACCCCCACCCTCGTACTATAAAGGAAATATAGTAGAACATGCGTAGTACGCAGCTTGCAAACTTGAGTACCGGCATCACCTAGTTAATCACCTAGTTACGAAGCGGCAGTATTTCTTCCGCGTTTTCCCACCACCCCCAAACTTAGTCATCGCCTTCAGAGCCCAGGAATCGCCGTCAGTTTCACTCACTCGTAATATGTTACGGATTTTGTGGATCGAAAATGGGGACACTTGGATGTCGTCCCCGGGGTTTTATAGCGGTCGAATGCCACTTGTCACGGCACAGGCCCATTCATCGGGCATTCGAAATAATATCGGATATCGTATCGATCAAAATATCGAATATCGTGTTTTGCCCTCTATCCCCTGACATCTGGCATCCCCCGCGTTTTTTATCGAGGTACAGCACGAAACCTACCATGTCGTATGTATAAAATATCGAACCATCATCGAATGGTTTTTGTTTCATACCTGGTATTCCACACAATTTCAAGCGCCTCGGTTGCCGACATTATAGCAGGTTCGCATTCAGACTACAATAGGAGCGACCAAAATCGACCAGACGGTAATTCCGCCGCATTCTGATATGTAACGTCTGCAGACATCGCATTTGGACACCGCCCCTTACCGGAAGCTCGGGAAGTTGTGGACCTTCTCCCCTTCAACCCTGTTCACGCGCTTGAGGTATTTGTCCGTAGTGCTCAACCCTTTAATCTACTGAACCGGCGGCAATTCCGCCGCCTTTTGGAAAACGCCTTTATACATCGTATTCAGACACCGCCCCTCACCGGAAGCTCGCGAAGCTGACGACCTTCTCCCCTTCAACCCTGTTCACGCGCTTGACGTATTTGTCCGTAGTGCTCAACCCTTTAATCTACTGAACCGGCGGCAATTCCGCCGCCTTTTGGAAAACGCCTTTATACATCGTATTCAGACACCGCCCCTCACCGGAAGCTCGCGAAGCTGAGGACCTTCTCCCACTCAACCCTATCCACGCGCTTGACGTGTTTGCCCTTCGCGCTGAGCCCTTCAGTCTACTGAACCGGCGGCAATTCCGCCGCCGTTTTGATGACACCTTCACACATCGCATTCTGGCAACACCGTCCCTCATCCCTCACCGGAAGCTGGGGAAGCTGTGGACCTTTTTTCCCTCCACCCTGTTCACGCGCTTGAGGCCTTTATCGCTGAGGCTCAGCCCCTTCACCTTGGCGAAGTTGCGCATGCTGCAGTTGAACTGCCCCGACCCAGTGAAATACAGCACGGCGAAACCGTACATCGAACTGTCGTGGGAAACGGAACGGTGCGCCGGAGATCGGGGGGGAGGCCGGCGGGGGGAGGGGAGGGGGTGCAAGGGTCGGCAGCAGCAGCAGCAGCAGCAGTGGGAGCAGTAGCGGAGGCATACCTTTCGCGCAAAGCAGTGGAAGCAGTAGCGGAGGCACACCTTTCGTGCAAAGAAAACGCGACATTTTCCCTTAATCCTGGCTTTAGCTAGGGCTGTCGCGTGCTGCTGTTATCTAACCGTATGGTGTTTGCAGACAATAGGGGTGTGGCTCTGACTGGCACAACTGCAACCGTTTTTATGCACACACCCCCAAAAAAAAAAAAAAAAAAATGGGTATGTACCGCTCACTGCAACCACGCTGTAAAAATAGGGATAGCACTTGTGAGACAAAATGTTTCTGACTGACCGGGCGCCTTAACCCAATATCGGTGGAATATCACTACAAAAGTTACAATGTATTGACTATTATCAATAGGCATCGGGATAGTTCGTCGGGTTTGCGGTTTTAGCTTTTAGTGAGATCAGCTTTCGGGCGAGGTATAGAGCTCCTATACTAGAATCAAGATAATCAAGTCAGAAAAGCTTCTGCACTAAAATCAATTCAGAATATCTCCTATACTAAAAATCGATTTAGAAGAGCTCCTGTACTACAATCAAGTCAGAATATCTCCTATACTATAATCGATTCAGAAGAGCTTCTATACTAGAATAACGTCAGAATATCTCATATTCTATAATCAAGTCAGAATATTTATTACAATATAATCAAGTCAGACGAGCTCTCATACTATAATCAAGCCAATATAGGTACCTCTACCGCAGCATGCCTCAAACGACAAACACAACTGCAACCATTTTTTACGAAAAACTTGCTTGGTACTTGGAACTACCGCTGTAGCGAGGGATACAATTTTTGCAGTAGCAAACAAAAAGCGTCAATAACGTTCCTAGAAGAGGTCGGTATCACTTTTGAAAACGATATGATATATGATATATTTGTAAAAAAAACGTGATATTGATACGCTTATATCATATCACATATCGTATAATATATCGTATAATATATCATATCACATATCGTATAATATATCAGGTATCGCTTATATCAGATCATATATCGTATAATATATCGTATAATATATCACAATTTGTGATACGATACCGTTGAGGCACGTGAACCACGTCTCTCGTCTCTCATTCATCTCTCTACGACGAGCAGAATGCCCTTACCGTTGACCTATATCCAGCGGCTGAGTGTAAAAGTGTGACAGACTCCGGGAAGGGATGGATCGCGACAGGAGAAGAGCAGGTGAATTCAAAAAAAGCTAGAGCCGGTGCGAGCTAGAGCCGGTGCGAGCACTTGCCGCTGTTGCTGCCTCGGTGCTCGGGTCAAAGGACCGGCCGGCAGAGCCTTCCCGGAAACAGCCGCGGAAGATCCGCCGGGAGGATATGGAGGAGAAGACTCGATGGCGAGACCCGGACATGGCAATCTCACGATACTCTCGAGCGAAGCCTCGGACAACATTCTCGAGGACAGCTAGGGTTTCGACTATTTGAGTAGGCTTGTTTGGTCCCAGCGACATGGCATATACCCGCAATAAGCTTTGTTATATTTAACCCATCCGCCGGAGGATTAAATATATACCAGTATAGATATAATACCTATATATATATGTATCCTGACCTTCCCCAACAACTCGACCTCAAACCCCCCCCTTGCCCCCCCCTCTCCACCACAGCTTCTTACGTGGGATAGAGCTTGATGTCAACCCTTCGATATCGTCGGCCTTCCCCTGGAAGCCTTATGACGCCCATGTAGCTCTGCGAGTGCCCCGGCTCGTGCGGCCTGGGTGTGGCCAAGTCATCCGTGATCAGCCCCGACCGCCTCAGCTTCGCCAGGAGCTCGAGCATTATGGAGCAGTCCTGATATCACACCGGACACCGGACAGGGCGTACGGTAGACTTCATAAAAAAGGGGGTTTGATCTGTCTCGATGCGTCCAATAGTCAATAACTAGATTACGGATTTAATAACATGGTTTTTAACCCCTTTAAAACCGCAGTCCCGTTTTGGGGACAAACTACTTGAAATTTGAGTGGCTTGTCCCCACATATGGGACTGCGGTTCTAAAAGGGTGAATCACGGTAGATCACGGGTCCCATCACGGGTCGGAAAAATCCACGCCGCGGGTCACAGGTTGGGTCGGGTCGTGCAACGGTGAGCGGACCCGACCCGTGATAATTTGAAAATATCCTGACCCGACCCCCGACCCAACCCGACCCGACGCGACCCGTGATATTACAAAACACTTCGTGACCCGACCCGTGGGTTGGGTTCATGGCCTTTGAATGGAATGACGAACTTGTCTTATTGCCTCCGAATGTTCAGTTCCTTATCAAATCGTGTGCTTGCCTTTTTTTCGCGGGGTCTCCGAGGGAACAAACAGACAGACAAACACGCAGACAGTCAGCCGGAGTAGATACAGGAAAAAACCGAAGAGAGGTCTTGCATGACAGCCAAAACGCCCAAAATACGTGACAAGTAGTAGGTGCGAATTCGACCAAAAGCCTACCCACAGGTGAGGCATTTGTAGGAGATCGTCACAATATATATGAAGGGTACCGAGGTAGTGCCAGGAATAGTATCCCCAGTTTCCCACCTCACTCTTACCGGGGGGTTATTACGGGGGACGCTAGTTAACAGGACCTATGGTGTACATAAAAACCTATATATTTGAAAAAAAAATACTAACAATATTTGGTCCTGTTAACTATGGCTCCCCGTAACAGTAATTAGCTACTGTAGTACTAATAGCATCACTATTAATAATACATGCGGTACTACTCTAGGTGCCTGTCAATATAAGGACCGTTTGGTATTCATATTTGAGAGTAAAAGGCCCCCATATTTCCGGACAGAGTGGTAATAATAGTAATCATGACTCACGATGGACCCGAACAACCGCTTATGCATATCCCCTTGTGTGTTTACACACCAAAAAAATCGAAACATCGAAATACGTGTAGGTGTAACTTCGACCAAACGCCCCGGGGTTGATGCACACATTGCAACTTTCCGGAGCTCGTCGAAAATCCCAAGGCTATACTATACTGCCAGTACTCCCAGCAATGCCCACCTGACTGGTGCACTGCCAGTATTCCCAGTCACAGCAACGGTGACTGTGACATACGATCGGTGCGACAAAAGAGGTGGCCCTTTTTGGCCATTTTTTTCTGACTAATGGGGCCGGTCTTAACCCTGTTATGACGGCAGTTCCGTTTCGGGGACAAACCACAAAAACTCTAAGTAGTATGTATGCCCCCAGCACGAGACGGCAGCTTGCCCGAAAAGGCATAACTCAGGACCTATCCAACACCGTTCGTGTTCCGCATCTTCTTTCGAGAAAACCCTATCACGGGGGACCATAGTTAACAGGACCAAATATTGTCAGTAAAAATGGTTAAATATATAGGTTTTTGTGTATGCCATAGGTCCTATTAACTGTGGTGTCCCGTAATAGTAGGTACCGGGATGGGATCACTCTGTTTACCCGCCCTTTTTAGGGGTACTGCCCTGTTTCTACATGTACCTAACCCTGACTCTCAATTCCAAGCAAATAAGTCCCCGCAACGGGACTGCAGTTTGCCCTAAAAGGCATCAACAGGTTTTACCCTTTCAGGACTGCACTCCCGTTTTGGGGTCAAATTACTCTTAATTTGACTGGTTTGTCCCCAAAACGGGACCACGGTCCTAACAGGGTTGAGCGTACACTTGTTCGTACACACTTTTCAGAGGAGCCTCAGGAATATTGTGTATACGCTTATATAGGTGCATTCCAACCGTGGCGCGCGTCATACTATTACGGGGGGGCATAGTAAATAGGACCAAATATTTTTCGTAAAAATAGGGGAATATATAGGTTTTTGTGTGTACCGTAGGTCCTCTTTACTATGGCCCCCCGTAATATTATCAGTAACACTACATACCTGCACCAGTAAATACATCAGTGCATCATACTCGTAGGACATCACTACACCATAGGAAACCCCAACCCCAGTCCCCTAAGAAGAACGCCATGCCCACATATCGACGCGAGTTTGACGAGGAAAGAAAGGGCTGGAACCTTCTCGCGATAAAAACGACGGGAGGCACGAACCGTGGGAGGGAGAGAGAAAAGAAGACTCCAGCTGTCACGGAGTCCCATAGTACGCAAGCCCAAAATAGGTCCAATTCGCCCACTTTGGTGCGTTGTACCTCAAGAACCGCTGCGTGAATCGTTCTTTCGTTGCCTGTTTCGAATACGCGGGTGATGGTAGGCTTTCCACCGACGCTACCTTTGTAGTCTTCAGAAATACATTGGGACGCAAGCCCAAAATAGGTCCAATTCGCCCACTTTGGTGCGTTGTACCTCAAGAACCGCTGCGTGAATCGTTCTTTCGTTGCCTGTTTCGAATACGCGGGTGATGGTAGGCTTTCCACCGACGCTACCTTTGTAGTCTTCAGAAATACATTGGGAAGCCTCTTTCCCCCGATGGTGGGCCTGCACATTTAGAGGCCACCGTGATACGATGTGACCCTGGATCTGGGAGACAATCGCTGACGAGGGAGAGAGATTCAGAGGGCGAAGGCACTATTACGGGGGGCCATGGTAAATAGGACCAAATAGTGGTATCACGGGGGACCATAGTTAATAGGACCTATGGTCTACACAAAAATCCTACCAGGTATATATTTACCTATTTTTACTCACAATATTTGGTCCTATTTACTATGGTCCCCCGCAATAGTAAAAATAGATAAACGTTACAGGTTTTTGTGTGTATCATAGGTCCTATTTACTATGGCCCCCCCGCAATCAACGGGAAGAAGAAAAAAATAAGATAGTAACACTGAAATCACCCCAGCACTATCCAACGGCACGTGATACTCAGAGTACCGACACTCCGGGATTTCTGAAAATTGTTGTCTCCCGTAGTGGTGCAGAGTGTTGTCAGTCAAGGAGAAAAAACACGGGGTTGATTCGATTGTTGTGATTTTCATATTGCGTCTTGCCTTTCGCGCACCAGCGGTAACTTCCAGCATGAAACGTCTTGTTTGATATTCCAAGCGCCAATCAGTACCAGCGCAAGCCTGTGCTACCGCCTGCCAAGGGTGTGTCAACACGATGCCCGAATACTAAGCATGACATGGGTTCGATCATTTGGTTTGTATGGCGGGTAGTATGGCATACTAAAGTCCATACACAGCCAAATTAATCGAATGATCACGGCGTTCGTGATTGGTTACTGACGATTGGAACCTCGTAATCAGATTAATATTTCAGCAACAAAAATAATCACGATTTTTGTCGGTGATCACCAGCACCCTCTCCCCCTCTTTACGGGTTTCATGTTTCAATTGGAGGTTTTTCACACACCCTGGGGCTTCCGTCATACCCCCCCCCCCCCCCCCCCCCCCCGGAGAGTACGGCATTATATAAAAAAGTTCACACATGGGACAGACGGATCATCTACAGATCATACAGATCATTCCCACAGTTCATGAAGTATATTTTTCAGGGTAGATAGATCATAGGTTCTTCATCTGTATCATCTGTATCATATGTATGATCTAGCTCATGTTGTATTAGGGTGGGACCGCGTACGTGCAACCTACATTATCCAGAACATGTTTCCTGGGAGCTGGAGCTGTATTCTACAGATTCTGCACATCATATCATTACGGCCGGTTAGGGTCTACAGTAGATTATCTATCTTTAAATGGGATATCTGTAGATGTTCTATCTGTAGATGATATACCTGTCTGCAAATGATCTATCTGTAGATGATCTAACTCTAGATGATCTATACGTAGGTAACCTATCTGTAGATGATCTATCTGTAGACTATCTATTACGGGGGACCATATTGAATAGAACCTACGGTACACAAACACCTACATATTTCGCTATTTTTACTAACAATATTTGGTCCTATTTAATACTCGTACGTACGGACCCCCGTAATATATGTACATCATCAATCTGTGGATGACCTATCTGTTCCACCTGTGCAATTGTGGCGTATCATACCTCCTGGCCTTGAGGTGGACAGATGAGAACATCCACATCACCGCACGTTTCCTTCCCACGCCTATAGCTCCCACACGCCTGCGCGCGCGGGAAAGGGGCCAAGTTAGGGGTGTAGCTAAGCAAGAGTAGCGACGCTGACCAGCAATATAGCGTGCCAGCTTAGCTTGATCAGCAACATAGCGTAGCTAAGCAAGAGTAGCAGATCAGACCAGCAATAGAGTGCTGTTTCAGCTTGATCCGCAGCAATAAAAGCGCGCACAACCCTCTCGGGACTTTAGAGAGACAAAGCTCACCGTACAAAATTGACTATTATACAGCAACGGCTACTTGTCTGTGCTACTAGGGGATGCTGCGAATCGGTCTCCGGGTTACAATGGTTACAATGCAAGGAGTCGCACAGGACGGGCGCAACGTGATCACTCTACCCATACTACAGTAGTGCTGGCCGCTCACGCTGTTCCTAGACGGTTCAATGGTTGATCAAAACAGAGTTATCAACCATTGTTTTTTTGGTCGCCATCTGTGCGTTCACACTCCAAGGGGCCAGCCAATGAGCTTGCCTGGCACTGCACCCCCGGGCAAAGGCTCTCGGCGGCCGAAGCCACCACCGCCTCGATCTCAGCTGCCTCCGACCGAGGCATGCGCTCAAGGAGGTCCTCGTACCTGGAGTTAGGAGACGCCGAGAGCAGACCGACAAGCTTGTTGTTGGTTGTTGTTGTTGTTGTTGTTGTTGTTGTTGTTGTTGTTGTGGTGGTGATAGTTGTTATTGCTGTCGTTGTTATCGTTGTTAGTGATATTGTTGTGGTTGTCAATTAGCCAGCCAATCAACGAATCAAGACGTCAGTCAACCGATCATTCAATCGACCGAACGCCCGCTCAATAAGCCAATACAATCAATCCACCAGCCAACCAACCAATCAATCAAAACCACTGCCACAAGAAACCCCTGACAACCACCTACAGTGGGGCTGTTAATCGATCAGTGTATACCGATATTTGAACCATCAGTTTTCGACGCAGACGATATCTGATACCTGACGTATCGGCGAATCCAGCCTGTGAGTGAGTCCTTGTTTTTAAATAATTGTTTTACGGTAAATATTAGTGAATCTCAACTTAGTCATGCGAATCGGGACGACAGTTCACCTCAGGTTTTCCCGATGTTTCGCTGGTAAAAATCGTCGCCCCGATTCGACGATTCCGGTGCCGATTCAAATCGCTCCGATTGATTGGGTGAATCGGTTCCGATCCACACCCCTTCAACGCCTCGACAGCAGACGAAAAAAAAGAAAACAAAACCAACAAAAAAAAAACTACCCAAGAAAAGGAGCCCGACCCCCCCCCACCGCCCCCCCCGGCGAACAAGCAGAGGCAAGAAACATCACACACTCCTCGTACGTACGCACGCACATTTAACAACACGAAATATGTCATAAACAACAACATTGGCCGCCAGTCTCACCTGTCGAGGCCCACGAGCTGCTGCCTCGTCAACCTGTCCCTGCCTCTCTCTCTCACATCTTCGATAGTCCGGAACCCTAACGCATACAGTTCCTCGGCCTTGGCCCTCCCTGCCCCCCATATGCTCCCGAACGCCCTGAGACACGCCAGCTTCAACGCGCAGCACACGAGAGATGCGACGACATGAGGGAGAGCACGTACGTGAGAAGGTCGCAGCAAAAATGACGGCGTCATACCAGGTACCGGTATATTATTCCACCCAGGAGACCGCCGTTTGACCGCTCGTTCCCTTCACTGACCACCCTCTACACTGAAACGGACATACTATTCTACGCAGGAGACCGCGGTTAGACCCGTCTCGACCCCTCGACGGACCGCCCCTACACTAAAATGGGCATACTCTTCTGCGTATGGACTGCCGTCTGACCGCTTGACTCCTTGATTGACCGCCCCCTACACTAAAACCAGCATACCAGGTACCTGGTACTAATCTACGTAGGGATTGCGGTTTAACCGCTTGAACCCTTGACTGACCGCCCCCCCCCCAAAACTAAAACTGGCATACCAGCATTCTTTTACGCACGAGACTGCGGTTTGACCCCCTAGACCCCTTGACTGACCGCCCCCTACACTAAAATTGTTATATTCTTCTACGGAGGGACTGCGGTTTGACCCCCTTGACGCCTTGGCTGACCGCCCCCTACACTAAAATTGTCATATTCTTCCACGGCGGGACTGCGGTTTGACCCCCTTGGCTGACCGCCCCCTACACTAAAACGGCAGATTGAGGCCAAAAGAGGTATTGACGGCCCCTTCTAGAAGAAAACTGTAACCTGGTAGTAATTAGGGTCGTTCTTATCGGAGAGTTTTTTTCCCATAATTTCCACATTTTTTTCGCGCATTTTTTGCATCCTCCAGATTTTCCTGATTTTTTCCCCCGAATACGTGAAATTTTAACTTCCCTGATTTTTTTGCTTTCTGGAGAATTTATTTCACAAATAGTGACGGGACGCCTCCGTATCTTGATACATATCTCCAATTATTTCCAAACTTTGGAAAATTCCGGAAAAATAGCTCCCCGACAAGAACGAGCCTTAGAGAACCAAAAGGGATGTCTAGGCATAGAGGGGATACATGGCTTTCGGGTCGACTCCGGCTTCTGAATACTAAATATGCCTCCCCGTACACCACGCCCCCCCCCCCCGCTCACCCTAGGGTCTGACGATAAGCCTTCGAAGCGGTCCATCTTGCCCTCGGAGTAGAACTCGTCGAGGAGAGCCAGCGCGCTTTCGCCAATGCCCCTCATCATACCAGGGTCGCTCTTCTTGATGCTCTGAGAGACAAACACGGAGCAGGGTATGATGTGCAGACGGGGTGGCGGAGTGTTAAAGGTAGGCTGTTTCGGGACCGACGTCCATAGTTCGTCTCCTCGAGACGGTTACTAACAAATAGTTGATGTTCGTATCAGATCCCAAATGGTGCTTATAATATCGTCCAGAGTGGTCACATGTTCGGTATTGCTGTTCGTTGGTTTTACTCACTCTGAACGGGAATATAATATCCGTTTGATATTCATGTCAGAACCCAACTGGTGCTTATATTTCCGGTCAGAGTACCCTGATCATATTCCACACATCGGACAGACATATCATCTGTTTCTACTTCATGATCTAGATATTTCAAGGCAAGGAGAATAGATACACGCCTGATCTATATTACCTACAGCTTATGATTTAGGGTGGGACTCGTAATATCTTCATGGTCTAGGACGTGCTTTCTGGGTTGGATCTGTACTATACAGATCCTGCACAACGATTAATATCAGCATACCACAATCTGTATGATTTACGGAAGACATGTTTTCCTGGTTGGATTTGTACTATACAGATCTTGCACAACATATCAAAACGGGAGGTAAGGGTCTACCTGGTAGATGGTATATCTGATCTATTACGGGGGACCATAGCAAATGGGACCAAATATTGTTAGTAAAAATAAGGAAATATATAGGTTTTGGTATTCACCGTAGGTCCTATTTAATATGGTCACCCGTAATAGATGATCTATCTGATCTATCTGTAGATGATCTAAACCGTGATTTTACGACGTGTGTAACAGCAGTCCACAACAAATGTACCTGGTATACTCTATACGTACGCAGGGCGCCTTTCACCGGACCAAAGGCGCGGGCACCTGGTGAGCGGAAAAATGCGTACCATACGCCACGTCGTCCAACGCACCACACTTTTACATACTTCGAGTATACTGTAGGACAGATTAGATAGATCATGATCTATTCATACATGATCTAGTTCCTCACCTGCAGTTGTAAGAGGTTATGCAGGGTCTGTCTATAGTAATACAGATCCCGCCCAGGAAACATTGTCTAGATCATGTGGGATATACGGGTCCCGCTCGGCAACATGAGCTGCTACTGTAGATCATGTAAGACCGGGAACAGACGATCTATCTGCCTTGAAATATCTAGATCATCGAGTGGGAATTATCTGTATGATCTGTAGACGATCTGTACATGATCTATCCGAGGGGTGTAAATACTGAGACGTGCCTACCCGGACGCAACATGTACACGGTCAAGCCATTGGTCAAACAAGGCCCAGAGGATGGCACCTGGAAAGTCTACAGAGTCTGCCACAAAGCCGACAGAAAGCGGGCACGAAAACAGAACACGAAAACGGCACAAGGCCGACGCAAAAACGCCACAACACTCAACCTCCACAACAGCGGGCACGAATAGAAACACCTTAGGGTTAGTACATAGTACATATATTTTGCCTCAAAATCGGCACAAAACTGTTGCATAACCACCACAAAACTGGGACACAAAAACCGATCAGACGGGAAAGAAAAACTATACCGGGGGGCCATAGTTGATAGGACCAAATATTGTTCGTAAAAATGGTTAAATATATAGGTTTGTATGTATAACATAGGTCCTATGAACTATGGTCCCCCGTAAATAACACAAGACAGACGCAAGGCAGGTACAGCGGGGCCGAGCCTGAGAACGCACCCTGAGCTGCCCGACGTCGGTGATCTCCTTGTCGATCCCCCGGAGCACCGCCGCCGCCCTGTTGAAACCCCTCTCCCTCCACCCGCTCCCTTCGCCGGCGGCGAGCTTGTACATACCGGCCAGGCTCTCCAACATCGCGGCGGCTTCGTGGTTGTGCGCCCTCTGCTGCAAAAGAGGGCACCAGGCGCGCATCAATGCCCATCAACGCCCACAACGTACGTAAAATATGACACCATAGATATATCCTGGTGATACGTATCACAACAGGTATGACACCAAGCTTGCAGAGATGAGCTTCGAGGAAAAATTCGACCTCATAGCTGAGGTATATTTATGTATGATGGCTTACATGGCCTCGGGAGCTGCCGGACTGGCAGAACAACTTGCTCCTCTGATCCGCAACGTTGGGGTTGGCGCACCCGAACCCCCCCCTCACCGCCCGCGAAGCCAGTGCCATGTTATCCTTGTCTTCCTCCCCGACCGCTCCCACTTCCGCTTCGGCTTCCACCTCCGCTTCTACCCTCGCTCCCGCCGTCGCCCCCGCTGCCACCACCATTGCTACCCGCATGCTCCCTGGCGGCTGACACTCGCCAGGGTCAACGGATGCCGACGAGGTAGCGACCGGACGCGATTTTCCGCCGCCTCTAGGGAGTGCAGCAATAGCCTGTGCCTTTTGAACATCCTCAGCGCCACTTCTGCCCACCGCGTCGGGAAGAGACAGCAATGCTGCTGCTGTTGCTGCTGCTGCTGCCGTGGAGTCCACAAGGCGTGACGGCGCCGCTTTCTCAAAAGGGCGGGTCAATCGGTGCGCATCCGCAGCCACCACCGCCGATCGCTTCAAGCACTCAACCATCCAATCCCTGCCGACTAAAGGAACCCCTACGGGTATCCCGCCCAGCCCCTCCTCCATCCCGACATGCCACGGGAGTTCCCACCCCCCGTAGCGGTCGAGCTGGTCCCAGGAAAGCGAGGCATCAGCCACAATATGCGTTGTTTCTCCCGAAGAGTAATCCGTCGCCACCTTGCCTGCGCCCCGACCCACTTCCCGCGTCCAGGCGGCCACTGTGTTGCTTGTCACCGATCCCAAGTGCACTGCGCAAATGTTCAGCTTAGAGAACGGTCCCTCCACTGCCGCTCCGGCTGCCGCCGCCGCCGCTGCCGCTGCTGCTGCTGCTGCTGCTGCTGCTGCTGCTGCCGGTGCCGCCCTTCCCTTTCTCGCCCCCCCGCACACCCGCCCTTTCTTTCTACGCTGCCCTTCGTTGCTTCGAACCCCACCATTGCCGCCACAAACACAACCGCCATCACCACTACAAACACCGTCTCCACCACCACCAGCACCAACACCATCACGATAAACATCACCTCCACTATCACCACCATCACCATCCCCGCCACTGCCACGAGCATCGCGACAACTACCGCTACCACCACCACCACCACCACAATGAAGACCACGACCACGATCACGACAACCACCACCACCACCACCACCACCACCACCACCATCACCACGATTTCGTCGAGCCTCCCCCATCGTCGAGCCACCGTTTCGCCGCGAGGAAGACAGGTCAATCCCCGTCGTTGAACGCGATCGCTTCAGCGACGGAGCAAGCGAGGCGAGGCCCAGGAGAGCTTCTGCGGTGATGGCCACGGCAGGCTGTCGCGAACGTTGGCGACGGCTTATCACATCGACAGCACTACTATTAATAGTGGTGCCAGCGCCTGAGCGTGCCTTCGGCCCGGAAGAGCCGTGTGCAGCAGCAACGGCAGACGCAGCAGCAACATCAGGAGCAGCCGATCGGTGGCCCGAAGGCTGCCGACGAAAGACCTTTGGGGTTCTAGTCCCCGCCGCACGCTTGTCACCCACTACCAGCGGTTGCGAAGCACTCGAACACCTCTTGGCGTTCACAAAAGCGCCGACTTCGAAAACGCCGTTCACCGCCAGCGACGCTTCACGAACACCCCCGAAAGCTACCATCTCTGACACCCTACCAGACTCGCCACCCCTTCTGCCGCCGGCCGGCTGTTCCGACCCCCCCCCAGGATGTTTGGTAGGGGAATGGGTGCCCGCGCATCCCCAAACCACGCCTGACTGCTGTCCCCGGGAACCCACCCGGGCGTTGCCGCCGGTGTCGGCCGTAGCGGAGGAGGGGATAGGCATGCAACCGTGCGCGCCGGCTTTTCCGGGCCGAAATAGGGCTGGCGAGAGAGGGCTACACTTTTCTGGACCACCATCAGCATCACCCCCACTATTGTTATCCTCCTCATGGTCGTCATCGTCGTCGTCGTGGTTGTCAGCAGGGTGAGCGTTGTCTTCGGCATCGTCTTTGGCGTTGCCTCTGTTCGCGTTATTGGTGAGTAGCCTCCCGCCAACAGCGACCCCACCGCCAGGGTGTCTCGCGGCCAAGGACGGCGTATGGTGCCCGGATAGGTATTCCGCAGCAGTTGCAACAGCTGCGCCTGTTGTCGCAGTAGCAGCAGTGGTGGAAGCACCCCTCCTGCCTTGATCCGCGGCAAGGATCCTGGTGCACTCCAGCCGCTTGGCAGCGACCTCAGCGACGAATTCGGCGTCGGCCGCGGCGTACAGCTCGTGCAATATTGCGCGTCGCTTTCGCTCTTTCTGGCGGAAAAGCAGCGCTAACTCCCGCTTGGTACGATGATAGGTCGGCATTGTTTCTGGGAGGAAAATGAATACCACGAACCGCCCGCGAGGCTTGCTTTCGCATCCACGCACGGGAGGAGTTCGGGTGCAGCACTGCTGTTGTTTCTCGGACGTTGGGGATGATGGAGCTGTTGAGTACTACAACAGCAGTTGATGTTCCACCAGAGAGCAGTGACTACTGGAAGCTTCGGAAAAGGTTACCCGCAGGGGCACTCCAATCTGTGTGAGAAGATCGCGCACTTTGAAGCACCTCCGTGACAAAGGCAGCAGGAAGTAGGCTCTCAACATCAGGCTTCACATCGCGGGATCAGAAGAGAGACTCCACTCGTTCCTCGTCCTCGTACATCTTTGATCAAGAGGCCACGCTCCACGCTGCCATTTTTCAATTTCGTCAATTTTGTAGGGGGGTTTACATTTTTGCAGTTGGCGTTTTGCAAAATCAAATTTCAGAATTTGGTCTTTGCGCCGCACGACGTATGACGGCAGTATGCCTCCATGTCGCAATAGCAGTTGCACAAGAGGTGTCGGAGGTCGCTCGAACACGTGCTGGAGGAGCTTCCTCTCCTAAAAAACTTCCTCGAGAACGGCCCTCTGGCGATCTGCAGGGGTTCGAGCGGCCTTGCCGGGTGACCAGCCGAACTTTGGTGAGCCGTTTGACCTTTTCTCTACCCCCTCCCGCCCCCCGTGAACGTCGTAGTTTTTTTGTTTTTTTCAGTATTTTTTTCCTCTCTCGTTTTGAAAAACTCTTGATGACGAATCATGTCTTCTCGTCTGCTAGGCCTGCGGGTGGAACCAGATCGAATCACTGGATGGAGTGCCTCCGCACAGCCACCCGGTTTTCCCCGCTCAACGCTGGCCTCCTTTGCTCGACGTTTTCTTTCGGCCCCGGCTTCCGGCTGGGCTGTGTTGTACAGCCGTACAACAACTCTTCACCACAGCAGCAGCAGCTCAAATGATCGAAAAATAAAAAAAACTAATTTGAGTTTTTGAGGAAGACCAGCACCGAATACGAGCAATTCCTAATCACTTTGTTCGAAAATATAAAGGCTGTTTCGACATAATATTAATACCAAAGTGGTCACTTATATATTCAAACAGATTCTGCTGTGCCGCGGCAGCGAAGCAAGCAGGCGAACGAAGGGTTGGACTTGGGGCGAGGGGACAGGAAGAGAGGGGCGAGAACAGGCTGGACCACGAGTAAGGAGCGATATCAATGGCTTCGTCGGCGTCCGCTACTGCCATGGCAGCCGGGAATCCTCCAGCTGAAACTCAGCAGAGGTGAGCAACAACAGGAGAACAGAGATACCTGGTAGGCAGAGTTGCCGTTTGGGCCCCCGAGTCTTTTTGGTACCTGGTACCTGGTATGTTATGTTATACTGGTACCTGGTACCTGGTACAGCAGCAACCAGTACGACCATAGGGAGGCGGACAGGGGAATCTCGCGATAATTTATAACGGAAAACGGAACTATTTTTTTTTCTGATCTTTTCTATGAAAAAAAAACCCAAAACGGTACTCGTACCTGATAAATGTGCCATACTGCCATACTACACAGCACAATACGTACACAGCATCACTACAGCAGTACTACAGCAGCAGTACGTACATCATTCCTTACATACATAACTTTAGGAAACGAATACTTGTACCAGGTCTGGTGTGTACGTACAGTAGTAGATACTCGGAGTATCGAGTAGATTCCGTACTCCGGGAGAGAGTAACGGCAACGCAGCAGTACCTGGTATGATACTGGCGGGTTATACTCAGCGAGTGCTGGGAGTATCAGTATGAGCAGTGCTGAAGGCCCGTAGTGGGAGTATGAGCAGTAAGACCGAACCCCCTGTTCAAGCAGTATATACCGGTAGTACAAACATCCGATATACTTCCAGTACTGAGTATCAAGAGTATTGAACACGTAAAATACTGCGAGTGTACGCAGTATACCCCCGAGTATGTACTCCCGAAATACTGCCACTACTCAGTACTCGAGTACTCCAGTTGCCCCCACATCATATTTGCTCCAACTCACACTCGTGGGACCATCCGTGAATGGTTTCTGCAGTATAATGGGGATGAACTCATCGAAAACGGTGCGCAGATGGCCGAAGTATGTACGTACCAGGGGCATACTTTATGCTCGGAGTACATACACTGCGCATGTTGAGCATTTTGGTACTCCGAGTACTCGCAGTACCAACGGACGAGATGCTGCCAGTACTTGGCGGTACCCGCAGTACAGTACGCTGAAGTACTTGAAGTGCAACAAAAGTATTCCACAGCATTGAACCCCGAAATACTGCGAGTTGAGTATGGCAGTATCCACAGCACGTACGAACAGAATATCGAAAAAGTCCAAAATACTGCAAGTACACGATTCACGTAAAGTACGCATGTTCTCTCCGAAATACTCAACAGTACACTCCAAGTATTATGGGGGACCATAGTAAATAGAACCGAATATTGACAGTAAAAATATCGAAACGTATACCTGGTAGTTCTTTTTGTGTACCGTAGGTTCTATTTTCTATCAGGTATGGCCCCCCGTCATAGTGGTACTTGGAATTCCAGTGCCATTTTGGGGACATTTTGGGGACAAACCACTCAATTTTCAAGTAATTTGTCCCCAATGGACCCCAAAACGAGACTGCAGTCCTAAAAGGGTTAATAACTCTATACTGTTGCCAGGCCGATACAACATCGCTATAGCTTATAGTGGACACCGGCCTTTTTTGCGCACAATGCCACACTGGTTATAACCCCATCCGTGCCAAGCGCCAAGCAATTTCACTGTCATGATTAATTCTATCGGGCATTATATCTACCGGCATTATACTCTTATGAAGGGAACCCTTACTGCTGTAGGCGTGAACTCCCCCCGTACGTACGACAGCAGTTGCGCTTGTGGTAATGCAGATTTGCAGTAGTGTAGCTGTCGCTATCACGGGGGATCATAGTAAAGAGGACCTACGGTACACACAAAAACCTTTATAATTCCCTATTATTACTAACAATATTTGGTCCTATTAATAGTTACTGTGGACCCCCGTAACAGGAACACTCGCCCAGCAGGGTATTGACAACTGTCCCCGACTTGCGTGCGTTGGTAGACGGTGGGAGCACAGCAGCAGCAGCAGTAGCACCTGATTGGTGTAGTCCCATCGCCATTGTTGTTGTAGTCTGTCATGCTGTTATTCGATCGCAAAACAGAACACATCCGAAACAGGTTCCGATACCTTTACTGATGCCGTCTCCGGGTGGTAGGTGGCCCAACAGCGTATATCTTGCGGCCCGACCCCATGTCGCCGAGACCGTAAGTCACAGTTATCTTGGGCTTTTGGCAATCCTGCGAGGTGTGGGCCGCTCGTTGCGGTGGTGAATGTAGAAGAGTGGAAATCATGCGTTTTTTTTTTCGTCCGTGTGCACGGTGGAAACGCCTCCTCATGATTGCATTATTAGGCAAACCGCCACGCGATCCACAATCCACAAGCCACAGCCCCCCTACACATCACACGCGACCACCCACAAGTCTCGGCCACAGCAGCAGCGGCACAGCTGGAGCAATGCAAGGCCTGCCACTCTGGCGGACATACGAAGTGTGTGGCGGATGGGCTGCCCTAAAAGCGACCCTCAGCAACGCATCATCAGCAGCATTCCGGCAGGCAGCTGTGTGGCGCTCTCGCGTTGTCGCTCGAAATTTTTTTTTGACAGCCTCAGAAAACAAACCGACGGTTTCACACCTGTAACGTTTTTACTGTCAAAACGAAACCCGCCGCCTGTTCTTATCGTGCGAGAGATATCGTGCTACTTCGCGTTGCATGAGTCTTCACACAAAAACAAGATAGCCGACGGACTTGGTCCGCATCCAACGCGCAACGCGCTCGCGCAGCGACTCACCGGTTCCGAGGGGGCCTCAACCAATACCTTACCTCAGGGTCTCAGCAAAATGGGCTCGCTGAAGTGCTCTCCGTCGCAGGCACTTGAGAGCGTTGAAGGAGGGTTCTTAAAAAAACGACAAAGTTGGATCAAAAGTAGAAGTTTGTTTCGTTTTGTTTTGTTTTTTTTTTCTGCCGTAGCATCGTCGAACGAGCATCGCCAAGCTCTTCGCAGCATCCCCGGCAGACGCTAAGCGAGCGGCCTCGCTGTGTGTGTGAGAGAGAGAGAGAGAGAGAGAGAGAGAGAGAGAGAGAGAGAGAGAGAGAGAGAGAGAGAGAGAGAGAGAGAGAGAGAGAGAGAGAGAGAGAGAGAGAGAGAGAGAGAAAGAGAGAGAGAGAGAGAGAGAGTCGGAAGCGCGGCTGCGGGAGAGGTGTGACGGCCTCGACAGCCAATGCAGCAGGGGTAGCAGCAGCAGCAGCAGCACAGCACACCCCGAGAAAGTAAAGTGTTGGCAAATGTGAAGTTGCGTTTCCAAAAAGAAAGGGATAATGAAGTAAAAGCGCCCTTTCGGATTACGTAAGTACGGGTTACGGATGGAAATTCAATGGAAATGCGGGTTGCAGCGACCTCGAAACGGCTGCCTCACAAGAAAAGGCGGCGGGGAGAAGAAGAAAAAAAACTCGCTTCGCTCGTATTAATATTACGGGGGACCATAGTTAATAGGACCTATGGTGTACATAAAAACCTATATATTTAACCATTTTTACTAACAATATTTGGTCCTATTAACTATGGTCCCCCGTAATAGTAACTATTCCCTTATTGTAGTAAGGAATGAAACGCCAATATTGAAAAAAGTGTTGTGGAGTTTTTAGTTCTATAACGTTGACTGCAGTATTCCGGTATGCGGGTTAGATATGTTAAATGTGTCACCGACCACCGATCACGGAACGGTACAAACCGGGTAGTCCCTTAGGCTCTGCCCCCAGTTTAGCAACCTGTGAACGTGTGGAGGCAGAGCCCACGGAACCATCCCGCTTGTGCCGCTACGTGGTCGGGGACACATTTGGAATGTCTTCGTACATACCCCAAATATACTGCCGCCAATATTGCAATGTTGATGTTACGAGAGCTACCTGGTACCAGGTACCTGGTATTATGTAAGCACAACTCCACAACACTCTTTCATCGTTGTCTCCAGACGGGCATTCCGAGCCAGACTGGGTTTCCTGTTTAGGGCCGTTTTTAACGGCACTGAAAACTTGCCAAATTGGCAAGTTTTTGGAAAATTGGGTTTTCAATTTTGCTCAAAACTTGCCGAACGAAATGGCAAGTCCAAATTTCCAAAATTTGCCAACGAAGGGCTTGGGGAATATCCCTACAAAAGCTTGGCAATACACTTGCTAAATCGGTAAATCCAAATTTCCAAAAACTTGACAGACTTTATTCAGTGTAACCGCTTCCGGATTTTTGACAATTTCCTTTATGATTCTCGGTCTGGCTTCTTATCCCAGAGAAATATGTTGGTAGTACGGGGGACCATAATTAGTACCTGGTAGGACCTATGTGATACATAATAACCTATATATTTAACCATTTTTACCAACAATATTTGGTCCTATTAACTATGGTCCCCCGTAATAACAGTATTTCAGTATAGTTGTTAACCCTTTTCAGGACTGCGGTCCTAAAAGGGTGAAGGTGCGTGTTCCTGTGTGTGTGTTCTTCACTTATTTCCACCCAACGACATCCAGCACGAGCACACACAGGTATTAATAGTGTTTGTGCTTCATCCAAATAATAGAGATGAAGCTGTAGCAGTACCACAGAGTCGACGTGCAGTGATGCCGTACGTGTATTAGCCTTGGGCTGAGGCACAGCACGCAGTACTCAGCAGTTGTATCGTTGTCTACTATTAATACCAGTACATTCGTTTCAGGTGCATTCCATGGGGTGTACAGTATGTACAATAGTCTAGACGTATACCTCGCACGAGGTATATGATGAAGACTCTTTGCCAGTAATCGTATTGGTGTTCGATACCTGGTACCCTGGTACCCTGGTATGATATGTTTTGCCATTCCATGATTTCGTACATATTCATGTCATTTTAATTGAATGCTTCCCTTCGTTCGTCGTGTGGCGTTTAGTGCGCTTCTGTCCTAGCCTGTTCTCTGGCAATGACCCCCCCGCGCCGCCTCAACCCTTTCCGGACTGCAGTCCCGTTTCGGAGATAGACCACTCTATTCCTAAAGCAGTGTGTCCCCAAAACGGGACTCCAGTCCTAAAAGGGTTATAGCTCCCCGCTCTCCCTTCCCCATCCCCTATCCCCGGTGTGGCATTATCTGGAAACCTACTCCCCCTCTGTCTTGAACGGGATCCGAGGACAATAATCCACAAGCGAGTGCGTCCGCTCCTCTTCCGCCCCTAACTCCGGCCTTCCTTTCCCCCATCCCCTAGATATCCCGCGTGTGGCCGTCTCTGGACCCCCCCCTCCCCCGTAACTCTGCCTCTTTTTTCCCTCTGCCCTCTATGCCACGTGTAGTCGTCTCTGAAAACCTTTCCCCCCCCCCCCTTCCCCCGCCCCCCCCCCCAATTCCCGGACGATCAGCTTGCTAGACGAAGAAGATCTTGCGCTTCCTCCGCCGCCTCCTCCGCCTACCCCTTCTGCCCGTATCGGAGCGGGACAGTTGAAGGGCAAGGTGCGTTTCGGAGTTGCACTTTCGCACGAAAATGTAAAATGATTCGATCGGACGACCGCGAAATCAGACGATCGCACGTTGGCGCGATCACACAATCGCACGACCCCGAGGCTAGCAGGTGATTGATCGATCACACCACAGCGGTTCGCGTCTTCAGCTTGCCGTTCGGACAAGCGCACGACCAGACGAGATAATCGCACGAGCAGATGTATCGCACGACCGACCAAAGCAGACGATCACACGGCCATGTTTCAAGCGGTAAAGGAGACAGTTAGGCGATTGAACGATTACTTAATCAGACGACCAGGCTTATCAAACCATGAGACGATCGAGCGACCGCTTGACCAGACGATCTGACTACCTGGCTATATTGTGACACGATCAGGTGATGACCCTATCACACGATCGTCTTATCCTTGCGGTTTGTATTCGTTCGGACGCCGTCTGGCGCCCGCCGGCCACATCGCCTCCCAGCCAAGTGGAACACCCGTGCTATCACCCCCCGATTCTTAGTAGGATGCAGCTCACCCTTTGTACGACTCGCCCAATACCTAACGGCGCTTCGCGCTTGGTGCAGACGTTGAAATTTCGACGTGCTCCGTCCCGGCGTTGTATGGATACCAGAGTCTATGGTCATACGACCACGGCCATGCGTGGCATGAGTAGACGCCCCCTCCCCCTTCCTTTCTCCCCTTCGCTTCACGCTTCGGGCGTGCTTATCACATCTTATTTGGGTTACCTTTTTTTTTCTTTCGCAATACATACGGACCGTCTGGTTCAGGGAATGCATGCGTCCAAGACCCCGGGAATGATGGCGGCGCCTCCCCGTGCACCATTTTCGGCCGCTAAGGAAGGGAGGAAAACCCCCGGGAGTGTCAGACAGGTCGCCGCTAGCAGGAGGTGAGTTTCGCCTCGTTCTTTTTTTTTCTCTCTGCTGTACGAGGTGCGGGTGGCTTCTTCTACTGCTGTAAAAAGAGTTTCTAACTTTTAGCATCAGCAGCGTATGTACGTAGTACAAACAACTCTGAAATCTATAACATCGTATACATTGCCCACTCTGAACTGAACAACTACACAATCGAGGGCATTTTTTTCTTATGATCATTTTGAGAAAATCTGAAATCTAAAATAAGCCATCGATGTAAATTATGGCAACCATGACATCGGAATTGATGGGGCTGTGAGCTGTCAGTTAGCTGGACTTGACTCGACGGCTGGTCATTAGTTGGATTAGTGGGGGGTGGCGGAGTGAGCTAACTAACCAACTAACCAACTATCCAGGTAGCTACTAAACGCACACTTTGAACCATCCATTATTATAAACGCGCCTGTCAGATACAAATTGCGCATAATTCCGCAATTTTTTGCACGCAATTAACCTTATTACCCAGCCGACTAATCACTGCAATAGTTGCTGTGGCGACTTAATATATTATCAGCCAACTCACAGCCCTATGAATTGACGATTTTTCAGGCATTTTTCTGCCATCAGAACACTACCAGATACCGAATACCTGCTACCGAATGCCTTGTACCGAATTCCGACTACAGCACACCAGCGGTAGTGTGCAACTCCCCGGGGATGATCGTATCACGTAGTGTTCATGGTAAGGCACCCACGAGGCAGTTACATGGTACCCTCATTGCTGTCTCTAGAAGTGGCCACACCAGAAAATCAATCAACTCGTTGAAGCTGTCATCCATATGCAACTCCGCCTTACAAGCGGTGCTCAGTAGGATGCTGCTCGCCCTTTATGCGACTCGCCGAACATCTCACGGCGCTTCGCGCTCGGTGCAAGCAATGTCTTCCTGGCCAGTGAAAAATCGACGTGCTCCGTCCCGGCATTGTAGGGATGTGAGGGTCTATGCTCATACGACCACAACCATGCGTGATATCGAGTACGCCCCCCCTCCCGCCTCGCCGCATTGTTTTTCCGGAAACGGTTGCAAAACCCTTTTTTTTTCCTCTTTTCTCAAAGGACCCCCATGTCCCACCGCCGTCATGGTGCTGGAACTCCCGGAACACGCGGCGGCCCTACCTCCCGCTCGGGCTTGATTGGAGGGGGGGCGGAGCGCGTGGCGGTCGCATCTACTCCGGCGCGCAAGGTGGCTGGGGGCGATCGCGGTGGCGGGGGCGGTGGTCCGTTGTCGGCATCTCAGCCCACTCCTCGCCAGGTCAGCCCTTTTTTGTGTCTCCAGTAGTGGCAGTCCCTCTACAGTCTGTGCCGGTATACGGCAGCCAACAATGCCGGCACTTGTAGCGGCAACCGACACTATTATGACGGGGGACCATATTAAATAGGGCCTACGGTACTCTCAAAAACTTAAATATTTCGCAATTTTTACTAACAATATTTGGTCCTATTTACCAAGGCCCGCGTAGTACTAGTAGCACACCTGCCACACTGGTTAATCCCATCTGTCTGTGACAAGCGATTCCACAGGCACTAAAAGCGGGCAACCGGCAATATTCGACCGCACCTATAGGGGCCACTACTGTACTACTGAGGTTAGGTTTTGTGCTACAGTAGGTCTGTGAGTAAAAGTCATGCCTTGGCTGGACTCGACGGCGACTCATTAGTTGGCTGGTCTAGTAAGCCAATCGATATAAAACGATATCACACTTGTTTTTTTTTTTAGTCCCAGGTTGAGGGGGGGTATGCTAAAATCGAGTGAACGAAAAACTGAAAAAAAAACGTCATGTTTTAGTCCGTTTCTGACATAAATCCCAACCCGCCTCTTGTCGTTTTTTTCCGACACACTCGATGGCGACTGTGGCTCCTCTGTTGTTTTTTTTTTCGGGCGCCCCTCGACGTGTCTTATCAACATCGCGAATATGGCGTATGCCTTGGCTGGACTTGACCGCTATTTATTGGCGCTATTACGGGGGACCATAGTAAATAGGGCCAAATTTTGTTGGTAAAAATAGGGAAATCTATACCAGGTAGGTCTTATCAACACAGCGAATGAGGCATATGCCTTGGCTCGACTTGACCGCTAGTCATTATTACGGGGGACCATAGTAAGTAGGACCAAGTTTTGTTGGTGAAAATAGTGACATATATAGGTTTTTATGTGTGACGTAGGTCCTATTTGCTATGGTCCCCCGTAATAGTTGGCTGGTGCAGTGAGCCAACTGAACGACTCCCCGTTCCTACGAGTTTAATAAGCGTGATGAGATAACACGCCCTCCCTCGGGCGAATTTGAATGTTGTGCGTGTGTTTGTGTGTTTTTCAACGAGGAGAGAGCAAACGCCGAGCGGCGACGCATCAACGATTTTTTGTCTCGACATGACCTTTCCACAGGCACCCTCCTGACTGTGTGTCACTGTGTGTCACTGACTCATTTACTTTCGAGAAACTCGGCTTTGAAATTCGTCCGAGGGGGAGTGTGTTATCTTACCACCTGTATGATGGTGTTATCTTACCACCTGTATGATGGTGTTATCTTATCACCCATGTGGTAGTGTAATCTTATCACCCGTGTGATGGTGTTATCTTATCACCCGTGTGATGGTGTTATTTTATCACCCGTGTGATAGCGTTATCTTAGCGTCCGTGTGATGGTGTTATCTTATCACCCATGTGGTAGTGTTATCTTATCACCCGTGTGATGGTGTTATCTTATCACCGTGTGATGGTGTTATCTTATCACCCGTGTGATGGTGTTATCTTATCACCCGTGTGATAGTGTTATCTTAGCATCCGTGTGATAGTGTTGTCTTATCACCCGTGTGATAGTGTCAAACGGTAGATAACCTGACAAATTGCCCTCAGTTTGTATTTTATGCTCACTTTTTTTAGTCGCTGATCCTCCCGTGCACGGATGAAACGACCAGGCGGCCATGTCAGCGAGGAAAAAACTTGAGGAGCAAAAACAGCGTCAGACGGCTCTCTTGAAACGACAGCAGGAGGAGGTGAGGGCAAACCCGCCATTTTCACCCTTACGTATGACAAAACCAGAGCTGGCGCTTCACGGGTCAGGAAGTTTCTGAAATCTCACGGATCGGGTCTGGTCGGGTCACCCTTACCTCACCCGACCCGACCCGAGCTGACCCGCGAGGTTTGACCCGGCCCGCGAGCGCCCTGGAAAAAAGGGCCCCTGAAAAGCGATTCGAGTGCACACCTTGACACCAATATGAGCATTCACGAAGCACCAAACCTGGTACAAACAGGTGTACCGCACGAACTTGCGGTCTGGAGGAGGGAATTAATCGCTGCCACCAAAGGGAGGCGTTTGCGTTCAGGAGCTGCAACCAATACTAGCGCTAATTGGCCAAATGTGGAAACCACCCACATAACCGACCCCCCCCCCATAACCACCAAAATTGAGTCTAGAAGTCCGACAACATACCGGTAGGTGGTTTACAGCATATGCATGCAGGCGTTTTTCACCAGGGGGCAGCACGAAAATCCCGAAACCGCAAACATTTTGCGAACTTCATGTGGTTTCGAGAACCGATGATAACTTGGTACCGGCATTACACGTCTCCCAGGTGGGTATGACGCTATTGACTAGTATGGCTCACTTGCGCGATGACTTGTTTTATTTATAGTTGTACTCGTAAGTAAGTCTTGTCGCTCTATTAACCCTCTATCAGACTTCACAGGGATAAAGTGGACGATAAAAATGTAAAAATTACGGCAAAACGGCCGCTGCTGCGTCATTGAGGGATGATACAATGGCTTGTGCCTGAGTGACAATGGTTTAAAGCAAGGAGTCGTAAGGCACGGGCGCAAGCAACATCTCCATCCTACCCATACTACCGCTGGGCGCTCACGCTTCTCGTAGGATGTTGATCACACCGCAGCTATCAACCATTGCTTTGGTCGCTATCCCTTCAAAGGGCTTAAAGCTGGGCACTGGCACAGCAGTATATACTGGCAGTAGTACTCTGCCGATGGACCTGGCCAGTATGTTCGCCAGTAGTTTTTACATCACGTACGTCCAAGAAAAACGCCATATTTCAGTGCGGGGAACCACTACATGCGTTTCGGGAGGAGAGAGGAGAGACAGTCAGTAGACTGCTGCAATTCAGTATACTGGTTGATTTTGACGACAGTGCAATCGCTACTGTCTGAGCCAGCCAGTGCCCTGCCCTACCCGGCGATACCCGGCACAACCAGTGCAAGCTATGTCAGTGACATGTGCAAACAATTAAACAACCGGCACATCGGACAGACATATCATGATCTACATAGATCATCGATTACCCGCTTCATCATTTGTAGATATTTCAGGGCAGATATGTTCCTGATCTGTATGATCCGTATGATCTGTACGATCTAGCTCATGTTGCCGGGTGGGAGCCTTATAATCTGCATGACCTCGTAGGACAGCTTTTCCTGGGTTGGATTTGTACTATTACACACATCCTGCGCAACATCTCGTAACAGCAGGTTAAGATCTATCGGAGATCTATCTGTAGATGCTCTATATGTAGAGGGTGATCTGTTCGACACCTCACCAACCATGATGCTGACCTTCGTGCTCCTTTCCATCCTCCGTCCCTCGCGTCTCATTCCATTCCGTGCCATCCCATTTACCATCTGCGCGGTTCACGTGGTCCACTACTCTGTACTGCGCTTGTACTGTACGATTTTACGGCTTTGGCCTTGCCGCGTGCGACACTTTTTTTTTTCTTTTTTTTTATGGTTTACGGTTCGCGGTTTACCGGGCTTTTTTTGCTGCTTGCCGTTCGCCGGACGCCTTTTACGGTCTGCGGTTTACGGTTGACCGTGTATTACGGTCTGCTTTGTTGTGGTTTACCGTTTCCGTCTCACGGTGCACGGTCTGTGTGTTTGCTGCTTACTTTCTACGGTTTACCGGTTACGGTGAACGACGTACACGGTTTGCCGCTTACCGTTTATGGTTGTACGGATTCCGGTTTGCGATTCACTGTTGGTCGTCTACGTTTTTTTACGGTTTCCCGTTTTCCGGTTTTGCGGATTTCGGTTTGCCGTTCACCGTTTGTCGTTTTACGGTTCTCCCATGGGCGATTCACCGTTGGGTTGATGGTTTACGGTTTACCGTTTGCTGTTTACGATTTGTGGTTAAAGTTGATGAGCGCGGCGAGGGTTAAGCAGGCGGAAAAGATGGCGGAACAGCAGCGGACGCTAAAGGAGAGGGCCGAGAGGGCACAGCGACAGCGACGGGCGGCCGCGGCGGCTAAAAAGGCTGCCAGGGATAAGCGAACGGAGTCCCAGGCAAGAGCACGGCTGTGTCGCTATACAGTGAAGGCCCATCATGAACGAATAGAAAACTTCGCACGTCGTACAGATGACGATCTAGATCATTTATAGATAGACCATCTGTAGATTTCCTGGGTACCTTATCGTTCCGTTGTAGCGTCTTGTGCAGGATCACTGTTTGGATGGATTCAATCGTCTTCAGCGACGAGCGGGAACTAAATCCTATCACCTGGGGTATGTATGCCTGTTTATGGTACCAATCTGACCGATAATATATGCCACTATTACGGGGGACCATATTAAATAGGACCAAATATTGTTAGTAAAAATAGCCAAATATATAGGTTTTTATGTATACCATAGGTCCTATTAACTATGGTCCCCCGTAATATGATGTGAATATCAAACGGAGCTTGCATTGTCGGTGAGAGTGGCACATACGTACGTACGTACGTACGTACGTACGTACGTACGTACGTACGTACGTACTCTGACCGATAGAATACCCGTTTTAAGTCTGATATCAATATAAATATCAATATATATCAATGTCGAACGTAGACTATATTGTCGGTCAGAGTGAAGAAATCTACTATAGGAACCGTTTTAACTTTGATACTATTACGGGGGACCGTAGTAAGTAGGACCTATGGTTTAGATAAAAACCTATATATTTAACCATTTTTACTAGCAATATTTGGTCCTATTAACTATGGTCCCCCGTAATAGTATCAAACAGAGCTTATATTATCGGTCATAGTAGTATATATAGTAGTACTGATCTACCTGGCCTTCTCATTAACAGTTTGTCGTCAAGGCTGCGGAAGGATGGCGATATCACTAGGGTTTATTTGATGCCTGGTTCATCGTGTTTCGTTGTTATCTATTGCCTGGATACCATGCTATGATGTGATATGGCATCCAATGATAGGGTATTATTGTGTGGTCTGATGTGATGTGGTATGATATGATATGGTTTGACAGTCCTTCACGATATGATATGGTTTGATAGGATGGTATACGGTATGATATGATACGATACGATAATATATGGTTCGTTGCGATACGCAGGTACGATATGATATGATGGTATATGATACCTGGTGTGTTGCTATAGTATACGATATGACATGACATGCTTCGAGATGATATGATACTCGTATGATGCAGGCTCAGGAGCTCCAGTCGGAAATGAACGAGTGCAAGGAGTTGAAGGAGACCCTGCTAACCCAGGAGAAAGAGAAGCGAAGGACAAGTCTTGCCTACAGGGTATGTATGTGCCTATAGAACATCAGATCAGATCAGATCAGATCATGTAGGTCTTTTTTTTTCGTGTCCTTTTGTTTTTTTGTTTTTGTCATGTCTTTAATCGTCTCGATTCGTCTTGTCTTGCCTTGTCTCGTCTTGATTCGTTTTGTCTTGTCTTGACTTGTCTTGGCTGGGTTTGACTTGACGTAACCTGACTTGTATTGTCTTATCTCGTCTTGACTCGTTTTGTGTTGTTTTTTCTTGTCTTGGCTGGGCTTGACTTGACGTAACCTGACCTGTCTTGTCTCGTCTCGTCTTGACTCGTTTTGTGTTGGTTTTTCTTGTCTAGTTTTGTCTTGTCTTGTCTTGTCTTGCCTTGTCTTGCCTTGTCTTGCCTTGTCTTGCCTTGTCTTGTCTTGCCTTGCCTTGCCTTGCCTTGACTTGACTTGCCTTGACTTGTCTTACCTTGACTTGACTTAATTCGTCTTGCCTCGTCCTGTCCTGTTGTGTTGTGTTGTGCAGCAAGCGTCTTGGTGTCGCGAAAGGGATATGAAGAAGAAGCAGAGGGAGGCGCGGCAGCAGGAGCAGCGATTGGCGATGGAGGGGCACAAGGTATGTCCTTCACAGTACTAATCTACTAATCTACTAATCTACTTATCTACTAATCTACTAATCTACTAATCTACTAATGTACTAATATACTAATATACTAATATACTAATCTGCTAATGTACAAATGTACTAATGTACTAATGTCCTTCACAGCTCAGTCCAGATGGGGAGGGAGGGAGGGAGGGAGGGAGGGAGGGAAGGAAGGAGAAAGGTGGGGGGAGTGGTGGCGGAAGGAAGGGATAGAGAGGGGGGGGCGGGGGGGGGAGGGCGGGAGGGAAGGAGGGGGGTGGGGGGGGAGACGCAGGGAGGGAAGGAAAACAAGGGATTCATACAGACAGAAAGACACACAGGTTGAGAGCAACCGAGAGCATCCTTAACGGAGTCCTCTCATTGGTCCACGTACCCCAACCGGGACTTACTGAAGCCCTATGATTGGTCCCCTACCCCCCCCCCACACTCTTGCTGCGGTCTTTTAAGGTGTTTCACGAGGCGAAAAGCGAGGTTAAGGAGCAAGAGGCTTTAACGGAGAGGCAGGAGCGGGTTTGGAGGGCGAGACAGGCTTTTCTTCACAAAACGCTGGAGGAGGGCACCGGAGATGTTGCGGCTCACGTGAGAAAAATTTACGCTTCTTGTTCGAAATAGCTTCTTTTTTTTTGCCGCGGGTATGTGGGTACGTCTTCATCTGTGACGGCCCGGTTTGTATCGGTTCGATCTATGCGACCTTTATCGGCTCGGATCTGTCACCGCTCGACCCTCAACGGCCCGATATGTCGTGTATCGCTCGACCTGTACCGCCTCGATTTGTGTTAGCTGGGTCTGTCGCGGCTCGATAATTAAGACCCTGCACGATCTTCCAAGGCTCGATTGATAAGCGTTGAAGGCTCGATTGATAACGGTTGGTTCGGTATTTATGCCCTTCACGAAAGGTGACGTCACGATCCCGGATGACGACAAATGTCGACCGAGGGTTTTCCACCAATAAAAAAAGTCTAACCGAAAAAATCAACCAAATCGGAAAACTGCGGGCACGAAATGTCTTTATCTCTATTAATAGAAAAGTGGCGGCTCGATCTGTAACGGTTCGATATTTACCAGCCCGAACGATTGATACCTGCTCGATCATTGACGGCGCGATCTGCAACGACTCGATATACAACGGTTCGATGTTGACCAGTCCGAACGATCTATATCCGTTCGATCTGTGATGGTTCGATAACTAACGGACTCACGGGGAGCTCGATGTGTAATCTGCAATTTGTATTCGCTCGATATATATGTACAAGCTATACGTTTAACGGTTCGATAATTGACCGCCCGCCCGATATGTAACGGTTCAATAAGTAACGGTCTGTAACGGCTCTACTATCAACGACCAGCTTGATCTGTAACGGCTCGGTAAGTAACGGCCCGATCGATCTGTCACGGCTCGATATGTAACGATTCGCTCGGCCTGCAGCGGCTCGATAAGTATCGATTCGTAACGGCTTGACAATTAACGACCAGCTTGATAAATAGCGGGATAACGGGCCGTTTGATGTATGTAACGGCTCGATCCATACCTGTGTCTTCCTTGTGTGACTGTTGTTTAGTACCTGGTATTGGATATCGTATCGGAAAATCGACATGCCGAATATATCGAACTCTGATATATCGTACGAACGTGTTCTACGCGTGTTTTTTGTTTTGATAAACGTACAAGTATTAATAATAAGTGTCAGGACCAAAAGTGAAAAGGTAGGAGACGTGGAATGCTGCTGGACATAAATCCCAGGTACTGCTGTTTCGAAATCGTGTAGATTTTATTTTTCGTTCGTAACAGGCACCCGGTGTACTGTAATTTTTTTGTCAGAAATGAAAGAAAACAACCATCTTGTTTTTTCAGTTTTTTTGCCTGACTTTAGAATATGCCCCACCCTGTCTGGGACTCAACAAAAAAAGTTGGCGTGTCGAGATTTGTTTTTTTCGTTTCCCTTGGTTGCGCCCTCATGTTTTTCCAGACACCGGGCATGTTCCGCTCAATGCCTTGGGTCTCGCTATTATAGGTCAAACAGTGTTTACATCCTTTGTGTGAATCTCCGAAAATACTGGAGAGGCCCTTGTGAAGCCCGCGCGAGGTTGCAGACTTCTTCGATCTCTGATTCGATAGCCATGCGCCTTCCAAGTTGAAGCATTCTAGAGCTTCGTTTCCCACGTCTCTGCTTTAACGATAATCGAAGTGGGGAAACGTATACCTGGTATGCCTTAATATCACAATTGCGGCCGATTCGCCCTTCCTAATCCCACTGCCCTTAATGATGAAGACCTTTTTGGCACCAACATCAAAACAAAAAGTTGCTGATATCGAGAGGCAGGGTGCCGCTATTTTGAACCGGTGTCTTGTCGAACTCGATTATCGTACGAATCAACGTCGACTATCGTCCGATATCCGTCCTCAGCAGGGACAATATTTTGATATTTTCAATATTTGTACTATTACGGGGGACCATAGTTAATAGGACCAAATGCTATTGGTAAAAATTGTCAAATATAGAGGTTTTTATGTATACCATAGGTCCTGCTAACTATGGTCCCCCGCAATGTTAATATTATACCTGGTACGATATTGCTGTCACGTCGCTCCCTCGCAGGAGGCGTTCGAGCTGAGGAGGGACCGTGCGTTGGACCAATCTGCCCTCGACAGAGCGGCGGCAAAGGAAAAACGCAACAGAAGGACGTCCGCCCAGTGGGGGTGCGTTCGTCCACTATTACGGGGGACCATAGTTAATACGACCAAATATTGTTAGTAAAATTGGTTGAATATATAGGTTTTTATGTATACCATAGGTCCTATTTACTATGGCCCCCCGTAATATTAATAGTATGATACCATGCTGGGGTGGAGTGAGGTGGGGTAGGACTGGGTGGGGTAGGACTGGGTGGGGTAAGACTGGGTGGGGTTGGGTGGGGTGTGGCGGGGATGGGGCGGGGTGGAGCTAGGGCACCATGTAAATATTATTGTTTCTATTACGGGGGACCATAGTTAATAGGATAAAATATTGTTAGTAAAAATGGTCAAATATATAGGTTTTTATGTATACCATAGGTCCTGTATTTTTTTTTTTATTCTCGCAAGTTGTGTTTCAAGTTTTTGCTTCGTGGTTGTGCTCCGTGGTTGTGTGTGTGTTTTGTGCCTTATTTCTTATTTCTGCTTTTTTTCTTCTTCCGTTTTTTCGCTTTCCATTATTTTTGTCGTTCGTTGCTGACCCTTTTAGTATTAATAGTGCACTATACATGTACCTACATTTGACTCTAATTCCAAGTGATACATCCCCACAACGGGAGTGCAGTCCTTAACGCCTCCTTAACCCTTTTAGGACCCCAGTACCGTTTTGGGGACAAACTACTTATATTTAGAGTGCTTTGTCCCAACATATGGGAGTGCGGTTCCAAAAGGGTTAAGGCCTCCTTAAGGCCTCCTTGAGGCCTAAACGAGTTGAAACCTTTCGTTGGCTTCTTTGCGTTTTTTTTTCTACCTTTGCTCCGTTTGGCACGCTGCTACAGTACTTACATACTTCCACTGCTGCTGCTGCTGCTACTGCTGCTGTCGTTGTTTGTTGCAGGAGGAACAAGCGGTTTCTGGATAAGGAGATCGAGCGCGGCATGGGCAAGGCCCTAGACCCGTACAAGCTTGCCGACGATCTGTTCTGGCGTCAAGGGAGTAGCAAGGTGACCAGTCATACTTATTGCCCCACTAGCGCACCACTAACTGTACGGACGTACGTACGTACGGCTATTTTCCGTACGGCTACTTTCCACACCAGGCAGGTGCTAGAGGAAGGGGGGGGAGGGGAGGAGAAGGGAGGGGAGGTGGGGGGGGGGAGGGAAAGTGGGGGAAAGAGGGGGGGGGGGGGGAAGGAAGGGGGTGAGGGGGAGGGAGGGAGCCCAAAAGCGCCGCCTATTAATAGTTTGTTTTCGAAGTGCTGTCAATGGGTATTGGGTTTCGTTGTGTGTCCGAGTACTCGAAACGAGACAGAAGCAAACCAGGAGATTTCTGCATTTTTTGTTTTGTTTTTGTTTTTGTTTCTTGCAAAAGATGGTTTCGGAAAAAATACTAAAATAACGAAACGAGTGGGTTTGTCTCGTACATAGCTTGGAGTTTTTTATTCTATAGTACGACGTGCAATTAGATTACCCACCATTGCAGCAGAACACACACATTAATACCAGGTACCTGCAGTACTTGTTTATGTTGATACTCTTACGGGGGACGATAGTAAATAGGACCAAAAATTGTTAGTAAATATAGGTAAATATTTAGGTTTTTGAATGTATCCTAGGTCTTATTTACTATGGTATGATACGGTGCCACGTATGAACACGTACCTGCTACAGCAGAGTGACATTTTCATGCGCAAAAGTCTAGTATCACAGCAGTTTAGTCGATTTTTCATACCAGGTAAGTCACAGCGATGTGTTTTTTTTTTGTCAACAGCAGAAAAAGCAGTAGCACAAGATGATGCATTTCACACAACAAGTATCTCGTTTTTTTCTTCTTTTTTTCGTCAGGAAGTTGCCCTTTTTTGCTTTGTTTTTTGTTACTTTTGTGTCTTATGTCGAGAAGTCCATCCTTCAATTTCTTCGCTTTTTTCGATTTTCTTCATGCTTGATTTTGTCAACGCTTCTCTCCATTTCTTTCTGTTGTCCCTTCTTTTTTTTTTTTGCAAACGAATCTCTCCTTTTTCTCTCTTCATTCCTCTTTTCGGTTCTGATTTTTTTTTTGGCCAACGAACATCTCCTTTGCTTGTCGTTTTTGCTTGTACTATTTTGTTTTGTTCCTTTTTTCTTCTTCAACAGGAGGAGCAGGAGTACAAGGAGGCACAGAAGGCGTTACGGCGCCAGTCGAGACACCGACGGCGAAGGTCCAATTTCCGGAGGAAAGGGGTTGGCGAGGCCATGAAAGAGCGGGAGCAGGAGGCAGAGGCAGACCTGAAAGCGTCGCAGAAAGACGGCATGAAGGACGCCGCGGCTTACCGTGAGGTGAGGGCGTCAAAGATTTTTCGAGTCCCGCCCCACAAGCGGTTCATGGTAGGATGCAGCTCGCCCTTCATGCGACTCGCCGAACACCTAACGTTTCGCTTCGCGCTTGGTGCAAGCAAGCAACGTCTGCTGCCTGATCGGTGAAAACCCGACGTGCTCCGTCCCGGCATGGTAGGGATGCGAGGGTCTATGCTCATACGACTACGGCCATGCATGAGATCGAGTGCATCTCTCCTATCGAGTACCCCCCTCCCCCCCCCTCCCCTAACGTTGGGGGTGGGGGGTTAGGGGGGACGGAGGGTGTACTAATGTCATGCATGGCCGTAGTTGTATGAGCATAGACCCTAGGGTGAGAGGGGATGGGGATTGGGGATGGCTTGGTCGGGGGGGGAGAGGGATGGGGCGGGGGTGGGTGCAGGGGATGATGGGAGGGAGGAGCCGGAGGGGACGGGGTGAGATAAGCGATGGAGGGGAGGTAGAAGGTCTGTCTGGGTATCTTATAATATACCGGGATAGGCATAACCTCGATAATTTATACCGACGGTAGGCGTGACCTCGCCGCGGCCCCCGATTGGGACTACAAAGGAAACCTTTTTTATTATTGTTTTGCTACAGTGTTCTACTGTACATACAGTAACTCATTTTACCACATTACTGTCATCCCAACACATTTAAGATACTATTTTATAACTTACACATCCATAGGAATAATTCCAACACATTCAAACCCTATTTACAAGTACAATTTCAGCACATTTAAACCTATTTTGTAAGTATAATTCCAACACAATGAAACCTATTTATAAGTAAAATTCCCGACCCATTTAAACACATTTACAAGTATAGTTCCAGCCCATTTAAACGCATTTTTAAGTACAATTAGGGGTGCGGTCCTAAAAAGGGTTGATTAGGCATTCAACCCTTTTAGAACCGCAGTCCCGTTTTGGGGACAAAGTACTTTAAATTTGGGTGGTTTGTCCCCAAAACGGGACTGCGGTTCTAAAAGGGTTAAGGACAAAAAAAAAAAGAGAGAGAAACAGAAATGTGATCGGCTGCACGAAGTATAAGGAGGGGATAAGGAGGGGATAGGGGATGTGTCCGAAGTGCAACGTAGAGGGGTGTATTCAATGTTTCGCAAGTGCCATGAAACTACAGTCGTGCCTTCGCCGCGTTGACGAGCTAATCCCTGATGTCTGCAGGAGGCGTTAACGGCCGATATTGCGGACTATTTTCCTCTAGTGTCACGATGGTAGAGTCTGTGTCTCGAACTGAGCCAGGGAGGGGGGGGGGGAGGGGGAGGTTGCTCAAGGCAACCTATCCGCCCTCTAGGCCTTGTTCCAGGACCCGGCACTGCAGTGTGTAGTAAGACCGGTTCCGCATTGGATGAATCCCGTCGGTCTTTCAGGGAGCGGTCGACCTTACGTCATAACGAGGGGACCGCTTATGCGACGTGAGATCGACCACTCGGCAGGCTCTTTTAGGCTTACGTCATAACGAGGGGACCGCTTATGCGACCTGAGATCGACCACTCGACAGGCTAGTTTAGGCCTGACGTTTGACTTGTCCATCGGTGCATACGTAACTTACCTGTCCTTCACACAAGCGATCACCTGCTGTGTATGCCTGGTGAATATGTTATTACGGGGGGCCATAGTTAATAGGACCAATTCTTCTTAGCAAATATAGCGAAACATATAGCTGTTTGTGTGTACCTTAGGTACTATTAACCCCGTAATAGTGCTACGGAGGACCGTAGCAATCAGGACCGATCATACACACAAAAACAGTATACTCCAGTGTTTTTACTATGCATAGTTGGTCCTGATTACTGTTTCCCCCTGTATCAACAGCGTGCTGGTGCTCGTAGTACCGCTGCATGCCTGCATGCTCCCTCGAAACGGTCTGCGCAGTCTTCTCGGTAACTTTGCTCCTTGTCTACGCCCCTGCCCCCCCCACCCACCCACGGCGTTTAACAGCACCCCGACCCCCTGTGGGTTTCCCAAACAAGAAGGCATATCTTGGGCAGGAACGAAAATATCTCAATATATCCTTCTCTTGTATTTCTCTCTATTAGTATGGTTCTTATCTTCCTCTCTTCGTGTCATTATCACGGCTAACAGCAACCCGACTCTGTGGGTTTCCAAAGCCAACAGGCATGTCTTCGTCGGGAACGAGAAGATCTCAACATGACCTTCTCTCATACCCCTCCCTCTGTGTGTATCGTCCTTATCTCCCTATCTGCGTGTCATAATCACGGCTAACACCAACCTGGCTCTGTGGGTTTCCAATGCCAAGCAGGCATGTCTTCGGCGGGAACGAAACTTTCCCAATCTACCCTACTCTTATGTCCCTCTCTCTATGTACCGTCGTTGTCTCCCTCCTGTGGGTTTCCAAAACAAAAAATCATGTCTTAGGCGGGAACGAGAACACCAAAATCTACCCTTCTCTGGTACCCTATCTTTATGTATCGTGATTGTCACCCTCTCTGGGTGTCACCATCGTGGCTGATACCAACCCTGCCCTGTGGTTTTCCATTTTTGTTCAGGCATGTCTTCGGCGGGAACGAGAGTCTTTAGACGGCCGTCGGCGCAAGTTGCAGGACGATAAATCAATGGACGAGTGGGCAAATGAACTGAGTCAGGAGGTGGAGGCGGAGGAGCGCAAGCTTAGCGGCCTCACGAGACAGGACTGTCAGGTGGGTCTGGCCTGGTCTCAGTTCGCTGAGTTTTTTTGTTGCGTCTTGTGATGTGATGTCTTGGGTTAGTTCGGTTGAATTTTCTCGTCTTGTCTTGTTTCGGGTTGTCTTGTCTTGTCTGTTGTTTTGTCTTTTGTAGTCTTGGGATGTCTTATCTCGCCTTGCCTTGCCTCGCCTTGCCTTGCCCTATCTTTGTCTCGCCTTGCCTTGCCTCGCCTTGCCTTGCCCTATCTTTGTCTCGCCTTGCCTTGCCTTTCCGTGCCCTATCTTTGTCTCGTCTTGCCTTGCCTTGCCTTGCCTTTCAAGTCGTGCGTGAAATAAACACCGTCGACCGGTATGTAAAGAGTACCGAACATCGAACACCCAAGACTGAACTCGGTACCCAGCACCGAATACGGAATACTGAGCATGAAACACTAAGCACCGAATATTGAATACCGAATCCCGAACAACACCAAACACCGACGACATTCCAGTAAATGCAAGGCAATGCCGAACACCGAATACCATTCTGAACGGAAATAGAAGAACCGTTTGGGTGTTAGTTTTAACACCAAGCGGTCCTTACATATCCGCCCGGAGTAACAAATACCGAATACCGAGCACCGAACACCTCCCGCCCCCCTCGCTCGGAGAATCCGCCTTACGAGCGGTTATTTTAGTTGTTAGCAAGTTGCAGCTCTCCCTTCATGCGACTCACGTTTCGCTTCGCCGAACAACTCACTTTTCGCTTTGCGCTTGATGCAAGCAAGAAATGCCTGCCTTGTCGGTGAAAACCCGACGTGCTCCGTCCCGGCACTGTGCATGTAGGGATGCGAGGGTCTATGGTCGTACTATTGCAGCCATGAATTACGTTAGTAAGTATGTAAGTACCCCCCCCCCCCCCCCGCTCTCGCTTGGTCGCGATTTTGTCTTGTTTGGCCGGGCAGGCGTACGAGCGGAAGATGGAGGAAGACAGGAAGGCGGATGGGGGTCTCAGGCGGCAGTGCCAGATGGCGGACCGGCTTTATAGAGCGGAGTGGAACCTGAGGAGGAAGGAACAGGAAGCCGACGAGCGCAGGTGCGATCCACAGCCGACAGATAGAGCATGATCTACTGTAGATCATCCACAGTAGACCCTGCTGCCATCAAATGTTGTGAAGGAGCTGTATCGTACATATCATCTCCGGCTACAGATTTTTCCCGGCGTCCAAGTAGTGGTTGCCCAAGAACCGTGGGTATTGCATACCGCTCTGGTCTCTGTTCGATAATGTAGCACTCGTTTGGACTCGAATAGGCTAAATAATATGACAGGAGGGTGTTTACGAGGGATTTGGCTGGAACCATTTTTTTCTGGCTGGGACCAATTTTTGGTTGGGTTTTGATTTAGTCTGTTTCCTACCACTCCGACCGGAAATATGAAGATCGTTTATACATTAATATTAAGACCCAGCGGTCTTCTTAAATTCCACCAAGGGTGATACCGTTCTGTCCCGAAATATAATCACCTTTTCATACAAGTAGTTATTCAAAATGATTCTTATATTTCCGTCCAGAGCGATGTGTAAAAGCAGTTCCAACCCACGAACGATTATTCCGAATAGGATCATCTTGAGGGCTGTGGGGGAAAAAAATGCCAAAAAACGCCCTTCAGCCTAATATTTCTTGGGATTGGGTTATACTCTTGTGGGTTGGGTTGACTGCGGGCCTTCGGATTCACCTGTTTCACCAATCAGCTCCGTGTTTGTTGGCTTCAAAATATTTTTGTAACTCAAACCAAGTTGGATTGTCGCAAATCCGCACTACGATTACATATTAAAGGGATGATGTTTTCGGACAATACTTCGCTCGAGGGAAATCGGTGATTTCGGTTTTGGATGTGCGTTATGTACGTGGATGCCTTACACCTTGTACGGCGTTTTGCTGCTGGATGATGGTCATGACCTCCTTGTGGAACCAGCAGCGGTAACGATGGCAACCTGGGATATAAGATAGTTGGTATTACGGGGGACCATAGTTAACAGGACCTATGGAATACATAAAAACCTATATGTTTAACCATTTTTACTAACAATATTTGGTCCTGTTAACTATGGCCCCCCGTAATACTAGTTTCGCTGTGTAGACTACTACCACAGCAGTACTCTGCCGTGTTGTCTGTCACATCGCGGCGCTCTTTGGATAAAGTCGTCGAGTTTAGATTACCGCCGCGGCTGGGACTTTCGGTGGAAAGCATGCGTACTTACCAGGGTATGTGGTACGAATACCTGATGAATACCAGTGTGTACATATTGAAATGTTTTTTTCGCGTGTAGGCGAAAACCGGCGGCGTTAAAATACGAAGTACTGCTGTACCGGGTATGTAGGAGTATTGTGTAGGCTGCAACAGCACAGGAGAGCGGTTGGTTGGAAGGGTTTGGGTTTGGTGCGTAGGGGAAAAAATCTGAAAGACAGGGACGGTTGATGTGTATCGTACGTGCCTGGTAGATGTTCTGCTTGTTCTTAGTATACCGCTCTCGACGGAAACGTAAAGAACGCTTAGGCATTAGTATCAATATTCTATTAATATTACGGGGGACCATAGTTAATAGGACCTATGGTACACGTAAAAACCTACCAGGTATATATTTAACCATTATTACTAACAATATTTGGTCCTATTAACTATGGTCCCCCGTAATAGTGTCCTTATGTTCATGTCCCAAACGGTAAAAAAGAAGAAGGAAATATGAGCTGTGAGATGGAGGATTTCGTCGAAACTTCATCTTCGATTGTACCAGTATTAATACATATTACATACCAGGTATACAGCAGTAGACTCACAGAACTGTACTTTTTGTATCGGTAAAAACGACGCATAGTATACGATGCAAGAAGAACAACTGTTTTGGGGAGACCGCGGACACCGGCAGTAAGTAGATCATCCTGAGGGAAAACTGAAGCAGGGCAACGGGTGACTCCGCGGCGAGGGGTCTTCGCAACGGGCTTCAAGCAATCCACGCACGCACGAGCGAGATGAGAAGCACTCACTCTGGAGCTTTTTTTTTTTTGTGGATATAAAGTGATGGCGAGGAATACTTTGCCAGTTCGCCAGCCCCCCCCCCCCCCCTACGCTACTCTGCGGGGGCATGGGTGTGAGCAAGCAGGAGGCACGGCGGTATTTTCCCAACCATGTTTTTTGCATGGCACGATAGCAGTATTATTTTACGGGGGGCCATAGTTAATAGGAAGTATGGTATACATAAAAACATACCAGGTACATATTTAACCATTTTTGCTAACAACATTTGGTCCTATTAACTGTTAACTATGATCCCCAGTATTGGCGTATTTTGGTCGCGCGAGTTCGGTGTAGAAGATGCAGTCATGCAGCCGTGCAGCGGGAGGGGGAGGGGGAGGGGGGGGGTGTACTCGATAGGAGAGATGTACTCGATCTCATGCATGGCGGTAGTCGTATGACCATAGACCCTCGCATCCCTACAATGCCGGGACGGTGCAGCGGGGGGACGGGCGTTGGCAAGTATTGGTTGTGCCTGATAGAGAGGTGGATAGGCACATATATACATATATGTATACGAGGTCGTACCTGGTACGTATTCGATTTGACTGAGAAAATATCTCACACAGGGGACCGTTGATAGGTTTTTTGTTGATTTTTTTTCCTGGTATTATTAGGTGTAAGTCGGCGTCCCCGGTGGCTTGGCAGGTGGTCCGCGTGCCTATCAAGATCAATTTCGTGGGTTCGAGGCTCACCGAGTGTACATGCTCGCAGGGACTTTTTCTTGCATGAAGAAATTGATTGGCGGGAAGCGCGAGAGCGTGAGTTAGCTACATTCGGTGAAAATCGACGAGCAGTGGGAATGCTGAACCCTATGCGCGACAAAAAATAAAGGCATGTACCGGGGGGGAGAAGGGGCGACACCTGTGACCACGGCTTGTCCAGAAGGTCGTCGAGGGTAAAACCTCCCTCCTGCTCCTACGAGGTATTAGGCTGGAAAGAAAAAGTGATGGGGAAAAAAAAATGGTTGATAACTTGCGTGCGCACGAGGTTGCACAGGTTTTGGTATAGGAGAACAACTGGAAAAGGGGGCATCGCTGACGGGTATCAAGGTACCACGTGGTTTTTGGTTGATCGGTTTCATTTTTTATGGAGAAAATCTTGCTGAGGGAGACCGTTGGTATCTTTTTACTTGACATACCTGGTAAATCACTCCATTGATCTATCTGTCGACAGATAGATAGATTGATTGATTGATATATGTGTCGACAGCTAGGTATTAATAGCTATTTGCTTGGTTTTTGGTTGCCCGGGTTTGGTATAGGAGATAAATCTGGAGAGGGGGAGATCGCTAGTGTGTACAAATATAGCACCATGTACCGTATGCAAAACTCTCAAGATGAAACACCACACACCACCTCGGATGAACTTCGGCGCCGAGCTTATCCGAAACTTGTAAGGGGGGGCGGGCCGCACGGTACGATAACGGTTTGTTGTCGACAAGTTTCGGTGGACTGGTCGCTCGTCGTACTCAGTACGCCCTCCCTGTTGTCGAGAAAGTCGGATTGGCTAATTCCTCCGAGGGGTGTGCTATCTTCATCACCCGTGTGATAGTGTTTATCTTATGACCCGTGTGATAGTGTTTATATTATCACCCGTGTGATAGCGTTCTCGTATGACCCGTGTTATGGTGTTATCTTATCACCCGTGTGATACGGTGTATGTACACTTGATCTACCTGGTGTATCGACAGGCACATTACTGGAGGTACATACTTCGAAGTAGATATATTCCTAGTTGACTGTTGCGTGGTATTTTTTCTGTTGCGTGGCTTCGATAGAGGAGAAGACATTATAAAGAGGGGGCCGCTTTCCACGTGTACGTGACAAATAGAGGTACCGTAGATCGATGCCAGGTATAATACGTATGCTCCAGTGTTGGTGTATGATTGAGCGGGTTTGGTGTCGTAGGAGGCATAGGAGAGAAAGTGAATCTATGAGAGACCGTTCATGCTCGTGGCTGTATTATACGCGATACGTTGATAAATAACACGAGGTATGCTTGGCACCGTGCGTGGGTAGATGGGTTTGGTATATAGCTATGGAGTAAGGAGGGGGACCCTTGGTATGTACGGTATGACTAATGATAAATTCTAAAGATAGATGCATCTGATATTAATAGTTTGTTGACGAGAAAGGCTCTTAGATGGAGGCCGTTCGTATGTATGTATGGTTTGCTTTTCATAGTTTTGTACATGGGTCCGTATCTGATGATTTGCTTGCACGGGTTTTTGGTATCGGAGAAAGCCTGAATTGAGTACGCGCAGCTGTGAGATGAATGATTGAAAAGTCACCAGCTAGATGTCATGGTTACTTGCTTCGGTGCCAGCCAACTATGCGACTCTCTGGGTTTCCTAGTCCAACCGATCGCTCAGCACGTTTCATCGTACTTTTGGTGCGTAAACAAGAAGCCAGTATAAAATATTTTTCTTGTCGGCGCCTTCAAGGGATCCTCCGGAGGCCCTCCCCGGCGGGCCATCCGCCCCTCTCGGCGGGAGCGGCGGGGGGGGGGGCGGGGGGGGGGGTACTCATTTGTTGCTTGCCTTAGTCATTTGATCATTGATCACGAATCCCTTTTGAGACGGGGGGGGGGGGGGTGGCTCGCTTCTCTCGCCTGATTTTAGCCGACGAGTCGGCTGGCTAGCGCCAGCGAACTATTACTAGGCCAACTAATAAGTAGCTGGGAAGTCCAGGCAACGTCACAGGCATCTATGAACGAGGGGATACTTGGTTTGTTTGCTCGACAGGTTTGTAGGTGGGTGCATCTGGTGATTTGACGAACGGGGTTGGTATAGGAGCACTGAAAGAGGGGAGGGAGGGGGGGTTGATATGCACTCGTATGGTATGCGTGACAGATGTGAAGATGGTATGGTGCATCTGGAAGTTTCTCTACCGGCACACTCGGGAGTTACGCTGAAAGAGGGGGGCCGTTGATATGTGCGGTTATTAATTTTTTTAGATATGTGGATGGTTGTATCTGATAGTTCGTTGAACGGGGTAAGCACAAGGAGAACATCTTAGAAAGCAGGGGGAGCGTTGATATGTATGGTATGCTTTTGATAGATATGTGGATGGTTGTGGGTGTTACCGTGTCAGGTTATCACACTAGGGGGATACATATGACACACCCCTTCGCACGAGCTTTCAAGCTGATTTCCTCGGCAACAGGGATATCGCAAAAGACGAGCAGAGGGGGTGTGTTGGTAAAAGGGTGTTGGTACAGGAGAACACCCCCATCCATGGTTTATACCTGGTGTGCCTGATGGTACTGGGATGTGTAGAGGGTGTTTCTGGTCATTTGTCGGACGGGTTTTGGTATAGGAGAAGAGAAAAAAGACGGGGGACCGTTGACATGTAGGGGTTGCTTGGGGGTGGACCGTTGATATGTATGGGTTGCTTGGGAGGGGACCGTTGATATGTACGCGTTGCTTGGGGGGGCGACCGTTGATTTGTAGGGGTTGCTTGGGAGGGGACCGTTGATATGTACGCGTTGCTTGATAGATACCCACATGGATGTATCTGGTAATGTGTAATTTGTCGAACGGGTTTGGTACAGGAGATACGCGTAATAGAGACGAGGGACCGTTGACATGTATGGGTTACTTGGCAGATGGAAATAGGGGTATACCCCCCCCGCCCATATCTGTTTCCGAGCAAACGATATGCGTGACCGCGGATCAGTGCACCAGTGGAAGAGATGGCCTACTACTTTAGACTACCCAAGTCAGCGCTGACTGAGTTGGCTCATTGTTTTTTTTACCTCTGTAAACGGACGCAATTAGTCCCCTGTTCGAAAGCCCACCAAAGTTCCCCTCCCCCCGATTTTCCCAAGTCAGAAATGCTTCGCTCATGTCGTACGCCCTTTTGCAGTATGCCTTCGATTACTTCAGGAAGTATTACATATTGAAGTACCACACACAGCTTGCAAATAGGAGCTTCGACGAAACCCTTGATCTCACAGCTGTTTTTTTTAATATAAATGGTAAGTATCGTCTCCCAAGCAAGCAGTAGGCGATTGATGCTCTGTTGGTCAAATTGTGCCCCTACTGTCCCGATAAGAGTGCTATTAGTATGCTACCTGTTACGGGTATTACCGCAGTCACGGCTGTTCACGGGTCGGGTCAAGACCCGCGACTGCTTAAAAACCTCCTGACCCAACCCGACCCGACCCGACCCGACCCGACCCGACCCGACCCGTGAGATTTCAAAAACGTCTTGACCTGGGTCGGGTCATGACCCGTCGAGAGCCCTGCTGTTAATAGATACCTGGTACCATGTATTGTATGTATCTGATATGTACGTTGTGGAACGGGTTTGGGGTATGAAAACCCCTGAGGTGTTCTTCCACACTCCGGACTTGTCGGAGCCTGTCGTGTCTGTGTCCTGTCACCACGGACTGCCTGAACATACGTTGAAAAATGGCGGTGAGTTAATGTGTGAACAGCAGCAACTACTACGGCAGTACTAGGAGTACCGCTGTACAGGAGAAAACTTGTAAGAGTGTGTGTGTGTTCTTCACATTAAACCGTTCTTTCTACCCGTCGGCATCCAGCACAGCCAGTGTCCGTGCCGATTCTTCAATCCTCCTGGTATTAATAGAGTGATACATTCTATAAAGCAAACTACGCGACAGCAGCACAGCAGATACTACGTTGTCATGTACCAGGTACCAGGTATGCAGTAAGCACGTGTGTGTGTGTTCTTCACATGTTTTTTCTACCCGTCGACATCCAGCACAACCAGTGTCCGTGCCGATTCTTCAATCCTAGAAGAGGTACAAGTTCTGTGGTCACAAAGCTACGCCACAGAGAGATACTACGTTGCCACGTATGCAGTAAGCACAGCAGTGGGCAAGGCAATGCCGTGTCGTCATACGTACCAGGTATACGTGATGGATAGGAGCACAGTAGTGCTGGTCCCTCTTTAGCGCCGGTATGCGTACTCGTAGTATCTCTAAGTTCACGTGAGATGCATGTTTTGTTCACAACTGACGGAATTTATTATTTATTGTCATGGTCTCTACCGACGGAAACTAATACTACGGGGGACCGTAGTAAATAGGACCAAGTATTTGTTAGTAAAAATAGCGAAATATAAAAGTTTTTTCATGGGCCGTAGGTTCTATTTCATGTGGTCCCCCGTAATAGCTTAAGTTTCCCAGAGGCGGAGAGAAGAGGAGAGCGGCCACACCCGTCCCGTGCCCCCTCCTAGCTTCTCGCGATAGGTGCCCAAGCAGAACACTGCACTGCTCGCTGCCGATTGACACACTATTAACCCTTTTAGGACCGCAGTCCCGTTTCGGGGACAAATTACTTGGAATTTGAGTGGTTTGTCCCCAAAACGGGACTGCGGTTCTAAAAGGGTTAATAGCCAACAATACCCAACAATACCGGCACTATTATAGCACCAACCGGCATTAATTATTCCGCACAGCAGTATTTTCACTGGTTAATCCCATCCTGTGCCAAGCGATTCCACAGACACTATAGCGGGCAGCCGGCACTATGACACTCGACCGGCACCACTGCTGTACATATATTTCATACGTAGGCGTTTTTGGTTGGGTGTGTACTTTGAGGTACTCGGGTAGCTTACTCGGCGATATAGCCTACCAGGGCGGGGATACTCTGTATACCTATGTAACCGCTCCCCCAATAGGTTACACGTATATACCCACCGTAACGTTACCTTTTGGGGGGGGGGATAGAGATGCCATACCCGGGTAGTCGGGTAGCTTCAGTATTTGACCCTGTAGGATACCCGTGAATCACTACCTGGTATTTAATACCATGCAAACAATTGATCTGGCGTTGTGTTGTTTTTTGCTTTCGTTTTTGCTGCAGGGTGATGCTGGAGGACCGGGAGAGCGTGTCCGCCAGCAAGAGACGAGAGGAGGAGGCTGAGCTTGACAGGTGGGGGTCGTACGCTGTGCTCGTGAACTACTAAATAGTGGGGTTGTGCTGTATTGTACAGCAGTGTACCGGCATACTGGCAATTTTACGGAAGGGTGTCTGTTGGCAAGAAACGGACACTAATCTGTTCCCGTATACCACTCTGTCCGGGAATGTAAGCTCCGTTTGATATTCATGTTAGAGCCCAAATGATCACGATATCCCCGGCCACGCAATCTAGCACACCCCCTCCGACCAATGTCACTTGAGACTATAGCTGGTTTCCTCGACGACAGGGAGAGTGCAAACGCCTACATATATACCATACGTCTGTGAACAAATGTCGACGAGATCCTCCCAAACCTCATTTTCGTTTGGTGCGCGCCCACCCCCTGGTTATGGAGATGAGCCTGTCACACATATGCAAGAGTGTCCGTCTCAAAAAACGGTTCTTAGTGTTAACAATATGCAGCTCGCCCTTCATGTGTCTCGCCGCAGACCTCACGGCGCTTCGCGCTTGGTGCAAGCTGTGTCCGCCTGGTCGGTAAAAACGCGACGTGCTCCGTCTACGCATTGTAGGGATGCGAGGGTCTATGATCATACGACTACGGCCATGCTTGATATGAGTACAGCCCCCCCCCCCCCCCCCCCCCCCCCCCCCCACCCTACCCTACCCTACCCCCCCCCCCCCCCTCCCCCTCCCCCGCCACCCTAACAACCCCTCACCTACAACCCCTCGTCGTAACGAAAAGCAGGCGGGAGGCGCTGAGAGAACCGCCCTCGGACAAAACCAAGCTCCAAATCCTGGAAGCAATCTGGGCTAGGCAGACCCACCCCGCCGCCGCCGCCGCCGCGCGCGCGAGACGCCCCCGAGCGGACCTCGGGACCTTGAGGGAAGCCGAGGCATCGGAACTGCTGGACAGCAGCGCCGACGGGATCGGGGGCGGGGGGAGCGGGGTTGGTGTTGGGGGAGGCGGGGGCGGGGTGGGTGGGGGGGGGGGCTGGGCGGGAGGTGGTGGTGGAGGGGAAGGGGGTATGGTCGGTGTTGGCATGCCCGAAATGGGGTGTATCAGTGATAGCAGCGGGATTAGCGGCAGGGGCAGCAGCAGCAGCGACGGGAGCAGCAGCAGCGGGATGGGCATCAAGGGGAGGGTGAGCGCTGCGAGCAGCATCGACAGCCTGCTGGAGGCCTGGCAGGAGAGCAGCGTCGACGTGGGGTCCGGATCGGTGGGCACCTCGGCCTCGCTGATGGAGCAGTCCTCGATCGGTCTAGGGGGGAATGTCCGGCTCGCCGAGGAGGAGGAGGAGGACGACGACGACGACGAGCAAGAGCTAGAGCAGCTTGAGCAAGGACAATACCTACAAGAGCTAGAGCGAGAACGAGGGGAAGCAGGAGTAACAGGAAAAGGAGGACTGGGGGGGAAAGGAGGAGAGGAAGGTAGGGGGCAGGATGGGAAGGAGTTGCATGATCGGTGGACAGGCGTGTCGGATGGGGGCGACTCGGGGGAGGAGGAAGTGGGGGCGTCGGCGGAAGTGGCGCACGCGATGTGGGCGGACGTGAGTGCGGTGGAAGAGGAGGAAGGGGAGGATGGGGAGGAGGCGGTTGTGCTCCCACGGGTGACCGCGGCGGCGGCGGCGGTCCTCGCCGCGGCGGACGAGAGCTTTGGCAGCGACAGCGGAAGCGACGACGACGGCAACTACAGCGACGACGGTAACGGTCGCGTCAACGGCTACAGCAACAGCTACAGCAGCTACAACAACAAGGTGGGCAGCGATGGCGGTATCGAGGCGGCGGCAGCGGCACCATCACCATCGTCATCGATATCATCAGCGGTAGAATCCCCGTACCCTTCATCTCCCTCGACCGCCGCCGCCGCCGCCACGACCGCTGCTACCGGTGGCCGTGGTCTAGAGCCATCGGGGTTTCCAGTGCGTGCGCTTGTTTTCCCCGCTCTCGATGGCCAGGGGGGAGGGGAGGATGAGGAAGGGAAGGGGGGTGCGGCGTGGGGGGGAACGGGCGGTGGGCGAGAGCGCGGTGACGACAATAGCGGAGTCTTGATGATGTCCAGGAATGACGCGGGGGGGGTGGAGAGGGAGGGAGAGGATGGGGAGGAGGAGGAGGAGGAGGAACGGGAGGAGGAGGAGGAGGAGGAGGTTTTGTTCGAAGCGGGGGCTTCTTTCGGAGAGGGAGAAAGTTTTGTCGCCGGAGATGGGGGCTGTGCTACGGAGGTGATCATGTCGGGGGCAGCAGCAGCAGCAGCAGCAGCAGCAGCGGCGGCGGACGTGTCGGGATCGTCAGGGTGCGGCGCGCTTGCATCCCTGGACGGAAACGAAGGCGCATCCCCGCTGCAGATGCCTCGCTCAGATGAGGAAACCCCTCCCGGGGACAAGAAGATGAGGCAGCAGGACGAGAGGCGGCAGCGGCAGCGGGAGCGGGAGCAGCAGAAGCAGCGGCAGGGCGGGGTGGAGGAGGAGGGGGAGGGGCAGGAGGAAGGGAAGGGGGTGGGCGAGGGCGCTTGCAAAGGGAGAGGGGAGGGGGAGCGGGGGGCGTTGAAGGTGCGAGCGGCGGCGGCCCCTACCGCCGTTACTCCGGACGAACGCTAAGAAAGGTGGATTGATGCGAGCGGGAATGACGACAGTGGTGGGAGAGGTGGGGGGGGGGGGGGGGGGGTAGAGAAAGAGGGAGGGGGAGGGAGGGAGAGAGCGAGAGAGCGAGAGAGGTGGAGGGGAGGACAGAGAGAGCGAGAGAGAGGGGGTACCCGGAGATGCGTTGACTCGTGTTTGGCCGGGTGCGAAGGAGGGGAAGGCTACCGAGCCTGTAGGCACGGCGTGTTGTGTGTGATTGGGGATTAAAACCAGACCTTACGGCGTTTCGGTGCAGTGTGTTGTTGTTGAGGACGGGTGGCGGAAGGAGGAGCAGCGGGGGCGGGGAGCGCGGGGGGGGGGGTGTTTGCCTCCATACAAGGAAGGTGCTTGGTATATCGCGTGGTTTTCGGGGGCTTGTTGGGTTCTCTATTAGGGAATGCGCGCGGCTTATCGCGTGGTTTATCGCTAGATTTTTTCTGCGGTGGTTGCGGTCGGGCGCGAAGCGGGCGTTGGGCCTCGCGCTTTCGAACGTTCGCTTATATATTCCTTCGCGTTTTTGTTTTGTTTTGTTTTATCACGATGGCTCGCGGCTGAATTTTCATGTCTCTGTGCTGCCCGGAGCAGCGGACGGGAGGGGGCAAGGGACGGGGGGGAGGGGCGTACTTATTTGTTGCTTGCCTTAGTCATTTGACCATTGACCACGCATCCATGGGGGGGGTGGGGGTTATTGCTATCGTCTTGTCCCTGGTTTAGCCGTCAATGCCTTTCCCGCCTTTTTGTTCCGTCTCCGATTCAATGCATGGTTGATATTCGATAATTTTGACGGGCTGATCTCTTGTGATTGCTTGAATGGTTGGTTTATTGATTCAAAATTTGGTTGATTGGCTGAGTAATGGATTTCGATTGATTGATTGGCCGACAGCTCGTGGGGCGGTGGGAGGGAGGTGTGGGGGCTGTTGTAGATTGTAGCCCGTCTGCATACACGCGCTACAAGAGTTTTATGATACTGCTGCTGGAGAAGCGTTGGTTGCTTGGCGCCGATCGACGTGGACGTGTGCCCAGGCAAGTTCGAGCCCCCGGCGTTGCTGCTGGATGCTGCTCCTTTTGACCGCTGCTCGTGTGCGTTGCGCTCCTTGTTGCTGCTCGAGTGATGTATTTGCCACGGGGCTCTTGTTTGCACGTGACGCGCTCGACGAAAATGTGGTTGCTTGCGACACTATCAATATAAAGCGTTTCGTTATACTGTAGTAGTCCTTTGTGGCAGACCTCTTGCCGCTTTTTTTTTCTCTCTGTACCCCTTAGCATTTCTTGCTCGAAGGTTCTTGGAAACCTGGAACTCTTGCAATTTTCCCGTGTTTTTTTCTGGAAAAAAAATTGGAAGTTTCTAGGAATTTTGAATTTTGCCTGTTTTTTTCCGGGGTTTTTTCGTGGGGTTTTCTTGTATTTCTCCGTTAGGTCTGCGAGAGGGACAGGAGCAAAATTGGGCAGGTGACCGAACCGTTGTTGCCTGCTGTATACCAGTAGGCTCGTACTGTGTGCCAATATTCTCGTTCCGCCCGCGTCCGGCTACCTCAGGAGTAAAACAATAGCTTCCATCCGGCCCCTTGGGTGTGGGAGGTGCGGGTACGAGAAGAGTAGAATAGTAGGTTCCATCCGGTCGCTAGTGTGTTGTGTTTCGGGACAGTAGTTGTATTGCTCTAGAGATACGTATAAATGTTGCTACTGATGTACCCAGTATGTACGTATATCATGGCGTTTGTGCCAGGGGTCGATGTGTGTGTTTCCATTCCACTCACTGATACAGAAGAAATATACGTTGTAGCTATGGTAGTGCAAGGTGGGGAGTATCAGCCGTAGAGCACGTACGTAAGCCTTCCAAGGTGTAACCTACAGTTCCACAATATTTTCATTTTTTGTATTACATTAGGAGCAGACGCCGGCCTTGATATCTGGTGGAAACCCTCGATATTAACGAAACGAAAACAACATTATTATTATATCGGGTCCTGTCCCTGGAGGGGTTTGGTTTTTATTGAACTACCACAGGTCACTCTAAACTCGTTTGGGCTGGCCGGTGTCACACGCCGGGTTGGTTGCCCGGTGGCTACTTTTTTCTTTCACTTTCAAGAGCTTCTTTATGTTCTTCGTTTTTGCCCGGTGGCTACGTATGGTACATACTAGTAGCTGGCATGTACGAGGGGCGAACGCCTGCTTGCTGTGAACTCCCTTTTCAGCTTACGACACCTCCAGCATTTCAAGTCAACCACTAGCATGTCATCCCGGAGGGGGGCCTTGTAAAATTGAAAAATGGAACGAATACGTTAGCTGTGAGTACGACGGATGAGACGGTGGAAACTCAACTTTTCGAGCTGCGTGATGTACGATGTATACGCGAGTACGTCCGATATGTTTCGCGGGTGGAAGGCAGAAGTGCCTTCAGATCGCTACTCGCTTCAATCGTCGGCAGTCTATACTATTCATTGGCTGGATGATACGCATTCAATTTGACAGTAAACGCGTGCTATCAAGCCTTCTAGTGCACCGCATTTTTGAGTGGTTTGTACCCCAAACGGGGGGCAGTGCAGCCTCAAAAACTTAATGATGAGCGGTACAAGCACTTTTTGGCCAAACTATTTGTGACGAGGCTCGCCAACTGAGGAAGTGCCTAACCCTGACCCCGAGCCGCGACCGAAACGGGCCAAAACTGCCCATTGTTGCTAAACCTACTATTACGGGGGACCATAGTTAATAGGACCAAATATTGTTAGTAAAAATGGTTAAATATATAGGTTTTTATGTATACCGTAGGTCCTATTAACTATGGTCCCCCGTAATATTATATTACGGGGTGACATAGTTAATAGGATCTACGGTACACACACCTAACCCTATATACTTCGCTATTTTTGCTAACAATAGTTGGTCCTATTAACTATGGTCCCCCGTAATAGTGTACCAAGAGGATCTCTGAAATGTGATTATCTCGTGCTTATGATATGATACCTAGGTCTTACCTACCGCTGTGATAGGCCATGGTGGTTGTTGTTGTTGTTGTTCTCACATTAACTCACAATTCAATGCAGTCCGTGGTCGCAGGACAGGCTCCAATAACTCTGGAGTGGAAGAAATACCTCAAGTAAAAACAGAGGCAAAAAAACAAAAAACAAGCATACGCACTCCACCACTGCGGACACCAGGGAAGCAAAAAGGAGACTATTAATAGCAGACAAAAACCTAAAAAAAGAACATGAAGCTAAGCAAAACAAAAACAAAAACAGTGGTATTGCCCACCAGGTACCAGGTATCAAGTTCTTATACCGTAAACAGTTAAGAGCGTTGAGTTCTCACACACAGGGATGATGCGATCATTTTTCCAGCGCTCGATGTTTCCAGAACAAACAGGAAGGTTGCTAAATAAATACCGAACAGCAACGAACGAGGAGTTTTCGGGAAAAGATCCGTCTGGTCGATCGAGAGAGAGCCTTCCGAAAATGTTAATAATGTTCGAGTTCCCTTGCTCGGTGGCAGTGGCACCCTTCCTTTTGCCATTCGTTGGCTGCCAAGAAAATGTTCGCATCCCTGTCTGTTCGAACTCAACGCTCTTCTTCACCTTTTTTGCGGTTTTGATTTGTACCTTCATTTTTTTATGAGGGTAGAGTTCTTGGGGGGAGAGGTGTGTGTGTAGATCTCTCGTCAATGAGGAATCTCGGACAAGGAGGCGTTGTTCACCACTTATTCGACAAAATGGTAGACACACACAACTGTCTACGAGACGAACATAAACCAGCCCTTACCCTCTAGCCCCAAGCCAATAAGAGCAACCCCAACCCTGACCCTCAGCTGATCGGACCCAATCTCTTCTACTGTCCGAAGAATAAATAAGTGGCGAACTCTACCGCGGAAAATTGCATGTGAACTCCCCAACTATCGTAGCGGAGCATACATCAAAACTATTGGGCGTCTTCCGAGAGCGAGGGCACGTTGGAATTTTTCAGCCTCTCGCCTGCTATTATTGGCCAGTTTTTATTGCCTACTGTTATTGCCCTCTGTGGGTGAAAACCCTACTATTACGGGGGACCATAGTTAATAGGACCTATGGTATACATAAAAACCTATATATTTAACCATTTTTACTAACAAAATTTGGTCCTATTAACTATCGATAGCAGCCGGCTGTATAGTTCCGGTGGTCTTGCTACGATAGCAGCGAAATTTTGTATCCTCGTTGTATACGAGTATACGCGAGCGCCCAACCTTTGACCGTTCATTGCGCAGTACACGGAGGGGCAGCACGGCAACGAACGGGTGCCCCTGGCGCTGCCTTGCAAGACTTATCATCAGGTTCCCGATTTATTTGTGAGTAGGCAGTTTAAGCAGTGCTCCACCCGGGAATTGCTCCAAGCGCCAAAAGGAAAAATACGAAAAAAATGTGTCCAGTTTTACCGCGTGCGCTGAAAGTGTGTTCCTGTCATTGCCGGGAAAAATATATAGTTCGTACCACTGTTGAAGGTGTTACCTACTGAGCTATACCTGGTAGGGGTGAAAGATCGATCGAGCACCCAGCCCAGGGTAATCCTTATAACACTCTCCTCGCCTCTGAACGGCGGGATCTTTGGGGCGTCGGAACCGTATACGTCTGTACGCCGACCTACCCACTTCGTTTCATCACCTGGGTATCCAGGGAGATGTGTGTGTGTTTTTTTAGGTGTGCACGCGCAAGCGTTCCTGTAAAAGAAACGTTCGAAGTGAGGTTCGAACCCGTGACCTGGACGACGTCAAATGTGGAAGGTGTTACCAGCTGAGCTATCGTAGGAGTAAAAGACCGATCGAGAACCCAGCCGAGGGTAATCCCTATAACATCACACAGGTACTGTGATATGTATGTACAGACGAAACACATTATTCCACACCTAGGACGGACAGATCATCTACATATCATCTACTCCCACTTACTCGATGATCTAGATATTTCAGGGCAGATATGTTCCTGATCTGTATGATCTAGCTCACGTTGCCGGGTGGGAGCCGTATAACCTGTATGCTCTGGCACATGTTTCCTGGGTTGGGTCTGTACAGTACATACAGATGATGCTGCACAACATATCACCACGGCAGGTAAGGTTCTAGATCATGATCTATCTGTAGATGATCCATCTGTAGATATTCCTGTCCGACGTGTGCGATATTTCCCAGGGCTCTTCACGGGTCATGACCCGACCCGCAAGTCGGGTCACAGTTTTTTTTTCAATATCACAGGTCGGGTCGGTTCGGTTCGGTTCGGTTCGGGTCGGGTCGGGTCGGGTCAGGAGATTTTTCAAAGTATCACGGGTCGGGTTGGGTCATCCTCACCCGGCCCGGCCCGATCTGACCCTAAGGTTTGACAGGACCGTGACCGTGAACGGCTGTGCATATTTCTTCTCCATGGACCGCCTACGCCCTAAGGATCGAACGGAGTCACTCAGCACGCTCAATCCGCCCAGAAAGCAAAACAGAAACAGAAGTAGACCCCCCTCCCGCCCCCACCGCGTCAACAACACTACAAAGCCAAAGCAACGTATAGTAGCCTGATACCACTCCCACTCAAGCATGCGACAAGCCCAGAAGCAGAACGCCGGAAAAATAGGCCCTTATCGCTTCAAGCTCCGCTTGCACCGACCCCCCCCCCCCTCCTCCTCTATGATAACGACACCGCGGTCTATCCCCTCCCCACCGTGCCCTTTTCTCACGGCGCTTCGCGCTTGTTGCATGGAATCGGTGACAACTCGACGTGCCCCGTCCCGACATCGTAGGGATGCGAGGGTCTATGGCCATAGTACGACTACGGCCTTGCATGACATGAGTACATGCACCAACCTTAACGCTCACGGTCAAGATTCCGTTCATCGTCGCGCTAAAACGCTAACGTGGACACCATCCTTCACGTCAAGAGTCAACACTGCGGCCACGGTGGTGATGGTTGCGCCGCCGGGTCATGCCTTGCCAAAAACGAGTGCCAACAACGCCATGCGCACGAACATCCCATTCTGACGAGGCACGCAGGACGGCACAGGACAGCAAGCAAAACGGTTGTGGGGAAGGGGTCAAGGTCAGCACGCGCGCAAGCAAACAAGCAGGCACGCAAGCAGAAGGCAATCAATCAATCAATCAATCAATCAATCAATCAATCAACTTATCAACCATTTTATCGAATCAACAAACCACTCAATCAACCACTCGGCCGAATCAACCAAGCAAGCACCGTATAAGACGGCGTATGTCACGCCTATAGTACACCCCTCGGGCAATACAATAACATGTTAATTCCCAAAACAACTACTCTGTTTATCACCGGGGTAAGCTGTATCCCACACCCTCTGCGGCGTCATCCCTCATTCACAATCAGCGCGATGCCCCCGAGTTATCACCTGGGTGATACTGTGGCGTGCGCAAACAAGCAGTACTCACAGGTGTGCGAGGGTATCACCACATATATATATATGTATATATATATATATATATATATATATATATATATATATTACTATGGAGACCAGCAACATGGAGATGGAGGAGGTGCGAAGGCCTTGCGAGCGCTTGGCCCACCGCAGCGGTAAAGAGGCTTTCTGCGGCGCCGATGACTGCTTCTACCGGTACCCAAGGCTCGATCACGCGTTTATTTTAGGAAAATCACACCTGCGCCTCCTGCTGACACGAAGTTCCCCATTGCCCAACTCACCGACAAGACAAGGCGGCGCACGGGTCTGCCACTAAGGCTGCCACAGCAGAGCCCGTCGACAGGCCAGACACTGCATCTGCTGCTGAAGCCCCCCACATCAGGTGCTGCAATTATGCAACCAAAACCCGAACCACTCTTACCGCACCCCTAGTTATCACACCCCTTGCCGCGTTCGTGGGCTGTGGCAGCGAAACCTCCAACTACTAACTGCTATCACACCTCTTTTTATCACACCCCTTTCCTGCTCGGAGTTTGGCAGCCAAGCTCCTCTACAACCACTGTTATCACATACCAGGTACATTCTATCACCCCCCCTAAGAGTATTACCACCTCGGTGATAAGCTTTATCAAAATCCCAAAATGAACACCCACTCTATCACCGGGGTACACGCTGCTGTGTATCACACCCCGGGAGTATAACACACCGGGTGATACGGTCTTTAAAGCCCCAAATGGTTTCACCGGGGGTGTGGTATACACCGGTGTATACAGTAATTTAGTCAACCAATAATCGATAAAACAATCAATCAATCAATCAACCATTAAAATATCACCCAAGCAACTAATCAATCGATCAACCAATCCACCAATCAACCCACCAACCAATCAATCGACAAGCAAGCAAGCAAACAAACAAACCGACGAATCAATCAACCAACCAACTGAGCAATCTATCAACCAACCGAGCAATCAATCAACGAACTAGAAAAAAAAACAACCAACCATTATTAACAATCAAACGCCCGCGGTACAGCGGGATAAGGCGCGTCAGCAGACACACAGAGTCCCGACAGGCCCTATCCCCCGACGATTTCGACGTGATAGCATTCGGGAAAGGCAAGGTGAAGAAGAGGAGAGGAGAGGGTCTCACCTGCATCTGCCGGAAGTAAGCGGCCCGGGGGTCAACGTCGCAGTCCTCCGCTATCTCCCCCACTCGAGGGAGGGGGTGCATGAGAACGGCCGAACCTTTCGCCTTGCTCATCACCTCGGGCGTGATGCGATAGGACCCGTTCACCTCCTCGAACTCCTGAGGGAGTTGTAGAGGGAAGGAGGGATGGAAGTAGGAAGGAGAGAAAGAGATATATAAATAGAGAGGGGGCGGGGGGAAGAGGGGGGGGGGGGGAGTAAGGGAGAGAGAGAGGGAAAAAAACATGGGGAGGGAAGGTGTGTCGGTCGGTCAGGCGTCGATGGAATAGACAGGCAGCAGCGTAGGTACGCACGGCACTGGCCGTGAGCATCGGCAGTACCAGCAATACCAGGAATCATGCAGCGTGCAACAACAGCACAACCCTTGACCTGCATGGGACTTTTAGCAACACAGCTTACGGCAGAGCGAAGGGGGGGGAGAGGCAAAGACTGCCAGGAGTACTCAAACATGTATGACCATTTCTCTCTCATACAGACACACAAGCCATTCTGCAATATCGCCTATGCTTATGAGGACAGCATCTCAACCTACCGAAATCTTCGTTTTTACCATGTTGCACCGGCTGCATCCCGCGGGGATTTATGAATATATACATATATATACTATATATACTGCTGCTGGAATAGTGTAAAACGCAACATTTCGGTAAGTTGATATACTCTTCCCATAAACACAGATGCAACGAGACAAGTTGAGTCCACAAAATAACGGTCCAAAAACTGGATACCTGGTACAAGTTACAGATCCAAATCATGGATTCAGTCGAATCATGAACACAAAACGCCGCCTGGCATGTAAAAAAACGAAACAAAATCATGGACGCAAGCCATGGACACAAATTACGGACTCAGTCGAATCGTTCCAGAAAAAAAGCGCTACCTGGCATGATGAAAAAATACATAAATCATAGACACAAGCTATGGACCCATAACATCAAAAACTGCTTTATACGTACCCGTACCTGGTACGTAAAACGGGGTACAGGGATGAAAAATCAAGAGTTACTACAGTAGTTAATCCATAAATGTGGAGGACAGACTTTGGGAAAGGTCCGCAAGATGGGTGCATCAGAAGGAAGTACGGTCCTATTACGGGGGACCATAGTTAACAGGACCGAATATTGTGAGTAAAAATGGTTTAATATATAGGTTTTTATGTATATCATAGGTCCTGTTAACTATGGCCCCCCGTAATACCAATATGCCCCGAAAATATAAGGACATTCTTACACTAACATCGAACAATAAATTTTCTTATATTTACGGACAGAGTGGTATCGCAGAATCTCACCGACGAAAGCCAGCGCTCGGTACAACCTCGGTACAACGACCGGAGGCCGGGAGCCGAGGTGGACTTGGTTTGCGCGTCCCGGACTCTCACTCTCTCATTCACCACCTAACACGTGATGGACTCCTCTCCTTGCCCACATACTTGAGGGCATGCACATGTAAGGGACAAAACCTGCATCTCCTGGTGGCGAGGATCACTTCACCTGGGACTCTCCGACAGCAGAGGCTTCACGTAAACAAAAATATAATTTGATCCTTGCAGTCTCTCTATAACCCTATACCGGTACGTTATTGGGTACCCCCGTGGACCCAAATCATGGACACACGTCGTGGACTCGAAGTATGGTCAAACATCGCGGATACAAATAGTGGACGCAAAATCGTGGAGCCAAACTTTGGACCGAAATCGTGGACAAAGAATAACGGACACAGATCGTGGGTCCAAATTATGGACACAAATTATGGACACAAAATCGTGGACACAAATTATGGACACACCTCTTCCGAGGCGAAGCGTTCCTTCTGTATCCTCGTCACGTAAAGGACGTCCGCTTCCTCGATAACCTTTCCGGATAGCTCAAGGTGCTCTGTCTGGACCATCCCCTCTCCCCCCTCCGAGGCCACCTTTCCAGTACAGAACCGTGCAGCGTACGTCGAAGAACAGAGAAAAAAGTGAAGAAAAAAAAAAAAACGAGAGCGGGACAAGGGTGGGGAGGGGCGCCATCGCGAAATATAAGTAAAATTAGAAAAAAAGGACGGGCATGCCCTCTGCCCCCTCCCCCGAGGCCACCTTTCCAGTACAAAACCGTGAAACGTCCGTAGAACAAAGATAAGCAAAACGCAATTACGAGAGCGGGGCAAGGGCGGGTAGGGGCGCCATCGCAAAATATATCTAGATTTAGGAAAAACGACGGGCATCCCCTTCCCCCTCTCCTCCCCCGAGGTCATCTTTCCAGTATAAAACCGTGCAGCGTATATATGCGTATAGAATAAACTGAATATGGGAAGAGGACAAAAGGAAGAACGGGAGAGGGACAGGGGTGAGGGAGCGTGGGGGGAAGCCCTCGCAAAACAGAGCTACAGTAGTAACAGTAGGAAAAAGGACGGCCAGTGCTCGCTGGTCGACGGTTCTACAATTTTTCACACATCGAGCAGAAAATTCACAGAACATTCTTACTTAACGATCTAAATCTTTCTAGGCAGATAGATCCTATGTTCCTCATCTGTTTGATCTGTGTGATCTACAGCTCATGCTACCGTGTGGGAGTCGTATAATCTGCATAGTCTCGGACATGCTTCTTCCTGGGTTGGGTCTGTACTACACAGATCCTGCACAGCATGTCATCACGGAAGATCAGGGTCTAGATGATCTATACCTGGTATGGTTTATCTGTCGATGATCTGCACATGATATGTAGTCGATCTGTCCCACATTGGATGCATATCCTGCGCAGCACCTCAATACGGCGGGTTAGCTTCTGAACTAGCCAGGTCTGATCTGCCTGACGGTTCTGCAACCTCTGCTTCCGGGTTCCGGGTCCCATGGGCTGCTTCTCTTCCCGACCCCGGTTGCCTTGGCGGCGGAACTGGCAGCGCGGCAGAATTTTGTTACGGATGCCGTTTAAGGGCAAACGAGATTTTTTTGCCAGTATCCCTGGCACAGCGTTGAATTTTGAGGCGCGCTGGGACTAGTCTTGACCTTGCCTTCGCCCGGGCGACTTGCAACGAGCATCACCCCCCCCCACCCACCATCTATGTCTTCCCATCCCCCCGCCACACCATACCCCCCCCACAGACACCTAGGGCCATACGACTACGGCCATGCAAAACATGAGTATGTGTCCGCCTGGTCGGTGAAAACCCGATATGCTCCGTCCCGGCATTGTAAGGATGCGAGGGTCTATGGTCATACGACTACGGCCATGCATGAGATCGAGTACATCTCTCCTATAGAGTACACCCCCCCTTTCCCCCTTACTCCCCTCCTTCCTCCTCCCTCCCTCCCCCCCCCGGCAATGCATGACATGGGTACCCCCCGCCCGCAACCGTCACATCCCTCTCCCCCCCCCGGTCTAGAATCATGCACCTACGGCGACATGAATCCCCTCCCCTCCCTCCCAACCATACCCCCCCCCCCCACGCCTCTTGTCAGCCCCCCCCCCCCGCAATACCTGGTAGATAATTATAATTCCTTAGGGGCCTTCCACCCGTTCCGAGCGAAAGGCAGCAAGCTCAGGGTCAAGAGGAAGACGTACCCCGCCCCCCCCCTCCCATCCCCCTTCCCCCTCCCCACTCCTCCCACCCCCGCCCCTGCCATGTCCCCCTTCCGCTAGTTGGAACTCTTCCAAGCCTGGGACGGATCATCTACAGCTCATCTACAGCTCATCTACAGCTCATCTACACATCATACACTTAATGATCTAGACCTCCCAGGGAAGATACATTCCTGATATTGTGGTATGATTAGGCCCATGTTGCTGGATGGGACTAGTGTAATCCGCATGGCCTAACGCATGTTTCGAGGACTAGCTCTCTACTATGCAGATCGTGGACGAACTCTCACAAAGGCAGGCAAGGAACTAGACGATCTACAGCACACATACAGATCAGGATAGACAGATCATCTACAGATATATCATGATCTGTCCTATTACGGTGGACCATAGTTAACAGGACCTATGGTATACATAAAAACCTATATATTTAACCATTTTTACTAACAATATTTGGTCCTATTAACTATGGACCCCCGTAATAGGTGTAAACTCTTCAGGGATGGATGCCTGCCTCACCTCCTCTTGAACGTAGGGTGGCATGGTCAGGGCCAAGGGAGAGACGTACCGCAGCTGACACCCGAACCTGGCGAGCAGCCTTGACAGGGAGTGGACAGTTCTTCCGTTCTTAAGGTCCCCCACCATCACCACCACCTGGTACACACATATACACATATAATATAAATATATACCTGGTATTATATATGTATATATGTTGTGGGGGTTGGATTGCTACTATTACGGGGGGCCATAGTTAACAGGACCTATGGTACACATAAAAACCTATATGTTTAACCATTTTTACCAACAATATTTGGTCCTGTTAACTATGGCCCCCCGTAATATTACGGGGGGGGGCATAGTTAACAGGACCAAATATTGTTAGTAAAAGTGGTTAAACATATAGGTTTTTATGTATACCATAGGTCCTGTTAACTATGGTCCCCCCGCAATAGGAGGGAAGGGGGGCTGGCAGTCTCTTCTTTGGGTGAGAGGGCGGGCTCGGCGTTGGCATTTATTGCAGGCGCCGCGATGGCGTTTGGATGTTTGTCGACAACAGCAAGCAAACGAGAAAACAAGAACACCACAAGCGAACAGCAAAAGAGACCAAAAACTAAGAAAAGCAAGAAAGTAAAACCGAACGAGCGAGCGAGCGAGCAAGAAAGAAAGAAAGAAAAAAAAAGTAAGAATTAAACACTAACCAAGCGAGCGAGCAAGCAAAGCAAGCAACCATACAAGCAACACTAAGCAAGCAAGTAAGCACGCGAGCAAGCAAGCAAGCAACACTAAGCGAGCAACGAACCAACCAACCAACCAACCAACCAACCAGCCAACCAACCAAGCAACACTAAGCAAGCAAGCAAGCAAGCAAGCAACACTAAGCAAGCAAGCAAGCAACTAGGCAACCAATCACCGATACATGCAGAAAACAAAAAAAAAGCATTAAAGAACGGGCGAGCACGCTTCGGCCACAAGAGCGGGGCCGACGCACTCTCTAACAACGCCACCCCCCCACCTTCGCCCGAAGACTCTCCAAGCCCGCACCCCCCCCCAGCTCCGCCACGATGGTGTACATATCTAGTAACGCCTGGGTCGGGTGTTCCCCAACCCCGTCCCCCGCGTTGAGCACAGGCCCACTTGCAACCCCCGCCGCGGCTCTAGCTGCCCCTTTGGACGGATGTCTCAAGGCGATCGCGTCGCAGTAGGACAGCAAAGATATCACTGTGTCCTGCAGGAGAAGGAGTTCCAATTGGGAAATAGTGGGGAAGGGGGAAGGGGGAAGAGGCAAGTAAAAGGTATATTACTGTAGGAAATATGAGGAAGGGAGAAGCGGGAAACGTATATTATCTATATATATTCGGAAATATCGGGGAAGGGGGGAGAGGGAAAAGGGGTTCTAATCGGAAATGTTATGAAGGGGGAAGGGGGAAAAGGAGTTCCACCCGAAAATATGGAGAAGGGAGAAGGGGGAGAAGGAATTCCATTCGGAAATAGGGGGAAGGGAGAAGAGGGAGTTCCGTTCGAAAATATGGGGAAGGGAGAAGGGCGAGAAGGAGTTCCACTCGGAAATATGGGGAAGGGAGAAGAGGGAAAAGGGGGTCCGTTCGGAAATGTGGGCAAGGGACAAGGGGCAAAATAATTCCCGTTCGGAATTTTGGGGAAGAGAGAAGGGGCAAAGTACGTTCCATTCGGAGTATGGGGAAGGGGGAAAAGGATTTCCATTCAGAAATATGAAGAATAGAGGGGGGGGGGGGGGGGGGGGAATCGCGATTCATACTACCACGGAGGAACGTTGTTATCTCGACTGTAAACCACGTTTTTTTTTTAAATCAAAACAAATAAAGGTAAACCCCCGCTTTCGTTCGTCTCAGCCGACCTGGGAAAATTTCATCGCCGGTTACATCAACCAAAAAAACGCCAAAACCCAATTAAAATCATGACAAAAGGGGCCATGAGTGGATGCTGAATAATGCAGCCTTCACGTGATGCTGGCGTCATACTCATCGGGAATACGAAGCCCAGCAGCGTACAGGTGAGCCTGATGAGGATGGTTCGAAAGTATTGAGATACCTTGGGTGGACACGCAAAAAAGCAACGAAACCGTCGCGACAGGCGGGACCACGTAGAATCCAGGACTTTCGTAGATACTCCGTTAGCCACGCTTCTTTGAGAATTGGGGACGCTAAGAATCGGCCAACCCAATTTTTACGATAGGTTGAAGCCGTATTCATCGCGCCCTCCTTCACGCTGGGGTTTGTACTCGAGCATGAAACTACAACAGCATGGAAGCTGCAGTCTTCAAACTTCCCGTCATGGCTTCAAATGTCATGACAGGCTTAGTGTTGATGTCTGTAGGTTGTTGAAGGCAGTGACCAATTATTCCCAGGTGGGCTAGAAAAAAAAAAATCGGAGATTTTTCTTCAAAACCATAAAAATGAAACGCGGGATCAGTCGATGTGACAAACATCCCACCGTATTGCAACACGATTCGGCACCTCTAGCGTTTCCCCCTTCTTGACGCTTGAAGAGGTGGCGTTGACGGCTAGGAAGGTTCCCCCGAGTCTGAGCATGGCCGCTTGGAAGGAGCAGGCCGTTCGCGTGGAGCTCTCGTAGAAAAGCGTCCCCAGAATACGCCCTCGAAGGGGAGGGTGGCAACTTCATCATCATCATCATCATCGTCATCATGATCATGATCACGGTCATCATCGCCATCATCGATCATCATCAGCAGCAGCAGCAGCAGCAGCAGCAGCAGCAGCAGCAGCAGCAGCCACATCATTGATCATCACCACAATCATCAGCACCATGATCATCACCATGATCATGATGATGACGATGACCATCATCACCATGATAATGACGATGATCATCATCATCGTCATCACCATAATTTTCGTGATGATGATCATCATCGGCATTAGCACCATCGTCATTATTTTCAGCATCGTCATGATCATCGTAAGCAGAGGCAGCGACAGAGACAGAGACAGAGGGTAGGGATCGCCAAAGGAAGGGGAAGAGGGGGGAAGGAGAGGGAGGGGACATGTCAAAGGACGGTACCAAGCGGACGATACAAAACAAGGGGAGCAAAGGAGAGAGACAAGGGAAAAGGACTGAGGAAAGAGACACAGGTAGGGAAAAAAAGACAACTATGACGGGGGACCGGACCATAGTTAACAGGACCAAATATTGTTAGTAAAAATGGTTAAATATATAGGTTTTTATGTATACCGTAGGTCCTGTTAGCTATGGTCCCCCGTAATAATAGGGATGGAGGAAAGGGGCGGAGGGAAGAGAAAGGGATGGAGGGAGGGACGGAGGGGAAATACAAACGAAATGGATGGAGGGACGACAGAATCGCGAGACGTGTACGAAGCAGACACAAGAAGGAGCGGAAGAGAAAACATCCTGGGACAAAGAAATACACCTGGCATCTGTACAAAGGAAAGGCACAAGGGGAATAGACGTACAGTAGGAAACGGGCACACGGACGGTTAAAAGGAACTGGAGGCGGCCAGTCAGTCAAGTACGGGGACAGACCGCAGCCTACTACCAGGTGGCATATGTGCCAATTGTTGGCCTTCATACATTCGGTTTGGTGTCAGTCAAGAGGGCAGACCGAAATATCCTATCAATAGCATATTTTCCTTCAGCTTTCCTTCACATACTACAGTACAGTAGTTGTAGTGTATGGAGGCGGTCAGTCAAGGGGCCAAACCGCGGTCTCCGAGCATCGTTGACACGTCAGGGCCTCTTTCGACCTTAGCATACCAGTTGTAGTGTATGGGAGCGGTCAGTCAAGGAGTCTCTCCTATTACGGGGGACCATAGCTAACAGGACCTATGGTACGCATAAAAACCTATATGTTCAACCATTTTTACTAACAATTTTGGTCCTGTCAACTATGGTCCCCCGTAATAGCATGTCTTCCCTTGACGAGGTCAATTACCTGAAAGTGAGCGTGTCGGTCTAGGCGGTCAAAAGGGTTCAAACCGCGGTCTCCTATTACCACTAGCAATGATAGCATATATCCCCGTGACGAGGTCAAGTCACCTCAAAGTGGCGGTTTCAGTCTTGTCTTCAACCATCTCCTTCATGCGCCCGGCCACCTCAAACAGCAGCCCCAGACCCTCGCTCGAGAACTGGGAGACGGAAACAACGCTCTTGCCTTCCCAGGATTTGGGGTCGGCGGTGAAGCCGGACTGGTTGTTGCCCGCACGCGAATAGACCGGGATCATCGTTCGTGGTCATTGTCGAGGCCAGCGTCAAGGATGGAGTTAGCGTTAGCGTTAGCGTTGGGGTTGGGACCACGGCTGAGGTTAGGGCGATAGGAGTGGGGTTTGAGTTTGGCTTGGGGTTAGGGTTAAGGTTAGGGTTAGGGTTAGGGTTGGGGCTGGGGCCAGGGTCACGGGTGGGGTTAGGGTGATAGGGGCTGAGTTTGGGCTTCGGTTGAGATTAGGGCGGCAGGGATAAGGGGTTGGGGTTAGGGATGGGCTCGGGTTCGGGATCACGTTCAAGTTCGGGGTTGAGGTTGGGATCAGTGAAATATATGGGACGATTGGTTCGTGGGAGAGCAGCGACATAAACGTGATTCTTTAGTCACGGTGGCAGAACTGGTGAAAGCGATCGTGAGCGGCGACGGCCCCGGCGAATGGCGAGACGAATGCTTCCACACGGTTGAGATCTTTGTGCAAGTCGCGCGCGTACAGCAAAGTAAGCAGTGAACGGAAATCAAGTTGAGCTTAGGAGATTGACAAAGCGATTAAGATTGCTATCGAGACATTTGACACTGATGTTGACACTTTTTCCTAACATAAGAGCGCACTAAGTGTACAGAAATATAATTTAGTCACATTCCAAGCGCTCAGCCCTCACAAGGGGATAACAGTCCTAAACGCCTCCTTAAGGCCTAAACGGGTCAATATAGAGACCACTATTTCCGTGTTCAGCAAAGGGTTGGTGCTTGCGGCGAATAACTCCTTCGGTATGCATTGGATAAACGTACTACAAGTTCTACCGCTGTTGTAACCCAGTATGTAGTTAGCTACAGGTACACACTCGTCTGAGCTGGTCGGTGTCACTTGCTTGGGGGCCACTTGCTTCTTATTTTCTAGCTTTGTTGTTGTTTTTTTTTAAGTGCTTCGTTCTGGTCAGGCGGTACGTACGACTAGCTGGGAACGAACGCCTGATGTTGCTATTGATCAAGGTCGGGACACTGTGTATCTCATGCTAGGTTTGCCTATTGAGCAGCTACTCGTTGGTACTCACGTGTGTCGATTGCTTAGAGATAGGAGAAGAGCAGCTTTCTTACTTTCGAGCACGATATGAGACTGAGAGCAAGGCTCGTGCCTCCCCGGGATACTCGTACGCCTCCCAAGTACTACAAATACGATCCCAACACCTGTACCCAGGTACTTGGCAATTAGCATCCGTTCTGCATCATTCAAAGCGGTACCATACCGCTAGCCCGCTCTGATGAGGCGTGTATGCAGCAGTTTGGGAAGTGAACGGAGGAAACCCCGATTGTACGAACTACTATAGAACACGAGTCGAAGACGCGGCCCCTCCAAACCCACTCCCACACCTCTGAACGGCAAGGTTACCAAGCCGACCGGGGACGCCGAGAAAAATAACGGAAGAAAGGAAGGCCTGACCGAAAGGGACAGGAATAAATCGTCGCTGAAAGCCCATCGCCATACCACCCGCAAAAGAGGGGTGAGGGGTGTGGGGCGAGAAAGTGTTGACGGAAAAGCGGCAGATTCGGACAAAAAATGAGACGATCCTCCTGTGCCCCAGTATGAGTAGCAAATTTGACCCAGATCGCCCCCGGCCCCCCACGGGGGGGAGGACGGAAAAGGAAAATGACACGGAATACGCCATAAATCACATAATCTCAGACTGAAAATTCCGAAAACGTGTCCTGTGCCACACATGAGTGACCCGACTACCCAGACCGACCCCGGAATACGCCACGAATCACATAATCTCAGACTGAAAATTCCGAAAACGTGTCCTGTGCCACACATGAGTGACCCGACTACCCAGACCGACCCCGGCACTGAACGGGGGGGTCGGCAGGACGAAATACGCAAGAACCATCCCCAACCCCACCCCCCAAAGAAGAACAGGAAGCGCCAAATCGTACCGAGTACAAAGACCCCGATCCGAAAACTCGGGAAAAATTCAAAAGTATAAGAAAACCCCTCAAAGCCTAGGAAAATGGCGAGGAAAAAAAAAAGATTGTCCTGCCGACGACGCCACTTGTTATGATCAAGGTCGGGGCTATTTTTTTATATATCCCTTGCTAGGTTTGCCTATTGAGCAGGTACTCGTTGGTACTCACGTGTGTTGGTTGCTTGGGATATATAAGAATAGCAGCTTTGTCCCTTTCGAGCACGATGAGAGACTGAGAGCAGGGCTCGTGCTTCGCGGGAAACCCCCCGGTTTTCCATCTGAGACACGCTTCTCAAGTACTACAAATGCGATCCCCAATACCTGTACCCACCAGGTAATTGCCGGGCTTTGTGCATGATTCAAAGCAGCACCATAACACTGACACTGACTGCTGTGTTCTCTCTCCCCTTTTAGTTTGCGGCACCCTCGGGATTTCAAGTCAACCACAATCCTGAAGGGGGATATTGTACGTATACCATGTGTGCTCGTAATTTGTGCCTGTGCTACCGGTACAAACTGCTGCACGAGGGTCCTTTGTGCTTTCATGACATGATATCACAACGTATGTATACGGGCGCTTGACAGTTACTCTTGCACTCAGCACTGCTGTACGCTTAGTTGTTCAGTGTGCATGTCGTACTCGCCGTGATCATTTCTGTTCTCCGCGTTGACTCGCAAACCACAAACAAGCCAGGCGACTTCTAACTTGCAACCGCAGACAGAGAGAGGGAGACCGGTTTTTCACCAAACAGCTCCAAGCTCTGCGGCCTGCGCGAGCCCGCCCGCATATGTAGAGCTCGATGCTCGATACAGCAGTGTGAAGGTGTTACCTACTGAGCGATAGGGGTAAAATATCGATCGATTACCCAGCCCCGGGCAATCCTTGTAACACTCTCCCCCCCTCTGAACGGCGGGATCCTTGGGGCGTCGGAACCGCATACCGTATACGTCCGTACGCTGACCTACCCACTTCGTTTCATTACCTGTGGGTATCCAGGGAGATGTTTTTTTTAGGTGTGCACGCGCAAGTGTTTCTGTAAAAGAAACGTTCGAAGTGGGGTTCGAACCCGTGACCTGGACGACGTCAAAGGTGAAGGTGTTACCTAGTGAGCTATAGGGGTAAAATATCGATCGATTACCCAGTCCGGGGTGATCCTTATTATAACAGCAGTAGCGGGCGCCCGTATTAAGAAACGTCAATTTGGTGTTCCAGGCTCAACAATGTCTTTTTTTCAGGCCTTGATTCGACTCTATTGTACTGGTATTGGATTTGGAGTTCGTCCCTCTGTTAAGCTGTGTCTTTCAACCCAATTCTCTTATTGTTCGTGCCTATCCGAGCCTGTTTTGAGAACCGCAGTCCCGTTTTGGGGACAAACCACTCAAATTTCAAGTAGTTTGTCCCCAAAACGGGACTGCGGTCCTAAACAACGTTTCCAAATTGCGCGCGCCCACTACTGCAGCAGTAACAACTAACTGTTGTAAACAAGACTTCAATGATTCATTTTCACCTTGTTCAGGACTGCACTCCCGTTTTGGGGATAAACTACTTAGAATTTGAGTTATGTGTGCCCTAAACAGGACTGCAGCTCTAAAAGCAGTACCAAGTACGATCAGGTACGATCAGGTACGTACGAGTACGCACGTACGCTACGAGAACGAGTGTTTTTTAGTTGGCACCTCTAGTCCCGTGCGCCCTCAAAGCACACCCACACCCACACACCCACGCGCCCTCCTAATCATGGCCAATGCATAGGGCAGGTAGGTAGATCTATCTGGACCTAAATCAAGATGGCGATCACGCCAAAACAAGGTATGTCATACGAGTACATACACACGCCGTATGTGCTCGAGGAACAGCGCGGGTATCGTCGTGCATGTGAATGTATCAGGTGGTACATGTTTTCAAAATCGAAACACGCTGCACAACAATGCTCAATGCTGCAATGCTCACCATATTGAGGTCTGCTTTCTGCGTTCGGGCCTCGGCAACTGCAGCCGAGACCGGAGAGCCTTCGTAAACAGCACACTTTTCTGGCATGGCGGATAGCTTTGCAGAATCGGGGAAGCTGTGTACGTATAGTATCGCCCGTGGTTTGGGACTTCTCCGAGAGGGTGTTGCGGTGCTTGTTTCTGCTGCTGCTCTCAAAATCGTAATATCAGCATCATGGAAGTACATACCGCATATTTATCTTAGTTGTTTGGTTGTTTATTGCTTTGAGTTTTGGGATGGTGAACATGCCTGATGTCCCTACTCCCTATGGAGTGGCGATGGGCGTTTTGTTGCTGTAATTTCTCAAGGAGAACCTCGGAGTTGAAAGTGTGGCTTCTATCGCTGTCTGTCTGTCTGGTGTCAATGCCAGCGTGTGAGGGTGTTTGTGTGTTTCTGCTCCTGGTGCGGTGTAAAATTGCGCCGCATTTAAGGGGATGGATGATGGAAAAGGGGATTAATAACATGCCTTCAGTATCTGTATCAAAACAAATATGCCGGTCTCCCCCGCCGGTACAATTCAGTCAGTAGAAGCACGCTGCCAACCTCACTCCCTCCCTCTCTCTCCCCCTCTTTCCACGTGCGGACGTACTCTCCTGCATCTAGCAAGAATAACCATGTACGGTCGAAAGGCAAGCACGACCGAGGTGAGCTGTCGGAAATGACAGGAAGCAGGGTGTGTGTGTTTTCCTGTTAATTATTCATCCTTTGGGCCGTAGTGCAGACGAAAGAGCAGCAGTGATACGTACTGGGCAGGACGACACGTTCGGGTGCCAAATTGGTACCCCCCCCCAATACCCTACCATAGGCGCTGCGTTTCCTCCCTTTATACCGAAAGGGTGCCGTTTTGCGATATTTTGCTGGGTATGATCGATGTCGGAGTTTCTGTTGTTTTTCTGTTTGATTCGGCTGTTTGCCACGTTTCGTCTCCCACCTGCCCGCTTGGAAATCGAGTTCGTACCGGGGTACAAGCAACTCCCACTCTGTCCTGCTGTAAATATAAGAAACGTTTTCATATTGGAATTCAATATAAATATTGGTTATGTTTAGGGACAGGCAGTAGGTAGCAGTTCCGCATGTATGGATATGGCAGGAAAGCCAATTATACATATCAAACCAACTTTTCGATCATAATAAGGCGTTCATTCCCCTCCTGCCTCCTGCTCGCGTAGATTTTTTGCTTTTTTCGCTCCTAACACCTACTGCCGTGTATGGTACACACGCAAGGGCACGTCACGTCGGACAGATCATCTACAGATACATGATCTACAGATAGATCATACCGATCATCTAGATCCTAACCTGCCGCTATGGCGTGGTGTGCAGGATCTGTATATTATTAATAATAGTACAACAACAGTAGTATCCATCCTACCCAGGAATCAAGTGCACTACTAGGTCATGCAGATTATTTCTGTAGGCTCCCACCCGGCAGCATGAGCTCGGTGATGCAGGTCGTACAGATCAGGGATTTATCTGATCTATTTGCTCTGAAGTATCTAGATCATGAAGCGGGAATGATCTGTAGATGATCTAGCTGTAGACGCTCTGTCCGAGGTGCGAATATCTGTAACTGTAACTGCGGTCAACTGCTGTGTGCGTTCGAGGGAAACAGAAGAGTCGAACGCTGCTACTCCTGCTGTAGATGGATGTGAACGACGCCGAACGATGCAAGCAGTAGTCACAGCAGTCACACACATAGACCGATTCATTTATTTTGGGTACGAGTATTCACAATAGGCAGTACATAGTCACATACCGGGTACATTTTTTTTTTTTTCCGTTTCGGGAGATTCTGGTTGTCAGACGGACGGAAAACGGAGGTTCGGACACGCTGTAGGCTGGAAATGGGCCTCTATATTTCGCTGCTCTCGTAAACTATATAGAAACTTGCTTCACTCATATTTTTTACGAGCTTAGCGAGTTGCTAATCTACGACGGCGTCGGAAAAGAGGGCCCATTTCCTCCCCGTCCGTATGCCCGAATCTCCGTGTCCCGTCCGACCACCAGAATCTCCAAGCAGTGCTCAGACGACGATTCATTTATTTTGTGTGAAAACCGCACAAATTATATTTTTTTTGTACTTTTTGGGAGGTCCTGGTGGTCAGACGGACGGAAAACGGAGATTTCGGGCATATGCTATATTAGGCTGGAAACGGGCCCCTAATTTTGTTTGCTCTCGTAAACTGAAAACTCGCTTCGGTCGTATTTTTTACGAGCTTAGCGGGTTTTTAGCTTACGACGGCACCGAAGAATAGGGAACCCATTTCCCGCTCCTCCGCGTCCCCGATTGTCTAATGTATATCCCGTCTGACGACCGGAATATTCCGCAATAAAAATTACCTGGTACCAATTAATCATTTTGTGACTGCTGCTGTTTACATCTGTGTTTTTTTTGTACTCCCCACCGACGCACATTACTGTTGACAGTTACGCACGTACAGTTACGTACGTACGTGCCACTCTGTCCCGAATTGTAAGCGCCGTTTCGATGAAATACTTATGAACAAGCGCACCTTATATATTGGGACAGATTGGTATCCACCAGCGCGGGTTCCGACGAGTATCAATAGCGAGAGCGAGAGCGAGAGTACAACAGTATCTTAACCCTTTTAGAACCGCAGTCCCGTTTTGGGGACAATTTGGGACAAACTACTTGGAATTTGACTGGTGTGTCCCCAAAACGGGACTGGAGTTCTAAAGGGGGCAAACGGCAATCCGACAGCCACACACCCCGGTGGTCGAATGGTCAACCTACATAGAATGCCACTTTTACGGGGGACCCTATTAAATAGGACCTACGGTACACACAAAACTTGTATACTTCGCTATTTTTTTACCAACAATATTTGGTCCTATTTACTTTGGTCCCCCGTAAATAGCGTTGGAGTCAGCTTTTTTTTTGTTTTCAAATGACACCAATTTGTCGATCGAGAGCGCCTATCTATTATAGTATACATAGAGCGTCGGTAGTGTATTGTAGGCAGAATTGGACGCGAACCCACGAGGGAAGAAAGTGCTACCTGGTATTATATAACCCTTCTCGCGATAAAATAAATGTAAGAGGCGTATCGTAGTGGAGGGGGACAGGGGGAGAAGAGCCTGCCTTGTGACCGTGGCTCTAAGTTATATATATATATATATATATACCAGGTATAATATATCTACTATCTGTGTCAGGAGGGAGAGAGAAAAGAAGACAAACGAAGGGCGAAGAGTCAAGATAATGGGACGGAGAGAAAAACAAAATATACACCAGGTACAGTACCGGCGTCCCCGGTGGCTTGGTAGGTGGTCCGCGTGCCTATCAAGATCAATTTCGTGGGTTCAAGTCTCACGGAGTGCACATGCTCGCAGGGACTTTTTCTTGCATAAAAAAAAACGATTGGCGGAAAGCGCGAGAGCGTGAGTCAGCTAGATTCGATGAAAATCGACGAGCAGTGGGAATGCTGAACCCTATGCGCGACAAAAAAATAAAGGCACGTACCGGGGGGGAGAAGGGACGACACCTGTGACCACGGCTTGTCCAGAAGATCGCCGAGGGTAAAAACCTCCTCTACGAGTTACTGTAGGCTGGAAAGTAAAAGTGATGACCAAACAAAAAAGGGTACAAGCACACACTACTGCTGTCTGCTGTAAGCACGTATCGCGTCCGATATCGTAGACCTTGTACCAGGCAATCAGTAAGCAGTACCTGGTATGTATTACAGCACTACTGTAGATCCCACAGCAGTCGTCCCATTGTATCGTCCTAGTGTATGGCCTATTTTTAGTTGGTGTGGGAGTGGTATTGTTCAACGTTCAACGTACTTTTTTTGTTCTTGTGGCCAGGTTCGCTATTCGACAGCGTGCATCATGATGAGCTTCAGCGACCGATAAACTAAACATCCCCACAACGATAAAAAAAACGAAAGGAAACCAAGCCGGCAAAGCCTTCACACCTCGGATAGACAGGATGATGATCTATCTAATCTGTCTACAGATAGACGACCTAATTCCTCACCTGCCGCTGTGAGAGGTTGTGCATGATCTGCCTTATAGCACAGATCCATCCCAGGAAACATTTGCCAGATTGTGCAGATTATGCGACTCCCACACACTATTATTAATAAAAACATGAGTTACGTACGTCGTACAGATGAGACAGATCAGTAACCTAACTGCTCTGAAGGACCAGATAGATCATGAGTGGGAATCGACGATCTGCAGTGCATCATGATCTGTCCTACTGTAGTTGTAAAAAGCTTTGTACGTACATATCGTCAATTTTTTTTCAAGCAGGTGGTCCTCAACGTGTATGACCTGAGCCCTATCAACGAGTTCGGGCATCCCATCGGGCTTGGGGTTTTCCACAGCGGCCTTGAGGTGGGGGGGCGCGAGTACTCGTTCGCCGGGGGGGGGGGCATCTTCGACCACGACCCTAGAAAAGGTGAGCTCTTATAATTGACGCACATATATTTCTTATGATAGAGCGTTTTGGTATTGTGTTTTTTGCTTCAAAAGATGGTCGCATAAATCTCGTTCCACTCTGCCTTGTGATACGTGAGCGTTTTGTTTCCCCCTCGGAACTTGAGAGGCAAACAAAACGCGCATCCCGCACAAAGATAGTGACTCCCCACGTCATTATTCAGACCCCTTCAAGGAAGGTCTATCCCCGATCTTGTAGGACCTACTGCTGTGCTCGTGGTCTGTTCTTGCCGGGTGGTAACCGTAGGATCTGCGTGATCTTTGCTAATTTTTCTCGGGTTGGATCTGTATTTTGCGGACCCTGCACCAGCCCTCACAAGGGCAGGTGATGAACGAGATGATCTATCTGTAGACAGATCAGATATGTCATCATCTGTCGGAGGTGTGAGGAAAAGGTGGGAAAGTAGTTATGATCGGGTCATCGCCCACAAGAATCCGCTCGAGTAGCCCGAGCAGCCCGAGTAGCCCGGGCTGCTGGCGTAGAGGATAGGGGGGGGGGTGTCCGAAGTGCAAGCAGCGGTAGGAGATATATACTGTATTTAGGACACGTGCGCATCATGGTGGTTCATGTGTATTGTTTTCCTATATACTCATAGAAGACCACACTTTGACGCTTTGCAGATCGTTATGCCTGATTAAGGTTCCAGTAGGCTACTGCTGTGAGGTTTGCACCGGTTCAGTAGACGTTCAATAGTTTTACTACTGTAGACCGCGGTTTGTGCTTCTGTAGGTCGCTATACCTGGTCAAGGCCAATACCCTACTGGGTTGATGGCAATAGTCTACTGCTGTAGTGTTCGTACTGCTTCAGAAGACTTTCAATACTCGGATCAGACCGCACTTTATGCTTTGTAGGCGCTATACCTGGGTACCTGGGTTCCTCTACGGAATGTTGTTGTATTTCCAATATTTGTACTATTACGGGGGACCATAGTTGATGGGACCAAATATTGTTAGTAGAAATGGTTTGAATATATAGGTTTTTATGTATACCATAGGTCCTATTAACTATGGTCCCCAGTAGTATTATTAATAATACTAGTCGACGACACGTCACGCTTTGTAGGTCGCTGTACCTAGTTAATGTCAATAGTCCACTGCTGTGGGATGTGCACGTCTTCAGTAGAATTTTAATACGTGTCCTGCTGCTGCTGCTGTGGACTGTCCGTAGACGTCAGAGAGAAACCTGGTACCTGATGCGCTATAGCTCTACTGGAAGTAATAAAAACTATAACAAGTGTCCACGTATGTATGCGCTTTTGCCCTCCAATCGCTCGTGTCAACCTCCCCCCCCCCCCCCCCCCCCCCTCTCCGCCGTCGACCCGCCCACGTCCTCAACCCCTCTTCCCCCCAAAACTAACGCCGAAACAACGGAAACCCAGCTCCCGGTGCTCGTTTTAGGGAGGCGGTAAATATGGGCTCGTTTTCGGGGGACCCAGGGACGCTGGCGAGGGCGTTGGATTCGCTGAGGGATGAGTTCGGCCCCGACTGCTACAACGTGTTGACGCGAAATTGCAACAGTTTTGCCTCTGCCTTGTGCGAGGAGCTTTTGGGGAAGCCCATCCCTGGCTACGTGAATCGGCTTGCCTGGATGGGTGAGAATGAAGAGGGGGGCGGGGGCGTATTCATTTGTCATTTTCCTTAATCATTTGACCATTAGGCGAAGGAGGGGGGGGGGGGGGGGGGGAGGAGGAGGAGGAGGAGGAGGAGGAGGAGGAGGAAGAGGTGGAGGAGGAGGAAGAGGTGGGGAAGGAGGAGCAGGGGCTTCTTGAAGTTTTTAGGGCTGAAGGATTGTTTCGAATTCTGTTATCCTCGTGGTTTCCGCCCGATACGTGGGGTGGGTGCAGTCGGGCAGGTAGATCTGCAGATAGATCCTGATCTAGATCATCTAGTTTATCACCTTCCCTTGTGATAGGTTGTGCAGTATCTGCATACCAGGTAGCACAGATCTAACCCAGGAGTCATGTGGTACAGCAGATCATGCAGATTATGCGGGCTCCACCCGGCAACATTGGCTACAGCAGATCGTACAGATCACACAGATCTTCGTTGAAATATGTAGAGTATATGGTGTGTGTGAAGTGGGAATGATCTATTAATATCTTATCTATCTGATCTGCCCAGGATCCTACAGTGGTATTTGGCTGGAAGGACTGTCCTTACCCATTTTCCCCTTGAGGCAGATGCAGCTGTAAAGGTCCGCAAGGGGAAGGGTTTCAGTGTAGGGTGGGGCGCGGGCGGGCGGGGATAAATATTCCGATGTGGACAACCATTGGACGGAAATGTGGAGGGAGGGAGGGAGAGAGGGGGGCGAGGGGGGAGGGGGGGAGGGAGGGAGGGCTGCGCTGAGCGGGGCGAGACAGTGGGTTTAGTGTTGGGTGCGGTCAAAGCTAAGCACCTCACGTTTAGCCGCAACCGTATGACTGCTGCCGTGCCGGCTGCTGTACCAGTATGTATGTGCTGTAGTCGTCGTCCCCGGTAGTTTTATTTATTCTCCTTGCCGTTTCCCACTACAACAGTTTCGCAGGACGAGCGCCCGCAGAAGTGCTTCAAGTCCGGTGTCTCTTTTTTTTTTGCTCATGATGATTTTAGTGCTTCTTGTAGACCAGTGCTTGCTTTCATGCCTCCTGCTCCGTCTCGAAAGGGATGCGTGGTCAGCAGTCAAAGGACCCAGGCAAGCAACGTTGTCCCCCCCCCCCACCCCCGCCCGCCTCCGCCCCTCTCCCCCCATCTTGCCCTTTTACCCCAACGACATCCCCCCTTATCAGGTTCTTGGTTCTCCTGTTTAATGCCGCCGGGCATGCTCGGAGACGCGCCCGTTAGTGACGGTAGAGGACCGTCCAGCTCGGGATACTCGGTGGTAGCACCGCCGGGAAGGTCGAGCGTCTCGGCTGCGAGAGGGGGGGCGGGGGGTCGAAGTCAAAACGCCTTCCAAGGTGTGTTGGTAGGGACGCCTGTGTTGTACCGGTGCACTCGTTGGTTCGGATCTCTCTTCTAATGTATAGCTGATTCTAAGGATATCGTAACGTAATATACGTGAGGGGATATACTGTGAGAGTGAGGATATCATAGTTTTGATATGTCGAATGGGGTTTCCAGGACGTCGGGGGGCGTTATGTCGAAGCCAAACCGCAGTGCTATCATTATCAGGACAACTTTAGCGAGAATAATATCACTATTACGGGACACCACAGTTAATAGGACCCACGGTACACACAAAAAACTATATATTTACCTATTTACACTACCAATATTTGGTCCTATTTACTATGGTCCCCCGTAATAAGAACATCTTCCTCGGGATATCGAAGTTTATTACTACCAGGTAGTGTATGGCACCTGACCTGTGTTATTCCTGCCACGCCCTACTCACGCCCATAGAGACATAGATTCACGCATTCATGAAGACACAGATATTAACACGTTTATATACACGATATTGCCTGTTCACGCGTTGCGAAAGACACGCGCCTATTAACACATTAACGAGCCTCGCGCCTAACCACACGTTACTTACCACACGCGTATCAGGCGTGCGTGTTTTTGTTGGCGTGTTGACAAGCGAGAGTCTTTGAACAGGTCATCCGGCGTGTGTTTTTTAGTATATGGATATGCCAATAGGCGCATGTTGACATAGGCGTGTGTATAGTAACGTGGTGTTTGTTGGGCGAGTGTTATTTACCGGGTACACGTTTCTCATGAACGTGTGCTAGTTGTCGTGTTAATAGGCGCGTGTTTTTTTTTTTTTTTTTTTTTTGCTCAATCCATTTATTATCTTCGCCCATCTTCTTCTCTCTCTCCTTCCAACTCGTAACTCAGATCCGGGGTCACATAGCAGGCTCTTCTCCCCCCTTCCCGCTACGGTACGTGCCTTCATTTTTATCGCGAGAAGGTCTCAGCCTTTTCTTCCCTCGTCGACTCGCATCGAAATGTGCCTACCCACGCTGCAAGGCGCTCTCAACAATTGAATCCTTTTTTATTTTTATTTTTGCAAATAAAGTCAATTTCCGACCCACCTGGGGCTCGAACCCAGGACTCAAACAAGTAGAATTCGAGGTTAACCACTTGAACCACCGGGGCGACCGGGTGTAAGTATGTATGATTATGATGAACGTGCTACCCCGTTCGGGTACGGCAGATAGCTACTACGGGGGACCATAGTAAATAGAACCAAATATTGTTGGTAAAAATAGCGAAATATGTAGGTTTTTGTGTGTGCCGTAGGTCCTACCAGGTATTAATTATGCCCCCCCCGGTAATACCTACGAGTAAGCAATGATGACTTCGGGTGCCACCAATCGTCTACGAGCAGCATGCGCTCAGCGGTACAGGTGTTAACTCGGACACGAAACTTTATACCCCCCCCCCCCCCCCCCCCCAGCTATGCAGCGACCGTTACTGCTGTGTTATAACCATCGCATTTTGCCGTCAATTTTCCCTTCTGAACCCCGAAGAGAGCTGTTACGGGGGACCATAGTAAATAGGACCAAATATTGTCGGTGAAAGTAGGTAAATATATAGGTTTTTGTCTGTACCGTAGGTCCTATTTAATATGGCCCCCCCCGTAATAGTATGGTAGGTGTGTGTTTACTAGCGGACGTGCATATAATATGTAATGTGTTAATCGTTGTCATTATTCGTAATAGGCGTGTGTTGTATGTTTCGTAACTTGTTAACAGGCGTGTGTTTAGAAACGTGCTTTTACAGGGGACCATAGTGAATACAGTAGGACCTACGGTAAACACAAAAACCTATGTGTTTCGCTATTTTTACTATTACGGGGGTCCATAGTTAACAGGACCAAATATTGTTAGTAGAAATGGTTAAATATATAGGTTTTTATGTATACCACAGGTCCTATTAACTATGGTCCCCCGTAATACCAGTATTTGGTCGTGGTCACTATGTTCCCCCGTGGTATTAAAAGTATGGACTTGTTGAACCCCTGTGAGGGTTGAAGATAGCGACCGAAACAACGGTACATCGAGTGCCACATTGACCGTCTACGGGCTATAGAGCAGCGTGGGTAGAGGGGTATGCTGCGCCGGTGATACTACTCCTTTCAACCATCGTACCCCGGACAACAACCATTGCATATATGAGGGTATCACCCTTCAATCACGCGGTGGCCGTCTTGCTGTAATTTTCATGTTTTATCCCTGAAGCCCCCAAGGATGGTTGATAGGGGCGTGCTTGTGAACGTGTTGATTAGGCGGGTATTTATTGACTTGTTAAACATACTGCTGCGTGATTTAACCCCGCAGGATCAGGCATGTCCCTGGCGGGGTCCGGGGGCTCCTCGGCGTCCAGCGGCGACCGGCAGGGGGAGCTGTCGGACAGACGAGAACGGATGCGCGCCGCGGCGTTGAGGCGGGCCGAGGCGGCAACCACGCAGTCCGCGAACGCATCTACTACCGTCGCCGGCTCGACTTTCAAAAACAAAATATGATCCACGCGAAGATGATGCAGCGGTATCAGCAAAACCAAGGAGTATTGCATACGGGGAAACATAGATACAGCAGTAGTAGTGAGATCCGAATATCGTTTGTAAACATGGGGAGAATACTCGTACTTGGGTTCTGGGCCCGTCGTGGGTTCGGATTATTACTACGTATGCCCCCCCCCCTGTACTATTGTTACTTTCCTAGGGGTAGTGGTGATGATGGTGGCGGCGGCGGGGGGGGGGGGTATTCTCCGCAGCCTCCGGTTGCTGATCAATTTAGTGTTGAAAGGACCTGCGAGGCAGGCTCCCTCCAGGAGATCCCGTAGTTTTTTTTTTCTTTCTTGTATAGTGACCGTGGGGGAGTCTAAAAAATACCATGACAAAATTGTTCTTGTTTTTTTGTTCTCGTTTTTTTCGTCATAATGGTAAGTGAGTCTTAAAAAAATTACCAGTACATTTTTTTTTTCGAAAGGGGGCGGGGGGGTTATAACATGAGAGACTGACTCCCAGTCAACCCACGACTTGAGTGGTGTGGGTGCGGCGGTAACCGGTAGGACGTGCGATAAGCACGGTCGGTGATTACAGTAGCTCCGTCTCGAAAGTGGATGCGTGGTCAATGGTCAAATGACCGAAGCAAGCGACCAATGAGTGCGACCCCCCGCCCCCTTGTCTGATGCAAGCAATGCCTGCCAGATCGGTGGAAAGCCGACGTGCTCCGTCCTGGCACTGTCGGGATGCGGGGGTCTATGGTCATGTACGACCACGGCCATGCATGACGTGAGTTACCCCCCCCCCCCCCCCCTTGTCTTCGCCAGACACCTCACGGCGCTTCGCGCTTGGTGCAAGCAATGTCTGCCTGGTCGATTAAAACCCGACATGCTCCGTCCCGGCATTGGTAAGGATGCTACTGTAGGGTCTATGGTCGTACGACTACGGCCATGCATGAGATCGAGTACATCTCTCCTATCGGGTTCACCCCCCTCCCTTGCCCCTTGTCCTTTGGCTCTTGGCCTTTTTTTGTATGGCTCTTTTTTTCTCTCGTGGTTTCCTGGTTGCCTTGGAGGAAGCTCTCATTAGTACGTACGTGAGGTTGTAGGTTGGGGGTAATAGTCACTGCTGCTGAGATGCGCGGGAGCTCGGCGTAGGTCGAGGGATCGCCGCTTGTGTGTTTGGTGCTGTATCTATCTACAGCTACACAGGTGCCCCCCCCCCCCCCCTCCCCCCCCCCCCCCCCCCCTCGCCCTCTGCACGATGTGGGCGTAAGAACATTCTTGTGGAGACAAACCTCACGACGAGGTGTCGGCAACCTCTCATTCCGGTACGCGTACGTACGTAGTCATGGTGTGCTACGTAAAGTACACTGCTCAATGTCCCCACGATATTTTTTTTACGCCCACTTTGTGCGGGGGGAGGGGGGGGGGGGGGGGGGTCCTGGCCCCTTGTATATATATTAGCGTTACGAGCATGATGTAGATGTCTGCGAACCCGTGTCTTGTACGTGACCGGGTGGATGGAGGCTTTTCTTGGCTTGTTTTTGAAGGCGTGGCCTCTCGCGTTCAGTGTGTTTTGTCATGAGACGGCTTCTGGGTGGTACAAGTATACCGGTACGAGTATGTATCGGCAGCGGAGGCAAGGCACCGGACACACGACGAGTATATGATAGACACGCCGTTTATTGAAGCACGCCTCATTATTATGACAAGTGAATTGACAGTCATTTCTTCTTGTACTCCTATTAATAGCACTTGAAACCAAATGGACCAGGCGTTGAAATATTTTTGGAACACGTTTCCTCGTTTTACCGCCCGCCAGTGTTGTGTAATTTGCCGTCTGACTATGTGCAGCGTTTGTTCCAATCATACAACTACCAGTATCAACTATTTTTAGTGTTGATTTTTTCTCCCCGTATCGTCCACGCTTCCGACTTGAACCGAGTATTTTCCATACCGCGAAGTAGCAGTATCATCACTCTCCACATACCAGAGGAAATAATCCAGATTCCAATTACTTCAGACATACTCCTCGTTGCGCGTAGCAGATGTTACCAGTCAGACCTGAATACTTGACGGACCCCCCCCCCCCCCCCCCCCCCCCCCCCGAAAAACATGCACATTGAAATCGACAATACCAACGACTTGCATGTCAGCCAGTGCAATCCCTTAAAGTTCCGTACAGCACGAGCACCACGAAGCAGTTGTTATACGTATGGATTAGGTAGGGGCTGCAGAACAACCAAAACACTGCAGTATATTTACGGGATAAGATGGTGAGAAAACAACAAGGCGCGTGTGTGTGCGATGTAGTGACTAGGTTGCACTACGTATACGTAAACAAATATTGGGCTGAATGCAAGCTTTCTTGAAATACATACCCCGCAGCCGGCAGAGGGCGGGTCGTAGCCGTTTTTTGTTCAGAAGGTGCGACCTTTTCCGTATGGATGGCATGTTTGTTCGGCCACTATCATACTGGACACTGCATAGCTGATGATGATGCGGAAAACACTAAATTGACAGAAATAATTGAGACAACATGTATACTTGCGAACCAGGCAAAGAAAGAAAAAAATGGCTGTGGCGCGCGCGGTCGTAAAATTCGAAATGAATCCATGTGTGTGTCATCTATCCAACCTTAAACACACGGAAGGAAATAGGAACTGTAGGGAACAGCACGACAACATATGCATCATATCCTTGACGTCGAAAATCAACCCGAAAACGGTATCACCAGGTATACCAGTAATTTACTGCGCCACTTTAGGGTATATACGATATATATGGCGGATATTCGCGCCATAAAGTACCTTGAATCGGTCCCAAACCTCAAAACATCACACCGACTCGTATCTGCGAGTAGTCAGTTTAGGTTGGTTTCCACCGTTTCACAGCGGCCGTCCTCCTTTGGTGGACGAGCGCCGTCGATGTATGGTAGGTGCTTTATGTGGCGGGTTTCCCCTATACCGTCAAATGGCGCGAAACGCCACCATCACACCCTTTTTTGGATAATAACATTATCGAATTATCACCACGAGTATCATTCAACCCTTTTAGAACCACAGTCCCGTTTTGGGGACAGACCACTCAAATTTCAAGTAGTTTGTCCCCAAAACGGGACTGCAGTTCTAAAGGGGTTAAAACGCTACGCACAATCCACACGTACGCACGTATCATTACATTTGCCCGAGTAAAACAATAATTTCAAGGGTATCCGAAAACAAAATAAAAGGCTACGCTCCACTAATTTTGTAGTCCCAAACTGAGGGGTGTAATACTACTACTACTAATAAAACAACTACAGACAGTACTGAATCAGCTTAATTGCGAAAAAAAAAAAGAATTATCGTAGTTTGCGTAAATCGGCAAGAAATTTCACCGTTCTTTCTGGTTCGTTTCTTTCTCCTTCAGAATCTGGTGTGCGTAGGTTTCGTTTTCATCGTGGCGTACTCGCTTTGACCGAGTTGTTTACAGTTCTCGCAGGGGAGCGTTGTGCTCAGTGACCTTGCGAACAGGCAGTTAGCAGTGGTAACAGGAGCAGGCAGTATGCCTGCGCCCTCCTTGACCCTCGGTACAGAGCGTCCGTTCAGCATTTTTTTTTTTTTTTTTATCCTCCGACGGATTGGTAAAAATAAAGCTTAAGCTCACCACACTTCCACGTTCGTGTCGTGTGTCAATTTAGCCCAGTTGGGCACGTTGACCCGACCTGACCCCCGAGAGGAGCAGGTGCGGTGGAGATAGCCACCCGGGAGAGTCATCTCTCCCGGGTAGTGTGGGACTTGCGTTTGCTCACCCACCAACAAAAACCAAGGCTATGAGGCCTTCCCGCCGGACTCGGACCAGTTACGGTCCACCCTACCCGTTGGGGCGTTGGTCCTCAAAGCATTTCCACTGCTCGTCGACTATACCATCAATCGCAGACGTAAGCATTTTATTCATTATATTATATCAATATAATGTGGATATTAATATACTACATTGTACCTGCTGTATTAATAGCAGGTATTTCATTTCCCCAGCCAGGCCAGCTGTACAGACAGGGGAAAGGGGGGGGGGGGGGGTACTCACTTGTTGCTTGCCTTAGTCCTTTGACCACGCACCCCTTCCGAGACCGAGCACCGTTCCTACTCCTATTAGAGACACCTCCAACGTTTGGGCGCTCATTACGTTGCGCAGGGGGAATCAGGTGGGGGGGGGGGGGGTGAGGTGTGGATTAGCATCATCACTACTACCGTAGAAATAGTAAAAACGCTTACCTTGGTACCTATTACCGTCAACGCGCGTGTGCGAAAAAAAAACAGACCCTCGTACACAGATGAAACAATCCACAGAAAAACCCAACATAAACGAAGAGCACACGACAAAACAAAAAACACGGATAAGCCCCTTTAGTACCGCAGTCCCGATTTGGAAACAAACGACTCTAGTTCCAACCGATTTGTCCCCTAAAGGGGACTGGGGTCCCAAAAGGGTTAAACGCTACCGTCCGACCCGAACCGACCCGATTGAGCATCATCTACGAGCATAAACAAAACCCGGGCACACTATACTTCGGCACCGTCAACAAGCACCACCCAGGTAACCAGGTAGGTATTGATGTGGCTTGCAAAAAATATGTCTTTCTTTGCGTAAGCTTGCAAGGGTGTGCTGCAGTAAGTAGGGTATACCGGGTTGCCAAACCTCGTTTCACGAGTGATTTGCCCAGGCACGCCCAGAGTGCATACCAGAAACGACGTGAATACATCCTTGGTAACTAAAAAAACTAATAACTTTTAGTTGGGGTTATTATTTCAACTTTGGCGAGCACGCCGCGCCACGCTGATTGCTGCGCTGACGCTGACAACAGCCCTACTGCCCCTCGCCACCCCCCCCCCTCCCCCGACCACGAGACGTAACGTCCACAAATCGACACCGAAATCATCTTCTCTCTACACCACCCCAACATACCACCACCACGATAATCAGTACCTGGTACGTTGTTCACTCGCCCACCGACAGCTTCTCTTTCCGCGACACACTTCTGTCGTACCTGTTGTTGTCGCAGCAATAACAGCTGCTGTAAAAAATAGTGTATTCCGCCGCCAAACAAAGCACTCAACCTACTCGGACAGCACAACCACCGTAGCACGGGAAAGGCAACCACCACCATCACCACCATCGTCGCCACTACCGCCGACCAAAAAAGCACCGCGTTCCGACCTGCAGTCACTCAAACCGCAGCCACTACTTGGGGGATCGACTTACTATTATTGTAGGTGTGGGAACATTTTTTGCAGTGATCAAGAGGGTTCAACCCGCACGACCCTCCAAATACACGACCAATCCTGCCGCGATGGCCGGGACCAAACACACGGCAAGCCTCGGCGCAAAAATCGCGGCAGGCACTAACCACCAGCCGCCAACCGGAGGGAGGAAGGGAGGGAGGTAGGGAGGGAGCGAGGGAGGGAGAAACAGCGTCGTCACCCCGGGCGGGCGGCGGGTGGAGTGAGCCATCCGCACGCAAGTTTAGGCGCGACGTCATGAAATAGCCGTGAACTCAGCCAGCTCCGTACGGGCGCAAACAAATCGCAGCGCTCAGCCAAGGCCCTCCTAGCTGGCAACATAGCTCAAAGCGTTTGTCACGATCCACAGCTCCCCTCTCCCCCGCTCAGACCTCCCCCGCGGCCCCCTACCGGCGCGCGTTTACTCTCGTGTCCACTCCCTCACTCACACCCTCGAGACTATCGCGGTAGCCCTGACAATAACGCCACCGGCAGTTTGCGCCAAGCATGTACCAAGTAGCATCCAACCTCTTCTTCTTCTTGTCTCGAGAGAAAGGTATTTGGCGGTGCCTACCATTCCTAGGGTATGTGTATGCCCCACCAAGCACTTGCGAAAATCGATTCCTGGTCCTCGCAATTCACCACAATAAAATACTTGGTTGATCCCCAGTCCCAGAATCAACACTTCATTCCCCGAAGCACTTCATTCCTAGTCCTCTCGGTCCATCCACTGATTACCCAGCCCTAGAAATCATCTACTGTAACTACTCTACTCTACCTCAACATCTACTCAGCGTATGCTACTGCATACTATAGTGCTATACGAAGGAGGGTACGACTCCCTTTATCAACTTCATTCCTAGTAGGTGCCTCAAGACTTGTCCCCGCGTCCCCCCTATCAGTCACGCCCTCCGGCCAGAAAAGCGCTTCAAGCTAAACAAACCAAGCCGAACAAATATAGAACCAAAAACCGAACCGAACCAAACCATACAGAACCGTACCAAACCAACCAATCCAAAATCGAGACAAAAACAAGCAGAACGAAACGAAACAAAACGAAACAAAACGAAGCACTGCGAAACAAAAACAAAAAAACAAGCGCGCGCTGCTGCGATGCTGCATATCCGTAGCAGCGGCGTCCAAAGGGCAAAAGACATTCACCTCGAAATAAAACTAGCCAACCAACACATCACTACCGTTAATGAGACCAAGCGGCACGGAAATACATACGCACAGCTTATCGTGCTACTACGAGCGAGTATTGCATCTTAGTTGTGGCCGTAAGACATGCGGCGGAGAGAACCCAACCTGCGACCAAGACTACCAAAGCAGCACGCACGCGCGAGACCCCAAACCTTTCCGGTAGCACTAATATCAAGCGGTATTAAACGGCTAGATCCTAGATATGATAGCTCTATCATCCTTGAGGTGTCACACACAAAACCCTACCACGTGGCGCTGCCGGCAGTTGTCGTCCAAAACCGACAACAAACGAGGCAATTCGTAGGGATACTATTCATAGAAACCAGCCCAACCCACACGCACCAACCAGGAACGCGTACCGCTTGAGCAAACGCCTACGCCCCAGGTCAGCGCTTGCACCATATACGTATCGTAGCCACAAAGCTTTTCGACGGCGACCTAGTACGGCGCGCGCTTTACACAACCTCCCCCCGCCCACCCCAACAGCTATCGCTTGCTAAGCTGTTATCCGCACGGCCTGCATACACATCACCACGCAAAGGATAGAGCAACGAAAAAAAACAAAACAAGGCGGCGCGATTTTCGCACCTCGCTCGACCTCACATGGTCACCACCCCCACCACCACTACCACCACCACCTTTTTCCGCACGAAAATTCACAAAACATCGAAGAAAAAAAAACATACCAGGGTACCAGATATTTTACTCCACACGCGTCGAGCTCATCCCCGCGCGCAGAAAAGAATCACCAACATCGATGAACATATACCAGGTATCTCACACGTGCCACCCACCACCTCACACAGCGAAACAAAAAACGTGTGCATGCCACACACCTTGGAGAGCAAGACAGCACAAGGAGCAAAACGCAAAAAAAAGCCATGCCCCATACAACGATGAACCAGCTCTTGTATCATACTCCAAAGTATGCACATACTACAGTGTGGTTCACACACCCGGTGCGTTGCAGCCTCCCCCCCCCCCCCCCAACCCTGATTTCAAAATACCAGCCGAAACCACTACCACGCTGCCCAGCCCAGCCCAGCCCAGCCCACCCCCCCTCTCTGCCTTCAAAATACAAGGCGAACAAGAAAGCCACCCCGCCACTAGAAAAGAGGACGTCCGCGGCTAACTCCGCTCAATTTACAACAGGGGCCAACATCGCACAAGTAGTACTACTGCTGCTGTACAAGCAACGCCGGACACACACTTCCCCCCGCTCCATCCCACCGCCCTCCCATTCGTTAGAAAACCTAAAACATATCATTTCGTACAAAATTATGTCGCCTCGACGACTACTCCTCCCCCCCCCCCCTGCTCCATCTAGAAAGGGATGCGTGATCAATGGTCAACTTACTATGGCAAGCAACAAATGAGTGCCCCCCCCTCCCGCCGCCCCCCTCCGTACCCTCGAGGACAGAGGGTCCTTTCTCAACAAAGAGGCTTTCTTCGTAACTATGCGTTCTTTACAAAGAGGCTTTCTCAACGAAGAGACTTCCTGGAGAGGCTCCCCTCCTCAACGAAGAAGAGACTTGTGCAAAAAAAAGGCTGCGTCGTTCAACCTGCAACCCCCCCCCCCCCCCCCGGCCCTTGTCTACCGAACCGCACTCCTACGTGCGGCCTCAAGCTACTAGTAGGCTATTTTTTCACTAGGTCTCAATGGGGTCAAGGGCAATAATGAGCTCGGCGTAAACCAAGCCACAGCCTCAAACTGTCATGAATAGGCTATTCGTAGGCCTAGGCGAAAAAAAGCCGGAGAGCAATGCGGACGACGAGGCGGAAGAAACACTCCAAGAAATCGCTCTGGTCCACCTGCCACCCCTGTGGTTCAACGGTCCCCAATCTGCTCCAACCGTCATCAATCTGCCCCAATGATCGTCCGGAACGTTAAGGATGATACGGATGACGGAGTGGGAACATTTTCCGGAGAAATCGTCCTGGTCCATCTGTCATCCCCCCTCTGGCTCAACGGTCACCACTCTGCTCCAACGGTCATCAATCTTTCCCGACGGTCATCCCGCTGGTCCTGGTCCAGCCGTCACCACTCTGATCCAGCGGCTATCCGTCTGGTCCAAGCGGGTCTGACTCTGATCCAACGGTCATCACTCTGGTCCAGCAGTTGTTCGGTCGCCGACCCCAAAATACCCGTTGACACTACTATCGGCGTACCGCTCGGCCATCATTCTGATCCAACGGCCCATCGCTCAGGTCCAACAGACCGTAACTCTGATTCAACGACTACCCCCCTGATCTAACGGTCATCACCTCCGATCCAGCGGGCATAGATAGCCCTCTGATCCAACGGCTATCACTCTGGTCCAGCGGGCATTGGCCTCGCTGCCTCTACCGCCTGAGCGAAAAGGGCTTTCTTGACAGTGTCCCGCACCCGCTCGTCCATGAGTTGGCTGCTGCCGTGATCGTGTCCAAGGCCTGAATCGGGCGATGTGTCCACGACCCCCATTCCCGCTTCAGTCCCGCCGCACTTTATGGAAGAGAAGCAACCTTCAGTCGGGTACAGGGAAGAAGCGCACACAAACACGTAACAGAAAGTGAGATATACAGAGCGACAGAGACAGTGTCGAATCCTGGAAGGCTTGAGGTACACACACGCAAGCATCCACACCAGTACCGAACCCCGACATACCGCGAGTAGTCGCAGCTATCGCAATACTTCCGGGGGGGGCGGGGGCGGGGAGATAGGTGCGTACTTGCACAAGAAGAAGGAGGGGGAGGGAAAGGGAGATATCAGCGGCAGAGATCGAGAGAGCGATAAGACGGAGATATCTATACCGTGTACAACACAACACTATCACACGGGTGATAGGATGAAACTATCACACGGGTGATAAGATGACACTTATCACACAGGTGATAAGATAACACTATCACACGGGTGGCCATCACACGGGTGACCATCACACGGGTGATAGTATAACACTATCACACGGGTGATAGTATAACACTATCACACGGGTGATAAAATAACAGATAAGATAACACTACCACACGGGTGATAAGATAACACACCCTATCACACGGGTGATAAAACAACACACCCTATCACACGGGTGATAAAACAACACACCCTATCACACGGGCGATAAGATAGCACACCCCTAGGACGAATGTTCCAAGCTGATTTTTCCCGACAACGTGGAGGGTGCAAACGACTATGTATCGACGCCTTTACATGGAAACACCCCGACGCTATCATTCCAAAGCCACCATTTGCGTTATGCCCGCTCCCCCCCGCCCTGCCACAGGATGGAGAAAATCTCCTCAGAAAGCCTTCCTAGGGTTTGTGTTATCTAACCACCCGGGTGATATCATACATACGGTATTGGTATGTGAGTACTGTATATACCTTGTATACGGCATCTCTCTGGCCGTAAATATAAGGATGGTATATATTAATAAGAAGGCCAAGCGGTCCTTACATTTACGGCCAGCGTGATACGCTGCTGTTGCAGTGGGGTATACACAGTGCCTCAAGCGAGCATTATCGTAAAACTTTAAGAAACACACATATTGGTGTAGGTGCGTGCACCCCCGTCAAACGATAGCGTGCAGTACCACCCACCGGTAGACACCGCCTGCGTGCAGTTCCTCCCGATCGGGGACATCCCTTGGCTTAGCCTCCGCGGTTTAGGCTGCTGCTGCTGCAGCTGTTGTTGCTGCTGCTGCTTCTGCTGGATAATCTGCTGGATGATCTGCTGCTGCGGAGACTCGGCTATCTCTACAGCTCCTTGAAGGCGGTCGTGGAGGGTCATCGACGACTGCTGTTGCGGCTTCGGCGTCGACTTCAAGAGAGGAGACGCGGTCACCTGCTGCTCCGCATCGCATCGCATCCATCGCATCGCACCGCACCATGTCAAACATAAAATGAAAATGTTATAAGAAAGAGATCGGGAACCGTTTCGGGAAGAATCTGTCCTTTCTATTTCTTTCTACGGAGAGAACTATTAATAGGCGTTAAATATCAATAAACGTTGAAACATGATTTTCCAAGCGGTGTTGCTATAAATACATGACACTAAAAATAAAGCGTATGAGAGAGTGAACGACGTTGCTATAAAATAAATAAATAAATAAATAAACAAACACAAATACAGTTTGAGTGATCCACGCTGAAGCTCATCCTGCATACACATTGTCGGCTGCGAGTTGGCTGATTCAAATAGGCCGAAGATGCCGTCCACGGAGCAGGACGATACACGCCCACACCCACTGGGGATTTCAAAAGCAACCTGCGCAGCCGCGGTACTCTTACAGCAGTCAGTTGCACGTGATCTGTTATTTGCGTAGCACTGCATACTGTGTCTTTTAAGATCCGACAGGCGCGTTTATGGCGTGCTTTTTCCTGATAAATAAGACTGCCACACCATATTGGGCGGAAACAGGAGGAACGTCTATGCAGTGAATTGAAGACTAAACGCTGCTTACATACCGTCCAGAGTGGCATTGCAGTACAGTCAGGTTTGGTTTTACTTTGCCACCGAAGCAGTAATTAGCCAAGCCAAGTAAGTCACCGCGTCACACCCCTAACATAACATCATCTTGGACGGATATATAAGGACCTTTTTCCCATTAATACCAATACCAAACGGTCCTTACGTTAGCGTCCAGAGTGTTTACGTACGTACAACAAACAAGAACGAAAAAAAGTACGCACCCCCGGCGAAGACTTTCTCCTGCGAAAAACCGATGTGCTGCGCTTCTTAGCTTTCCCCGACGAGCTCTTCCCCTCGACGCCACCGCCTCCCTTGCCTGCAACTCCCGAAACTCCTCGGGAGGGGGGGCTCAGGGAGTTCGTCTCCGACGCCCTGCGGACCTTGAGGCCCCTTCCTCTCCCTGCCCCCAAGGCAGGAACGCCCGCATCACTCTGGCAAACACGCAAATCGTAAGGGTGACACATGGTGTAGTGTGGTTCGGGCGTGTGTCCGTATTAGTTTAGATGCATACGAGTGTACCATTGAAATCCTCCCGACCACTACTACTATTAATATTACGGGGGACCATAGTTAATAGGACCTGTGGTATACATGAAAACCTACCTGGTACCAGGTATATATTTAACAATTTCTACTATTAATAACAACACTATGGTCCCCCGTAATATACAATATCCTGGTAGACAATGTGCAGCATTATCATCTTCAACATCAATCAATCCCTCAAGAATATTCCCAGAAAAAGAAAAAACACCGCATATCGTAGAAGAGAACCAAGCGAACAAACACACGAAACAAAAAGGGGGAAAAGTACGCACAGAGTCGACACACTTTCGAGCTTCACTAACCTTTGAACCGCAAAAATATGAAAGCTCATGATCCTACCTGCACGAATTATCAAGTACCTAATGGTTTATTTTCTACCCAAAGAAACGGGAAAGCTCGGCCAGGCTGTATTTCTTAATTCAAGCATGGTTGCGTTCTACACCAACTTCAGCATTACGACTCCATAATTTCTTGTTTTCCTGTAGATCTCAGCCTGTCTTTTAGAACCGCAGTCCCGTTTTGGGGACAAACCAGTCAAATTTCAAGTAGTTTGTCCCCAAAACGGGACTGCGGTGTAACGCTCGTTTTCTAGGAGTCCTGCACTCCCTGCACTCCCTGTACTGCCAGTACATGTGCACGCACGAAACGGTTACGCAACTCCTTTGGGACTTGATTATACTTGATTACAGTATACACGGGAAAAGTAGCGACAGCAAATAAATGCCCATTACGTTTACAGCGCCAACCAAATAGAGTAGCAGCATGCTAGCTCGGGCTGCTGAGGCAGGGAACATGTCCCAAATGCAATCTAGGGGGCTGTGGGACACGCCGAGCACCTCCAATGATACTTGAGCTGCTGCACGCTGTTTCTAGCAAGGACCGTGCTTGTCAAAGCAATATATGTAGATTTTTCCCACTTTTTCTTGTTGATTAAAAAAAAACACAGGAAAAAAAAATCTGGAAATTTACCAGGGCGCGAAAATATGTTAAGCCGCAAAAATATACGGAAACCTTAAATTTACAAGTTTTTTGTTTATTTTCTGTCATTTATCTGGAAATCAAGAAAAAAGCGAAAAAAACAAAACAAAACAATCGTCAAAATTTGCTTCGATAAACAAGCACGCGGCCCGAACAGACGGTTCATCAAATCGCGCTAATAATACTAATATTCGCGGCGATTTGTTGTCACCTTTCTCCGCTCCGTGGCGACCGCGGTGGCAACGACCACATCCTTGGGGATGACCCCGACGGCTTCCAGCACGGCCGTCGCAAGAGCCAGTTCCGACGAGAGCCTCGCGCTCTCGCTCACCAAGCGGACGTTTTCTTTCTCCAGGTCCTGAGCGAAACGAGAATTTTTGGGCCACGGCATCGGCTGGACGGCGTTATTTTGTTGTGGGTGAACGAGGGCGTTATCTGTCTATGATATCTATCTATCTATCTGTCTTATGATATCTATCTATCCTTCCATCTATGATATCAATCTATTTATTATATTTATAAATACCTATCTACCAGGTATTTATCTATATATCTATCTATGATGTCAATCTATTTATTATATCTATAAATATCTATCTACCAGGTATTTATCTATATATCTATCTATGATGTCAATCTATTTATAGTATCTATTTATCTACCAGGTGTTTATCCATCTATCGACAGACCACCTGACATCTATCTATCTGTCTTATGATATCTATCTATCCTTCTATCTATGATATCAATCTATCCTTCTACGAGTATCTATGATATCAATCTATTTATTATATCTATAAATATCTATCTACCAGGTATTTATCTATAGATCTATCTATGATGTCAATCTATTTATAGTATCTGCCAGGTATTTTATCTACCAGGTGTCTATCTATCTATCGACAGACCACCTGACGAGGCTTGCTTCGATAAGGCTAAACAAGTACAATAAGATTGCTGTCGTACGTTTAGGCAGAAACATTTCTTTCTCACTTTACGTAGGGCCATTATTATCGATATTTCTCTCCCAGAATTTGCGTATTTCCATGGGTTTCTTTCGCGCAAACAAAAAAAACGACCCCAGATTTTCCTGATTTTTGTTCTCCAACTATGTGAAATTTAACTTCCCTGATATTTTGCCTTCTGTTAAATGTTACAAATCGTGACAGAAGAACGCCTCCTCCGTATCTTGACGCCAATTTCCAATTTTTCCAAAAGTTGGAAATTTAGGGGAAAAAATCTCCCCGACAACGGCCCTTACAGGGGCTGGCTCTTCGACTAGGGGATTGCAGTACATTTTATAACCAGTAGTGGTCGGGATATGTTTATTTTTTTTCCATAGAGAGTTTTCTTCAAACATCTATTTATACCATCTTCAAAAATAGTAGGCTTATCAGGTTTAAGTTTTATCTTCGTCAACAGAAAAAAATCAGGTTTTGGGGTGAGCGAGATAATACAGCTCCTCAAGTAATTACCAACACTGGGGGCCATGTTCACAGTGATCAGGACCCATCATGTACACAAAAACCTACCATATTTTAGTATTTTTACTATTACGGGGGACCATAGTTAATAGGACCAAATATCGCTAGTAAAAACGGTTAAATATATACCAGGGTAGGTTTTTATGTATATCATAGGTCCTGTTGACTATGGTCCCCCGTAATATAAGCATATGTGGTCCTGCTTCCTACCTATCATACCGTCGTAACCTTCTAACCAACCAACACAACACACCTGGAGCACTTCGCTCTTCTTCTCGCCACCGCCGCCGCTGCTGTTGCTGCTAGCGTCGACGCCGCCACCGGTGCTCTTGTTGATGCTGTTGATGTGGACCACCAGGGAGGCGTTCTCGTCCGTCCCGCCAAGCATGCGCTCGCTGGGCATGATCGTTTCCGGCAAAGGCCTTCCGCTCCTCGCCATCAAGTCGGAAATCGCTCGCATCTCGATTATCTCGGCCGATGCGTTGTCGAGGTCGGTCATCGCGCGCTGCACCTGTTAAATAAAAGGTGGTGGGGTGGTGGTGGTGGCGGCGGTGGGGTATAATGAGATGTTGGTGTTGTGTATTTTAGTATGGAGGCCACGTAAACGAGGGGGGGGGGGGGGGGGAGGGGACGGGGGTAGGGGGTCGGGTGAAACAGGGGGATGGAGCGGTGAGGCGAAAAAACTACCACCCAGAGGAGATGTTAACCCTTTTAGGACCCCAGTCCCGTTTTTGGGGCAAACTACTTACAATTTGAGTGCTTTGTCGCCACCTATGGGACTGCGGTGCTAGAAGGGTTAAAACACGTTTTCAACTGTTTGGTGTGCTTCTCGCGTATGCTACGGCCGCTGTACGGACATTTTTAACGGGGTAGGGTCGGCTGGTCTTCCGACCCGCTTCCTGCAACGGCATCGTTGCTGTGATGGGCCCCGTCGTGTTCGCGCGATCCAAACACCCGACCGAAGCCTGAATGCAGGTGAACCCCTTCAGGACAACAGTCCCGTTTGGGCGGACACACCACTCAATCTCTGGAATACGTAGTTCGCCCTCATAAAGGGTCAACCCGTAAAGGTCTTGACGGTTGCTGCACTCCCGGGGTAGGGACAAGCCGCTTGGAATCAGCGTCAGATTCTACGTACAGCAGGTACATGCAAAGCAGTCAAGTGCAGCATTAACAGGGATATAAAAAAACCGTCGCCTTCTCCCCTCATACATCCTCAACCGATAGTACGTGCGACCGGTAGCGCTTCTATTACGGGGGATCATAGTTGATAGGACCTATGTTACTCACAAACACTTAAATATTTACGTATTTTTACCAACAAGGTTTAGTCCTATTTGCTATGGTCCGCCGTAATACGATAAACTGATGATAACACGACTTCATAGGTTCGACGGGATAATTTTTGTTAAGGGGTCCCTTTTCGAGCTGCCCAAGGCGTGCGCCGGGCGTCGCCGTCCAACTCCCGCCCGTCATCCACCAACAAACGCACACAGGTACACGACAGTTAAAAAAATACCGCCGCTTCTACCACTAGAGTTCCTGGCGACAGCTATTCTGTCGTCACAGGCGCATCGCATCTTGAACCACAAGTCGGACACCATTGCACCAGTTTTGGTGCTGTTCCCGTTTTCGCTATAGGAAAACCGCTTTACTAGTGGAAACCCCGATAATGGTGGATACAGTCGCGTGGGTGCAGGACGCCTTGGTGGGCCCTGCCGGCGGCTAATTACATTTCTGCACCGCTAAGTGGGAGCAGGGTGCCAAATGGGATCAGGTCCGAGTGGCATCAGGGTGCCAATTGGGATCAGATCCGGGTGGTATTAGGGTGCCAATTGGGAGCAGGATCGGTAACAGCGTCGACCTGTGAATTCCGACCTGTGGCTTCTGTTACAGGCTCCTTCCTGTTTACAAATCGCTCCTGTCCAACAAGACCCGGCAGGCGCCGCCGCCAGACGAACGGAGCGGCATGCGATCGCTCCCTAACGAGGCAGGGAACGGCCCCTTATTAGACGCGCCACTGCTGTCGCATTCCTCTACTTAAAGAGAAAAAAAAAAGAGAGAAATACAGGTCAGCTGTGAGACCTGGTATGCCAATGGGAACGCGAAGTCCAAAAGTTTTATTTCAAACATATTGCTTTCAAAGAACAGCCGAAATTTTCCTCGTACCGCCGCTGTGGGATAAAAGGGATTTTTTTTTTTTTTTTTTTTTTCCCAACGGCTGCAGGCGGCGCAATTTGTTTTTTTCTGGTTGCAAATTGTCAACACGCTGATCGAAACCAGCTCGTGCGACGATCGACGCTCTCAACATAGACGCACCCCACGGGCAACTCGCTCGGTGTCCGGCAAGACCAACGAATACAAATGATGGCCTCGAAGATATCAGGTGGATCCATGGTCTAGGTAGGGGGCGAGAGCTTGCGGGCGGCGTCCTACGGTGTCCTCCTAAACCTGGAAAACAGTCTATATTTGCCATTCGAGACATTTGGAGCAGTTTTGTCTTCTGTTTCGTGCACACCAGCGGCCAATTGTTTTTTATCATTCGCCTCGTCACCTCCCGCCACATGACACCGGCCATGTTGTGAAGACGGTGACCCCAGGGTGGGTCGGAGCCCCTAACGAGCGCACTCCGTTCAGAATTCATGACGCAGTCGTTGGTTTTGTCGATCGATGTCTGTCAAGGACTCGGAATCTCGCCGCTTCGAAGATCGGCCTGAGTTTTTCTCAAACCGAAATTGGCCGATTTGTTTTTTTTGGACTTTTCCAAAAGTTTGGTGCTTTTTTTTTTCCCTAAACGTGCCCATAGGAAGTGTGCTCTAAAAATTTCTGGAGGGTATATTTTTGGAATTCAAACCTTTTATTGATACTTCGGTTTCCCATTGGCATAGGTCTGAGATCGAAAAAATCTTCGAAACTCATCTTTGCAAGCTCGGAACTCATCTATCTTTGCACGCTGCGTGTGACAGTCCGATCGCGCGCGCGATGTCATCAGGTATACTGTAAGTCGAATCTACCTCATGTATTACTATTCATAGTGACGGATTACTCTTAGCTTAGAGGCCTCTCGACAACGCAGTCGTCCGGGATAACTAGCGCACGCCGCGCCCGCGCGTATCTCCGAGGAGAAGCTCCATAAATAGTGCTGTACTCGTGTGCATAGAGCGGCTGCTGCAGAGCAAACCATAACAACACAATTAACCCGTTCAGAAATGCAGTCCCTCCCGTTTCAGGGGCAAACTACTTGGGATTTTTTAGTGGTTCATTTGTCCCCAGACCGGGACTGCAGCTTTTGCCCTAAAGGGCTTAAACGAGACCACCATGAGATAGTACAGCTGTCGCCGGAACTCGTGCAGCAGGGCAGTTGTAACTGTCGGTCGAACGCTTCAACCATCTCGAACGAGGTCTCCCAAGGTGTAACTGTCGGCGCCGAGCAAATAAGAGACCGCGTTCACTCGTGACCAGTGTCCTATGTAGGGTTTACAAGTTACAAGCCGTATAGAGAGGTTGAAGCGAACAGCCATATGCCGGGGTTGTACAAACCCTTGGCGGCCTTGGAAAAAGTGCGTCCGTCACCTCCTTGTTGGCCAGCGCAACCTCCTGCGACGTCTGAACCTCCACGAGCTGTAGCCGGGCAATCGTCTCCTCCTCCCGGGCCCGACTCTCCGCCAGCATCGTCGCCGCACCCATAGCTTGAGTGTGTCCGGCCTCACGCAGCTCCTGGCACTCCTGATAGAGAGAGAGACAGAGAGAGAGAGAGAGAGAGGTACCACACGTGTCGAGCGAGAGGGGACAAGGACATTCGGTCAAACTGTAGAAATATCCTTCAAAGTAGAAGCGACTGGCTTGACTGATACCTGGTACTGACCTAAACATGAGCAATACTTTACAGCATAGATCACTCCACGAAAACCTACCAGGTACTGGCGTAGATCTACCAAAAATAATAGCACAGCAGCTAGGGTTGCCCCCATGGACGCGTGGTGCGTCTACTTGCCTCGTCCGGTAAAAATGGAACGGGAATTCTTTAAGACATCCCGAAAAAATATACGGAGTATATATATATGGGTCGAAAACGACGGAAACAAAAACAAGCAAAACCAAAGACCAAGCGACGACGCCGATGTGGGGCGGACGCCTCAGGCATGTTATCTCTTTTGCGTGGCTGGGGTGTGGAAAACCACACCGACGTGGGTTGGTATGATACCCTGAGTCTACGCTGAACGGGATGACAGGCAGTAGTGGGTGTGGCCTTGATTCTGTGTCTATTGAGGCGGTACTGTTTAGGGGAAGGGGACCAGAAACCCACTCATCAGCAACTACAATAACACCGAAGCAACGCGATTCGGAATGCGGAATCCTCACTGTGAACAGCGAGGATTCCGCCTTTCCACGGCGACCGCAACTCAGAAGCGGCAAGTTCGGCAGAAATTCCGTGGAGGAGCAAAACAAAGGTCAGCACCAATCGCGAGTATTACATGAACTCTGACCTGTGGACACATCCCATTCGTTTTGGTGGCGTTCGGCCAACAGAGGATACAGATGATGGAGCCACACCCACACCTCACTATTACGGGGGACCATAGTAAGTAGGACCAAATATTGTTAGTAAAAAAGGGTAATTATAAAGGTTTTAATGTGTACCGTAGGTTCTATTAACTATGGTCCCCCGTAATAGCGGAGGTTGATTTTCACCCCTCACACCACGTGGTTTTGCACCAACAGTAACAGAAACAGCAGTAGCCCACAGCGGTATACGTGGACTCACAACGTAAATTTTACGGCAGTAGCAACATCCACCTGAAATAGTACCGTGCGTACCACTTGTGTACTATTAATAATGTGGAAATGCTTAACCACGACAGTAGTAATAACTGCTACCGTACGTACTACCATGTATACTGCCGTATAACTAAATCCTCTAAGTTGGTATATTATATCGTAGAGCAAGGAGGACCAAAGGGGCGGCGGGTTGCTTAGCCCTCTCTGGACATCAGCGAGAAAATTGCAGTGACGACTGAAAGTGTGGGCTTCGCAACCGCCAATGCGTGATTGGGGGATGACACAATCGTAGGGTGTCCGAGTTCCAATGGTTGAAAGCAAGGAGTCGTACGGCACGGGTAAAAAACGACGCCGAACGCTGAACACACACAAACAGCAGGCTCAACAGCTTCATTCAGCAGGGATCAATCATATATATGTCGGCACATCCCCCCCCCCCCCCCCCCTATCACGAAGATGCGGCTTGCCCTTCACGCGCGACTCGCCGAAAACCTCATGGCGCTTCGCTTTTGGTGCAAGCAACGTCTACTGCCTGGTCGGTGAAAACCCAACGTGCTTCTTCTTGGTATTGTAAGGATGCGAGGGTTTATGCTCATACGATCACGGCCATGCATGATATCGAGTACCCCCCCCCCCCCCTTACAATATATACCTGGTACATAAAGGTTAGGTTGGCGTCGGTTGGCGACGACGCTGTAAAACACGCCTCTCACTGCGTGAGTTAGACAGCCAAGGTACCTTCTTTTTTTTTTTTGGCGGTTACCACGGCTGGCGGTCGAGTTAGATCGTTTTTGTGCGGGGAGAACCTCTACTCCGCATAAGGGGGATGCTCGTATAGTATCACGCACTGTGTATACGGTAAGGCACGCTCGAGGGAGTTACATACTAAACCCATTGCCGTTTCTGGAAGTGGCCACACCAGAAATTAAACCATTTCATTGAAGCCGTCATACATATGTAAGAAAATCAGCCTCAAAAGCGGTTTTTAGTAGGATGCAGCTCACCCTTCATGCGACTCGCCCAACATCTCACGGCACTTCGCGCTTGGTGCAAGCAATGTCTGCCTGGTCGGTGAAAACCCGACATGATCCGTCCCGGCATTGTAGGGGTGCGAGGGTCTATGGTCATACGACTACATCCATGCTACCAGTAGCCGGGAGGAGGAGGAAATAGATGCACAGATGTACCCGTGTGGCAAAGCGATAGAGAGTAGAACTCACATAGTAGGAGAATGTGAAATATACAAGGAGGAACGGGATGTGTGAGAAGAGGAGATGAGGTAAATAGAAGAATGTGACATGGAGGAGTTTGACACACTAGATAGCAGCGAGAAAACGATTGCTATCCTAGGAGATAGATGGTGGCCACAGGTGGCCAAACAGGAAGGGGATAAGATTAGCAAAAAGTTTCTATTAATATGTAATATATGGAAACAACGTAATGAACGCCCAATTGCTGGAGGTGTCTCTATTAGGAGTAGGAACGGTGCCCCGTCTCGAAAGGAATGCGTGGTCAATGGTCAAATGACTAAGGCAAGCAACAAATGAGTACGCCCCCCCCCCCCCCCCCCCCCCTACCTCTACCCTCACCCCCCCAAGTAAAGCAAGCTCAAACCACTTCCCGAAAAGCAGATTTCAGCTACCGCACCTACAACGACAACGTGACTATTCTGGGAAGCCGGAATGCCACGGTGCTCGAAACTCCGCCTGGTGTCCGGCGAACGCATCAAAACAAGAGAAAACCACGGCATATCGGCCAGAAAACATAACTCTAAAGATGAAACAAAAGGCTGCGCGATACACAGTCACCACTTTTACGAGAGGCGTTCCCAGCACTTTCCAAGGTTAAACAAAACATCGAGCAACGCACAAGAAACCATCACGCCGTTTGCAGCTCGGCAAAGTGACGTCCTCGAGGATTAAAATTAGACACGGCACACGAAACACACGCAATCGATCATCTCACCGCTTGCAGCTCGCTCAAGTGGGTGTGGCAGGCATCGTTCTCCTGCCTAGCTTCTTGGAGGGCCCACAGGGTCGTCTCCAGGTCCCTCTCAAGGCTCCGCCTGTTCGCCGATGACGCGGTCAGGGATGCCTGAGCAACCTCCAGCTTTCCCTGCAGGCTATCCTTCTCCGTCACCACCACTGCCAACTTCTGGCCGAGCTCCAACCCGATGCCCTGAATGTCCGCCACCCCCTGCTTCCAGTCGGCCGATGTCGCATTTCCCGCGGCATAACTCGCCCCGATATCGTCACAAACCGCGAGTAGCCGCTCGCACTCCGACTCGGTCTCGACGTTCTTATTCTGGCTCTCGACGAGGGCCGAGCTCGCTTCTTCCAGGCAGCCATCCTTATCAGCGAGCTCGGCCCGAAGCCTCTCCACCTCGGCGTCCACCCCCCCCATGCGGGTCTCCAGCCCCCTAAAAAGGGTCGAAAACTTGTTCGCCTTCATCAAAGCGGCCTCGTGGGCCTCGCGCAGCACCTCGAACTCCGCGGTCACCGTCTTGAGCCGCTTCTTCAGCGCGTCCGCTTCCTCCGAAGACACGTGCGCCGTCGCCGCCGCCTCCTCGCTCGCCGCAAGACGCTCTTGAAACACCGCGCTCTCGAGCGCTGTCTCCTTCAGCTGGTCGCGCAGCCGGTCTCGGTCAGCCACCGCCTCGCTCCGGCCGGTCTCCACCTCCTCCAACGTCCTCTCAAGCCTCGTGCCACTCGCGGCGCTCTCCGCCAACCTCTCCTCCAACTCCCGTCGCTCCAAGATGACGGCGGACAGACGCTCGTCCGCAGCGGAGAGGCGCTCTTGCAGACCCGTGCACCGGATAAGAGCCCCGTGGAGATCTAACCGCGCGCGGTCGGCATCCGCGGTCACCTCCGAAATGGTCATCTCCGTCGACTCCAGCGCCGACCTCAACCGGTCGCAGGTAGTCTCGGTCTCGCAGAGTTTGGTTTCGAGGGCCACAAAGTCCGCGGCGCCGGTGTCCAGATGGGCGAGCGCCTCGATAAGCTCTCGCTTCACCGCGACATTCTTCGCCTCACGCAGAGCGAGCTCCGCCTTCAGGCGTTCCTCTTCCGCGGCCCACTCGTCCAGGCGACACTGGGCGCCCTCCAGCTCTCCCTCGAGCCTCTCCACCTCCGGCCGGACGTCCTCGAGGGACGCTTTCAGCAGGCGAGCCTCGGAAGAAACTTTTGCGTACTTCTCCCCGACCTTCTCCAGGTCCCTCTTCAGCACCGCGCACTCATCGCGGCTCGCGGCCAGCTCCTCCTCGTACTCATCTCCGTCCTCGACAGACGAAGCCAGGCGAGCCTCCGCGAACCCTAGCGCCTTCCGCAGCCCCATCGCGTCGGTCACGCTCTCCTCCAGTTTTTCCTCGAGGACGCGACCCTGGACAAACGCCGCGCACAGCCTCTCCTTGGCCTCCTCTCGCTCCTCCCACAGGGCCGCGCAGTCGGCTTCGCTGCTGCGGAGCCTTTCCTCGGACCGGATAGCCTCATCAGCGTAATCAACGCCCTCCGCGAGGGCGTCTCCCAGCCTTTGCTGGAGAGCGGCCACATTTTCGGCCGTTTCCGCCATTGCCGCTTCCAGTCTCTTCACGTTGCCCTCCGCCGCGCTCAACTTCGACCGGGCGTCCTCGACCTCTAGCTCCAGGCGGCTCGCCTCCGGCGCGCTGGCCTCGAGCCGTCCCTCGAGAGAGCCGCCCCGCTTCTCGGCGCCGGAGAGTGCCTCGCGGGTCGACTCAAGCTCCCGCTGCAACGCTTCAGTGTTGGCCTTTTCCTCGCACAGGGCCCGCTCCAGCCAGATTTTCTCAGCGCACGAAGCTTTGAGGCTGACCTCGGTTTCCTCCAGACGGGCTTGCAGCTCGGCGCGGCTCGCCTCCACCGCGGACAGCTTCTGCCCCTCGGCGGCGGCATCCCGCACGGCGCCCTCGAGCGCAGCCTTGGCCGTAGCCAACTCTCCCTCCAAACCTTCCGCGTCGACCACCGACCGACCTCGTTCCTCTCGGAGCGTAGAGGCCGTCTCGAGCAGCTCTCCGTTCATGGCGCCGCTCGCCAGCAGAGCATTCTTGCACTCCGACAAATCCGATTCCAACTTGGACGATTCAGTTTTGAGGACCCCCGACCCTGCAACTGAAACGGCTAGCTCGTCACCTGCAGCCTCCGCCCTTTGCACAGCCTCTTCCGCAGACGTGGCGCTCCGCTCAGCCGATGCGCGCGCCTCCGCAAGCTTCTCTTCACCCGCGACCATCGCGGCTCGCAGCTCGACCACGCGAGCGTTAAGCTCCCCCTCTCGCTCGCGCGCGGCATCGGCCTCGGCCGAAAGCAACGCCTCCTTGTCCGAGAGCTCCTGGACCTGCGCCCTCAACGAAGCCGTTTCAGACTCGAGCTCATCGATACGCTTGGCGGATGCACCGCGCGCCTCTTCGTACCTCTCCTCGCCCGCGGCTGTCGCGGCCCGCAGCTCCTCTACGCGAAGCTCGAGCTCATCCTCCCTGTCGCCCACGGCGGCTGCTTCCGCCAAAAAGTCGGCCTCCTTACGCGAAAGCTCCTTGATGCGCCTCTTCAGCGAAACGGTTTCAGAGGCGAGCTTTTCGCTTTGCTTGCCCTGCTGGACGGATGCGCCGCGCGCCTCCTCTAGCATCTCCTCGCCCGCAGCGTGCGCCGCCTGAAGCTCCACCACGCGAAGCTTAAACTCCTCCTCCCGCTTACGCACAGCGGCCCCCTCCGCCGTCAGCTGCGCCGTCAGTTCCGCCTCCTTCTCCGAGAGCTCCTCGATGCGCCCCCTCAACAAAAACGTCTCGGACTCGAGCTCGTCGCTCCGCGTTTGCAGCGCGGTGCGCTCCCCGCCCGCCTCCTCCGCCACTCGAGTAGCCTCCGAGATCTCCTCGGCGAGCCGCGATGCCGTGGCTTCTGCGGCCTCTATCCGGGTGGCATCGGTGACGACTGTCGACGACTTACGTTCGGCCGCCTCGGCTCGCTTGACGGCCTTAGCTGTGTCGGCTCGGGCCTGCCGCTCGTTCTTGCTCAGAATAACCTGACCGATGTTCAAGTTAAACGGAGGGATGGTCGGATCGATGGAGGCAAATCGATGGTAGGGGGATGGGGGTGTCCGCCGAGTCATGACAGTTCCGGGTAGCGGGAACAACAAAAACAGCATTATACGGCGCCCAATGTGGCGGAGGCGTATTTAATAACACTGGACTGCCCGCTAGGCGCATGCATGCGCCCCTCTAGATCCGAGAGTCAACGGACGCTTCTGCGCAGCTTTACACGTCAAGATTTAAGATTCGCTTTACATTTTCTTTTAAAACGATTTCTCATTTTTCTGTACCGAAAGAACAAGGCCAGCGAGAGGGGGTCACGACAACGGGATACTGGATAAGGACGCACCTGGTATACCATACCCGCAGGCAAAGGCGAAAAGGTGCTATGTATGTACATCCATGGTGCATTTCATGCATCCGTTGCATCCGTCAGCCGTTGCCCTTGTTGACGGTTTTATAACAGCAGTCCTCGATCATAAAATCAAGACCAATATACTCGTACTTGAAGTATATTCTTTCAGCAGTGGTATGATATACCGCAGTAGTTCGTACAAGTACATTTATTAAAAGTAGTTCGTACAGCAGCAGAGCAGTATTCCGTATTAATATTAATACCAGGTAGTGTCTTTCGTATTCAACTTCCCACGTATATATCGTACCCAGGTACGAGTATGATATCTACTGCTGTCTGTAGGTTTCCAGAGAGAGGGAACTCTACTTGTACTCTTGCTGCTGGATTAACTTCTGAAATCAGTACACTATAATTACAAGCAGTATAATTACGTGCGTATTATTTAAAAAAAAAACAGGCCTGAAATACTTACTCGTCGCGCATTGCGGCACATTAAAAATCAGAGGCTGAGGTCCCCCGAGCGATTAAATCGTAGATAGTCTGCTGCTGTACGTACAGCAGCAGCAGCAGCAGTCAGTCGTATTGGCGACACCTACAAAAAACGAGGCCAGGCAGGGTATTCTCATGGCCGAGGGCTGCACTACAGGGTCACATGACGCGTGATGCTCATGCAATACCCTCCTCTGCGCTGGACCTGCATGCTCCAACCAACTTTTACAGGATTGATGATATCTGGTAGTCCAGAATAGATGAGATAAAAGAAGACCACTATTTATCTACGGAATCGCTGCGAGAGGAGCATTTTATTACCTTGCACCAATACGACCGGTAATATAAGCACGTTTATATTTTATATTCAACATTTACGTGGATATTATATTTCCGTCCACCGGAGTAGATATTACGGGTGAAATGACAAGACTACGTTGAAAAAGACAAAATCACACAGGAAAATAAAAACCGCGCCAACGGCGACCTGGGCAGGCGGGCACCGCATTCTTTCGGTGCACGGTAGGCTCTCTCTCGAAAGACGAACACTTCGCGCTCAGGCCGCCGATCATCTACCGCCGGACATGACTGCCTGCCTGTCTCTCTCTATCTTTCTCTCGCTCGTCTCTTGTCTCTATCTCTCAGGCTCACGAAAACACTTACCTCTCTGAGGCGGAGTTTGGCCACCTCCGATTGAAGCTTCTCCCGCTCCAGCTCGCTCCAGGACAACTGCTTCGCCTGTTGCTGCGCCTCCGCCTTCTCCTGCCTGGTCATGGCAAGACTCGGGGCCGTGCGAGGACTCCCAATGCTCAGTCGTCGCGAGGACGCCACACTGACGCTGCTGCTAGTGCGACGGTCGCGGACTGCGGTGCTATAAGTGGACTCCGCTTCCTCAGGGATGGGTTCTTCTTTCGGAGACGTGGGCAAACCTTTGCTGGAGGTGAACCCCAGACTTACGGCTCCCGCCCCATTCCCGTTGGTCTGAGGAACGCAAGGGTCATAGTCCCCGGGCCCGAGGCTAGAGCGCGGCGGCTCCTCCTGGAAGCGCTCCACCTTGGACTTGGCGAAGAGCGCCATGTTGGTACTCGCTAAGTTGCAAGCCAGTTCAGGGCGGCCAGCACTAAAAAAGTGCGGTGCTGGTGCCGCTGCTGCTTGCTGTGCTGGTGTTCAGTGCAGCGCTCCACAGGACCAACCGCCAAACAGCTAGCTGGGTTGGGTCCGTCCGTCGCTCAGCAGCCAGCCGGAAGCTTGGAGACTATCGACGGGTGCACCAGCCACGGAACTCTATCCTCCCGATGGTGCCTGTGCCGACGCAGCAGCGGAAGACCTGCTCTCTGCGTACAGACGCGGGTCGTCGGTGGATACTGCTGTCAACGGCAATGACTTACTCTGAGCAGGGGGCAAACGTGCACACAAACAACATGCCACGCCAATTTTTGTCGAAATCATGGACACAATATTGACGAAAAACAAGAAGGTGGGAGATGACTACCGAAGATAGGAGATGAAGAGATGGGAGATACACCATTTTCGTAGAATTTCGAGTATCTTATTCGAAGCTTGACGGTTTCACCTCGAAAAAGGATCGAAGGTGAAGCATCGCGGGCAGGCGACCACGCGGTCGCTCGTCACGGGACGGGGACCACCAAGTATGAAGTGCACCACCAGGTAAACTCCTAGAGGATTTTCCACAGGAACCAGGTATCTTAGCGAAACGAGCCCGTGGCACCTGCCTGCGGTACTCGTCGTACACGTACTTGGTCTTTACGATGCACCTGGTTGAGGTTTGAGTGTCCGCTCGTTGCCCCCACGAAAGCACTGAACGGAGAGCGAGCCAAGGAGAGCGCGGCTGCACGCCACCATCTTCATTTTAATCACACTACGAGTAGTGGAAGTGGACTCGACACGCAGGAACGCTTCGGTCGAGGAGTACAACAGGAAGGGAGGAAGACAGCAGAGTCTCGGAGAAGAGTCTCGGGGAAGCTACACAGCAGTATAGTATACGGCAACGGACAAGATCAGGAATGTGTAAACACATTATCAACGCCAAGGTATTGGAGGATGCTCTTCTTGCGGACGAGTGTGTGACGGAGCATAACTCAGGATGTTCCACGGCTCTATGCACTCTCTCTGTGTCGTGGTTTTGTGACCACAGAGCTTGTACGTATCAGGGGTATCTATCTAGGATGAAGAACTGGCACGGACACTTTGTGCTGGATGTCGCCAGGTGGAAACACACACCACGTGGTACCCGTGTTACCCGTGTGATATGTACCACCGTGTCCAAACCGATATTTCTCACACAGAGATTGTCTCAGAGAATGTAGAGCACCCGGACAGGTGTAGTGCTCGTAGCCTGCTGGCAGCATGGGGCATACTCCTGCTGTAGCACAGCTCACATGTATCAACTCTGGTACCACTGCTATAAGATACACCCCATCTTACTCGTATCATGCTGAGTGTGGTGAACAACAATCAACCCATCGTCAACTTGTTGTGTCCACAGGTCAGCATTCAAACTCCATGTTGCAAGAGATGGTACGAGTGTCCGGAGTGTCACGACGAACGTGAGAACCATCCGCAGCTTGTCGAAACCATCGTGGTGAGCTTGCTTTGTGCTGCCCCTCCCCCTCGCTCCTCCCCCTCATATACAACTATGGCCATGCATGATGTCGAGTGCACCGCCCCCCCCCTGCATGAACACGGAGAAAGGGCGCGGTAGTACGTACGTATGGCACCCAACCCCCCTTTTTCACGCGCTTAATATTAGGGAAGATTGTGTCAATGGTAAAAGGTATACCTGGTACATTAATAATTGGTGTTGTGCGTACGAGGTGTGCTGCTTGCTGCTGCGTGCAATATGACATGATCACCGTGTTTGCAGCCTTGGGAATTGATGTGTCAACACGCTGCAACAACTACTATTAATATTAATACGCGCATTATACACTGCATTGCAAGCCTCAGTAAACCACACTCACTCGAATAATAAGACGGTTTGTACTACCTGCAGTATACCCAGACCCATATGCCAGGTTGTATACCGACTGTTACAAGTAAGTGCTGTATATACACTGTTGGTACACTTACTGGTACAGCGGACGTAAGTGAAGCCCGGCAGAACACACTGACTCGCTCCGCGGCCGTACCGGTTCTGTGATCGGTGACGCAGGCGTTTGCTTGTAAAACCTGCAGGAAGATTTTCAAGAAGGACCTTAGGTGAGATAACTTGTTGTGTCTACGATTATGCCCCGAACGATCTTATGGTGCCGCTACATAGTACTACCTACCAGGCACACAAGTACACAATCAAAGCAGTGCACAGTACACCACATGCTACTCACAGCGTGACGAGCCGGGGTTGATACTGAGGGCGTCGTAGGACTCGTAGAGCGTGCATCAGGTTCGTACAATCGCAGTATAGTGTGGTCCTCAGATTGTGTACTTTGTAAACAGGTGTACCAGGTATATACATACTTGTACATACATGATATATATAGTTCGAGCCGAGCTCTGTGTAGAACGCGATAATTTCCGAGGAACAGCAGTCCTTCGCTCTGTGTACATGCTTGTACGTACACGTACTGCGACTATGGGTATAGCCTAAGAATAACGTGGAGTGGAGGCGGTAGGGAGGTAGAGGGTGATATAGCTCCGCGGTCCCTACTTGTATAGTTTTGAGTGTTTTTTCGATCTCAAAGCTTCGGTTTTTATTTTTATTTTTTTAATTCCAGGTACCAGGTATACCACTGGTATATATTGTAGAGTTTGCACCAAGTATACTCGTAATGTAGTACTCAGGTTGCGTACTTGTACATACCTGGTATATATAATACCAAGAGTACTTGCAGGTACAGGAGCATCATTACTACCGTACGCATCCATAGTGTAGACTATACTACGAGATATAAAGTATAAAGTATCAAACGGCGTAGCATAATTTCGGAATAAACCTGAAGTTCGTTTTTTACGTTTTTTCCAGGAAACTGGAAGCCACCGCATCTAAAAAAAGGTCGCTCCTCCTGGTGCACTACTTTTTTTTTTTTACCAGGTATCATCGTAGTTGTTCCTGTGGCGGACCTCTAGCTGTCGGCACCTGAAGACTTACGTGATATATCTCCTATTCATACTGTGTACTAAAGTTTCTTATGGAGGCTGCGTAGTTGACCGTGGGGCGGACCTCTTCTGATGAAGACCTCAGTATATGTATCTCCTTCCTGGCGAACGACGTGCTCCAAATTTTCTCGCGAGGAGTACTGGGGGTACGATAAAGTACTCGTACCTGGTATAGTTATATTCGCGGGGCCCTTTCTGTGAAAAAATAAAATAAACCGAAAACCGACGCTGTGTGTGGTGAGGACGAATTTTCCTAAAAAAAGTCGTCTGCTGTGCTGCATCAGCATGCTGTATTAATCGTTTTCGGCACCATCATCACTCAGTAGATCGTGCCTACCACAAGGTCAGTAAGTTGCCGCCGATTAAGTTGTATGTACTCGTATATATTACGATGTACCGGTATGTATACATCGTCGTGTTTTTGTACACTCACATAAGGGCGTATCGCCACTCGGCATGCATCACTAAAAAAAACGTTCCGTTTTGCGGCATCGTGAACGTCTTATTATAGTTGCCACTACGTATCAATCATCAATATTGAATGTAGATCATGTCCGAGGTATGTATACTGCTGTATACGAGGTAATATGTATACTGGTAGTATTCTTAATACTGGCATTTACGTACCAGGTACCAGGTATATATGTATATATTAGGCCAGTAACTTGCCGCGTAAATGAGGTCATTACATCGTCTTATTCTGTTTATAGACACGACTCGAACACACACCACCAACAACCAACCCCAAAGGAAAACACCAGGCGCACTCTTCACTCACTCGTACTGTGCAACAGCGAGCGGTACTTTAAAACCCAGGTGAAAAATCCACCAACACTAACACAATTCGTACCGCCGCCGCGTGCCTTTTCGGTGTACTACCCGATCGCTTCCATCGGCGCCCATCACGCCTCGACACGGAATCCGCTCTTCCTTACCTGGTAGTATCTACGGCCCCGAGGACAGCACTTGCCCTCAGTGCGAGACGGTCTTCGTGCTGCCGGCGGTAACCCCCGAGGCGAAGGTGGCCGAACTCGCGCTAAGCATTCTTGAGGCTGAGGTTTCGGATGAAATATCCAAGTTTTGATCGCGTACTTCTTCCGTACTACGTGCTGTACAACGGACGGGTGGGTAACACAGCACCAGCAACAAGCCGTGTATCCATTCGTCGGGCCATCATCTTTCCCGTTCCTGGACGTTGGCTTTTACGGATCGCTGTGTTCCTTGCCTTTTTTCTGATGACACCTTTGAAGTGCGTAAATGCATGTGATAAGAAGCTCTGGGGAGTGGACACAGTAGATTTAGTAGTAGTAGTAGTAGTAGTAGTAGTAGTAGTATAGTATAGTAGTATTACGGGGGAACATAGTTAACAGGACCAAATATTGTTAGTAAAAATGGTTAAATATATAGGTTTTCATGTATGCCATAGGTCCTATTAACTATGTTCCCCCGTAAATAGTAGTAGTAGTAGTAGGGATCCATCACATAAATCTCACAGCTAGCTGTTGTTTTTATTTGTCTAAGAAAATGAGCGAGTGTGGTGTATTCAAATACCACGCATGATATTATCACGAACAGCGGGCTTTGGTCGATGCCTCGTTGGAAATACCTCAAGCGTGGGCGGGGGAGGGTCTCAGTCGCTGTTTGACGGATGACATGCAGGGTGCTTTTGGGTTTGGGAGGGGTCTTGCGCGTCAATCGGTTTGGGTTTTTGTCATTTTTCACGTACATACATACAGTACACGCCTTCGTTTTTGTCCCTTCGTTCTGTTTTTTTTTTTTTATTAGCACACACACGCTGCGCACTAACTAACTGTCGGATGACACGCATAATAACATTACTAACAACAGGATGACACGCATAACAATACTAACAACCAACAGTGAAAACAGTACGAGACTACTTGGCATCAGGTTGACGGTACTTCGATTCTGGGTTTTTGTCACGTTTTTTGTTTTTGTTTGTTTATCGTGTTCCATGTAACGTCTTCGCCATTCTTGCTCCTGTTTCCCCATATTATACCAAGCCGTACAGCAGCAGCTCAGATTAGGGGCCAAACCTTAAGCTCTGCCCCGCCCCCCCTTCCCATTGCGGTACGCGCCTTCAACATTTATCGCGAGAAGAAGGTTTGAGCACTGTCTTCTCACGTCGGCCCGCGTCCAAAATGGCACCTTGAATCTGCTTTTGTTCCGGTTGTTTATGGCGTTGGGTCTTGAGAAGGAAGGGGAAATCCTACAATCACGCTATCAACATCCTACCAAAATGCTCTCGCATGTAGTATTTACGGGCACATGCTGCTACTATACTCGAACAACGTAGGCACAAGGCATACAGAGAGGGCGCCCACTCTCGAAATTCGGTCGTAAAACGTAGAGCCTCGTTGTCTACTCACGACAGCTCATAAATTTGACCAAAAAAAGAAGCGTTCAGGGCTGGGCGCCAAAATAACGCCCATACCATAGAAGTAGTAATAGTAGCCAAGGGCTGCGCACATTGATGGCAACCAAAAATAAGAAACGAAGGCTCCACGCCAAAATTGGCCCCTCTTGGTGTTTTCGCGGGCGCCTCCGGTACATACATATATACCTGGTACCTGGCATATATGCATAAATCACCCCCAGTTATGTTTGCTTATTCGGCCTGGTGTGCAGGCAGGCCATCGAATCAGTTGTCACTTCGCGCGACCCCACCCCTAGACTGTGCGTCGTGAAGATACGTGGTGTGTCATGATATCGTCGTGCCCCCTCCATTGTTGGGGAGGCGTTGCTGTTTATGATCCCTGCTCGAAGAGGAATGCTTGCCCTCTCGCTCAGAAGCTCCGGAGAGGAGAGAACCGCCAATATCAACCCAAGAATTGTGAGTGATCGAAAGTAACCTGAGAGTGTGAACCTGAACAGTTGTCGGGCTTGCCCCATACTACCTATACAGGGTCACGCCTCCACAACAATAGAGCGGAAACGGGAAACGGGGATATCAATAACTAGGCAGGTGTGTATGTACAGGGAGAACGATGGGGGCTCAACCCCCTTTATGCTTCAAGGACAGGCGTGAACACCGCCTCACTTTTCAACTCATCGTGAGACGCATCCATGCCCGCATCATTCGGACTGTATGCTGTGTAGGTATCCTGATGCGCTTTCAAACTTGGATGTCAGCCATGCGCAGTGAGTGGTACAACAGTAACAGCAGTATTAATAGTAGGGTTTGACTGCATTCAGTGGCCGGTGTGCGCCCCCTAAGGCCATTGTTGGACGTGCTCTCGTCTTCCGAGCCAAGTCCATGATTAGCTCACCCTTTTCTTCTTCGAGGGGTATGCATATACAAGACATATACATGCAATGCATACATGCAATACATGCAACCGATGCATGCGATTTGGCCTGCGGGCACCATCATCGCGCCTCGAAGCACCGTTGAAATTCGATAATTCCTGTCTATGACGCTCGCCTGTGTCTCGAAGAACCGTTGAAAGCCGATAACTCCTATACACGTTACCACCGCGTGGAATGGACTGACGCAACTATTACGGGGGGCCATAGTTAACAGGACCAAATATTGTTAATAAAAATGGTTAAACATATAGGTTTTTATGTATAATATAGGTCCTGTTAACTATGGTCCCCCGTAATAGTACACCGCCTTCCTCGGCACACAAACACAGTTAAAAATAAGCGCACTTTTAGGCCAGCCGACTGGCCCCGCTGCTCGAGCCTAGGGTACCAACACGCGGTCGGGGAGGTGGGCACTGCGGCGGCTACGGCTACGCCACCACACAATCAACAACCCACAGAAAAAGGTCTCGTCCTCAATGTTTAGCTCCCATAGAGAAAGAGGGAAAGAGGTTTCGTGCCCGCAGTTTTTTTATTGGTCAATTTTCAGGTTAGAAAAGGTTATTGGTGGAAAATCCTTAGCGAGAAAGAGATTTCGTGCCCGCAGTGTTCTGATTGGTCAAATTTTCAGATTGGAAAAGGTTATGGGAGGAAAATCCTAGGCCAATACTTTTTGAGAAAAATATATCGTGCCCGCAGTTTTCTGATTGGTCAATTTTTCAGATTGGAAAAGGTTTTTGGTGGAAAATCTTTAGGCGATTCTTGTTGAGAGAAAGAAATTTCGTGCCCGCAGTTTTCTGATTGGTCATTTTTTTTCAGGTTAGAAAAGGTTGTTGGTGGAAAATCCATAGAGAGAAAGAGATTTCGTGCCAGCAGTTTTCTGATTGGTCAACTTTTCAGGTTGGAAAAGGTTATTGGTGGGAAATCCTTGGTCGATACTTGTTGCTGTCATCCCGAATCGTGGGCGTCGTGCACAGTGCGCATGACCCCAGGCAGGAAACCTCTTTTTCTCTGAGTGCTAAACACTGAGGACGAGACTTTTTTGTGGTTAGGACTCAATCATTGGTTAGTTGGCTGAAGCTCTCACGACCGGCCGCGCTCGATTGCCAGCCACACTGTACATAACCCCCCTCCCGGTATACGCTCCGCCTCGAAAGGGATATGTGTGGTCAATGGCCAAATGACTGTAAGGCAAGCAAATAAATGAGTACGTCCCCCCGGCCAATTGCTTCGTCTCGAAAGGGATGCGTGGTCAATGATTACATGACTATGGCAAGCTACGGTTGAGTACCCCCCCCCCCCCCCAAGCCCAAAAAGGGAAGGCTATGAGTACGAACCATCTCAAGGCGAGGTGCGTTTGGTAGAGTATGTCCTCTGCAGTAAGTACCCGAATGACCTACCCGAATATAATCTTCATACCAATGGGTATGTTCACAACATTTCAAGCCTCATCGAGGAGGCCAGCAGCCCCCCGTGGGCGTGCGGGATGCTCGCATGATTTCAGCTAGTTTCGGTTGTCGACAACGCAGGGCAGCAGATCCAACTACAACTACAAAAAGCTGACACTATAACGTCCTTCCAAACTGGACGGAAATATAGAGTTCGGTGGAGTACTAAGATGGGTATATTTTTGTCCTTACATTTCCGTCCATGAGGGTACCTTCGCAAATCAAATTGCTTAGAAAAGGCATATCTCGTGCCGCTCGTGCCCCGATCGAGACCCCATGATGACCGGGCAGCGCCCAGACACGAAGGCGGCCACTCCCGTCCTGCTGTCGTTCTATCTCCACGCTGGTGCCCGGCAAACCGCGCGGCGGCCTGGCTCTCGCCCTCGCCGTGTGTTGTTGTGTTGGCTGTTCCTCTACTTTTTGTCGTTCTGGTTCACTTCACGTCTGAGACTTTGGTTCGTTTTGAGGAAAAAACTATTTTCAGCCAGATAGGCGCCGGCCGCGGGTGACACGTGCGGAGCCGCCCGCCACGAGCGCGTGGTCGTGGCTTGCTTGAGCGTGGACGTTACAACGACGGGATTAAAAAAATCACGTTGCAATATAGCCGAGGTGAAAAAAAAGTGGGGTCAAATAACTGCGGTCAAGAAAAGATGGAGGCTTGTTTTAGCCGAAACAGACACTACCGACCCTAAAGGGATCTACCGGGTATAACTTACAGCATCTCCACCATGCTCGGGTCATGGGGATTATTGATCGGGATGCAAATTCATTTTTGCAGAAGTCAGTTTTCGGGTGAGGTGTGTAGCTCCTTAAGTGAGGGGCCTCAGAAATAATAGGGTGAATCTCTATCGTAGAACGCCTCCATACTCTTCCCCATATATATTACGCAATTCGAGAATTTGATACTATACCCGGGTACGTAGTCGGGTAACTTTAGTTTTAACCCCTACGTATTGTTACTCTCCCTACACTACACACGAAATACACATGCTCGGCATTGAAACCCTCCATTGATCCATCCGATCTAGATCGCCCCTATAGGAGATGTAGGTTAGGGTCGATCTTAACGAGGAGCGTTTTTCAGTTTTTTTCAGTATTTTCCCGACATTTCGGTATTTTCCTATGGGAAAAAACCAAGAAAAAATACCGAATTTTTGGGAAAATACCGAAAAAAAAACTGAAAAATAGCCCTCGTTAAGATTGACCCTTAGGTTGCCGTTGGTTGACACTGACACTGTGAAACATGCCGCTCACTACTTGAGCTAGACATTCAGGGTACCGTTTTGCTTCGTTCTTGGCCGGTCGACCACAGCTGGTGGTCGAGTTATTAATAGCTCATTAGTGCTGGGTAGAGAACCTTTCCTCCGCACAAGGGGAATGGTCGTATCAGGTACCGTTTATGGTATGTCACCCAAGAGGCAGCTACAAAGCACTCCCATTGTTGTCTCTGGAAGTGGCCACACCGAAAATGAAGTTGACCCATTGAAGCCGTCATACATATGTAAGAAAATCAGCCTCACAAGCGGTTGTTAGTACGATGCAGCTCACCCTTCATGCGACTCGCCGGACACCTCACGGCGCTTCGCGCTTGGGGCAAGCAATGTCTGCCTGGCCGGTCAAAACCAGACGTGCTCCGTCCCGGCATTGTAGAGATGCGAGGGTCTATGGTCATACGACTACGGCCATGCATGATACCGAGTACACCCCCCCCTGCTCCGTCTCGAAAGGGAAGCGTGGTCAATGGTCAAATTCCTAACGCAAGCAACATACAAGTACCCCCCCCCCGCCATGCAGGTCTCATTTTTTTCGTTTTCAAGTTTTCGAGCTACAATACGTCGTATTGTCTGTGCGCACAATGCAACCGATGCCGCCGGCCTAGTATTATCGTTGGGACGGACCCCTTTTAAGGGATAGCGATCAAAGCAATGGTTGATGGCTTTGGTGTCTCCAACCATTGAACCGTCTAGGAGCAGCGTTAGCGCCCAGCGGTAGCATGGGTAGGATGATCATGTTGCTTGCGCCCGTGCCTTACGACTCCTTGCATTCAACCATCGTAACTCGGACACCAACCGTTGTATCCTCCCCTCAATGGTTCAGTGGCCGTTCCTGTGTAATATCGCTTCCTTTCGTCCCAGCACACAGGGTTCATGTTTGCGACGCGCCGAGAGACCCACGTAGCAACAGAGTTACTACAGTAGTAGCAACCCCTTTCATTCCCTGCATACCGTATATATAGCCTAGACGCCGACAGTATACGCCCACAGCAGATGAAAAAAAAAGCGTGCGCGACCGTCACGAGAACGATTCCAAGCAGCGACGGCGAGGCAGCGAAAACATACACCCTCTCCCCGCGGACAAGAGATCTTTTGTGAAGATACGTAAGAATAGCAGTAATTCCCCCAAAAAGAAAGGAGGGAAACGGAGATACCATGATACCTTTATTTTCCGCGATACTGGGCATGCTCACGATATACAGCAGTATCGGCCCTCTCGGAATAAAAGAGAAATAAGGAACTGCAGTATGTAGCCAAGAAACTTGAAAAAAATTGAAAACTTATGTAGCCGAGGCCTTCGCCGTCCCTACTCGTAAAACAAATGTAACTAGGCTACCCCCTTCTGGCTTCGTCAGAGGAACGGTGCTTAGTCTAAGCGTCTGATCTCAGGTTTCTCACGAGAGAGGCGATGCTGTAGGCGCCCTTACCCCACCGACAAAAACAATAAAGAAAAAATCTTAGGAAACAGTGCGCGGTCTCCATCACCCCCCCCCCCCCCGCCCCCCCCCCCCCGCGCACAGTAGTAAATTGCATAAAAATCGATCGCGACCTTTACATTGCCGGGTGCAGAGGGAATTTTTAATGAGCGGGGTGGTCATGCGCGGCGAAACCGTCCCGCTCACTAAACACACGCGCGCGCGAAAATTAGAAAAGTGTGGGGCCCCACAGCGTTAGAAGTCACTGCAGAACCTTTTCGCCGCAAATGGGCTCGACCGTCGGTGCGAGGTAAAAAATACCACACGTCGACAAAAACCACAACTCTTCGAAGATAGTGCGCGGCTTCTAACATCCCACGCACAGTCTATGGTATCACCCACAGTGTTCAGTCACCGATAGCCCTGGTTCAAATCGAAACCTGTGGGGCCCTGTCGATATACAGGATCAATAATTCGAGTGCCCTATAGATTGCCACAGCCGAGGCGTCGACATTTACGGGTGCTAGTCGAGGGTATCCCCCCCCCCCCCCCTCCTGAAAACTTTACAAACGTGGTAGCACCGGTTCCCCCAGCTCTCATCCTTCAAGAAAAACAAACAAACAACACGGACGAAAATAACCAGTGAGACCGCTCTACGTAGTCACCGCGAGCGACACCTCCTTCGATAAGCTTATCTGTGCCGCAAGCACGAATCCTACTTTCTTCAACATTCTACGGCTGTCACGGAGTGGCTGTCTGTACCCTACAGCAGTACACCCGTTCGTGTTAACACATATCCCCACCAACATTCCAATAATTTCTTACGATCAACCGCTCATCACGCGAATAAAAGCCCTGAGCTTGTCCATTACTGTACCGCAAAGGGACGGAAGTACGTAAGAACGCAAGAAAGCACAAGCAGCAGCAACCGCACTTCTGACTTGAGAAAAAACTTGGGGCAGGGGCGAAGAGAACCATTACCCTGAACACCGACAGGCGTCACCTAAACAAGCAACAACAGAGACACTAGTTTACTCGCTACAGCAACAGAAAATGGAAATGAAGAGAGCGAAAAGTGCTGCTTGTGGCTTTCATAGTCCGCACAGCGTCGGGCCTTCCCGCAAGAAAACATAATCCAAGAAAAACAGCCCAGAAAATAAAGTCAAAAACCGAGACAATACGAACATGTACTGTGTGTAGCCTATAGCGCTCGCCGTCTAGCAGGAAATTGTGAGAAGTCTCCACGCTTTTTCGCTCCGCCAGCGCGAGGATGTACGAGGATGTTAGCTTAACCCTTTTAGAACTCCAGTCCCGTTTTGGGGACAAGCCACTCAAATTCCAAGTAATTTGTCTCCAATTGTCCCCAAAACGAGACTGCAGTACTAAATAGTTAATATCCATCGTCTGTTCTCACGAGAGGGCCGATAGAGTTGTACTCGGGCACACAGCGACAGTCATGACCCCCCCCTGCAGCAGCCGACGCTTTTCTGCGACCTTCCCTGGCACGCCTACGGCATGCCGACATGCAGTGTGCATCGCCATCGCGTTAAAATAGTGCTGCGCACCAACAGCTACCACTCACTACCGACGATGCCTCCTTATAACCGTCTTCAAACAGCGATACTCGTACTCGTATACACTAGACACCACCGGCTACCACTCACTGATGATGCCACACCAGAACACTGCTCACACCGTACGAGCATATCAGCTCGACTGTACCATCTGCCAGTCGAGATAGGCACCCACACGGGGTAAATTACACAATCAAACCACGAACACACCACAAAACAGCGAAAACGTAAGATAGATAACAGCAGTGCGCTGCAGGCTATGCGCGCCACCACAGCGAGTTTTCTTTTTGTACGACACCGGCCTGTTCCGCAAGCTACGAATACGTTCGGTCCACAGCGACGCACCACCCCCCCCCAGATTCACATACCAGAGTCCAGATTCACATACCAGAGTACGTAAAGTAAGGCATCTATAATGCCTACTACAGCAGCAGAGAAAGACGTTTCGTGCCCAGTTTTCTAGTCTACAGTAGGCGACAATTAAATTACGAGCGAATGCGAGCTTCTATTTTTTTATGACGCCAACAAGATAGGGATCATCCCTTTTGATGTTTTTGGAGCGTACGGTAAACGCCGTACTTAGTTGATTTACCAAAACGTATACCAGTACCGATTTTTGACGTCCCCCCCCCAAAAAAAAAAAAACACAAAACGTTGCGACCAACGCACACAAGTTGGCGACATTCACAACTATCCTGCTGCACGAGCTCCAGCCGCGACAGCTAGAGTACCTTTGCAATGCAATGCCTCTTGCGAGCGCAGCCCATACAAACACGAAGTATAGTATAGCTGACACAAGGGCTGGAAGCTATCTCGTTGCAATACCTCTTGCGAGCGAGCGCAGCCGATGTAAAGACGAGACATAGTGGCCGACAGAAGGACTCGAAGTCGTCCATGCTGTTATGCACCCGGAATTTCTGCGAGTGCTGCTGCCGTTCTACAGTACAGCTTTCGCTACAGAACACCAGCACACCAACGGGGGGTGGACCCATTACTATCACCGACATTCTGCTATCTCTCTGCATTCTCTACGTGGTCTCCTCTGGACACAGCACACACCCAAGCAAAACTACGCGCCTACTCGTAAACAGAACACAAAGCTCGCCCTTTGGAGTAAGTCAAGACAATTCCCCTCTCAAAAAGTCAGCGCGTTTTGGCGACCCGGACAAGAAGGAGCAATCCGGTATATCTACATGTGGTCTATATACCTGCTGACTGTGTGTACGCCGTCAACACGCCTACTCCACGCTCCAGGGCGAAAGCGGGCGACACGACCGTATTACCACGCCTACATAACCCCCCCCTCCCCCTCCCCTCGTAAGAAAGCACAACCGTAAGAACTCTAGCCTATAAAATTCCTAGAAGCAAGAGAGCATGCAGCCTAGTCGCTCGCCGTCTACACCGGAAAGTGTGAGAAATCTCCCCCCCCTATCGGTCCGCCAGCGTAAGGATGTCAGCCTAATCGCACTTGATTTCAGGCTTCGCACGACAAGGCCGCGATACCGTGCCGTCAGCGCTCAATGCCTCGACGCCGCAAAAAAAACGAGAGAGTGGCACATATCCCCGCTCAAACCTTCCACAGCCAAGGTACATGCAGCAGGTGGACAACTAATTGTACTCTGTACGCACAGTACCACCTGCCACAACTTTCAGGCGCTGCTTAACTCTTTTTTCAGGTCTGCAGTTCCGTCTTGGGGGACAAACTACTCAAGAGTTTGACTGGATGTGCCCAAAACGGGGCTGCAGTCCTAACAGTCCTATTAATAACAGGGTTTTAAGACGTATTTTGGAAAAGGGCGGCGCTCGTGCTTTTGAATGCCAAACGGAAGATGCTTTGAAACATGTTTTTTTCTAGAAAAAGTAAAGCCAACCGAGAACGAGCACCACCGACGCGATCAAGACGGCCAAGGACGTCTTCGGGTACACAAAGAAGGCTACCATCAAGAGCGAAAAAAGAGGCGCCGCCAATATAGCTGCAGCGATCACGTTGTCGTTCCATTTTAACGACACCATGGTAGTGCGCTTCTTCTTCTTCTTCTTCGACCTCCCCCCTCCCCCCTCCCCCCCCCCCCCCGTCCCCCTCCCCCCACCCCCCCCCCCTCCGCTGTGCCGATGCTGCTGTGCCAACTTACTGGGGAGATGAGGCCGCCGTCAAAAGGTTGGAGCTCGAATGCTGGGCACTCGCTCGTACTGTAGCTGCTCGGACCAACAGAGAATTGTGGACGCGAGTCGGCGAGGGACGAAAGTGCTGAGTGAGTCCTCCTCGTCCTCGAGATAAACATGCTAAAGGTTATTACTGCTGTGGGGAGGGGAGAGAAAAACCAGCCTACCACTGCCGTACACACTCCTGGATCTGAGTTACGACTACCAGTAGGAGGGGAACCACGATAGAGGTGGCACATATTCCACTTTTTTTTTTTTCTGGATGACGAGACTCCTTAACCCAAAACAGTCGGAATGTCAAAAATCTTGTTTCGAAAAATAACGTTCTTGTATACTTGTTTGGGCCATGAGATTATTCGTCGGGATGCAATTTGATTTTTGCTGAAGTCAGTTTTCGGGTGCCTTACTAGTACGGGACACCACAGTTAATAGGACCTACGGTACACACAAAAACCTACATATTTTGCTGTTTTTACCATCACTAGTTGGTCCTATTTACTATGGTCCCCCGCAATAATAGTACGGAGCTTCTTGAGTGAGGAGCCTTAAAAAATTTAGGGTGACCCTCCATAGTAGAACGCCTTAGGGAGCAGGAGCAGCAAGGACGAAGTTATCAAATGGGACGCCACGAGAAAAAAAAAAAAAGAGGAGCGTAGCAGGCGGTATTGGCCGGCCTTTTCCCATCTCATTTTATGCGAAACTTCGAACCATTTTTTTTTTGTGGTGCTTCTTCATTGCGGAACGGAGACCTGTCGTTGATGCCGTTAGGATTGGTTCGGGTCGGAGGCGGATACATATGGGCATTTTCGGGGAACCCGGGCGACGTTTAGGCCGAAAATTCTGGGAAACAAAAAAACGAAAACAAATATGACCACAGAGGATGTGCGCCTGCGCAAGGAAGAACGCTGTGAATCACGTGTCAAAACCTATTCCAGATTTTGAAAAACAACAAAAATATGAGGTGGGTAAGGGATAGGGTTCAGTGTCCCTCGTCGAAATGCGCGCCGTAAGCGCGCCATATGTATAGATAGACAGCGAATTAGGCGACATAGTGAGGACATCGGCCGTCCAGTAGTGCCTCAAGGAATGTTCACACCAAAGGCATTAGCACCGTCATCCGTCCTCCTTTTCCACTGCCTAGCTCAGCAGAGCTTACCACTTACCAGGGTATTCGATAAAATAGTTGAGGTACACTGTGTACGAGACAAGGGGGATGGCGCTAACCAAAAATGATTGATTGAGTCTGATTGGGTCTGATTGAGACTTGCCTTGGCGATGAGAATGATGACCTAAATCACCATGCTTCGGTTTTCAAGGGCGAGGCGGTCTTTAATAATATTATTCCCCCTGTTTTTTCATGTAACCAGCAAATGTTGTTTCGGACACAAACAAAGCGAATCTTCATACCGCCGGAGGCCGTGACCAATCAGATTACGACTTGATACAAATACTTGCTGATTTTCAGCTCAGTATGTATCGCACTACAGTAGTTGTAACCAGACGACCAGGTCACACGCGCGACATTTCAGCCGACAAGGCGGGAATTTTGTTGTGATCTCGCCCAGCGGCACCATGGCAGCGGTCGAAAGCGCGAGCGTCATCAGCGTCCATATACAACTCCTCTGAAATAATTGTGCTTTTGAGCGTTTTGTGTCGAAAGTTTTGGAGATGGGCTACGAAATAGTGTCCGACGCGCCTATATGCGTTCGACCTTCTGCAGCCCTCGGAATGCAGGGTATATTGGAGAAGTCGGTGCGCTCGACAGACCAAGTCGTACCAAATGGGTTCATCGCGAAGGCTCACTGAGATCGTGGAGATCGCGCGGTCCGCGTGCTGCTCACACGGGCCTGTGTGGCAGGGAGTTATGACCTGATTGAGTGGCGTTTCTTAGAAAGTGAAAAAGTAAACGTTATGTAGTCCTGGAGGATGCCACAATGACCCGATCTCACGGCAGCTTCCACACCGTGGGAAGCTAAAGCCTGCAGATTCCCGCGACACCGCTCGCGATCGGACAAGTGGTCTGTGGGGGGGTCGGGGTGCTTAAAACGACTACGATAGGGGTACTGGTAGCACTTTTTGTTAGAATGTACGATAGAGGAACTGTCTATTGTTCTGATCTTGACGGATCACTAGGTGCCACCAAGCCACCTGCGTGTTTCTCCAAGAGAGATCCACACGTGTTTCTCCGCGAGAGATTCACATCATTATTATTCCATCTCTTTTCGCCGTCCAAGGCAAATCTTTTCTGATCGACTGGGCTCCTTACCCAATATCGCCGGAATACCATTAGCGTCTTACCTGTACAAGATTTTTCGCGATATATATATACCTAGGCTTTGGGACTGCTCGTTTTATCGAAATCAGTTCACGGGTGAGGCAAGGAGCTCCTACAAAATAATCACGTCAGGATGCTCAGTAAATGCAAGTGGTAGGACCGTTTCCGCAGCATGCCTCTACAGCAGCATTGGCGGTTTCAAGAAGCTGATGCCAGTGGCGAAAGCTTGGTCGGACGTGTGACAAGAGAGTAGGTTTCTTCCTCTCGTTCTGTCACATCGATGGTCCTTCTGTGGGCCGGCACCATCCGGAGTGCGTGCAACTCCTCTTCTATTGCTGTAGGAAGCTGACCTTCTGGAAAAAAGGCTGTCCGATGTCCTGGTTCAGCGCATTGGATGGTTTGGTCTGGCGTCACTTTTTTTACCATCAGGCACTCAAACGCAGAGAAAGAGACCAAGCAAGACAAAAAAAAAGCGGAGGAAAGGAACGCGTCAAAAGAACCAACAGCCGGGGGGTGGCGGAAACTTCCAAGAAGCTTCCTCTCTCCTTTGAGGCCTGGTCATCCCTTGATAAGTGATTATTTACGGAGTTTTTGTGCTTGGCGCCAAAAGTTGACCCCCCGATCCGATCCGACCGAATTGCTGTGCTCGGTAAGACTCTAGGTTTAGGGCCGGTCCTGACGAACCGAATTGCTGTGCTTGGTAAGACTCTAGGTTTAGGGCCGGTCCTGACGAACGAAAAAAAAAACATAATTCGTGACTTCATGGCATGACAAAATATGACGACCCGTGACATTTCAATTCTAACGATAGAAGCGGAAAAATGTAACGTTTCGTGATATTTTCAAATTGTAAAAAAGTCCGACATTGCAAATCCAACGGTTCTAGCGGGTGGGATAAACTCTCGCCGGTGGGTCACGGGCCGGGCCCGGCCCGTGATATATCGGAGTCACGGGCCGAAGCCTGACCCAGCCTGCGAGATTCCATTTCTCACCCGCCTTCGGCCAAGCTCGACCCGCGAGATTCCAATCTCACAGGTCGCCTGCCCGGCCTTGCCTGTAGGATTCTCAGATTAGTTTCGCTCTTTCATTGAGCTGTGGCTCCTCCTCCTCCTCTTCGAGATTTCGAGGCCCAAACGAGCTCGTTAGCCCGCGCCCAACGGTGTCTTCGGTCAGCCGTCCGTTGTCCTCAGGCGGCGTGCGAAGCGGAGTCTGCCATGCCCCTACACCGGCCTACGGATACCGTTGGTGCGCGAGGGCTTGCGTAGTGCTTTGATCAGGCGTATTTCGAGCCACGACAAAAAGTCACCAATCGTGACTATTGTTTTTTTTTTTTGTAGGGAAAAAGCTAAAACAAATTGGCGTCATGAATCGCGAGAGGTTTTCGCCGTGACTCATGAAAAAAGAAAACACGAGTCATGACAAAAATGTCACGAATAATGGTGTTTTTTTTGTCCATTAGAAATGGCCCTGATTCGACTGGCTTGGATGCTGTGTCTGGAGGAACCCCACTGTACAGGTAGGTTGGTTCGGTCCGCTCGGAATGCGGTGGCTTGGAAATACTTCTAGGTTGACTGAACCGCATAAAATATACCCCTTCGCTAACTATTCCGGGGGGGCATAGTTAATAGGACCTATGGTACACACAAAACCTATATATTTACCTATTTTTACTAACAATATGTGGTCCTATCTACTATGGCCCCCCGTAATAGGGTGAGTAACTAACTACGGTACCTTAAGACGATTCACTATCAGCAGGTGATCACTCCTGCTCCTCTCTCCTCCCGAAAACGCCTTTGGTGGGTTTCCGTACTATAAAATGACGTGTTTCTTGGACCTACCTAATAGAAACACGAAGGACTGGCGATTAGCGTTTGTACCGGCTAGTCGCTGGTGTGCACGCTTGGACCCGATTGCGGATGGCCAGACAATGGACGGCCAGTGTCTTGAGGTAAGCGCGAAGTCACGTTGAGGTGGACTTGTACGAGAAGCTTCAATAGAAGGGGAGACGATGGGACGGTGTGGAGACCCCAAAAGCCACAATGGTGTTAGGATGGTCACCAGCTGATGATGAGCTGGTATCTACGAGATGAAGGAGCGAGTTCGTGTGGGGCGCGGTTGCCCCGTGTGCTCGTATCTAAGAAAATACGAGGTATGGTATGACCCGTAAATATCATCCTATATACGTAATCATATCCATGATGACTCTACTCTAAAAAATACATTTCCCCGACAGCCTCCCCTGGTGAAATTGCAATACATATTTTTCTTGTTTCGCTCATCTATTTTCTCGTCTTTAATATGCTTTTTTACATCAGTAAAAAATAGCAACAGCGGTACCTACTAAGATAGATTTTCACAAACCGGAACGAAAATAAGCATGCCTCTACGATCTAAACCCCTCCCCACAACCCCCCCCCCCCCCCCGACCCATACGTAATGCTTCAGCAATGTCCCACCTCCGGCAATGTATCGTACACCTTCCATTCCGACTTGAATCGAATATACCGCAGTAGGAGTAGTCCCTCTTGTATCACTCTTAAGCAACAGAACTCCCGCTTTTCCTTTTAATACGAGTAGCACTTTTCCCCCCTCGGCAAACCCTCGTTTATCCTTCGCCTCGTCAACGTGCCAACGATTCAACACCTCTTCACAAACCCCAGATTTCCTCCGTTCAATCTTCTACCTTGATGCGTAGGCACTCGAGAAATCTAAGATTCCAGAAAATCGGGTTTATGGGGGGCCGACTTATCAAGGATTTTTTTTTGTCACTTGAATGAAAAAAAGTGAAATTATATTTTATTCGAATGCCATTTCGGCGGAAACGCGTGTGTGAGCTTATTAGGTGCTATCGAGGAATTACGTATATTGCGTTGAAATAATCGAATGACGCACAAGGGCCAACGAAAAGCCGTGGGCAACCAACGAGGCGAGCGACGGTCCTTGCCCTTCCCGGGGCCCCGCGGCCAGCGCCTGAGAGGTTATCGCTCTTAGGGCGTCCTGGGTGACTGGCGCAGCCCCGAAGCCCCACGCGGGCAGCAGCGACGGATATACAGCGATCAGAGGGTCTGAGCGAAGTCGCGACCTGGTCGGTGCTCGTGTGGTTTTGGAGGTAAAAAAGGATGACAAACTGGGTTTGCGACGGCCTTGTGACTTGTGTAGGCGCCGCGGGTGGTCTACTCTGTGCGAGGGGCCGTTAGACCCCGCGCTGCGGCTACCCCGGGGGCCCTGCCTCTCGGGAAATTATGGGTCTCGACTCTGAAGCAGTCGACGACACGGCTCAAGTTTGCGTGGCTTGCGTCGATTTCGTGGAAGATGCCACGTCGAGTTGGACAAACTCCCCTATAACCGAAAAACACGAAGAGCAAAAGAGGTAATAAAATAAATCTTTGTTAAATATGATGTTTTCGAGTTTCACTCGAACATGCCTGTGTGGTGATTCACTTTTCTTCGATCAACCAGATGCAAATAAAGTCAAACGGAAGAGTTAATTTTGAAATTCAATCGAAAAAAAATCCTCGTTAACTTCGGCCCTAAATACCACGTACCTGAATACCCGGTACAAAACTATTAATAGTAATATTCTTATCCTCTATTCTAGAGACTGTCAAGGCTGACTTTGATTTAGTTCAGTGGGGTCGATACCTATCGTCAATATACAAATCGTCAGCGCAGCCAGCGGCTAGGCTGATGCAATTGGCGCCAACAAGTCCGTCACAGCCGACGTACGCCTTGGCGCATGGTCGGGGGAGTTCGGACCCCGCGCCAACGTCCGAAGAACCCGCTATCGCCACCACCACCACCACCATCACAGCCGCTAGCAGGAAGAGGGAGGCCCCAGCAGGAGACGTCGGGACCGTACTGCGTGTGCTACGAGGCGTTGGTGGCTCCGACGGTATATCTAGGAAGCTGGCCCCACCGACTTCACCTGCCGTGCTATGCCGCACTTCGAGTCAGCGTAGCGGCCGACCTGTCTTGCCCGGCGTGTCGGGCGATCGTAACAGTTGGAGAAGCAGACGGGATAGCGTCCCGTCAGCACAGCGACAAGATTATGGCAGAGGCCCTAGCGATCGCGCGGCAGGAGAACCCGGCAGAGGGAGGCCGGGGGGGCATCCACAAGGGCCACAGGGAGCGAGAGGGGCGAACGATTGATATGCAGCATTTTGCCATGGATTGGTTGAGAAGACTAAACTCGTGCAAGTGTCCTGCTCGTGCGACGTGCATCGCCGCTGCGCTCCAGGCTTTCGCGAGGACGCAATCCCCCGAACTAGATTCGTCGGCGGGGCACGCCAAGCCTCGTGCCCGCACCCCCGCCCTACACGAGGTTCAACAAGAGGTGGACACACACCCCCTTCTGCCGCAGGTGCGCGCCTATTGGCCGGCCGGCGGGCACGCAGGACAAAGGCGCTACTATAAACAAGGTCGACGCAGCCGAGATTCGCCTTCGGAGCAGGACCCACATAGTGCCGGGAAGGGTGGACCCCACGCGGAGTGCCGCAGAGTGAGACGAGGAGAACCCCTCTTGGTGATGGCGTGACACGATTCCATAACCGCATGCGCCGTGTGTGGGGTCTTGCGACAGGCCAGTGGAGGACGACGCGAGGTTATCATCCTCCGATGAGTCACCCCACCGTAGGGGTTGCACTTTTTGGCCCAAAGGTTTCTGTTTCTGACCGATTGAGTTCCCTTAGTGAGGAACAGGAGATAGGATGAGAAAAATTACTCGCATATTCGTTTTAGGACTACCCCATACAAGTGCCGATCGGGCGGCGCGAACAAATTTCTTCCGAGTATTGTATCGAGTGAGATGTTGAGCCCCTAATGGGAGGGGCTCAGGAACTTCTGTTGCACCCCTACCGTGAGATGGCTCCGGATTGGCTCGTTCACGGGAGATGTGCCGTGTGAAGCGCAACGTGAGCAGCCAGCAGGGGAGACGACCGGTTCGGATTGGCCATGAGAGTAGAGAGTAGAGACAGGACCGCCGCGATAGAGAAATTTCCTCCTCGAGTAAACACTGCGGAGGGTCCATCTAAGGTAAGGCCGCGCTAGCGATCGGGGGGGGCTATCAACAACGCCAGTTGGATCTACCCTTGATGATCTGTGAATTCAGGCGCGGAGGAGGTCGCAAACCAGGGTGGAGGCCGCCAGCAAGTGCAAGAGGGAAACGGAGACAACGCCGAAGCATCGAGCACCTATTGCGGCCATATTCTGGATGACTCTGCTGGAGAGTCGGGGGGCTTGTGCGCGCACGCTTCGTGCCCGGCCCGGGCGGATCGCATCGCGAGGGGACATGTCGACCCGAGGTTCTGCGTGGTGTGCCAGTCGGCGTAGCCCGCGGGAAGCCGGCCTCCCCGTCCGGCGGAACTTGCTAGAGGGCTGCCCATGTCCAGGCCGGGGGGGGGGGGGGGGGGGGTAGACGCCGGCGAGGAGCGCCCTGCAATTCGCCGTCTTCCTCGAACCTCGGCACGGAGTCAGCGAGTTAGGCAGCGACAGGCGTTCACAGCACGTTCGCCTGAGGTGGGTGCCCTAGAGAAGGGCCACACCTCTCCGTTCGTCAGTACTCCGTTTTCAGTGATGCGCTCGATCTACCTCGTGGGGCTTACCTCGATTTCTCCCGCACAACGGAATGGGAAGCGGCTGCCGCCCGCTTCCGCGCGCTGTTCGCCGCGTACGAGCGGCATCCGACCCAACGACATGGTATTCCGACTTCCAAACCGGAGGCTGTACATTGGACTTCACGCCCAGACGTACTTGGCGGGCCTTGACGCCGAACGGGAGGAACGACTTGTGAGGTGGATCCTCGGTGTCCAAAGCGCACTGGAGGCAGGTGACGCGCTGTCTCCTTTTCCGACGGTAGCGGTGGCCACACCGGAGGGAACGAGCCCGGCACGGGGGGATGACCGGTTGGCAAGGAGGAAGCTTGAACAGGGAGGCGCTGCTCTGGGTTCCACAGAAAGCCGTCAGGAGGAAGCTTGAACAGGGAGGCGCTGCTCTGGGTTCCACAGAAAGCCGTCAGACTACGAGGGGCAGGGACACAAGCCTAGGAGTTATCTGTACCCATCGCGGTGAGGCTCCAGATAACTCAGGTGGGAATTTGAAGGTCGGCTATCTGTGGGCGACCATTATCTGCGCTCGCGGAGGGTTTGTGCACTCCGCCTGCATGCTGAACCGTGCGGAACGCCTCGCGGGCGGACACACCGACTCGCGGTCATGCGCTGAGTGTCGCCCTGAACGGCCGGTAAGAACCCGGCCTCCCCAACCGGCAGAGTTAAGTTGCCTGAGGATCTTCCCAGACGACGGTCGGGGGGAAGATGGCCGGCGGTGGGAGGTACCCTGCAGTTCACCGAGCTTCTTGAGGAGGGCGCCCACCGGCTGGTACCGGCCTGTTGTAAGACTACCGGTTCTTACCACATGTTCGAGCACATGGTAAGGACCCATGGAAGAAGCCCTACCTCCTCGTTCCTGCTGTGCCCCCGGTTCGGCGATGCCCTGGGCATGCCTCGAGAGGCTTACGTCGATTCCCCCCGCGCGAGGGAATGGGAAGCGGCCGCCGCCGCCGTCTACCGTGAGCGTTTCACCACGTACGCCATCCGACCGCAGGATATCTTGCTCCGACTCCCTGATCGGAGGATCTACATCTTACGTCAAGTCCAAGAGTTTCTGGCGGACCTCCACGCCGAATGGGAGGAACGCCAGACTAGGTGGACCCTCGGGGCCCGAAATTCATTGGAGGCAGGTGACATGCTGCCTCCTTTTCCGGCGGCCGGTGGAAGACACGCTAGAGTGGACAGGTCAGGCGCCGGAGAGCGAGCCGTTAATAAGGGGGCGGATCGATCACGGTGGCACTGCTGGAGATGCCAAGGAGAACCGCCAGGCCGCGGGGAACAGGGATGCTACGTCAGCGGGACAAGTGGGGACCCCGTGGACGACACCCAGCACCGCCACTGCAACGCCCGTGGGAGCAACGTATATACCTAGCTGCGAGGGAGACAGCCCCAAGAGGGAGATGAGGCCGACCGAGAGGACCTGGGAGAGGACCAAGAGCAGCCAGTGCGGACAGAGGGGACAGAAGAGATGGCACGAGCAGAAAGCGATGCCCTAGGCCAGGGGGCAGCGAGCCTCCCCCGTCCTAGGGTGGCCAAACGAGGAAGAGCGGTGGAAATCAGAGCTCCATAGTGGGAGTCTAGGCTTCTCCTCCGGAGATCCAGGGGACGGTCAAGCGCCTGTGCGCCCCACACGTGCTCCCACGGAAGGTTTGTTCACGCCCGCCACGTGTGGGACCGCGCCGAACGCCTAGCGAACGGCCATGTTGACCCGCACACCCTGGGCCACGCGCCGCTCTCAATGGCCGTCATGGCCGTCAAGAAGCCGACCTCTCCAGCTGCCAGAGCTGGTTCAGTGGTTGCTCAGGTCCCAGCCGGGGGGAAGGTGGCCGTCAGTGGGGAATACCCTACAGTTCGCCGAATTTCTTCGAGAAGGTGTCGCCCGGGTGGACCCAGCCAATGACGTTACGACCGGCTCCCACAACACGTTCGAGCTGACGGGGAAAGCCCACGGGAGGAGTCCAACCTCCTCGTTCCTCTTATGCTCGCTGTTCAGCGACGCTCTGGGCCCCCACCTTCGCCGACGTACCTCGATTTCCCCCGCTCGAAGGAATGGGAAGAAGCGGTCGAACGTTTTCGTGCGTTGTTCGCGGCTCACAGCCTTCGATATCCGACCGCAGGACGTCTTGCTCCGGTTTCTATACCTTGCCGCAGGCTCTACGTTACTGCCTCCGTTTGCGGCAGAGGGGGTGACGCCACCGGAAGGAAAAACTCCGGCATCGGAGAGAGACACGCGGGTGAGGGGACCGATGGAGCCCTGAGACGCTGCTGGTCGAGCCGCGGAGAACCCCCACATCGCCGAAGGCAGGGATGCTACTCCACCGGGACGATCGGGATTTTCTGTGGCACAGCCCAGCGCCGCCTCGACAACACCTGGAGCGACTCCGTCTATGCCTATTGGCACGGAAGGGGAGGCGCCGGCTACAAGAGGCAGAAGAGGCCGACCACACGGATCTGGGAGGGGATCACGAGCGACCAGTACTGCAAGAGGGGCCGCCACGAGCCAGGGACGAATTCCTCGGCCCGGGGGCAGCGAGCCGCCACCAGCCCTCGGCCAGAGGGGAGGCAACGATAGGGACCGCGAACTTACCAGGGAAGGAGGAGGAAGCGAGGGAATATGTGCTGCATTAGGGAGCGGATGGCGACTTCGCGCATCCACGGGCGACAACTAAGAAGACGCAACCTGCGCGGGTTGTTGGGCGACAGTGGCTCGGGGACAGCGATCTGTGGGGCGACCTTGTAGACACCGGCATGTTATGCATGCTCGGTGCGTGGTACATGCAGTCAGGAGAGCGGGGGCGCAGACATCGCTTTGGCGGCGCTAGAGGTTGCACAGTTCGCCATGGGACACGGGAAGCACTAAAGGTGGTACTTCAGGACGGGACGACCCTGGGCTGCACGCTAGAGCAGTGGGACTAAGGGGGATACCCGACGATGGCGAGGATGGGCGGCTTCATAAGCTCTGTTATCCCTGGGACCAAAAGGCGCTGGGAATAGCAGGCCCACTCGATGACTTTCTCCTAGAGGACCTCGAGCAAGATTTTCTCACGGTGGTCCAAGTGACGCCAAGGCTAGCTACTGCCCACGCCTGACTGTTCACCCACGTGCTTGGCCTCCCCGACCACGCCCTTGGACAGCATCACCAGAACAGAGAATCGGGGAAGCCCAACTCGCTCCTGAGGGCCATTAAACTATGGTATATCTTGCCGGTTCTGCTGCACTCACAGGACGGACGAGTGAAGCGGTGTGTGGGGCTTGGGTAAGTTGAATGAGGTGATCATACCCTGTTGATCCCATGGCTGATGGGATACATCCGTCGGGCATCGGCAAGGCGTAGTAACCCAGCCTACGAGGCGTTCTACGATAGAGGTTCACCCTGAATTTTCAGGCTCCTCACTTGAGGAGCTCCATACCCCACCCGAAAACTGACTTCGGCAAACATCCAATTGCATCCCGATGAATAACCCCGTGGCCCAAGTACACAAGAAAGTCATATTTCGAATCAAGATTGGCATTGCGACGATTTTGGGTTAAGAAACCCCGTCATTCAGAAAACATTTTTAGCGGAAATGCGCTACCTCTATCGTAGAACGCGTCCTAAGAAGCGACGGACGAAGCGAAGTTCAAGAGAGCATAGCCAGCATACCGCCATCCCGGGGGGTGTGACTGCAGCAGCACGCAGCCTTCTCGTCGAAACATGAGCGCGCGATAGCGAGGCGACCCGGGAGCTGGTCAAGACGAAAATCATCGACGAAGATTCGGGCTCTGTCTCCGAGGCACCAAGGGCAGCAAGCGCCTCCATGAGAAAGGGGGGGGGGGCGTACTCATTTGTTGCTCGCCTTAGTCATTTGGTCATTCGACCACGCATCTCTTTCGAGACGGAGCACCGGTGTGGAGGAAGGGAAGGGAGCGGCCCCAAGTGGCGCCCAGGGGAAAGGTTTGACCCTCAAGTCGCCCTCGAGGTGATCAACCCTCTGAACGCGCTGTCTGGCGCAAGAAGCGACGGCTGCGCTTTTCACACTCACCGTCAACCATTGGAACTGACTTCGGGCGAGAGAAATTAGGCGCTGGTATTGGGACCCGGAGGAAAATCGCCTACAACCCAAGAGCCTTCCCGCCAGAGTTTTTGAAGCTCTTCCGGCTACCCAACCTCACTGCCCTGGTGGGGAAATGCCGCCCCGTATGACTAGCAATGGCGGGGAGATGCCTCCTTGCAGCCGAGACTATGCGGCGGTGGCGGCCGCGACTGGAGAAGATCAACCGCGAGGCAAGACCGTTCGGGGTGGGAGTACCATGGGGGATGGAGCAGGTTGTAGCTCTACGCGCCCGAGTGCACCACGTGGCGGAAAACTGGCTTACCCTCACAGACTGCTCCAACGCTTTCAGCACACACGGTCAAGCGGGCGGCGTTGCTCGCGGAGGCGGCCACCTGCGTGCCGGCACTCACGCCGTTTGTTACGGCGAGAGATCTGCAGCCGTGTTTTTCCAGACGGACTCGGGCGAAAGGCGAAATATCGACCGCTCCAGAGGAGTGCAACATAGGGACACCATGGGACCAGCGTTGTTCTGCATGCTACTCTTGCCGGTGCTTTAGCGGCCCCGAGAGGAGTTCGAATCGAGAGGCGTCGTGGAGTTCGCCTACTTGGACGACATCAGGATCGGTATGGTGGAGGTTACAGGCGACGCTGTGGGGGTTGTGTGCTTTTTCCTCCAGCGAGAGCTGGCCAACATCGACATCGCCATAAATACGAGAATAACGGCCGCCTTACCCCCGAAGGGACACACACCCACGCCGGAATAAATTACCCTTCTTGTGGACGCACTAACTTCCGCCCGGCGGGTCGGGGTAGGGTGGAGGTGATTGGAGTGCCCATCGGCACCGGCCCATACGCGATGGAGAGCGCGACGGAGATCGCCGAGGTTTTGCGGAGCGGAACAACTCACGCGGATGCTACCCCACACGCCAGAAAAACAGGCAGCCAACCTGATTGCCAGCGAACAACCTACATCCAGCGGGTGATGGACCCAGAGTTGTCCCTGCCGGCATGCCCGAAGAGAGACAACAGCGCGATGTGAATTTTCGAGAACCTGCTCGATCTCCCGGAGGCAGCAGAAGAGTCGTTGTTCTTGGAGGACGGGTGTCCGACGAGTCAATTGGCGTTGCTGCCCCACCAGCGTGTGGGCAGGCAAGCCTGTCCACGGTGGCTAGAGGGTGCAGGCTTTCATCGGCTGAAGCATGGAAGATGTTGTCAGCATCCATCGGGAGCATGGTGGCAACTGTACGAAAGTTCTTGCTGATCTCTTCGACGCTATCCTCGTTGGCCCCTTTTAGAGGAAGGAGCATCAAGGACCTTCGCGAGGCGCACAGGGTCTCGGTGGAAGCCATGGCAAACATCGTGCCGGAAAGCTGGCGGGACAGAGTCTTCCGAGCAGGGGAACAAGGCGCCTCAGGACAGTCGATATCGGAAGTACTGCCGCCAGCACACGACGAGACAACAAGCTCCAGCAGAACCCGGTACAAATCGGGGAAACTGGTGAATCGAGAAAGTTTTGTGAAAAGGCACATCGCTTCTTTGAAACAACTCCCCGAGACGACACCCCCGCGGGGGACGGGAGACCTGCACGGAGGGGAGACGGGAGGTTTCGCCAGGGCCCGGCGAAGAAGCCAGTCGTACCTCCGCCTTCTTTAGAGCGAGACCTGCCGACTCCGACTCGTCAAGGGTCATCCTAACGTCGGAGTTCATGTCCGTCGGACGGCATTGTCTGGGGATGGAGGAATTCCTGGCGACGAGATGCCCCTATTGCGCTTCAACGGACGCGAATACGCATCATAAGTGAACGTGCCATCGATCGGGCGCGCAGGTCAACCAGCACCAGTCCTTGGTACCCCCGCTCTCCCATACATTTGAACGTATGCCGATCTGCCACCAGATGAAAAGCAGAGCTCCCTTCAATGCCGACAGAAACCTCTGAACGGACCTCGTGATCGAGAGGGGAGGCCTCCGAGATGCTTCGGCATCAGAGTATCGTAACAAAGCGATACTCCCGGACCGTCACGTACGCAGGCCCACAAGCGGTGCGCCACATGCATGCGTGCAGGGAGCGACGACCGAGAGGGTTGCCTGCTTCCAAATCTGAAACGCGCAAGCGCAGACACTACGTTCTGTCGGGGCAAGCGTCCTTCGACGAGCTCAGCTGTAAAGACGCCGCTCTCGCGGGTGAAAAGCTTTGGGCGCCTAGGGAAGGAAGGCAGCGACCTGATCAATCAGGTGGCGGCAAGCATTGTCGGAGGGACGGACGGATCGGCCTTGGCGAGGATGGCCTCTGCAAATATCGGTTGTTCCAAGTAATCTCTGTGATTACCCAGGTCGTAGGTTGGTGGGATCGACAGCTGTCACTGATGACTGTCTCTTGCAGCAGTGCATTTCCTTACCGTGAGGGAAACACGTACATCTGACGCGTTCTACGATAGAGGTAGCACATTTACGCTAAAATGTTTTCTGAATGGCGGGGATTTTTTAACCCAAAATCGTCGGAATGGAAATCTCGTTTCGAAAACTGACGTTTTGGTATTCTTGGGCCATGGGATTGTTCATCGGATGCAATTTGATTTATGCTGAAGCCAGTCTTCGGGTGAGGCATTGAGTTCCTTAAATGAGGAACCTCAGAAAATTTAGGGTGAGCCTCTATCGTAGAACACCTCATCTCTTGAAAATTTAGAAGACAACAATTTTGATTATCGTTCTTATCGGGAAGGCAAAACAAAAAGACACATTAATAGGAACACTGGAACTTGAAACTGCTGGAATGGGATGGTATGGTCCATGCCCCCCAAGAAAATCTGCCTCCGATTAGAGCTGATTTGTTATCGATTATGTTCACTGTGATTCCAAGCGCTCCCGCCGGGTCACCCTGTCCATTTGGCTTTGAAGAGGAAGAAGTCTAAAAAAATCCACACATTGAATCTCGAGTACTACGGAGGACCCTAGCAAATAGGACCAAAATATTGTCAGTAAGAACAGGTAACGATAAGTGGGAGGGAGCAAAGACAACGCATAGAGTACTGCTGTAGATAAAGCATAAAAGGGAGTAGACATATAAGGTAGATATAATAGACTTATTATAGTGTACAGGCTTCCTTCGTATACGGAGATTTACTCTTTCCAGGAATGTTTTGATTGATCAAAGTGAAAATGCTGCACATTGTCGGATGGCAAGCCTAATAATAATAATAATAATAATGGGTAAATGTATATTTTTTTGTTTGTACCGTAGGTCCTGGTATTTAATATGCCCCCCCGTCTTAGGAGTTACGTGTCAGAAGGACCGAACGCCTCGACCGAACGGGCACGTAAAAAGCGACACACTTGCAGCAGCAATTGGTGCTGGGAGCTGGGGAATAAGGAGTAGCATCACACGTACTCATAATTAAAACCTGTGCCAGGCCGTCAACCCATTTTAGGCTGCAGACCCGTTTTGGGGACAAATCAGTTTAACTCCAAGTAGTTTGTCACCAAAATGGGACTGCGGCCCCAAAAAAGGTTAATACCAACCTGGGCGTAAATGTAAGAATCAATTATTAATACCTGGTAGTAATTTTACCGGGGACCTGAGAGTAAATACCTGGTAGGATCTACGGTAGACACAAAATCCTACAATTTTTCCAATTTTTACCAACAATAGTTGGTCCTATTTACGATGGCCTCCCGTATATCTCTGGGTGTAAATATAAGGGCCGCACAATCGGCTTGGTTAATATTTAGTAGTATTAGTGCCTACCGTAGATCTTACTATTACGGGGGACCAAAGTTACTAGGACCAAATATTGTTAGTTTAAATTGTTAAATATACCTGGTATAGGTTATTAAGTATACCATAGGTCCTAATAACTATGGTTCCCCATAATACATGTCAGGTATGTGATGGTATCACGTATCAGTAGTAATAAGGCGGTGCAATACGTGCCAGTATCAGAGCACGCGTGTGTTTGTACACCCTGGGCAATCCCTATTCCAATAGTCTATTGTGTCTACAATTGATCCAGGAGGCTGTGTGCCAAAACGGATTTATCTCGACAGTTAGTTTTGGCGACTGCCTATTCGTTGGAATTGACCATACAATAGATTTCGGCGATTGCCTAATAATTGAAAATTGTCCAGACAATTGATTCCGGCGATTATCCACTATTTGAAACTGGCCAGACAATTCATTTCGGCGATTGTCTATGAGTCGGAATTGTCTAAACAATTGATCGCGGAGATTGTTAATTGACTGGAAATATCCAGCAAGTTGATTTCGGGTGCTGGTCCAATACTTGGAATTGTCTAGACAATTGATTTCGGGCGTTGCCCACTACTACGGGGGATTAAAAAGGACCTACGGTACACACAAAAACCTATACATTTCGCTATTTTTACTAACAATATTTGGTCCTATTTACTAGGGTCCCCCGTAATAATGATTAATAGTGGATTTGTCTGAACAATTGATTTCGGCTGCTGCTTATTTTGATGGGATGGTCCAAACTATTGATTTCGCGTGCTGTGAAATAAATGGGATTGCCCCAATGGACTCCGGTGATTGGAAAGTAGTTGGAATTGTCCGCATATTTCATTTCAGATACGTACCGCCCGAGAAACCAATTGCTCGATAAATGTCATGGCCGTGTACCTATTTATTGTATCATGATAAGACACTCCCCATTGAATTGATACTACTCGTAATATCGCACACTAAAGCACCTTGCAAATGATTGGGTACGCAGGGGGTTCCCGATCCTGTTGTAGAGGCAATACAAGTTGCATGGTACTATTACGGGGGACCCTAGTTAACAGGACCTATGGTGTACATAAAAACCTATATATTTAACCATTTTTACTAACAATATTTGGTCCTGTTAACTATGGCCCCCCGTAATAGTGTTGCGTACAGACCAAATCAACGATATTTCTACAAGTAGCTGCCAGCTTTCAAATAACAAAGCCCTCTTAAACTCGATAGTCCTGACAATTCCTATTCGTAGAGCGCTTCCGAAACCAATTGTCCGGACAATTCCAATTCATGGACGGTCTCCCAAAACAGTTGCCCCGACAAGTCCAAATAATGTAAACCACCCGAAAGCAATTGTTCAAGCAATTCCAATTAATAGACAGCCTGTGAAATCATTTGTCAGCACAATTTCAATCAATAAGCAATCTCCGAGGTCATTTGTCTGGACAATTCCAAATATTTTGAAAGCACCCAACATCAGTTGTTCAGACAATTCCAATTGTTGGACAGCCTCTGAAATCAATTGTCCGGGCAATTCCAGTTAATAGAGAGTCTAAAATTATTTGTCCGGACAATTCCAGTTTTTAGACAGTACCAGATATCAATTGTTCAACGCATTCCAATGAAGTCTCTCACTCTCAAAGGCAATTGTCCGAGCAGATCCAATTAATAGACCGTATCCAAGATCAATTGCCTAAACAATTTCAATTGCTTTCCAGTCTTTGACATCACTTTCCCGGACACTTCCAATTAATAGACAACTTCGTGACTCTGCTGTAGGGGCAATGGTCAATTCATAGGTCTATTATCCAAGGCATATATAGGCAGAAAAGGGCGTGACACATCAACTTTAGGTGTGTATTTTATGTCCGTACGTATAATAGGACGTTTTGATACCGACTATTAGACCTATGCCAATGGAAACGCGAAGTTCAAAAGTTTTTTTTCAAATATATCGCTTTAACAAAACAGCCGAAAAAATTCTCGTACCGCCGCTGTGGGAAAAAAAGAGAAAAATGTTTGATTTTTTCTTTTTTTTTCCCCAACGGCTGCAGGCGGCGCAATTTGTGTTTTTCTGGTCGCAAATTGTCAACACGGTGATAGAAACCAGCTCGTGCGACGATCGACGCTCGATCTCGACATAGACTCAGCCCACGGCCAACCCACTCGGTATCTGGCAAGCCCAACGAATATAGATGACGGCCTCGAAGATATCAGGTGGATCCATGCTCTAGGGCGCGAGAGCTTGCCGGCGGCGTCGTACGGTATCCTCCCAAACCTGAAAAAAAGTCTATTTTTTGCCATTCGAGACGGATGGAGAAGTTTTGTCTTCTGTTTTGTGCAAACCAGCGGCCAAATATTTTTTTATCCCACGCCTGGTCAGCTCCCGCCACATGACACCGCCCATGGTGTGAAGACGGTGACCCTAGGGTGGGTCGGAGCCCCTAACGAGCGCACTCGGTTCAGAATTCATGACGCAATCGTTGGTTTTGTTGATCGATGTCTGTCGAGGACTCGGAATCTCGCCGCCTCGAACCAAAGATCGGCCTGAGTTTTTCTCAAGCCGATGTTGGCCCAACATCGGCCCCAGATTTGCTTTTTTTGGGCTTTTCCAAAAGTTAGGATTTTTTTTTTTTTACGTGGCCCATCGGCCCCAGATTTGCTTTTTTTGGGCTTTTCCAAAAGTTAGGATTTTTTTTTTTTTACGTGGCCCATAGGAAACGTGTTCTGATTTTTTTTGGCGGGTATCTTTGAAATTCAAACTTTTTATTGCAACTTCGCTGTACCATTGGCATAGGTCTTAACAGTCCATATCTTCAGATGTTTTTTTTTTTTTCACCAAACAAAAATAATCCGGATGCGCTGATATTTTGAAATGGACGGGCAATTAATTTAGGAGACTGCCTGCTACTATAAACGTAATGACATTGTCTGAAAAAGTGATTTGGAGTTTTGGTATTAGTTCAAATTGTCCGGATAATTGATTTTGCTTACGAGTACTGTCTATTAATAGGAATTGCCCGGACAATTGATGTAGAGGCGGTGTGCTAATTGAAGCTGTCCGGACAATTGATTTTGGAGACTGTGCATACATTGGAATTGTCGGGCCGATTGATCTGGACTGTGCATACATTGGAATTGTCGGGCCGGTTGATCTGGACTGTGCATACATTGGAATTGTCGGGACAACTAATTTTGGCGGCAGTCTATTAATTGGAATTGTCCGACAATTGATTTAGGAGACGGTCTGTTAATTGGAATTGTCGAGACAATTGATTTAAGAGACGATCTAGTAACTAAACTTGACCGGACAATTTATTTAGGAGAAGGTCCACAAACTGGAATTGTCCGGACCATTGATTACGGAGACTGCCTATAAATTGGAATCGTCTGGACAGTAGGGTCAGGTAGGGGTCATTTCATATAAACTGTCTGGATAATAGAGCTCGATGCGTTTCTAATACCTGGAATTGGGACCACAATAGACAGTGGGTGGTCAATTATTGATGATAGACAATTGGACTACGTATTGTCTATCGCCCAGGGTGTGGTCTTTTTTACTATCGATATTAACCCTTTTAGAAGTGCAGTCTCATTTTGGGGACAATCCACTCAAATTTCAAGTAGTTTGTCCCCAAATCGGGACTGCGGTTCTAAAAGGGTTAACGGAACGTTTCCGCGTTCTTTACTATTACGGAGGACCATAGTAAATAGGACGTACGTCATACACAAAAACGTACCATATATTTTCCTATTTTTACTAACGATATGTGGTCCTACCAGGTACTTACTACGGTCCCCCATAATAACGGAAAAACGAAACGTCTCCGTACTGTCTGCTATTAATAGTCTCCTTTTTGCTTCCCTGGTGTCCGCAGTGGTGGAGTGCGTATGCTTGTTTTTTTGTTTTTGCCTCTGTTTAACTACCGAGGTATTTCTTCCACTCCAGAGTTATTGGAGCCTGTCCTGCGACCATGCACGGACTGTATTGTATTGTGGCGATGAGTTAACGTGAAAACAACAACAACAAACAACAACAACAACAACAACAAACAACAACAACAACAACAACTGTACTCGTAGATCGTATCAGTGCGAGGTACGAGGAGAGAGGCAGATCAGAGATGCGTACTATCAATACAATTAATACGAGCATGAGATCACGTGATCTAATAAGTAACAGAAACGTCTGGCAGACTGTACATGTAAGAGAAGTATACATGGTTCCGGGGGGACAGTCTGGCAGTCAACTGTTTGCCCCCCTTTGTCGCACTCTGATCTCGCACTCTATCGCTATGCTCCCATGAGATAAGCAGCAGCAACAACAACAACAACAACTTTATTATACCAAGAAGAAGCGTGTCCTCGCCAGCATCGACGTTCCCGCGTCCTCCTCGAAAAATAACATATTTTTACAAGCAACAACAACAACAACAACGACTTCATTATACCAAGAAGAAGCGTGTCCTCGCCAGCATCGACGTTCCTGCGTCCTCCTCGAAAAATAACATATTTACAAGTTTGTTGTTGTTGTTGTTGTTGTCGTTGTTGTTGTTGTTATTGTTGTTGTTGTCGTTGTTGTTGTTGTTGTTGTTGTTGTTGTTGTTGTTCTTGTTGTTGTTGTTGTTGTCGTTGTAGTTGTTGTTGTTGTTGTTGTTGTTGTTCTCACATTGACTCGTTGCCACAATACCGTGCCAGACGAAAAAAAGTGAGGTCCGCGCACGTATATAGCGGTACGCTGCTGCTGTACAAGTCGCCACGGAAACCGAGAAGATATTCGTGTGGTAGTAAGGTTCGATTGCTCCTTTTTTCACTGCATATCCGCGAGTCTTCACTCTGACAGCACTCCAGATAGCAGGCAGGTGTGTTCCTCTTTCGTTTTCACGACTACCGTGCGTTTCGTACGGTGCAGGCAGCACTTCAGACAGCATCCGCTGTAGTCAGCAGCCACGAGTTGGTTAGTGGTGGGAACGGGGGTACTCTTCTATATTATAGTTGAGAGGATATACCCGCGGCCATGTTAGTTCAGTTTTGCACATTGGTTTTATCTTGTGTGCGCTTTTTCCGTCTCGTGTATTTTGAGGCAGCCGAATTTTCGTTTTATTTTTTGTTTTTCGGATCTTCCTAGGGCTCCAGCACCTTTGTGTGACCACGGACTCCTTCGTCAGAGAGTTAACCCCTTTAGAACCGCAGTCCCGTCTGGGGACAAAAATACTTGAAATTTGACTGGTTTTGTCCCCAGAACGGGACTGCGGTTCTAAAAGGGTTAATGTGAGAGCAACAACAAACAAAAACATGATACCCACAAGAAAGAGACAGGATGAAAAAAACGGCTCGACGTCGAAAAATCAATAAATCGAAATAAAAATCAAAAAGGGAAGAGGAAGAAAACTAAAAATGAAACAAAAAAGCAAGAAAGAAAACACACAAGAGAATACACAAATTTTTTTCACACATCACCCGAAAACTGACGTCAGCAAAACCCAAATGCCGGTCGCCCCGGTGGTTCAAGTGGTTAACCTCGAATTCTACTTGTTTGAGTCCTGGGTTCGAGCCCCAGGTGGGTCGGACTTTGACTTTATTTGCAAAAATAAAAAAAGGATTCAATTGTTGAGAGCGCCTTGCAGCGTGGGTAGGCACAATTCGATGCGAGTCGACGAGGGAAGAAAAGGCTGAAATCTTCTCGCGATAAAAATGAAGGCACGTACCGTAGCGGGAAGGGGGGTGAAGAGCCTGCTATGTGACCCCGGATCTGAGTTACGAGTTGGAAGGAGAGAGAGAAGAAGATGTGCGAAGGTAATGAATGGGATGAGAAAAAAAAAAAAAAAAAAGTGCATCCCGATGACTAACCCCATGGCTCGAGTATACAAAAACGTCATTTTTCTAGACAAGATCAATTGGCATTCCGACGATTTTGGGCTAAGGAAACCCATCATTCACCAAACTTTCTAACGGAACGGTGCTAACTCTATCATCGTAGAACGCGTTTATTAATAGTAGACACAAGAAAACAAAAAGGAAGATGACGAAGGAAACCAAAAGCAAAAAAAGCAGAAAAAAGAAAAAAGGAAAAAGGAAGATACAGAGACACAACACAGAGAGGGGCAAACGTACAGGTGGCGGAAGCATATGTATGTCTTCATAATTCGAATCGGGGACGCGTGGTCCGAATCGTGGTCCACGGTCAGAATGTTCTGGCTCGATACGCACGGAAGCGGCGCAGCCTCGTTTCTCACCCGTTGTTGGGCCGGTTTGGGTCCGGGCTGGGGTTTCAGTGTTAAGGGTTGGGTTGGGTCTACGCCAGCCAGTGCCTTAATCCCATCACGAAAGACTTCCTACATATTCCGTGAAGCAACGCAACGCGTGAATAGCCTGCCGACCTAAAAATCTACGGCAATATACTGGTGGAACTTCGTGCGTGGGTTCAAGTCTCACCGAGTGCATACTCGTAACAGGACTTTTTTTTGCATAAAATTTTATTGGCGGAAAGCGCGAAAGCGTGAGTTAGCTACACTTACACTTGTTGATGAAAGCCGACGAGCAGTGGGAATGCTGAACCCTATGAGAGACAAAAAACTGAAGGCACGTACCGGGGGAGAGAAGGGACGACACCTGACCTGTGACCATGTCTTGCCCAGAAAAAGACCGCTAAGGGTAAATAAAACCTCCTGCAAAGTGAAAGCGATGATTGAAATTAAAAAAAAATGATAGGAGCTCGCTGGGAGCATTGCGCTACTTGCTGGGGGAGGTCCACGGGGGTACGGAGGTGCATGATATATGGCATGGGGGCACGCGATGGAGCACGTGGAGACGCCATAGGACTCGCCCGCGGCAGGAGCTATGGCCATGGCATGACCGGGAGGTCCACGTGGGGAACGAATCTGCCGAATCAGCCAGGGTGGCGGACGAGAGATTCAAGCGATATACCTTTCAAGCAAAAAATGCTCAACTGATGTTCATAGACGCATACGAAATGTCGTATTATACTTGGTACGAGTTAAGTACCAGGAATGTACCTGGTACATCAGATTATAATACCAGGTACCGGTAGCATTTCATATTAATAGTAGAACCGCGACGGCGATGCCATAACTCCTGTAGACTTGTACGGAGGGTGCCACTTGGATGGCAGGCACTGCAGTGCCTGCTCAGAGACATGCTTTGCACGGTATTTGCGCCGTGAAGGTATCCTCTGTGTCAAGCGAGCGCGACATTACCGTTCGCGTGACGGCACCCCTGTTCTATTTTAGAGCCAAGCTGCTGTGCACTTTTGTCCCGCCGGCCGCTAACATCACAGCAGTTGGGCTATGTATTTTTTGTATACGAGTATTTTTTTTGTTGTTGTTGTTGTTCTCACATTACCTCTCTGACGAAGGAGTCCGTGGTCACACAAAGGTGCTGGAGCCCTAGGAAGATCCGAAAAACAAAAAAAAAACCGAAAATTCGGCTGCCTCAAAATATACCAGGTACCAGGTACCAGGTATAAAATAATTATAGCTTGTTTGTTGAGGGTCGGTCCTATATTTTTGGTTTTCGTCGATAAAACCGCACACTAACCCCTGTAAACACTAAAAAACAGCTTGGAAAGGAATAGCGGACGACCGCGAATAATCTCTCGTTTCAATCCAATCCAATCCGAGGGAAGAAAAGGCTGAAATCTTCTCGCGATAAAAATGAAGGCACGTACCGTAGCGGGAAGGGGGCAGAAGAGCCTGCTGTGTGACCCCGGATCTGAGTTACGAGTTGGAAGGAGAGAGAGAAGAAGATGTGCGAAGATAATGAATGGGATGGAAAAAAAAAAAAAAAAAAAAAAATCCAATCAGTGAAGGTACTACTGTATGCTGTATGACGCATCCTCAGTTAGGAACATCGGCGTCTGATCTTCTCGCTGCTCGCATAAATATAGTGGTGAGCCCGTACCCCCTTTTACCTCGCCTATTCCCAGTGACTTGGTTACTGGGTGTTGTCCGGACAATCAAATAAAATATTCCCCGCTTTTCAACACGTATTAATATATTACGGGGAACTTAAATTGAGTAAATACCTGGTAGGACCTACCTATGGCACACACACAAAAACACCTATATATCTGCGTATGTTTACGAATACTTTTAGGTCCTATTTACTATTAATAGGTCCAATTCTTTCCATGGATGTTTTGCAATCCCCTCTCTAATCTCTAAAGCTTCCTACCAGGTACTTCTTAACCCTTTTAGAAACGCAGTCCCGTTTTGGGGACCAACTACTTGAAAATTGAGTGGTTTGTCCCCAAAACGGAACCGCGGTTCTAAAGGGGTTAATTAATCCAACATCAACCAATAAAATAGATATATTCCGTAATCGATCGACCATCAACTCGATGCTCGTAATTCATCCGTGTTCGCACCTGCTCCCCAGAACCCCTCGCCAACAATTACACCTCGTATTAAAATTATTCTTGACATAGTTAGACGTACATCGTACCACTCGCGTTATCTCAGTTCGTGATGGGGATTCTCGACAGCATCAACATGGGCTTTGCTCCACGAAATCAAGCGCTGCAGGCTCAACGGAACACCCTTCGCTCACAAATTTGGACTAGTCCTGATGCTCTAAATGACTGCGAAAACGCGCATCGATTGGAATTTGAAAGAGCTCATTTGAAAACATGTCACTTGGCCGGCCCAGCTCACATACCTGTACCAAAGATCCAGGGACCCAGAAAGCTACCAATCCCAGCGTTCCACTCCACCACCCCACGTTTGCGAAACGGGCGCGTTGTGCACTTGGTGGCCAGAAATAGCAGTAGTGTCCACACTCTCTGCCTCAAGAATCTGTAACATGCACCCGAGGCCCAGACGAACTGAGCAACACGATCGCGAGCCAGCCTTCCAGCCGACGGAATGTGCTTCGTGGTACGCTGTACCTGGTACACACTAGTGTCTCGGTCTGCAACAATGCATTCTCATTGGTCTGCGCAGTAAAACTATGCGCCCCCCATCCCTTGATCGATAATAATTGTTTTGCTCTCTATAACCCCCAAAATCATTATTCCGCCGCTTTTTTCGCGACAGCCCGCAGCAGCCGCAGCCCCCAACCCGCTTGCGCTTCCCCAACTCAACGTGCTGGCCTGCCACTCGTGTGCAGCCTTTCAGACTGCTGCGACAAGAGAGTTTACCTTCTCCTCCTTGTCTCGCGACGGACCTCCGATAGCTGAAGTGCTGGCGCGTAGGACCACTCAAAGTTGACCAATTTAAGGCACGGGTGTGGGGTGTGGCCGTGGCTGGTGGCTGGAGCCATGAGTTTCCTGGACGACAGTAGCAGCAGTGGTGGTAGCAGCAGCGAAGGGGAAGGCAAGGCGAATGCATCCACCAGGAAGCTCAAGCTTGGTGCCTCTGAGGGGGGCGACGATGAAAAGCTCCAAGTCAACGAAAAGTTTGCCAAAAGGTGGGTACAATACAGGCAGGGAGGGAGGGTGTCATGAGGAGGAAGGAGGTGGTGGGTGAAGGTGTGAGGAGCAGAGGAAGGAGAGGAGGTGCGCTATCTCCGCACGTACTATGTACGGGTACTGCTGCAAGTATAATTTACTACTGCTCCTTTCCCTCTCTACGAGTACCGTCTACGTTCTGCTCCCTGCTCCCCAGGTACTTTGTCGACCTCGCATAGTATCATACGCACAGCAGCACGAGATAATCTACTGCTGTTACTCTATTGCCCACCGTGTTACGTACTTGTTGTTGTTGTTGTTGTTGTTGTTGTTGTTGTTGTTGTTGTTGTTGTTGTTGTTGTTGTTGTTGTTGTTGTTGTTGTTGTTCTCACATTAACTCACAATTCAATGCAGTCCGTGGTCGCAGGACAGGCTCCAATAACTCTGGAGTGGAAGAAATACCTCAAGTAAAAACAGAGGCAAAAAACAAAAAACAAGCATACGCACTCCACCACTGCGGACACCAGGGAAGCAAAAAGGAGACTATTAATAGCAGACAAAAACCTAAAAAAAGAAGATGAAGCTAAGCAAAAGAAAAACAAAAACAAAACTAAAACAGACGCAGATAGCAAAACGGAAAAAAAGGCAAAACGGACCATACTAACAAAGACACAAAGAGGTACAAACGGGAATGAAAGAAAAATGAAAGGGACAAAAAAGCGATAATCACGGGCGGGGGGGAAAGAAAATACCAAAGGCAGGCACTGGAGCATACAGACACGCAAAGTTGCCCAGATGGCACCATGCTAGTTACTTGGGTCCCAAAGAAAGGAGTGCATCATGACGATGATGGCCATAACCAGGCTTCAGTCTGTTGGGCAGACCGGCAACCATTGGGTCTGCTGGAGGTCATGTGCACACTGCCATACGTACCTGGCTTGGGCAAGTGGGTGAGAGGGAAAGATACTTCGGTACGTGTGCAACACCTGTGGTACTGGTATTTTACCTGGTCAGTGCTGGGCACCGAAGCACCGAAGCCCATTTTGGGTTCGGTCGGGTATTCGATAACCGACCGAAGAATGTGTGTCGGTTATCGGTTCTATGACGCACATAATAACCGAAACCGAAACCGAAACCGAAACCGAGAACTTTACGGTCGGTTATTCGGTCGGTTATTTCGCATGAACGGGTTTTTCACGCCATGTTTGCAACCTTTTTTGGAAACCCCCTTCCCCCCCCGTCATTTTCGAGCGCGCGTCGGCCGACAAGCAGTGCGTTGCTGTGCCGCTCGGCATGAGTCAATGGTCATTAGCGTACGGCTAACAGGCGAGCAGGCGGAGAGCATCAATGACAAAAAAAAAACGCATGTAGCAAGACGGCAAGCGGAATCTGCTTGTTCTTCCCAATACGAAATGGACGAGGGCTTCCTCAACCTCTCAACACTCGACACGCAGAAGATAATTGCTCGAGGTTCAGTTCTTCTCCGAGGAAGAAAAATGAAGTCATCGCTGAACTTAAGGCCCGGCCCGTCTTAACGAGAAACATTTTTCATGATAATCAAATAGGAAAAAATATATATGATTTGGTTCGAATAGAATTTCGTGATTTTTTTGCGTTTGGGTCCTATCGAGGAATAGCGTTTTTTTTTTTAGATCGAATAACGCACAAGGGTCAACGAACACCAGAGGGCAACCAGCGAGGCGAGCGGCGGCCCGCGTCCTCCCCGGGGCGCCGCGGGCAGCGGCCGGTTGTTTCTGCCGGCACCGCCAAAGAGGCTATCGCTCTTGGGATGTCTTGGGTAGCTGGCGCAGCCCCGAAGCCCCACGCAGGCAGCAGCGACGGGGATACAGCGATCGAACTTCTGAGCGAAGTCGTGACCTGGTCGGTGCTCGTGTGGTTTGCGAGGTAAAGAGGGATGAAAAACTGGGTTTGCGACGGCCTTGTTTTTTTTTTTAGGCGCCGCGTGTGGTCTACTCTGTGCTAGGGACCGTCGGACCTCGCGCTGCGGCTGCTCCGGTGTGGATCTAACCTGTGAAGCAGTCGACGACACGGCTCAAGTTTGCGTGGCTTGCTTCGGTTTCAGGAACCATGCCACGTCGAGTTGGACAAACTCCCCGATTTGAATAATATTAAAAACACGAAAAGCAAAACATGTCCCAAAATACTTCTTATCGTATTCGTTTTTTTCGTTTTATTCGAATCAAACATCAAAATGCCTGATGGGTGATTCACTTCTCGACCAATCAGATGCAAATCAAATCAAACGAAAAAAAGATTGGCGGGGTTTCATAAAAAAGTTGTTCGTTACGATGGGCCCTTATCCCGGTACAAATGAGAGAACAATGTACAATGCCTAGGAGAGGGCACTGCTCGTGTTGGTTCATTGACTCATATATTGTTGATCGCATTATTGATGACCTGCTACGTAGCTCTGATGACCCACCAGAAATGTAGGGGTTTCCATATAGATACATAGGCGTTATATGGGGGTAGGGGATATGGGGGTAGGGGATAAGGGACGTGTGAGGCGACCGGAAATAGCCGAACCGGTTTTGCGCGGTCGGTTATTTTGAACAGAATGACCGGTGTGGAAATGGCAGGTTATCGGTCTCTATAAAGCCGCTCGCAAAGACCGGTTGAAAACCGAAAAACGGTTCCGGTGCCCAACATTGTGGTATAACACTGCTGTACGACGGGGTATACCTGGTATATACGATACCAGGTACGCACGTATTATTAGTTCGTGATCTTCTCCGATTCTTCGCTAAGAGACTGAAGGAGACGACCTTCAGAGTTTAGATGTTTAGGCCAATTCTTATTCTGTCGGAAACGTGAATTGAAAAAGCCGGTTTCCGATCGGTTATTTTTCCGGCTGGATTCTGAATCACCACCCTTCCTATCGTCCGTCGGATCGAATATACAGTAGTGCATGTGCGCTTTCTGGAGGCGTTTGATGTAGAGGAGTGGCATTTAATAGCTTGGCTAGCTCCAAGAAAAAAGGGTAGGGTAGGCGGGAGTCGGTTCGAAACAGCTTCGCCGTACTGCTCGTGGGGTCGGAGAGGTCTTCATCTTACAGCAGCAGCTGCGCCCAACCAAACATACATGCTGATGCCTCACTTCTTCCTAGAGCAGCGTGTGAGCTTCACACGCGGGGCGTTCTCCGTCATCTCGTAATCGAGGCCATCGCGGCGCTGGATGTCTTCGAGAGCCGCCAAAGCCACAGCCAGCGCAGCAGTTGGCAAAAGGTCATCGATACCGCGCACTACGGCCGTCGGGTTCTGTCACGTGCTGCTGACGGGCGTAGATGAAGATGTATCACGCCGACTCGCGGCGAGCAGCAGCAGAAGTGACAGCAGCCAAGCCAGCGTCGCCGATAGTGTGGTGTGGGGTCGTGTCGTATGTCATGTTGTCTGGGTGTGTGATGCTCGTATGCGGTGGGACTTTCAAACATTTCCGAAGCATGAATCCGACTGGCGTATCGGATCGCAAACTTGTAAAATCCAGTAAAAAATGGGGTCTAGACGAGACGTATTGCACAACTTGCAAAGTTGAGTATCAACTAGTTAATCGGTCGAACTCGCTGCTGACGTATTTCATAATTTGATAAAATCTCAGTTTTCTCGCCTAGCTGTCTGGCCCAGTTGGGAAACATAATCGAGAAATCTTGGATGGAAAAGGCGCCTTTGCAACTGAATATGAAGGCCAATTTCTGTCTCCAATCGGAAACCGACTTTTTCAATCCATGTTTCCGACGGCATAAGAACTGGCCTTAGGATGGACGATAGATAGGCAGCGGTACGAGTCGAAGAAAAATGAAGAAGTAAGGATGGTGTTCATCAATCCGGGCGGGTGATGTAGTCAAGCCGAAAACAACAGAAGGCGTGATTGGGCACTCGTAGCGAACCCTGTATTTAACCCGGACAGAGATCATCAGCTACAGATATATCATATATATCATCTACAATCGATCCTATTCTGTCGTTGTGAAAGGCTGTGCAGGACCATCTGTATAGTACAGATCCAACCCAGAAAGCACGTCCTGCATCGTGCAGCGTAGACGGACCCCACCCGGTAACATGAGCTAGATCATACAGATCATACACTTCATCTGCCCTGAAACATGTCCCGTATACTTTAATCAAGATAGCACACCCCTTTGGACGAATTTCATACCCGGTTTCCTCCAAAACATCGTGGGGCACCCACAGCGAAAATAGTGGCTCTGAGAAGATTTCTTCGAGAAGATTGTGTAGACGCATCGCTCGCCGCTGTCAAGAAACCCAGCGTTCAAAATCGTCCGAAAGGGTGTGTTGTCTCAAGTGTTGAATAACCGTATTCCGTTCACGCGGAAATCGACGAGCTGTCCCATGTGTGAACCTTTCTGTTGATCTATTACGGGGGGGCATTGTTAGTAGGACCTATGGTATACATAAAAACCTACCAGATGTATATTTAACCGTTTTTACTAGCAATGGTCCTATTAGCTATGGTCCCCCGTAATACTACGAAGTATTGGACTACGTACCGGTGCATACATGGTATCTAGTACCGGCATTACGGGGAACCATAATAAATAGAACCTACGGCCCATGCAACAACCTATATATTTCGCTATTTTTACCAACAATATTTGGTCCTATTTACCATGGTCCCCCGTTTTAGTGGTTTATCTGTAGTGCCTAGTGTCGAGTAATGCCGGTTGCCCGCTATATATACGTAGTGCCTGTGGAATCGCTTGGAACAGACAGATGGGATTATAACCAGTGTGGCAGTGTGCTACAGTAATAGTGCCGGTTGCCGCTACATATTGTGCCGGTATTGTTACATATTGTGCCGGTATTGCTGGCTGGCGCAACATGCCGGCACTATAGAGGGACCACTGCTGTCTGTATAGCCGAAAACGTTGCATCCTGCCTCCGTTTCCCATGGACCCTGCCTGGGACAGGTTCGCGCAGGAGAAGCGGGAGCAAGAGCTGCAGGCTGCGAAGCACCTCGACATAGGCTCGGATGGCGGGGAAGGGTCTGGGTCCGCTTCAGAGAGCGAGACGGAGGATGAGGACGCGGAAATGCTAACGCCTGCTCTGGATCTACAGGTAGGTGCGACTTGACTTGCTCGAGGCAGGTCAGTAACACACACACCCTTTGCTGACACTCGCTAAGGAGAGAAAGAAGGAGGGAGGAGAGGTGGTTCTGGTGCTCGGTAAAGCAAACAACAGCCAATTGTTTATGAGCCCTGCTATTAGAATTTTCGCTCAAACGCGATATGCATCTATAACTGCCGTCAGCTTTGTTCGTTCGCGCGCGCGTCGCTGTCGGAAGAAGACACTGGGGTGAAAACTAAAAACACCAAGAAGCAAGTGTTCGCTTGTTTTTTTTTTAAATGGGATTTTTGGGTCGAACAGCGCGATTTGGTCGGGCAGCTTGAATCCTCAGCTGAATCCCCAGATCAAGAGGAAGACATGTCCTATTAAGGCAGGCCCTGTTTTATTTTGGCGGTCGTGTGTGTGCGTTAGCAACTCGCTAAGCTCGTATCACAGCCGTAACAAATACACGACTTCTTACCGCTTTTGTAGGTAATAGTATAAATACCATGGGGGCAGAATCGCCTGTATAGAATCGCCCGTAGCAAACGCGTAGTGTCAAACTTGGCCTACTTAGTGTCTGGGGGGGGACTCACTGGCCTATCTACGTTGGCCTTCACGAGGTCGAGAGGGATGCAGAACTCGCGCTAGCCACGATTTAATATTCTCGCAAGTGGCTAGTGTCGACCGTTTCGGTCTATCTCTCGGCTTATTACGGGGGACCATAGTAAAAGGGACCAAAATATGCTATTAATAGTAAAAATAGCGGAATATATACCTGGTACCATACGTTTTCAGCATGTACCGTAGGTTCTATTTACTGCTGTGGCCCCCCGTAATAGTTACTGTGCCCCCCCGTAATAGTTTTTTAGGTTTGTACAGAGTGAAATGGTACAATACCAAGGGCATGCAATTGGAAAAGTAGCGGCATAGTCTAGGGTAGAGATTTTATTTCAAATGGATATGGGTGTTTTCAGTATCATGTGTAGTCTGGGCTCCCCGGGTGCACCAAAACGGTGTATACTCTGGGACAACCGGTTACCGAAAAAGTGTTTCCTCTGGGGTAGCCGGGTACCAAAACGATGTATCCTCTGGGGTACCCGGGTACCGGAAAGGTGTATACTCTGGGGTACCTGGGTACCCAAAAGGCGTATAGTCTTGGGTACCCGTCTACCAGCAAGGTGTTCGCTCTGAAGCACCCGGCTACCGAAAAGGTGTATCCTCTGGGGTACCCGGGTACCAAAAAGGTGTTTGCTCTGGGGTGCCCGGGTATCCTAAAGCTGTACACTCTGGGGTACCCGTGTCCCGAAAAGGTGTATACTCTGGGATACCCGGCTACCAAAAAGGTGTATACTTCGGGTACCCGGGTATCAATCTGGTGTATCCGGGTATCGATCTGGGGTATCCGGGTACCCAAAAAATGTATACTCTGGGGTACCCGGGTACCAAAACGTGTATACTCTGGGGTGCCCGGGTACCGAAAGGTGTATACTCTGGGGTACCGAGATACCAAACCCGGTTGTTCAGGGCATTCCCGGATATATACCCGGTATGAAATGTCTAGAGTATGTACCTTACAAAACACAAAAATCGTACTCACACTACGAGTACGTATACAGCTTTTTAGCGTTCGACGAAGTGACCGCGCCGTACGTCGAACCCGCTCACTCTTTTTTTTTTTTTCTTCTCTCTCACCAACTTGGTTCCGCCTTTTCAGATTATGAAAACCATCAACAAGATCAGGAGCAAAGACCCCGACATCTACAATGCGGAGAAGGAATGGTTCGCGGAGGGCGCCGGGGCGAGCGGTGGCAGCGTCAGCGGTAAGGAAGCGCCACGCGGTGTTATTGCTGTTTAGGTTATGTGGAGAGACGTTGTTCTCGTTCTCATTCTCGTTCTCGTTCATGTTCTTGTATTCGTTCTCGTTCATATTCTTGTATTCTTTCTCGTTCATGTTCTTGTATTCGTTCATGTTCTTGTATTCTTTCTCGTTCATGTTCTTGTATTCGTTCTCGTTCATGTTCTTGTATTCGTTCTCGTTCACGTTCTCATTCCCGTTCATGTTCTTGTATTCGTTCTCGTTCACGTTCTCGTTCCCGTTCATGTTCTCATTCTCGTTGCTCTTGCTGTTTTTGATATTTTGTTCTTGTTCTTGCTCATGTTCTTCCTGTCGTTTTGTCTGCTTCGTGTCCTCGTTTTTATTTGACCATTTTTGGTTCCTTTTTCGTTTTCGTTTTTTTTTTTTGTTGTTTTTTGTTTTTTGTTTTTTGGGGGGGGGGGGGGGGGTGGGGGTCTGCTGGTTGTTCGTGCTGCCCTCACAGGCACGCATAACAAATCGGAGAAGCGAATGCGCTACAAGGACGTTGTCCGAGAGCAAATTCTCGGGGCCGACACCGCGGAGGACGCGATCAGTTCAGACGAAGACAGCGACGAAGCCGGTAACGGCAACGGCCACAGCGGCAGCGGGGGGGTGGGGGGGAGAGGTCTGGTTTATGACCAGGAGCAGGAGCAGCTGCGGAAAGGGTTTCTAGGGTCTGTAGCAGAGCACGAAGGGGGGCACGAGGAGGGGAGCGACAGCGGTGGGGAGGAAGGCGGAGAGGAGGAGGGAGGGCTGCTCAAGGCGAGTAGTTTGCGTTCGGTTTCTGCTGCTGTCTGGGTTGGGCTGCTATTGGGAACCTTGATTCGATTGAAGCAGCATTACAAGGAGCTTACTGACTGTTGCTTTTCTCGTTTTTTTTCCCCCCGTCGGCCGTTTTTCGGCGGAAAAAAGCTTTCGATTGAAGCAGGATTCCGTGTGGTCGATGTTGCATTTTGATCTTGTTTTTTTGTCGGTGCACGGTGCTTGGACCTTTTACCGTACCGCTCGAGTTTTCAACTATCCCCAACACCAAAACCTGTGGGAAGGAAGGCGGAGAGGGAGAGAACGGGTTGCTCAAGGCGCGAGAGACTTTGCGTTGGTTTTAGCGCCTCGGACCTTTCCGGGAACCTTGATTTTGTTTCGAAGCAGCACTCCAACTTGCCCGATGCCGTTTTTGTTGTTGTTGTTGTTGTTATTGTTGTTTTCCTGCTCGCGCTCGTTTCTATGTTCGTTTTTTACAAATACGCCAGTTTTTTTTTTTACGAATGCGTCAGCTGTGAGTCCGATCGATGGGGTGGTTGATACTCAACTTTGCATCCTGCGATAGGCACATCTGCATTGTTTATAGAGAGGTGTATTATGTTATGCTGCTGCCCTTCGGGCTCCACTTCACACGCACCCATACAGCATGATTTCCAATGCGTTGGCATCGGGCATCCGTACTTGGAGCCGGAGCGTTGCGGCTGCGGACTGGTTGTGCTGCTGTAGCAGGCCTTACCATTTAAGCTAGGTGGCCAATACGTGGTACCAGGTACCACGCACCGATTGAGGTCGACAGTACGGTCGCCCCCTTCAAGTGGTAATAATCTTGTTGTCGTGCGGCCGAGGGGGCGGGGGGGGGGGGGGGGCGTACTCATTTGTTGCTAGACTTACTCTAGCTATTTGGTCATTGACCACGCATCTCTTTCGAGACGGAGTGGAGGGGGAGGGGGGGGGGGGGGGGGGGGGGTTACTCTCGGCCCCGAGTATTTACTGACATGACTCATGCCGTTACTGTGCGGTCGAGGGACGGAGATACTTTGGTGGTCCCAACCATTTGCTGGTGCGGCATTACTGATGCTACCACACCAGTGCATGCAGTACGGGAGGGGTGTGTGCAATTGGCCCCCAACAGTTTTCTGGCGTGACTCGTGCTACTACAGTGCGGTAGAGGGGGGGGGGGGGGGGCGTACTCACTTGTTGCTTTCCTTGGTCATTTGACCATTGACGACGCATCCCTTTCGAGACGGAGCACCGTTCCTACTCGTAATAGAGACACCCCCGACACTTTGGCGCTCATTACGTTGTTTCCATGCATTTCGTACATTTTTTTTTTTGCTACTCTTATCCCCTTCCCTGTTTGGCCGCCTGTGGCCACCATCTATCTCCTAGGATAGCGATCGTTTTGCCTGTACTATCTATTAATAGTGTACCAAATTCCGCCATGTCACACTCTTTTAGTTTCCTCATCGTCTTCTTTTAACACAACCCGTTTTTCCGTGTACACGTCACATTTTCCCACTACTACGGGGGGCCATAGTTAGTACCTGGTAGGGCCTATTGTAGACACAAAAACCTATATATTTACCTATTTTTACTCACAATGTTTGGTCCTATTAACTATGGCCCCCCGTAATATATGTTGGTTCTACTCTCTACTGCTTTTGCCACAAGGATACGCCTGTGCACTTGCGGCTCCGAGTGTTTTTACCGGTATGATTCATGCCTCTACGATGCGGTCGGGGGGGGGGGTTACTTTGGTGCCCCATTTTTTTTTGGGTAGGACTCATGCTACTACATTACATAAAGCAGTGCAGTGCGGTAGAGGAGGCGGCTGCTTTTGACCCCAGGCTACTATTACGGGGGACAATATTAAATACCTGGTAGGACCAAATATTGTTGGTAAAAATAGCGAAATATGTAAGGTTTTTGTGTGTGCCGTAGGTTCTATTTAATATGGTAGGACCAAATATTGTTGGTAAAAATAGCAAAATATATGTAGGTTTTTGTGTGTGCCGTAGGTTCTATTTAATATGGTAGGACCAAATATTGTTAGAAAAAGTAGCCAAATTCGTAGGTTTTTGTGTGTATCGTAGGTTCTATTTAATATGGTAGGACCAAATATTGTTGGTAAAAATAGCGAAATATGTAAGGTTTTTGTGTGTCGTAGGTTCGATTTAATATGGTAGGACCAAATAGTGTTGGTAAAAATAGCGAAATATGTAAGTTTTTGTGTGTGCCGTAGATTCTATTTAATATGGTAGGACCAAATATTGTTGGTAAAAATAGCGAAATATGTAAGTTTTTTTTGTGTGCCGTAGGTTCTATTTAATATGGTAGGACCAAATATTGTTGGTAAAAATAGCGAAATATGTAAGGTTTTTGTGTGTGTGCCGTAGGTTCTATTTTATATGGTAGGACCAAATATTGTTAGAAAAAGTAGCGAAATTTGTAGGTTTTTGTGTGTGCCGTAGGTTCTATTTAATATGGTCCTCCGTGATACTGTACATTGCGGTGGGGAGGGGGAGGGGGGGGGGGGTGCTTTTGCCCCCAAGCATTTACTAATACGGGGAGCTAAAGTAAATAGGACCTATGGCACACACTAAAACCTACATATTTACCTATTTTTGCTGTCAATATTTGATCCTGTTTACTATGGCCCCCCGGAATATTGCTGCAGTACCACAAATTGCGGTAGACCGAGGGGGGTCGTCGGCCGAGCCAATTGTTTTCCTATAATTTTGTGCGGCGTGTTTGTCTTTTTCTTCGCTCCGGCCGGCGGCGCAGGTGAGGAGCAAAACGCCGGCGGAGGCGGCGGAAGAGGAGCAGTTGCTGAAGAAGGAGGCCGACAAGATGGCTAGCGCGGGGGACGGGGGGGAGGAGGATGCGTTCCTTAGGGACTTCGTGGCCAACCGGCGTTGGCTTGACCCCAACGCGAAGGAGACCCCTAGGTAGCCCCTCCCCCCCCCCACCTCTATAAAATTTGCCCCGTTTTGCCTCTGGCCGTCAGGTCCTTCCTCTCTCTATTTCCACTCTGCCCCGGATTATTAGATCCGATTTATGTATTCATTTTCAGCCTCATAAGTGGCTCATGTAGCGAGACAGCAGTGGCACGAAAGAAGCGTAACGGCAACCGTCGACGTGAGTCCAGCTGCAGTGTGCCCCCCACAAACAGAGATCATCGTGTACAAGGGGAAAAAGAGGAGCGGGGAGGTACGACACCTCGACTTTTTTTTTCCCCCTCCGTCCATTTCGTTCTTTCGCTGATTCGCTTTCGTATACCTCGAAGTATACAAAGGTTGTTCGTTACGTGCTCGACTTTTTTTTCCCCCTCCGTCCATTTCGTTCTTTCGCTGATTCGCTTTCGTACACCTCGAAGTATACAAAGGTTGTTCGTTACGTAGCTCGTTCGTTGGTCCCGTCCGTTACTTTCCAGTAGTTTGTCCCCTCCCCCCGCGGCGATGGTTGCCTGTGCTGCTGCTGCTGCTGCTGTGTTGCTGCCGCTGTACCATTCACCGTATTTCGTCCTCGGTGCCCAAGGATGCTCTGCTGCGATAATGGTGTAGTGAAAACGACGTGAAATCAGCCGACTACGATATTGTCGAACCGCGATCAATACCTGTTCGATCAATCACATGGCTACCTATGCTGCTGCATGTTCTTGTGCTTAAGGGCGCGCTCTTTCTGTTGTCCACACCCCCACGTCGTCCACTCTTCACCTGTCAATCGGTCGGCCGTTGTGGTCGTTGTGATCGGTCGGTCCGTCGTTTCGGCCTGCCAATCGGGGCAGCTACGACGAGATCCTTAACGCTCCTCATGTGGCGGACAGCGATGATGAGGTGGACGTTGACCGTGCCGACGACTTCGAAAGCAAGTACAACTTCAGATTCGAGGAGGTGAGTTGTTGTTGCACTTGACATCACACCGGTTCACTGCCACCGCGTGGGGCGTTTCGCTATAAACTCCCATTTGGTTGCGTTCTAAAAGTATTTTGAAACCGACAAACGCGAGGAGCTGATTGGTTACACAGGTGAAACCCGAAGGCGCTACGTAGCCAAATCAGGAGTTGCTCCGTTTGCTGACCAACCCAAGTCATGAAAAAAAAAAATGTTTTAGTTCAGCTCTGACCAATATCACAACCCGCTACGTACGTGTATGGTGTTGTTTTGAATTCCGACGTGGTGACGACTGCTGTGTCTCCGTTTTCTCTCTTTTTTTTTTTTTTTTGTTTTTTTCTACCCCTGGTTGGGGTGTTTAAGCAAATCCTGTTTATCTACCTGCCGGCATAATATATATATATATATATACCGGTATATATTATCATAGTATACCAGGTATATAATGTTAGATATATATACAAAGACTGTTGGGTTGTAAAAACCAAGGTCAAACGATCCTTACAAATCCGTCGTTTGAGAGGCATGAAGCGGTGCTCTTTTTTTTCGCTTCCTTCTTGACTTTCCTGCGTCTAACCCGTGCTGCTGACTACGCTCGCTGTTTTTTTTGGCAACGCCCTGCTTTTTTCGTGGTCTTGCGGCGGTGTTTTTGCAGGAGGGGGGCGGGGAAATCGCGATGCATTCGCGGAATGTTTCTGGGTCGATGCGAAGGAAGGACGACCGGCGGAAACGAGAGAGAGAGTCCAGAAAGTGAGTTACCGTCAAAGGTGTCGATTGACGGTCTATCAATGTTTGACCCGTCAAGATTATATTTAATATAGTAGCTTTAGTGGGGAGAGCCCCTTGACGGCGTCCCGTCAAGGGGCGAAAATACCGTCAAGTAGATCGGTTAACCGTCTAGTGTTGACCCGTCAAGGGCTCAACGTACTGGTTTTAGTGTGGGAGTCCCTTTATGGGAGCGTCTTGACAGATATCCATCAAGGGGCGGAAATGCCGTCAAATATGTCGGTTAACCGTCTAGTGCTGACCCGTGGAGGGATTCACATATGGTTTTAGTGTGAGAGTCCCTTGACGGCTCTCCGTCAAGGGGTCGCCAAACGTGTTGATTGACGGTCTCGTGTTGACCCGTCAAGGGCTCAACATACTGGTACTACTGTGAAAGTCCATTGACGGTGGTTCGTCAAGGGGTGAAAATGCTGTCGGTTGGCGGTCTAGGGCTTGTGGAGGGCTTAACATACTGTTTTTAGTGTGGGAGTCTCCTGACGGCTGTCCGTCCAGGGGCGAAAGTGCCGTAAAACATGTCGGTTAACGGTCTAGTGTTGTCCCGTCAAGGGTTTAACATACTGGTTTTAGTACGGGAGTCCCTCCACGGTTGTCCGTCAAGGTGCGAGAAAGTACCGTCAAAATAGTGGTGACCCGTTGAGGGATTAACGTACTGGTTTTAGACTTGGATTGGAGTCTCTTGACGCCTGTTCGTCAAAGGGCAAAAATGCTGTCAAATATGTCGATTGACGGTCTAGTGATGACCCATCAAGGGCATTGGTTTTGGAGTCGGAGTTCCTTGACGGTTGTCCGTCAAGGGGCGAAGTGCCGTCAAATATATCGGTTGGCGGTCTAGTGTTGCCCGTCAAGGGCTCATCGTACCGGTTTTAGTGTAGGGGGCCTTGACGGCTGCCCGTCAAGGGGCGAAAGTCCCCTCAAAGATACCGGTTTGTAGGTCACAGGTGACCGGGACCCCGCTCCCTCTTGGACAATGTGGGCGCAAGCTAATCCCAGTGGAGACATTGAACAATGCCGCACCATCAGGCGCACCGGATTGAGAGGTTGTCAACTTCTTGTCGGGTTTGCTACATTGCTCAATCAACACTGCAGAGCAAACCCCACAAGGTGTCCACAATCTCTTCATTCGGTGCTCTCCATGGTGTGTCACATCGTTCAATATCTCCACTTTTATTTTTTGACTCCCACATTTTTGAAGGCAAGGGGGGGGGGGGGGGGGGGGGGTGTACTCGATAGGAGAGATGTACTCGATCTCATGCATGGCCGTAGTCGTATGTCCATAGACCCTCGCATCCCTACAATGCCGGGACAGAGCATGTCGGGTTTTCACCGACCAGGCAGACATTGCTTGCACCAAGCGCGAAGCGCCGTAAGGTGTCTGGCGAGTCGCATGAAGGGTGAGCTGCATCCTACTAAAATCCGCTTTTGAGGCGGAGTTGCATATGGATGACAGCTTCAATAAGTTGATTTAATTTCCGGTGTAGGCATTTCCAGAGACAGCAATGGGAGTACTATGTAACTACCTCGTGGGTGCCTTAAGCATAAACACTACGTGATACGATCATTCCCACTTGTGCGGAGTAAAGGATGTTCACCTCGCATACACGATCTAACTCGACAACCAGATGTGACCGACCGCCAATAAATAAAAAAGAAGCGGCACCCTGGTTGTCTAGCTCACGTAGTGAGCGGCATGTTTTACAGTGTCGTTGCCAACCGACGCCAACCCAACCTATATATAATACATATAAGGGGGGGAGGGGGGCATCAGCCGTGTAACGGTGATTTTTTGACCCGTCAATGCCTCTTCAGACTCAACACACAGATTTTGGTGTGGGTACATCCGTGACGGCTGTCCGTGACGGCTGCCCTTGATGGCTGTTCTTGACGGATGCCCTTGACTTCTGTCCTTGACGGCTGTCCGTCCGCCAAGGGGAAAAGGTGCTGTCAGCCATCGCATAATATTCGGTTGCCGTATGGGATGGTTGGGGTCATTCTTTCGTTGGCTTGGTTTTCTTTGACTCATGCACACTGCGGTGTGTCGCCACGTAACATTTTTTGTGGTCAGAGCTTGAATTCTCTTCCGCCGTGTGTGCGTTGACCGGGCCTACCGAACTTGGACGTCGTCTGGACGCGGGGGTCGTAAAGGTAGAACGCGATTGTAGAAGTTGTCGAGGTGTAGGGGCGTCCGGAGAGAGGAGGGAGAGAGGGAGGGAGGGAGGGAGGGAGGGAGGGAGGGAGAGAAGGAGGGAGGGAGGAAACCGAGCGACGTATACTGCACCCGCGCTAACAAAAATAAATCACGAGACTGTGCACCATTGAGCGGGTGGGCGGGGGGGGGGGGGGGGGGGAGGAGAGAGAGAGAGAGAGAGAGATACATCACGATGTACTCGGTCTACCGCTACGATCCCTCGCCTCCAAGGCGAGGTACCGCCACTCGCGGCGATAAGAGAAAGCCGACGCGGAGGTGTCGGACATGTTGTACCCTACCCTCACCCCTCCCTTCTTCCCGATGGAGAGCGGTGCCAGCACCCTCCCTTGACCGTTCTCCGGACGTTCCCGTCACTTGAACCCGTGGAGGCGCTGGTGGGCCTGAGCACGCCCGCGCGCACGTTTGTGCGTAGAGTGCACGCGTCGGCATTCCCACAACGGGGAAGGTGGAGGGACCGACCGGCCGGCCCGAGGAGAAGTTTGCGCTGGTCGATTTCACCCGTCACCTCACCACGCACAAGGGTAGCATAAAATCGTACCTGAGGTAGAAAAATGCCAGCCTGTTGGGCGAGGAATGCCGAAGGCACGCACAAGCTTGCGAGGGGTTTCAGCGCTCCGCTCAAGTTCACGCAGTCCTGTTTTGTCACTTTGTTTCCGTTTTCTTCTTGAAGTATGATGTTTTTGCCGTTTTCTGTCGTTTTCAATACGAAGCCCTTTGGTTTTGCGTTAAATCCTTTGCGTTTTTTTTTATTTTTTTATCTCCTGTTGTTTTTTCCGATTCTCTTTTGTTGTCACGTAGTCCCTCTTTTTTTCTTTTTTTTTCGCTTTGTCTACTATTTCCTGTTCATCTCGTTGGTTTTTGTTTCCGTGCTTTCACCCCTCGGATAGATCGTCTACAGATCATCTACATATCACCAATTCCCACAGTTCATGAAATAGATCTTTCACGGCAGATCCGATGGTGTTTTATCTTCGTAGCTCGTGCGGCCGAAGGCAGGTCCATTCCCGATCTTGTGTAACCCAGCTCATGCTGCCGAGTGGGGCCCCTGTCATCTGCGCGATCTACTGCAACACATATTTCCTGGGTTGGACATGTACTACTGATGTGCAGGTCCTCAACGGCCTACCGCATCGGTAGGCGAGGGACTAGGCGATCTACGGTAGACAGATCAAATATATCATCATCGATCTGAGCGAGGTGTGCATGCTTTGGCACCCTGTTATTCGTCGATGTTGATTGCGGCTGTTTTCACCTCCCCAGGGTGCGCAAGGCGGAAGAGCGGCAGAAGAAAGAAGAAGAGCTGCGCCGACTGAAAAACTTGAAGCGCGAGGAGATACGAAAGCGCCTCCAGGCCATCCAGGAAATGAGCGGCGGCGCCCTCGTCGACGACGGCGGAGGCGGAGCCGAGGGGGCGGGGGAAGACGCGCAAGCGCTGATCGAGGGAGACTTCGACCCGCAACAGTGAGAGGCCCTATCGATCGATCGATTCATCAACCAATCAGTCAACCGACCAATCAATCGAATAATCAATCAGCCAACTCGCAGGTAATCAATCAACCATTTATTGATTGATTGATTGATTGATTGATTGATTGATCGTAAATTTGCTAATAAATCAACCAACCGATCGAATGGTCAATCAATCAATCGATCAATCAATAAATGAAGCAGTTAATCAATCAATCAATCAGTCCGTTAACCACGCGACGGATAGACCAACCAATCGATCGACCAGTCAACCAAACAATCTTTAATTGATCAACCAATCAATCAATGAGAGAATCAGTCAATGCATCAATCAATCAATCAACACCCCGTCAATGAATCAGCCAGCCAACCAATTTCTCAGCCAACCGCCCAATCAAATCACCCAATCAATCCATCCATCCATCCATCCATCGCGATCGATATGACTTACAGCATACACCGAAGAGACGGCATACAATATACTTGGTATACCCCCCCCCCCCCCCCCAGGATTTACCTAACACCTCACGGCGCTTCGCGCTTGGTGCAAGCAAAGGCCTGCCTGGTCGGTGAAAACCCGATATGCTCCGTCCCCGCATTGTGGGGATGCGAGGGTCTATGGTCATACGACCACGGCCATGCCGACGCATGAGATCGAGTACACCCCCCCCCCCTCCTCGCACAGGAAATCTTGCCGTTACACTCTCGAATAAAGTGTCCCATACTAATATTAATAGTATGCCCCCCCCCCAAAATGGTTGCAGTCCTTTACTATCCCCGTTGGGCTGCTTTTTTCTTGGGAGCAGGTGGGATGCGGTGACCGGAAAAGCGTTCGGGGACAGCTACTACGACGCCGAAGACGCCGATGACGGGTGGAAACCCGGGGACGACCCTATGGAGGGCCTCGGCGACCTAGAACAGTACGACGGCGACGCCGGGGACGACGCAGCTGGAGATGGAGGAGACGAAACTTCTGCCAATTTTGGGGGGGGAGGGGGCAGGGGCGACCACGGAGAGGAATGGGGTGGCGGTAAGTGGGAGGGAGGGGACGGAGAGGAGGAAGAGGAAGGAGAGGAGGAGGAGGAGGATTGGGGAGAACACGGGGGAGGGGAGGGGGACGAGGAGGGTTTCGGTGGGGTGGGGGCGCACAAGGAGCAGCTGTTGGACGAGCTGTACAAGCTGGACTACGAGGACATCATCGGAGACATCCCGTGCAGGTGGGGCGTGTGGGTGTCTTCTAAAGGCTATGGTAGGCTGGTGCCAAGGCTATAATAGTACCAGTACTTCTTATTAGGCTAGTATGTGGCTTGTATATATGTATACATATTATTACGGGGGACCCTAGTTAACAGGACCTATGGTATACATAAAAACTTATATATTTTACCATTTTTACTAACAATATCTGGTCCTGTTAACTATGGCCCCCCGTAATAGGCTACTGTATTATATGACTACTATTAAATGTCATGATATTCGGCAATAACAGGGTAGGTTTCCGTTGAAGGCTGTAGTACATGGCTTTTGTAGTATTTGGTAATTCTTCAGTAGACTATGATACGCAGTGTTACGCTAGTGTAAAGGCTAGTATATTGGCTAGCACGCAGTATACGGCTATCAATGGCTCAGGCTAAGGCCAAGCGTGAGGCTAGTAGAGGCTTGTGGGTCGTAGAAGGCGAGATACCTGTGTTGCGGCTGCTTTCGCGAGGTTTCTGATGGCGCTCTTGCCGGCATTGTCGCTGGGTTGCTCTGGTGTTTTTGTGGCGGGCACTATTATTACGGGGGACCATAGTTAATAGGACCAAATATTGCTAGTAAAAATGGTCAAATATACAGGTTTTTATGTATACCATAGGTCCTATTAACTACGTATGGTCCCCCGTAAAAGTATTTATAGCCGTGTCTACACACCTGGCACCACTGTTGCTGGGGGCTAGCCCGTGAGGGTGGCGCTCTGGAGCGAAGCATCGCCGAGCTCAATATCAAGCGTCCGAACCCCTGACCCAACAAGTGCAGGGTGTCAGCCGGGGCCGGTCGGCGAAGTTGATCCACCGTCTCGCTTTTTTTTGCCGTCCCGCAGAGAGAGCATCCCGGTTCCTACATGGCGCGTGTAAGGGTATATGGACGCAGGTTTCCTCTGGGCGAGGAGCCAAGGGCGTGTTTTGTCGCCCTCACGAAATGATACGCGAAAGAGGCGTTTTGCCGACCCGACCGAGCGCGCCACAGCGAACGCCGCCAGTCAAGGCACAGCACACAGCCGTGACCGGGCAACCGCGCGCGCGTCCGTGGGGCGTGTTGGTAGGGTACGGGCATTTTGTTCGAGGAGCTCCACGGTAGATTCCCCCCCCCCCCCCCCCCCCCCCCCCCCCGCGCAAATATTTTGAAGAACGAAAACAAAATGGGCGCTTTACCCCATCGAGACTTCGGATGAAAAAAAAAAGTGACGACTGCAGCAACGGCCACCTGCTGCGTCAATGGTTGATGTCGGAGCCACAATGGTTGGAACGCAAGGAGTCGCACGGCACGGGGCGCGAAGCAACATGATCGTCCTACCGGTACACACTGCGCTGCACTTGCGCTGCTCCTACTGTAGTAGACGGTTCAATGGTTGAAAACACCGAAGCTATCTACCATTGTTTTGGTCGCTATCCCCTCAAAGGGGCCCGTCCCAAAGGGCTTAGCCTCGGCCTATCATAGCTCTGCTACTTTTTTTCCCATCGTGAAACAAGAATGGGAGCAACGATGTTTGGGTCCTTGTAGTTCCTCGGCGCCCTTGACCCTTTTAGGACTTCAGTCCCGTTTCAGGGACGAACTACTTAAGAGTTTGACTGTTTTTTCCCCTCACCGGGACTGCAGTGCTAAAAGGGTCAAGTAACCCCGTCAGTCCCAGTGACATTTTGGCACCCCCCCTGCTGTGTCTGCCTGGTCGGTGAAACCCCAACATGCTCCGTCCCGGCATTGTAGGGATGCGAGGGTCTATGGTCATACGACTACAGCCATGCAGGAGATCGAGTACAGATCTCCTATCGAGTACACCGCCCCCCCCCCCCCTGCTGTTATTACCTCTAATCGAGATCGCTATTGTGGCGCGCGTCTGTGCTAAGCAAAGGGTGTGCGGAGTGGCGTGGTGATGGGGGGTCCCCATGCCTGAGAGTGCGTGCTGAGCTTTGCCTCGGGCTGAGCTCATACTCCCCTCGGCGCACGCTGTGGCTGTCTGTCTGCAGGTTCAAGTACACCACGGTGAACGCGAACGACTTTGGGCTCGCGCCGGAGGAGATCCTGCTGGCCGACGACAAGGTGAAGCGGCATTCGGTTAGGGGGGGATACTATGGTATCGTCCCCGCCCCCACAAGATTAGTGTTGGATACCGTGGTATGGTATAGATTTTTTGATGTATCTTATCCAACTTCGATGTATATCGTATCGGAGGTGTTTTTCCCGCCATCCCTTGCCCTCCCCGCACTTATCTCAACATCACGAATATCGACTTCGTGTCGGTCTGTTTTTTCGCTCGTCGATATTCTATCGATACCGATTTTTGACATCCATCACTACCTCAGATGCTGGACAACGTGTAGCACCGGGCTCGACCTCGACGGACGCGCCAGCGGAAGCTACGTAGGGGTTGCCCGGGCTACTGTACGAGTAGATACGTGCCGCTGCTGAGTTGGTTTTGAGGACGGGCCTTTATGGTCGAGCTTGCGTTTGTCGACGGAGGACATGCCATGATGGCCTGCAATACATATCAGCTTGCTTTCGGGAGACAGAACACAGGGGACACTTCCTTGTCCTCCCTACCGCCTGGTCCTGATGCCGCCCGAAAGCAGGTTTCTACCCCCCCGCCCCCTATTATATATAGGTTGGGTTGGCGTCGGTTGGCAACGACACTGTAAAACATGCTGCTCACTACGTGAGAGCTAGACAACCAGGGTACGGTACCGCTTTTTTTTTTCCTCTGCGGTCGCCCACAGCTGGTCGTCGAGTTAGATCATTTGTGCGAGGTAAAGAACCTTGAACTCGCACAAGGGAATTGATCGTATCACGTAGTGTTTATGGCAAGGCACCCAAGAGGCAGTTACATAGTACTCGCATTGCTGTCTCTGGAAGTGGCTATACCGGAATTAAATGAGCTCATTAAATCCATGTGCAAGTCCGCCTCACAAGCGGTTCTTAGTAGGATCCAGCCCATCCTTCATGCGACTCGCCCTACACCTCACGGCGCTTCGCGCTTGGTGCAAGCAATGCCTACCTGGTCGATGAAAACCCGACATGCTCCGTCCCGGCAAATGTAGGGATGCGAGGGTCTATGGCTGTATGACTGCGGCCATGCAAGAGAGATCGAGTACATCTCTCCTATCGACTACACCCCCCCCCCCCCCCCCCCCCCCCCTGCAGTGTAGGGGTGCTAGGGTCTATGGTCATACGACTACGACCATGCATGATATCGAGTACATCTCTTATATCGAGCACCCCCTCCTCCATGATATCGAGTGCACCCCCCCCCCCCTTCTCTCCAGCACCCCTCCGAGGCGGTATTCTAACCCCCCCCCATATATTATGTTTAGGTTGGGTTGACGTCGGTTGGCAACGACACTTGTAAAATATGCCGCTCACTACGTGAGCTATACAACCCAGGTACTTTTTTTTTTTTTTGTTGTTGGCGTCGGTCACAGCTGGCGATCGAGATAAATCATTTGTGCGGAGTGAAGAACCTTTACTCCGCACAAGAGGAATGATCGTATCACGCAGTGTTTGCGAAAAGGCACTCACCAGGCAGTTACATATTACGGGGGCCCATAGTTAACAGGACCAAATATTGTTAGTAAAAACGGTTAAATATATAGGTTTTTGTGTGTACCTATGGTCCTATTAACTATGGTCCCCCGTAATAGTACCCTTACTCCTGTCTTTTGGAAGTGGCCACACCGGCAAATAAGTTACCTCATTGAAGCTGTCATCCATATGCGAGTCCGTCTCACAAGCGGTTCTTCGTAGTATTATGCAGCTCGTCCTTAATGCGACTCGCCGAACAACCTCAAGGCGCTTCGCGCTTGGTTCAGACAATTTTTGCCTGGTCGGCGACAACCCGACGTGCTCCGTCCCAGCACTGTAGGGATGCGAGGGTCTATGGTCATAAGACTACAGCCATGCATGATATCGAGCCCCCACCCCCTTCCCCCCCGGTATCTTACCCCCCCTTCCCCCCCCGGTATCCTACCCCCCCTCCCGCCCGTCTGTTATCCTACCCCCCCCCCCCTCCTCCCTGACATGGGCCTATAGTGATTACGGCCATGCATGGCATGAGTACCCCCCCCTCCCGCCGGTCTCCTAACTCCCCACCCCCACCCCCCCACCATCGTAATTATCCCTCGAAGGATTTGAACAAATACGTACCGCTGAAGAAACTGGCGCCCTACCGCACGGACGAGCCGAAACTGGACGCGCGTCGGCGGCGACAGCTCCGAGAGGAGGTGAAGGAGAGGGAAGCAGCCGCGGAGGTGGAGATGCGGGCAATACGTTCGAAGAAAAGGCGGCGCGGGAAGAAGAAGGGGTCTGATTCCTCTTCCGCAGCCGCGCCCGCCGACGCCGAGTCGGTGACGGCACACCCAACCGCAACTGGTGTCGCGGCGCCACCGAAACCGCTATCGGGAGCGGGCGGCGAAACCGGTGACGGTTCGGAGTTGGCGGTAACGGCGGAGCTAGCGGGAGGTAAGAGGCGCCGGCGCAAGAAGGGACAGAAAAAGCAGCGTGCGCAGGCCGGCGTCAGCGCGGGCGGAGGAAGAGACGGACAAGAGGAAGCAGAGATGGTGCCGCGGGTGCAGGCCATGGAGACGGCGGAGGAGGGGAATGGGGCTGCCGGTCCCGACGCCGGCGGCGGCTCTCCCGCTCGGAGCGGCGGCAACGGCGGTAGCAGCAGCAAAGAGGGCGACGAAAGCGCTCGAGGCAACGGCGGCGAAGCCAGGAGCGGTATCGGCAGCAGCTGCAGCAGCAGCAGCAGCAGCAGCAAAATCAAAAATAAAAAGAGAGGCAAGAAACGGGGCCGGGCATCTGGAGGCGAGGGGGACGCGCAAGACGACCCCCAGAAGGACGGGGTTGCTCCGGGAGGTGATGTTGACCCTGCTGAGAGCGAAAAAACTGAAGGAACGGCGCCTGTAACCTTGGTGGTGGGAATCGGTGCTGTTAAGAAAACTCGCCGAGGGTCCAGTAGAAAAGGTGGGGGCGGCGGCGGTGGGGCTTCCAGGGAGGTAGAAGGCGAGCTGCGTGGGAATGGCAAGAAGAAGGGCGTGGGGAAGACCACAAAGCTTGCTGCGGCTGTCGGCGTTTCTAAGTCTCGGCTGGCGTCGTACGGGTTGTAGGCGGGCAGGGAATGAGCGAGTCAGCGTGCTCCGTTTGATTTGGTTGTTTTTACTGTAGTGTTCCCGACATGAGTGGGATGCATGGCCAAATGTTGGAGGCTGTTTGATGCTGCGATGTTTGTGCGTGAAGACAATTACGTGTCGACCAGGCCAGCCGCCTATCGCTCGGGCAATCGAAAATACCTCCCCCCCCCTCCCGTTGGAGGCAGATGGTATCCGGGAGACTACGGTCTTCGACTCCTGCCCTTAGTGGTGCAACTGACTATTGGACAAAACGCAGTAAGCTGCCGGTTGGTGACGCGCTCTGCGCCCATCAAATGGCAGTAAAGTAAAACCTTAAACCTTGTCATATATTTGGCATTGAAATGCCTGCCGATCTTCGCCTTTGTACCACGGCGGTTTACCGGCACGGACCGCGCTGACGCCGGGGATCACGGACCTTTGCCAGGGTACCGTCATCCAGGAAAGCTGTTTGTAGACGTTGGCCCATCTTGACCAAACTGGTTCACACCTGGGACAGACCATGATCTACATTATCTAGATCCTATTGTGCCGTTATGACATGCTGTGCAGGATCTATGCAAAGTACAGATCCAGCCCAGGAAATCTGCCCTAGATGGCACGGATTATACGGCTCCCACCCGGCAACACGAGCTCCTGTATCGTATACACGACCGAGAATGGATCTGCCTCGAGAACAGATCTGCCTCGAAATGTCTAGATCGTGAAGTGGGAATTATGTGTAGATGATTTATCCGAGGGGTGAAATGGTTGGAATAGTCTCCATTCTAAGTTCCAATCTCAACCCCAAGGGCTTGCTCGCCAGGCCCGAAAATGAAGCGCAACAACCAAAAAGTCAATGAAGCGGCGCTCGAGCCAGATACGGGGGCAAGCTTTGCATAGTAGCACAAATCCCAACTCGTACTACGATTAGTAAGTAGGTTTCCGGCATGAACAGGCAAGAGCTACAGTAGTAGCTAAATAACTCGTCAAGGCAGATTTCCCAGGAAGAAAGCAAAACGGGGAAAGAAACACAAAAGCGCGGCATCCGAGCCAGATACCTGGTACAGAGGCAAGCGTTGTATACAGTAGGACTAATCCGGACTCGACGACCCTTTCATTGTAGGCCTTCGGCATGAAATTACAAGAGATGGCCGAATAACTGGTCAAGACAGATTTTACCATTGACCCAAGAAAAATGGGAACAAAAAATCAATAACTCGGAGCCCGAGTGTTAGGGTCAGAGGTCGGGACACTTTGTATCCCTGGGCAGGTTTGCCTATTAAGTCGGTACTCGTTGGTACTCACGTGTGTTGTTTGCTTAGAGATAAACTATCAGATTTATTCCTTTCGTGCACGACGGAGACTGAGACCAAGCTCGTTCCTCTCTGGAAAACCCCTGGTTTTTCACTTAAGATACGCCTGTCAAGTACTATAAGTACGATCCCAGTGCCTGAACCCAGGTAATTCCCGGCCTTTCAACCCCATTCAAGGCAGTATTATAACACTAGCCCACCCCGATGAGCTGTATATGCAACATTATGGGAGATTAATGGAAACCCCGATTCCACGAACTAGAACATGAGTCGAAGATGCCGCTCCTCAAAACCCACTCCCACACCTCTGAACGGCAAGGCAAAGAAGCTGGCAAACTACGTGACAAACAATGTGAAAGGAAGACATAGCCTTAAGGGACAGGAATAAATCGTGAAGGAAAGCCATCCCCATGCCACTCGCAACGGGGGGGCACACCTCTGAACGGCAAGGCAACGAAACCGGCAACTTACGTAAAAAAAGAGATGAAAGGAAGGCCTAGCCTTAAGGGGCATGAATGCATCAACGAAATCCCTCGCCACGCCACCCGCAACAGGCGACGAAGATGCGTTGAAAAGCGAAAATCAACACCAAAAACGAGAAGAAAATGATACGGAGGACGCCAAGAACCACCTAAACCCAGACCACAACTCCGGAAACGCGTCCTGGGCCACAAATGAGTGTCCCGAGCACCCAGACCAGCCCCGTCACTGAACGGGGGAGTAGGCAGGACAAAACACGCAAACACCATCACCAAACCAAGCCCAGGAAAAACAAACTAACCAGAAACACACCCAGCAGAAAAAACCACCCCACAAAGTCCAAGAAAACAACAAGGAAAATAATATGGAGTGTAGCCGAGAAGCGAAAATCAGCCATCCACGGCGGCGCCTCGAGATTCATCTACGTTACGCTGGACCTCCCGTGCAAACGCGCTAGCCAAGTGATTTTGCAGACACCAAGAACCTCGTACAGCTCTCGTCAAAGTCGTGTAGCGCGCCGGAGAAAGAGAAAGCTTGAACGATCCCGGGTCGTCCGAAAATCGAACCAAAAATATGCTCCATCCGTTGGGGTAATCGCGCTGATTTTCCTGAGCCACCACAGACCGTCGTCGCCCTTGTACCAAAAGCGGACCCCGTTGGGAAGCACGGTGTCGCAGTATCGACGGAGCCAGTCGGCGAGCGATACGCAGCCATAGCCGGGTGCCAGAGACCGCTCGCCCCTACTCCGAGAAAGCTCTCGTTGAGCCTCGCCGATTCTCACTCCGCGGTACAGGCCGTTGGTTTGGCGGTGCTGGTTCGGGGTGCCGGCCCAGTAGCGCAAGATTGTGTGGCGAGAAAGCTGAAGGTCCATTTCCCGTTCCCAGGGAGGGGTCGAAACGTCGTCCTGGGTGACGCGGTACGGGGGGAATTTCTTGGAGAAGTTGTTGAGCACGTATTGCGTCAACCCCGCTGGCAAATACTTCGGCATGTCGCCACGATCGTGGGGGTTGGTGTAAGACATAGCAGTTGTTCACAGTCGCGCAAATGTTTGAAGTGTTCTGATGGGATGGTTGGTGTGATTCAGTTAGCTGCAAATTGTCCAACGGGCATATATATATGCGGTGGGTTTTGTGCTTTCCCGAATGGGTTGCATAAAAACATATTTGAAATGATTTTGCAGGGTTACGGGGGGGCGAGGGATGAGAACCCCCTGGACCTCAGTCAACGTCTAGTCTTGTTTATTCTGGTATTTTCAGTACACGACATGTCTTTTCTACAAGGATAATAACAAGAACAACACACACCATCTCTTCTTTTGCTCCGGCGCCTCATGGCAAGGTTGAGCGGCGCCACACCCGGTGCACGAGTTGCCCCCTCAGTTGGCACAGGGCTTGCCGCGTTGAACTGATACGCGCCGGCGAGCATCAGCGCCAGGCATATCGGAAGGAAGATCCAAATACAGGAGCTCTGCCCCGAGAGGAGATCCCTGCGTTGTGGCCGTTGAGGAGCAGGGGCCAACTGCGAGCACTTTGTAGGGGCCCGTTCAGTTGAGTGAGAGTTGTGGCCTTGATAACCTTGGCGTCCGTGTCGGGCTTCGCGCCCTGGCGGATGCTGGCCGCCGTATTGTACACCCACGCCCAGCCGCCAGCGTCTAATTTGGGAACAAGACGCAGAGCGTCGGAGAGGGTGGAGTTGCGGCGGTTCACGCGAGCAACAGTGAGGGCGTGGTGTTCGCGAACGATATCATACGCGCGCTGCTGGCGGTCCGTCGCCAAGTCGCAGTAGGCGAGGTGGTCGCGGGCCAAGCTCTGGTGGCCGGCGACTCCGGCACACTCGAAAATCGTGAGAGGGAGGCGTGGCAGTCGACCCATATGTACCTCGTTGGAAGCCAAGCCCGCAGCGGCGCCGACGGAATTGTTGTACCCAAATTCGACATGAGGGAGTTGTTCGTCCCAGTAGTTTCGGAGCTCGTCGACGATCTTTGCCAGCATCTGGGCCGTCGTGTGGTTTACACGTTCCACCCCACCGCTAACGCTTGGATGGTAGGAACTGGTGGCAATTTTTCGAACCCCGAGAAGCTGGTAGACGGCGTGCAAAAGCTTGGAGCAGAACTGGAGGCCGTTGTCCGAGAGGATGCTGCGCGGGCACCCCCAGAGGGGAATATACCGCTTGATGAGAATGTTAGCCGTGCCCTCAGCAGTGAACTCTGCCGCTGTGGCGGCGTACATATCGGCTCGGCGGCTGAAACGATCAATGAAAAGCAAGATGTAGGTATTTCCTCGAGGCATCACGGGGAGAGGGCCGAAAGAGTCGATGCTGACGGCGATGCTGGGCCCTTCTGGCAAGGGCGCCATTGGACGGTCTGCCGCAACCTTTTTCGTGCTTGGCACTTCAAGCAGTTGCGTAGCCATAAACCGGGTACAGATGCTCATACCGATACACCAGTAGAAACATTCGAGCATGAGTAGCGGGCGCGCGGTTCCTAGGTGGTAGGAAGCTGATGAATAGCAAACCTGTATGGCCCAGGGGAGCATGAGCAGCGGCACATAAATGCGAATAGGCTCGTCGTTCAATAAGCAGGCCGTACGGCCCACCGGGCGTTGCGTGCCCGACGCAAGGGGGAGGGACGGCTGTCGAACGAGTAGAACGATGCCTGCGTCGGTGGTGTGCAAGCGGCCTTTATTAGCCAGCTCCTGAACTTCCGAAAAGGGAGGGCGCTGGTGGGAAGGGAAACACGACAAAAAGTTGGCTGGCAAAACGTCCGGCCGGCCAAAGGCTATGTAGCGCATGGCGGCGTTGCGAGCGGGTTCGGCCTGTTGTTCCCGAGCCTGGTCGGCGTGCAAATAGCGCGCTGCGGAATCACCGAACTAAAATTCGGTAGCTGCACCGAGGGCATCCACGTCGGTAGTGGTGACGAGTGGTACGTCAGTCGGCAGCGGAAGCCGTAAAAAAAAAGTTCCCACGGGCTCGGCGCGGTCGCGGTCGGACGGGATGGGTACCGTCGGGGCCGACGAGGCGGCAGGAGCCGGGGACATAACGACGGGTGCGGGCGGTCGCGGCCGTGGGGCTCGCGGCGGGGTGGTAGCACGCCGGACGGATGGTCGAGGGGCCCCGCCGGGCCTTAAGCAATAATCAACAGCAGGCGGCGCGGTGCCAGCGGCAGGGGCTGTTCTTCGACGCGTCCGAGTGGAGATGCGGCCTAAAGGCGGCAAGATAATCAGAGGCGCCCCATTGCCAGGGGGCGGAGGGACAGATCCGGCCTGATCGGTGATCACGGCGGAATCTTCTCCCTGTAAAGCGGTCGTCGGGAGAGGGACGCGTTGGGCGACAGTCGTCGCTGCAGCGGGGGCTTCTGCAGAGCCCCCGGAGGGTACGGCAATAACCGAAGCGAAAGCGGCGTTGGCGGTGGGTGAAAAAACTCTCAAGCCAGAACGGCGATCGACCGTGGCGACGGAAAGCAGACACACGAGCGGCGAATCTCCCCGAAGGGTCAGAGAGGTCGTCAATCCTCATACGTGGCCTGTGTGTGCGGAAATCGCGAAAATCCGAAGAGGTTAAAGGCAGCCCACCCAAAACGGCACTTTCGGTGCGGGGCACCAGCCCACTCAAACCGACACCGAGGGTCGACGAAGAGCGAGTGAGAAGCCCGCAGGATCAAATGAGGAAGATACCACCGTCATCGACGGGGGTGAGGCTGCTAGATCCACTGCGGTCGTGTTCTGTGGCGGGCTCCGGCAAGCGGGATACACAATCAGCATTTCCGTTGGCGCTGCCTTTGCGGTACTCGAGGGTGTAGTCGAACGCGGTGAGGAACTCGAGCCACCGCTGGGCGCGCTCGTCGTGGTCCCCTACTTTGCCGATGCTCTCCAGTGCTTTGCGGTCCGAAAATATGCGAACCTTCGTGCTCCATAGGTATCCCCGGAGGCGTTTGATGGCCCAGACAATGCTGCCAGCTTCCAGGTCCAACGGGGTCCAGTGCCTCTCGGAATCGAGGGTAGCGCGGCTGATATAAGCAATGAGCCGCATCGAGCCGTTCGGTTGTTCTTGTTCGAGCGCGGCACTAGAACGGCCGATGCAGGCGTCACAGTACACGTGGAAGGGGCGCCCACCGTCGGCAACAGCGCTCCAGTCGGGGAGGACCAAAGTTGGTGGGGCAGCGAGCTCGGCGAGGATCTGGTGAACGATAAGTTTCATGGCCGGCGTAAAGACGTACTTAACCCCCTTCTGGAGAAGGGCTGTGAGAGGCCGGATTCTATGACACAGGTCGGGCAGGAATTTGCGATAATATCCCACGTCGCCCGTCAGCGCACGGACCTGTTTGAGGTTCTAGGGCATGGACATTTTCATTACAACCGAATGTTTTTCCGCATTGGGGCGTATACCCGCGAGCGAAATAGAGTGCTCGTCGGGGGGGGGGGGGTACTCGATAAGAGATGTGTACCCGATCTCATGCATGGCCGTAGTCGTGTGACCATAGACCCTCGTATCCCTACAATGCCGGGACGGATTGACCACTTCCATCTGTATCTACTCTGCCGGGAGGAAAATACTAAAAGCTGAAGCATCCTCTTTCTTCGCCTGGGACTCGCAACGTTGAGAACCTAGGCTCATGGGTGCCGAAGTAGAAGATCTTCGGACGCTGGTATTATAGCAGGGCCTCGCCCTCGAGGGGCTGCAGCGGGCGGCCGCAGACGCAGAGGAGCGTCGACGGTCGAATCACGCCGAGATCCTCGAGATGATGGCGCAGATGGGGTCCGGTAGACAGCAACAACAGCTATCTACCGCAGTTGGAGCAGGGAGAGATGCTTCAACGCCAGCGTCGGAACACTCCGACGTTGGCATCGGGAGCCGGGAGGGTGAACGCGTTTCCGCGGAAGATGGCCACCTCGGTGGAAAAGGGTGCGGAAGTTGTGTTGGTGCTCTCGGAGTATGCCGGAGACATGACGGCGTTCTCACCGGAGAAGAAAAAGCCCTGCGGTGGAGGCATAACCGTAGGCGCCTCCGTGGGGAGTGGCACGGAGGATAACAAGTCGTGCGAAATTTTTCGTACGCACCCCACTCGGGGAGATTGTGGTGGGGCTAGGAGCTGTAGGGGTAGGAGACAAATCTGCATATTTTCGCGGGAAGTCGCACGGTGAGCCAGGCCGTGCGCACCCGGCCACCCATGTGGCATGGTCGGGAAAACCGCGTACGAGATGCGCGCACTCGACTACGGTGCGGTAGTGGTCGAGGGAGCGGACGTGGGGGGAATCGGGTGCTGCTGCAGCAGTACTATTAGCAACGAAGGAGAACACGTCTGCATCGGCAACAAGTCGCGTGACACAGCAGTCGCGTGCACACGACGACAGCAGCAGCAGCAGAACAGCAGCAGTGGGATGTCAGGAACAGCAGCAGTAGCAGCCGCGGAAGGTCAGCAGCAGCAGCAGCAGCAGCAGCGGGGGGAGTCGTGGATGGGGCAAGCGTGGTTGGATCGTCCGCTGGATCCCTTTGTGGGTCCAGCAACACGCGGGGCGAGGGGATAGCGTCTGTACTCGTAATGGTGGGTCTTCGATCCACTGTTGTATTGTGAAGTTTGTTTCTTTTTACGACAGGTAGAAATTCGTAAATTGATTCGTATACCAGGTAAATAGTATGTACGAGTACGTATGAAATGTGTGATGAGGTTCATACTGGATGATACGTACGCAAGTATCGTTTGGGCTACTTTTTCTGGATATACGTGAATACCCCCCCGTCCCCCACCTGGTAGTTGAAAAGTCGTGTTTTTGTGTTTTGGTTAGAATGTTACTGCCGGATACATCCACAGCGCTTCGTTGCGCTCCGTGTTCGATGTGGGCAGGCCCAGAAGAGCAACTGGACAAATACCATACCCTGGTACGTTTATATCGCATATTACAAAGGTTTGGGGGGAGTCGGTGTCAAGGGTGTATTTATCTTGCGGGGAGGTCGTGAAGTGGACAGACAGGTCTCTCGTCAGCTGGAGCCTTTTTAGTGATGCGGCTTCTTCGCGGGCGCGGGAGTGTTAAGATCATGGACAGCGGGACACTTTGTATCCCTGGGCAGGTCTGCCTATTAAGCCGGTACTCATTGGTACTCACGCTGATGTTCGCTTAGAGATAGAAGAGCCACTTCATTCCTTTCGTGCACGACAGAGACTGAGACCACGCTCGTGCCTCTCTGGAAAACCCCTGGTTTTCCACCTAAGATACGCCTTCCAAGTACTACAAATACGATCCCTGTGCCAGAACCCAGGTAAATTACCGGGCTTTCAACCTCATACAATGCAGTATCATAACACCAGCCCACTCTCATGAACCGTATATGCAAAATTATGGGAAATTCATGGAAACCCCGATTCCACAACTAGAACATGAGTCGAAGATGCGGCTCCTCAAAACCCACTCCCACACCTCTGAACGGCAAGGCAACGAAGCCGGGAAAGTACGTAAAAAAAGAATGAAAGGAAACGTAGCCTTAAGGGGCAGGAAGAAATCGTCAACGAAAAAACATCGCCATGTCACCCGCGACGGGGGGGGGGGCGATGAAAGTAGCAGTGGAGCAAACTGACTCTGAAAAAAAAGCTAAACGAAAGCAAAAACAGAGTGAAAAAAAACTTGCACCGGCAAAAAGGCAAAAAGTCCTAAACCGACGACGCCACTTGTTAAGATCATGGACAGCGGGACACTTTGTATCCCTGGGCAGGTCTGCCTATCTATTAAGCCGGTACTCATTGGTACTCACGTTGATGTTCGCTTAGAGATAGAAGAGCCACTTCATTCCTTTCGTGCACGACAGAGACTGGGACCACGCTCGCGCCCCTCTGGAAAACCCCTGGTTTTCCACCTAAGATACGCCTTCCAAGTACTACAAATACGATCCCTGTGCCAGAACCCAGGTAAATTACCGGGCTTTCAACCTCATACAATGCAGTATCATAACAGGAGGTTATGTCTCAGTCTCTCTGGTGGGTGTTCGTAGGAGTAGTTTTCTCTTGCGATTGGGGACACCTACCCGTCGGTCAAAATACGTTTTTGATCGTACAAATGGAGATATGTCATTTTCGACTGGGTTTCGGATTCGTTCCGGGTAAAGAAAGTCGTATTCGATACATACATACCGTTGTAAGGGAATATTAAATTATACCAGGTATGGCGGTTATACCTGGGTAGTGGTAAATCGTATGTATATCGTTTATCACTGGTTACGGAGATCTGAATGGTATAGATTATATGTTGTATCCCCGGAGAGTCGTGAATTGTACGAAGAAGGTATATTATCGCCTACCACTGCTGTAGGTTCGTCAAATGGAGATGTGCCATTTTCGACTGGGTGTGGATTCGTTCCGGTTAACCCTTTTAGGACTGCAGTCTCGTTTTGGGGACAATTGGGGAAAAATTACTTGGAGTTTGAGTGGATTGCCCCCAAAACGGGACTGGAGTTCTAAAGGGGTTAAGTCGTACCTGGTACCAGGTATATGATAAGAACCGCTTGCGACGTGTTAGGGATAAAATTATACCAGGTACGTACCTGGTATGGTACAGTAGTCATCGTTCTCCCCGGGTAGTAAGTGGTACCTGGTAGATGATATGTCACTGGATACGGGTTTCTGAATGGTCGTGTGGAGTATATTTTTTATCCCGGGAAAGTTGTAAATGGTACGGAGGCCTATTTATCAGGTATAATATCGTCTACTCGGCGGTGTACGTAGCGTTTTTTTTTTTTTTTTTTGCCTGGAGTAGTTTTGGAAGGTAATTTCACGTTCAAATCAAACAGTCTTATTATGGAGATATAGACAGGATCAGAAGGTGACTGGTAGGACTGATAATTATTGATTTGTCGGATTGACGAATGAAGATTACGTGGTGGGTGTGCACCTTGAGGAGAGGTGTTTCGCAGATTACGCGGTGTTGGTGGATCCCCTGGTAACTGATTTTATCGGGTCTACTAGCAGGAATTTGTCTTTGTGCTGTCTAGCGGTGACATAACAAGGGAGGGTATGCATATTCATGATGATTGGTTGTTCTATCCCCATTGTTTTCTCCGAACTTGATGGGAGATGGAAATCTAAATCTTGTTCGCGAGTTGTTGGGAGAATCTGATGAATGATTGTGGGTTGTGGGTACAGCAGTAAGTATATTAATATTCACGATTGAGGATGATGAAAATCTCGGTACACGAACGAGTAGGAAGAAGGCGAAATATTTCAGGGAACAAGGATAGCTATTAATGGTGAACCAGGAACAGGGAGTGTTTTTCTTTTTGGTTCTGACACGAACGAACGGATATTGTTTCGGGAATAGTACACGCCGGGCAAACTCTATAGGGAAAGATAGTTTATGGCGGGAGTAGTTGGCACAGGGAGACGTGTGTCCCTGGGGAACGGAGTTCCTCGCGAGCGCTATATCATTTATCTATCGCTTTAGTTTTTGTTTTACGGCATTGAACTGTTGCAAAGGAGATCTGCAATAGGTTCATACGGGAGGGAGAGGTTTTTGCTTGTAAGGTACTGGTTTCCTCTTGAAATATTTTAGTTGGTTTTTGATCATGGAGATGAGTTTTGTTCGGTTATCTTGAATTGTCATCGCTGTTTTTGCTGAAAAAACAGGGAGTGTGTTCGAATGTATGTGCTTGTTCAGCATTTTAACGGTTTCATGACTATTCGGTATATTGGCTAATTATGGATTACTCGGTGGTTGCTTCTGTGGGTGTAAGTGATACCCACATGACCACTTACATCTGTACCTACTCTGCCGGGACAATATGACTAAAACCTGAAACATCATCTTTCTTCGCCTGGGACTTATAAACACTTGAGGGGATATATGTGGAAGGGAAGAGGACTTTTAACTCACAGTACATCAGAGGCGAGGAAGGTAGATTACTGCGAGACATCGGCCTCATCCGGGAACGATGGGTAAGGTGGTTCCATAAGTTGCTAAAAACCAAGTCGTCGACCCTCGACCCAACTATCGTCGACGAGCTCAAGGTGTGGCCCTCGTGCAGCCCGCTGGACGACGTCCCGTCTAGATACGAGGTGGAAGACGCGACCCGGGCGATGGCGAGCCGCAAGGCGGTTGGGCCTGATGGTCTCCCAGCTGAACTTCTGAAGGTCCTTGCCGACGAAGGAGACTCGGACACCTTGGGAAGCTTCTATGAGATTATCGTCGCTGTGTGGAGGGGCGGGGTCGTGCCGCAGCAATGGAAAGATGCAACGACTAAGGTGCTGCACAAGAAGAAAGACAGGACGGAGTGTGGTGGCTATCGTGGCATTCCCTTGTCGCACATGCCGGCAAAGTACTCCTCAAAGTCATCGCGCGCCGCCTCAGCGACTACTGCGAACGGGAAGGCATCCTGCCCGAGGAGCAGTGTGGCTTTAGGCCCGAACGGTCGACGGTCGACATGATGGGCATGGTGCGACGCTTGCAGGAATTGGCAAGGAAGAAGGACACTCCGCTGTTCATGTGCTTTGTCGACCTCACCAAAGCCTATGACTCCGTCGACCGAACCCTCCTGTGGGCTGTCTTGGCTCTCTTTGGCGTGCCACCTAGAATGCTCACCGTTATCCGCCAATTCCACGACGGCATGCGAGCATGCGTGGGGCTGGATGATGGCGAGTGCTCAGATATGTTCGACGTGAAGCAGGGCCTACGGCAAGGGTGTGTGCTCGCGCCATTGCTATTCAACATGTATTTCGCAGCGGTGCTGCGTGTGGCGGAGAAACGCTTTGCCGCTGATAAAGCCATCACGGACAACTTGGTGCAACTTCAACGAAAAAAGGAGAAGAAGAAAAAGAAGAGGGGGAAGGCACGGGCCGGTCAAGCCGACGGACAGGGGAAGGATACACAGAGACCCAGACACTGTGGGCTATGCTGTATGCTGACGATGCGGGCATAGTATCGCGATCACCTAACGGCCTGGAGAGGATGACGACGGTGATCGTGACTGCATATGCCGTTTTCGGCCTGACGGTCTCGGAGGCCAAGACGGAGATAATGTGTCTGCAAACGAAAGATGGGGGGAACGTGCCGTTCACCGTAACCGCAGCCGGCTAAGTGTACAAACAAATGACCGACTTTGTGTATTTGGGCGGGGCTATCAGCGCAGATTGGACGAACAGAAGTGTCGAGGTAACGCGTCGACTCCAGAGGGCATGGGCGTGCTTCGGGCGGTATAAGATGGAAATCTATGACCGCCCGGGTGTGCGCCTACGCCTGAAGGTGCGCATGCTGAAAGCCGAGGTGAGCGAAACGTTGCTCTACGGTTGCGTTACTTGGAGCCCGAGCAAGACTGATTACGGTAGGCTACGGGAGGTCCACCACAAGATGCTCCTCCGATGCATCGGCTGGCGAAAACGAAAGCGCGAAGATCCCTTTCTATCCTATGCTAGCGCGCTTCTCAGGACAAAATCTGAGAGCGTTGAGACGACGGTACGCAGACGTAGGCTCTTGTTTGCGGGCTTTGTGACACGAATGGGAGAGGAACGTCAGCCGAAGAGGGTGATGTTTGCGGGGAGATGGTGGGAGGTAAGGGTTACTCCGGAGGACAGGAGTGGGACTGGATGAGGTACCTTGAGGAGGACCTCAAGGAGTTTGGCATCAAGCTCGAAGGGTGGCGCGAGGCAGCACAGAAAGCCGGCAGATGGTTCCGACGGGTCGAGGAAGGGGTGGAGGTTTTCATGCGGAAATGGCATCAGGATGAGAAGCAGGTATCGGCAGAACGGCACAGGATGTCTGCAGCCACGACCACAACCGTTGACGCCAACGCACGTGCGCAGAATGGCAGGGAAGAGGGCGGGACGAAGGGGAATGGGGGAGGGTGGGAGGCGGTCTGCCCAACAGACTGAAGCCTGGGTATGGCCATCATCTGTGACGGTGCGGTAATCCAAGGATCCGAGGGGTTTCCAAAAGGGGACACGGCATGTAGGCAAAGGGGATAATGCGAGTTGAACCCGGAGACTGTGGGGATGTGAGCAGACGGTCACAACCTTTCTCCACCCCTTCAGCTTCTTATACCTCGTCTCGTGGCCGGCAGTGTGTGCCTATACTCTGACGACTGAGACAACTGTGCGATGGATCAGGCGTATGTTCCGCAAGCTGGGTGGAACCACGGGAATGCAGGTGGCAGTCTTTGCAGCGAACTGAAAGCGCTTGAGCGTGTGAATGAGTGCCAGACGGCCTAAACGAAGTAATACATGATGGGTTTTAGAGTGGGAATACATCTGAGCATCCTTTCGAGGAACATGAACTATATCGGCCGGAAAGCCCGACGATACCACGCCATCATACATGACACGCGCACCGCTCGACTCTGTGACATGGTCTCCAATCCGGTGGCATAGTCTGTGTCTGCAAACACCGTGGGGCACCTGAAGAGAACCCTCTGGGCAGACTTTCTCTTATATGTTGTTCCTGCGGGTTGATGTTGCTCTTGATGGGTGGTGTTGCTCCTGCTGGTCGAGGTTTCTCCGAAGGTGTGAGGGGGTTCTTGGGTGCGTTTCGTTTCTTTTCTTTGGTTCCTTACCGTCGGTAGACTTGTACCTGGTATCTCTCAATACACCACTGCTAATAAGTAGCGACGCCACTAGCCAAATACCCCACTCATGAACGGGACATGGTAGAGCGGGCAACCGGCCACGGCTGCCTCCGGCATGCGGCGGGCTTGCTCCCCGTCCGCGTGTCGCTCGGCGTCGTGGCTCCCGAGTTTTCACAGAATATATGATAGCGCAGCGCTGACGGAGGGTGGCCGCCGCAGAGGCGATGGCTAGCCCCGAATCCGTAGTCTGTGCTGTAAGAGGTGTAGCACGAGTGAACGAGGGCTGAGTCCACCCCCCTCGAAGGAGGGTTGCGTGCTGGAGTCGTTCAGCAGAGTCCGGGCTCTCAGAGAATCGGTATGCACGAGTGTAGTAGTCTCACGCACACCTCACACGCGTCCAACGCGGTTCTGTTCGAGGAATTTATCCTGCAGCCCGCGTATCGCATCATATTTCTGCGCCGTGTTTCGGCACCAAGCCCTCTCTGGTTGATCACAGGGGGGCGAGGTCGCTCTTGGTTCCATGCCGAATTCTAGACTAAAAAACATATAGACGCGGAGGGTAACCACAGCGTAAACAGTAGTAGTGAACCCTAGCTTTGAGCAAGGATTCGACGGCGCGTGCAGCGGGGAGGTCATGACTGAGTCCGTCCTTCAGAGGAGCCTTCGGTAGGTGATGATCGGTTCGCACCACGGTCCCCACGCGGGACCGGGGACGGACACCGCGTGGGTCTTGCGACTGCACGCCGTGGGAGGTTTAGACGCGGGACCGGGGACGGACACCGCGTGGGTCTTGCGACTGCACGCCGTGGGAGGTTTAGTGTGGGTGAACGAGAGCTGACTCCGCTCCTCCGCGAGGGGTGGTGGCTTACGCCTCGTTTAGCAGAGTCCGTCCTCTGCTGAGCTTCGGTATGCGTGAGTGTAGTAGCCCCACACACTCCTTTCATGTGTTTAAGGCAGGTCTGTTTAGTGGATGGAGTATCCTGCAGTCTGCCGCGGCACATAGTCTCTTTATAGTGCGCAGCGCCCACCCCTCGTCACATCTGAGCTTTGCAAACTCAGGCAAGGGAGAGGGGGCTAGTCGCGACACCCCGCTAGATAAAATAATGCCCCCCATACGGATCACACTAAATCATATATACCGGGTATAAAGCATAGGGAAAATACAGCACCCGAGCAGTGAACCACACGCTCATTAATAATACAGGCATCGCAATAAACACACCATCAATTTATACAACGAAATACCTACTTCGCTAGCCAGCAACAACGCGAGGCGATACTCGCACACGGGGCATGAGATCAGCCCCCTTCGTACGCCAGCGGGGGACAGAGGCGAAAAGGCATGGAGGTGAGAAGAAACGGTGAAAGGCCGTACCGCCGGTTTGCTCGCCAGAGGTCCCGCAGAGAAAATCAGGGGGGGCGAGAAGAGACGAATAAGATACGCTGCTGACGGCACCAAATACCTCATGAACGTCGCTAGATCCGTCCACAAGCTGCATAATTCGTATCCATGCTTGATGCCCACTCATATACGAAGCGCTTGCAGTCGTACAGGAGCCCGCAGCATGGGAGATACCTTATCTCAGTAAGTAGGTACCACACTGTTGCAAGCACGTGGCGCTGTCGCTCGCTCGTTTTAGTGATTCGTATATAAGATACGCTGCTGACGGCACCACCTACCCCATGAACGTCGTTAGATCCGTCCACAAGCTGCATACCTGGTAGTTCGTATCCATGCTTGATGCCCACTCGTATACGGAAGCGCTTGCAGTCGTAAAGGAGCCCGCAGCACGTGAGAGGCCTTATCTCAATAGGTAGGTATCACACTGTAGCAAGCACGGGTCGTTGTCGCTCGCTCGTTTTAGTGATTCGTATACAAGATACGCTGCTGACGGCACCACCTACCGCATGAATGTCGCCAGATCCGTCAACAAGCTACATATTTCGTATCCATGCTTGATGCCCTCTCGTATATGGAAGCGCTAGCAGGCGCACAGGAACGGGCGACGTGCGAGAGACCGTATCTCAGTAAGTAGGTATCATACTGCTGCAAGTAAGTACGGGTCTCTGTCGCTCGCTCGTTTTAATGATTCGATTTCTGACGGTCATGTAGATAGGCAGGCAGTCATGCTCGGGGTTTGTCCGTGTACACATCGATCATACAACAGTAGTATTAGTAGGGCTCGGCGTGTTTTGTGAACTTCGTGGTAATAACTATTACGGGGGACCCTAGTTAACAGGGCCTATGGTGTACATAAAAACCCATATATTTAACCATTTTACTGACAATATTTGGTCCTGTTAACTATGGCCCCCCGTAATAGTTTGTCGCGTGTTCAGTCTAGTCTTCCCTTCGCGCAGACACATACCGTCATGCTGAACGCAATTTTAACACTGGTTACGTAGTGCTGAAGTTACAATACTTTACAGACAGGCTGCACGAACACTCAACAAGGTACTAACTTGTGGAGAACTCATGAGCCGCGTGTGTGATCTAGGTGGTCACGTTTCTTTGCAAGGAGCCGGCAGGCTGCACAATCGTTTAACAAAGTCCGGTGTTGTACGTTCCTCTGACCTATACCGGCATGCTGCACGGAATTGAGAGTACGTTGAGCTGCAATGCGTCAACTATACTGGCATGCTGTACAAACGTTCATTTACGCACCGGCATGCTGCACATTTTATTTTCGTTTGGTGTACACACACCCATTCCCATCAATACCGAGCACTGCCCGTTCGCAGTGCTGTCTTGTCTGCTGTGCTCCCCCATCCGTGACGTATGTCGTCGTGTTGTTTCCTTGTTCGTTGTCGGTGGCATTATTTCTTGGGGTTTGATTTCATATTCACTCTTTTGCTGTTGTATTGAATGGAGTTCATACAAATATATCGTGGTCCCGCGACCTCAGCGCTTGTATTTACTCGTACAGACGGTAGTAGTAATACAGACAGGCAGGTAGAGTCAGGGTATTACAGTAGGGGTGTTGAAAGACATGCACCGAGGCGCGACGCTCGTAGTGCCTAGCACAATATGCACCGTGCCTGCTCATTTATACAGTTTTATTGGCATTATATACCTACCAGGTACAGCAGTAGTGCATCCCGTGTGATTATCGCACGCCTGCGATTTGCCATCGACCCCATGCTTGCTTGTGATCAAGCTGGAGACGATTGCTAGTGATCACACCCATGTTTACCCGTAGGCAAATAAACGCCATGTTTCCGGCCGACCATGGCGCGCCGGTTCTTTGCAATCGAGTCCAGAGTTGCTTGTGATCAACCTGGAGGTGTTTGCTAGTAGCCGCAGTCATGTTTTGTCGGGGCCTAATCGACTCCACGCTAGCCTGTGATCAAGCTGGAGGCGTTGAGGTAGTGAGCGCACCTTTGTTTACCTATGCTTTTCCGTGGTCAGCTTCGATCCCCGATCCCGTGTGATTATCGCACGCCTGCGTTCTGCCATCGACTCCATGCTTGCTTGTGATCGAGCTGGAGGCGGCCGCTAGCGATCACACCTATGTTCACCCCTGGTCAAATAAACGCCATGATCCCGTGTGACCATGGCACGCCGGTTCTTTGCAATCGAGTCCAGAGTTGCTTGTGATCAACCTGGAGATATTTGCTAGTAGCCACGGCCATGTTTTGCTGTGGGTCAACTTGGAAACGTGGCAGCCACGGTTGCGATGCAGCGTGGCCTTACTTCTAAAGAAACTGCCCATGGCGCGATATTCATATTGTTCCCCTGTCGTGCGCGATGTTAGTTTTGGTACTACTTTCAACACGGTACCTGCATGATGTGCAAATCCCTACATATGTACCAACCCGTACGTAGTTTTTGGTATTGTTATAGTAAGCCTATGTGGGCTGGTTAACTCCGGTTTAGGGTTGGCCTTCAGGATCGAGAAGATAGTAATTGGTCGAGAAATGATCATGGTAAGGATCCTATTAACATAACTGTACGTAGATATGGTATAACGGGGACAGCATATTCGTGCTCTCCTTTGCGTAGGTAGTGTTCAAAGGGGGGTGGTGAGTATGGCTAGATTAGCGAGTCTAAGAGCATGCAGCCGGGACACCCGAGCTGCAGTTCTACACTGATGTCAGCCACAGCACTCAAGACGTTTCATCACGCGGATCGCCTAACTCTTACCTGACTCGACCGTCGAGTAACTTGTGGGCCGAGCGCCAGCAGTTAGTGGGTATGCTGTTGGGTCGAGCGCCAGCAGTTAGTGGGTACGCTTTGTTGTCAGGCAAGGCAGGACTGACCACATCACCGTTCCTTGTGCCGCTCAGTTTAGAGAGTCATGATCACGCCCCACGCCACCGACCCATGCTCTCAGAAACCACGCACGCCGAGACCACACCCGCCCCCTGCGCCCTCGCTGCTTGGAGCCGTTGTTGACAGGACCCCTCAGACTCATCGCGGCGCCGGCTCCCTACAGACATCGGGGGAAGAGGGCTTGACTGGCAGGCAGCTGGGCATCCTTGCGTTTCACGACAGGGTTGCCTCGGTAGTGGTGGTGCCAACGTGTCGTGGGGTGACCTCGGCGGTACCCGGGGGTAGCTCGGGTGCACCCCCCCTGAGGGGGGGAGGTTTGCCGCATAGCGAGCACCGGTCGGAACGAGCGGTGGTGGAGCAGACTATCGACGCATTGCGAGACGTGCCGGGCTTGTTGAGACGGCAGGACATTGCCAGCACGGACACCCAGGGGTCGGTAGGACGCTTTCACTGCTGCGCGACCGCTTCCATTGGCCAGGGAGGTGTAGAGCGAGAGAGTATGTCTTGTCGTGCGGGTGCCGGCGTAGTTAGCGAACGCGTAGCCAGTGTATAGTTATGCTGCCGGGCAGATAACTCGAGCCGTGGGAAGTTCTGGAGGTGGACTTGCTGAGAATCCCCAACACGTCCAAGGCAGCCTGCGTACGCCCCTCGATATGTTAGTGCCTCTGATAGATGACACGGAGGTCTCGGGAGGCACTCGAGAGGATACACGAGGGCAGGGAGAAGGCGCGACAACGTCGCAACACATCGATTCAGCGGCCGTCCCCGGGCATCGAGTCGCTACGGGTGGTCTCGTCCTGGCGAGGGAGAGCGACAGCTCGTTCCACCGGCAGGGTATGGGGCCTAAACTGGTCCATGAAAAGTGGACTGGTCCATGGAAGGTGGTGGAGGTGATGATCGAGGGCCTGAGCGTCGTCATCGAGATGGAAGGCAGGACGACGCGCTCCAGGACAGTCTCCGCTGCATCGCTGAAGCCATTCTACGCGAGGCCGTCCGACCTTCGGCACCCCATGGAGGATGAGTTCGCGCAAATGGCGTGGGGCGCGGACCTGGGGCTCGGAGGGCACTCGACTACAGCAGCACCTACGTACACGCTCCTGGACAGGAGGCGGGTGGTCAACGCGTCCGGGTCGCGAGATGGGAGTACCGCGGCCGGTACCTCGACGGGGTGGCGTCGGACTGGGTCTCGGAGGCGGAGTCATTGGACGGTTTCACTCCACTGCAGTCGGACACGTTGCACGCGTGGTGGAACTTGTACGATCCGAGCTGCGAGCTGAGCCGCACCACAGCCCGAGACGAGGGGGGCGAGGAGACACCCCGCGCTGAGTAAGAAGGAGGCGCTGAGAAGGTGCCCGATCGGCACGAAGGTCATCAAGCCGGTCGAGGCGGCAAGGGGCGTGCGGGGCGGCCCGGGTAGGTCTATTGTTTTTACTTCGGGGGGGATTGATGGGTGAGGAGTGCCTACGGCTATTGCTCCGGAGTGGCGATGCTCGAAGCGCTTGTTCTAAGCTGGGGAGGATGAGCGGGATGCCGCTGGGGGCGTTGTTCTAGGCCAGCGGCACTTGAGAAAACTAACCCGCTTAGGTCGGCAGCGGCACCACGAGTTTACAGGAGTTCATTGTTTTGGCAGGCGCCAGATGATTGCTATGTTTACGTCATGCAAAAAAAACCCTGTCATCTCGCATTACCGTCGCGATCTGTACATCTATGGCGGGAGTAGGGGGCAATAGGAGACTATTGTCCGAAGGAACGGGCTTCCTTGCGATCTCTGACATTCTGTTTTCGCCTAATTTTTATCTTGGAGGCGCGACGATTGTGATATTTCCTATCGATTGGCACAATGGTTTTAGGTGGTACTGGGACTGCACATCGGGGGAACCGTAGCGAGCTTAGGGGTCAGGCAAGCATTCGGACACGTAGTTGGAGGGGGCGTAACAGTGTATGCCGCGTCAGTGAGCAAGGCGACGCATGTAGTGTGCACACTAGGGGTGGGCTTTCTTATCTGAAGAAAAATGGGCCGGGTTTTCTCCTCAGTTTGGTTGGCATAGATTACCTCGGGCCCACCGTCTGGGACATCGCGTGGCTTGCCTTGTCCGGCTAAACCAGCTGGGGAGGATGTTACGGTGGTAATCCAAGGATCCGAGGGGTTTCCAAAAGGGGACACGGCACGTAGGCAAAGGGGATATTGCGAGTTGAACCCGGAGACTGTGGGGATGTGAGCAGACGGTCACAACCTTTCTCCACCCCCTTCAGCTTCTTATACCTCGTCTTGTGGCCGGCAGTGTGTGCCTATACTCTGACGACTGAGACAACTGTGAGATGGATCAGGCGTATGTTCCGCAAGCTGGGTGGAACCACGGGAATGCAGGTGGCAGTCTTTGCAGCGAACTGAAAGCGCTTGAGCGTGTGAATGAGTGCCAGACGGCCTAAACGAAGTAATACATGATGGGTTTTAGAGTGGGAATACATCTGAGCATCCTTTCTAGGAACATGAGCTATATCGGCCGGAGAGCCCAACGATACTACGCCGTCATACATGACACGCGCACCGCTCGACTCTGTAACACATCGTCATGATGCGCTCCCTTTTTTGGGACCCAAGTAACTAGCATGGTGCCACCTGGGCAACTTTGCGTGTCTGTATGCTCCAGTGCCTGCCTTTGTTGTTTTATCTTCCGAATTGGGTTGTTGTTATTCTTTTTCTCTGAGACGTGGGAGGGAGTTTTCAATTGTTCGGCATGCAACCGACGTCACTGACGGTTTTCCATGTTCATACGGATACCCTGTTACTCCGTGTAACAGCCCTATTACTCCGTGACATAGCCCCTATTACTCCGTGTAATAGTCCTATTACTCTCTCCCTTGGCCCCCCTCGACTGGGGCCTACTGTGCGGTCTCGGACGACCGAGTACCCCAAATGGTCTTCGACCGTTCCAACTCCCTCAAATCCGAGGTCCTTCCGATACTTTACAGTTTTCCCCAGACCGTATCCTGGCCGGGTTGTCTCTGAGACCCCCCTCCTGTGTCCGCCAGTTTCCGCGACACTCGACTGATGCCCTCTTTATTGTTATGCGTCTATATCTTATACGCCCCCGATTTAAATCTTCCTTCCCTCTGAATTACCCGCTCCGACACGGTTCCTCCCGCTGCGAGCGTAGAGCCCCACCCGATACGGAGCGAATGTAATGTGAACTCGTCGAGGTCCCACCCTGACTCCTTGGCGATCTCTTAGCGCCTGGGTTGTTTGGCCGTATCACCACGATACGACTTTAACCTTGCTCCGGTACGAGGAAAGAGGTGTGTGTTCGGGCAGCATGGAGTGACACGACATCAGTTCCACCATAGAGCGACGGCAGCCCCGTCCGACTGCAGCCCCGACCGCGTGCCCTGCACTTGTGTCCCGTATTGTCCTTACTGCACTACCCTCCCCTGCTTGGTCCCCTTTGTGCCCACGAAATCGGACTTCTACCCTGTCGGCTTGTCGCCAGTGTAAATACGACAGCTGGCTAGCACCGCTATAGAAACGCAATGTCGGTCCGTGTTAAACAGTGGGTCGGGTGCACCCCGCCCCCGTCCTTGGCCCACACTTCGTCGGAACGGGCTATAAAAAACAAAAAACTCATAGCCAAACGAAGCCATAACACCCGACCCCCGCCCCCCCCCGAGGATATGCGATGATCCCCCTTGAGCAGCATGCCCCATGACACCGGATGTCGCACCCGACGGGCGGTACCCGCGTCGGCGTGCGCCCGAGCCATTCCTTTCAATGTGTATTTGACGGTTACAGTTGGTGACTGCGTGGGGAGTTCCAAGCTGTACGCTAACCAGTGAAAAAATATTGCACTGCGGATATTTGTTACTCGCGATCGTTCCCGCTTGGTTACCCTGTAACGCGCTTCACCACGCGACAAAGTCAACGATTGCCAACTCGATGTCTTCGGCAGTCGCGTCTGCCCTCAGGTATTGGTCCCTTCCCATTTGCCTGCGAACCCGGACCAAGATGCGAAACCTGACACGTACGTCTGTTCAGACGACACCGCAACAACTGCGTTTCGGAGGTACTGGAGGCCAATACCCCGGAACAAAACGCGTCCCCGGCGAATCCCAGCCTCTGTTCCTGCCAGTTAATATGGGGTCGGAATTCGCGGAGGAAAAACGTTGATGGACGCGCGCTGCCATCGCGATATACCATCAGCTAACGTGGTGGCTATTCCAGCGACATGCTTGGTGCGAAACGACCAACCTGAATCCATTTCTAGACACCCCGACATGCGCATCAACGCCCCCGATCGAGGCTCCGTACCCCTCTTACAGATTCACCCAGTGGATTGCCGACATGTTGTCCCCGTTTGGTAACAGACTTCCCCCCCCATACTGCGGTCGCGTCCCGGCGGGCCCGACAAATGCCCACGCCGTGATTATCATACCCAACAGTTCCAACCCGTGGATGGACAAGTCTTCCTGATCCTGCTTGTGCACTCTCAGACGTTCTTGCACCTCGCCTGCCAAATCCATCTGCCACCACCGGCCTAACTCCAAGCAGTACTCGTTCATGGCGGTGCCGGAGGTGTCGCCAGTGTGTGTGAGTGCCGCTGAAGATAAAACTGTGTAAGGAGGCACCGAGCCTTCCCTCCTGTTGCGCGCGGTCTACAATCAACGCCCAAAACGCGACATCCGCATGAACTCCGGAGTCAGGGCAATACGCCTTGTTGGCGTCCTTCCCGACGCTCCGTATTTTACTTGTCCCGGTTCGATTGGTTCAATCCCACGGCTAGCAGCATTCGACGCACGAAACACCTCCCCGGCCGCACTACTCCGCACACGTGCAGCAGTTTCCTAATAAGCGTCCGAACGTCGGACTCGATTGCGACGATGCGTTCTGCCGGCCGCGCGGCGATCAATTATAGAATACTTCAACTCTAAATTCGCAATTCGCCCGTTCACAATAAAACACGGATTGTTTCTCGATCTGTTCCAGAGTCTCCTCTCAAGCCTTCCCTTTCGTATTATCTTTTCCCCCCGCCCGTGTTTCCGTGTTTGTCTCTTTTTGTCTCTTCTATTTTCATCTTTTCATCTTTCCTTCTTTCCCGTTTGTACCTCTGTGTGTCTCTGTTTGTATCTTCCGTTTTGCTTTTTTGCTTTTCGCTATCTGCTTTTGTTTTTTTGCTTTGCTTTTTTGCTCTGCTTCGTTTTTTTTTTTTTTTTCTGCTAGTCTCTTTTTTGCTTGCCTGGTATTCTTAGTGGCGGCGTGCTATTGCTTGTCTCTGTTCTACACCCCTCGCGAAGCGTGTGAGCCTGCAATCTGCGAAAATTTGCGCATTCTCTTGGGTGTTTCCTTTCCATTTCTCGATCTCTTGCCTTCTTGCTATTGCTTCCTTGCCTGACTTGAACTTTTTTTCTCTTCCCTTTTGGATGTGTGATTTTTTCAATTGTGATTTCAATTTTTCGACGTCGAGTTGTTATTTTCATCCTGTCTATTTTTTTTTTTTTTTCTGGGTATATGTGGTCTACTTGGTTTCTGTGGCGACCTTATTCGACGTACCGCATGTATCTGATACGTACGTGCGCGGACCTCCCTTTTATGTTTTTGTCTGAGGTGTAGATGTGCTTCAGGTATCAGGTTAGGTGTGTGTGTTTTTGACTTGAAAAATGAGCCGCGTGGTCTGCACTCCGGAATCGTCGTCCGCAACTGAGAAATTTCCTGGTTCGATGCAAACGCGGCGCAACCGCGTTTATGGCGAGTTTTGGCCCGTTTTGGCTGCGGTTTGGAGTCAGGGTTAGGGTTAGGGTTAGAGTCAGGGGTTGGGTTGGGTCTTCGCTCGTACCTTGATCCCAACAGGAACCAAAACACCTGAACAGCCTACCAACCTAAAGACTCCTTCTCCTAGTTTGTTAAAGGCTCGAAAAATGTGTGTCTGTGTTCTCCAGATTAAACCGTTCTGTCTATCCGTCGACATCCACCACAACCAGTGTCCGTGCCGATTCTTCAATCCTAGAAGATATACAAGTTCTGTGGCCACAAAGCTACGCTCCCCTTCGGCCTGCCCCGTACTTGGGGTGGGCCGAGGAAGTCCGCCAGGACCTGCAGCGGTCTAGCGACAGTCACATGGACATCGAGCTTCGGACTTGGTAGGGAGGGAACCTTGCGCGGTCCGGCTGGTGGCCTGCTCGCTTTAAGGACCGCGTGGGGTGGTGGTGATGTTTTTTCTTCCTATTTAACCCCGACGCCGAGGAGTTCATCCCTCAGGCGGGACGGGTACATCACCACAGCAGAGAGCGCTACTTGGGCAGCCGGTGGAGTGGAGAGGCTGGCCACAGCGTGGGTATGCATGCACGACAGGAAGGATGGGAGTGTCGGCGTGGGTTGGGACGGCTGCACCCAGCCAACGGAAACCAAGGCGCGTACCGGGCTACGAAACGGAGAGCCACTTTCGCCATAGAGAAGAAAAATAAACAAAAACAGGAAAAAAAGGAGGCGGGGACGAGCCTCACGTTGGCTGGCAAAGAAAGCAGCGCGCGAAACTCGTAAGAGACAGAAGAAGGCACTTGTGGCGGTAGCGACCTACAATTTGCGCACCCTGGCTGTCAAGGGGAATAATGGGTAAGGACATGACGAGCGTGTACTGGCGAAGGGACGGCAACTCGGCTGTGACTTCATTGGCCTGCAGGAAACTCGGAGGTCCGGCGGCACGACGTTCCGTGCGGCAGGGTATCGTGTTTTCTGTTCAGGACAGGAAACAACAGCCACCAGGCAAGGGCTGTAAGGAGTAGGTCTAGCTGTCAAGCAATCGTTGTGCAGTAAGTCTGTGTATACTCATCAGTTCGTTGACGAGCGGCTAATGTCTATGCGCTTTGAGCTGGCTGGCAAATGCGAGGCAGTCAATTTCGTCGTTGCGTATGCTCCAACTGATTGTACCAAGGACGCCGAACTGAAACGTATTTTCTGGCAGAAGCTGGAGTACTTGGTGGAAAAAATCCCGACTAAAGAGTGTCTGTTTGTACTGATGGATGCCAACGCGCGAACTGGACAGAGGAAGGAAGGGTGCGGTGATGATGAAAACAGAGTGCTGGGAGCGTATGGACGTGATGTTCGTAACGATAATGGCAGACGGCTCCTGTCGTTCGCCACCACGGTCGCCCCGGTGGTTCAAGTGGTTAACCTCGAATCCTACTTGTTTGAGTCCTGGGTTCGAGCCCTTGGAGGGTCGGACTTTGACTTTATTTGCAAAAATAAAAAAAGGGATTCAATTGTTGAGAGCGCCTTGCAGCGTGGGTAGGCACAATTCGATGCGAGTCGACGAGGGAAGAAAAGGCTGAAATCTTCTCGCGATAAAAATGAAGGCACGTACCGTAGCGGGAAGGGGGGAGAAGAGCCTGCTATGTGACCCCGGATCTGAGTTACGAGTTGGAAGGAGAGAGAGAAGAAGATGTGCGAAGATAATGAATGGGATGGAAAAAAAAAAAAAAAACAAATTGCAAGTTAGCCCTCACCAACACGTTTTTCAGCACGCGCAAGGGTGGGATATCGCATACTCAAAACGGCACCAGCCCGAGTGATCGTAAGCGGATCGACTACATCCTAACCCGCCAAGTCCATCGACCTAGAGTACAAGATCCGAAAGTCGTCCCACAGCCTCCTGCCCCAGCTAAGGCTGACTCCGACCACAACATCTTGTTGTATATCAAAGTCCGACTCGGTGGTCATTTTGCGCCCAACAGACAAATACGTAGACCGACAAAACGCCGAGAGTTCGACAGGCAGCTTTTTATGTCCGATGGAAAGTGTCGTGAACGAGTAGTCTCCAGGGTCATTTCCACTCTCAACCAGCCTATCCAGCCCCGTAATACGTCTGGTATGGTTGAGATTTTCACTACGGCTGTTATTGATGCGGTCGAAAAAGAGGTACCACCCCCTGCACATCGCCACCGCAGACATGGATGGTGTGAGTCTGCCGAAATCTTGGCCGCATTCATACCAGCATGGACAGCGAGGGAGGATGCACGACAATTCTTGCGTGCCCACCCCCGGGACAGAACCGCGTGGAAGACCCTGAGATCTGCGTGTGCGAACTTGCAGAAGGTGATTGCCGCGGGACTGCATGCGTACTTCGAAGCGTACCTTGCCGAAACCGAACGACTTCTAGCGAACAACGACCAGAGAGGCTTTTACAAGCGGTAGGATTGGAAGGGACCAAAGCGAGGAGCGAACAGTTCATTAGGGACGAGGATGGCACGATTTTACGGGATAAGGTGCGAATTCGTGAACGATGGGCGGGGTTTTACCACAAACTCTTACACGAAGTCGCTGAAACTCGATCCCACGATCATCGACCTCTTGCCACCGCGACCGCCTAAACTGTCACTTGAAGATGAACCATCCATAGACGAGATGACAGAAGCACTTAAGGGGATGTCGAATTGGAAATCTGTCGGGCCAGATGGTCTCCCGGCCGAACTCCTAAAACTCGACCACCCGGCATTCGCTCAGTGCTTTCACAACATCCTTGTCAATAATTGGTTAACAGGAGGAGTCCCTCAGCAATGGAAAGATGCGATCATCAAGGTCCTTCACAAAAAGAAGGTTCGAACTGATTGCAATAACTACAGAGGGATTTCGCTTGTTGCCCACGCAGGCAAAGTGTTGTTGAAAATCGTCGCGTCCCGCCTCAGCAACTACTGCGAGACCGAAGAACTACTCCCTGAGGAACAGTGCGGCTTCCGCCCCGCACGATCAACGATTAATATGTTGTTCGTCGTGCGCCGGTTGCAAAAGCTCGGACGACAGAGGAAAATCCCCTTATACGTGTGCTTCATCGATCTGCAGAAAGCGTTCGACTCTGTCGACCGAGAGCTGTTATGGAAGGTACTCACACGCTTTGGCGTACCAACCAAGATGCTGAGAGTTATCCGTAATTTCCACGATGGCATGCGGGCTCGCGTGCGTACTGATGACGGCGAGCACTCGGAATGGTTTGATGTCATGCAGGGGCTGCGGCAAGGCTGTGTACTATCACCGATACTGTTCAACGTGTTCTTCGCTGCTGCGTTACACGTCGTACTAGTACGCTTCAGCCAAGACGAAGCCATCGTAAGGGATTTGGTCCAACTCAGTGAAGCTGGAGTAGTTCGAACAGGGAAGGAGGAGCCATTGGCGTGCGTGCGAAGGTCTGTATGGGGCATGTTGTACGCCGATGATGCAGGAATTGTCTCGAAGTCGGCTGAAGGGCTCGCGAAAATTATGACAGTCATCGTGACTGTCTTCGAAGCAGCAGGCCTCACGGTGTCGGAAAATAAGACAGAGACAATGGTTCTACACACACCAGATCAGACAACCCTCGCACCACCGCTCGTCATCGAAGCGGCAGGCCAGAGGTATAAGCAGACGACCCAGTTCTTATACCTAGGCGGCGTTATCCACGAAAACGCTGCCCTCTCGCTCGAAATCGACCGACGGATCCGCCTCATGCGAGCATGCCTCAAACGGTTCGGCCCGGAGTTGGATGATAGGACGACTGTTACAGCTGCCTCCTCCTGTGTACCGCTATCGGCTCGGTCTCACCTCGATAGCCAGCTGTTGTCGTTCGTTGAGAGAGTCCTTCTGGGGATTTCCTCCTTTCCTCGGTCCTGAATCCTCTCTGGCCACGGGGTGGCCAAACGCCACGCGGGTTGAGTGTTGGTATTACTCAGCAGGTGCGACGCGTGGTTAACAGACAGGCACGTGATAGGCGATAATCATGCACGGTGTGTGAACAGGATATGGTTTGACTTGTTTCTTTCGTTCTTTGGTGGGATTGACTAAACCCCAGGTAGGGCCACAGAGCACCCGTATCGACCAACAGCCGATACGGGGTTTCCATGACCCAGACAATGGCCTCCCCCGCCGGGGACACTCCATTGTATACCTACATCGATATGACAGCGAGCCATCCTACGGCTTTACCGCTGCCTTACACGATGCACCCTCCGTGCGCCACTGGTCAGGTCAGTCGACGTACATCACAGAATACCCTGTCGCCCCCCTGGGCGACTCCTGGAGCCCGTAGCGCTGCAACACCCCCCCTGCCCGACGTATAACTATCGTCGGCGCACAGCGGGTATCCCGGCCACTACCCGGTAACAGCGTGGGCCCCTCCTCCGCCACTTCCCCGACGAACCGGCTCCCGCGCCCATCCTTGTCCGCTCGATGCCTCGCTAGCTTCTCCCCGGCCGGATGTTCGCTGCCGAAGTGGAGGGTCCGCCCTGGGAAGGACTGCTTTGTCGTTCCAGCACCGCGGCGTCCATTTCACGACGGCTAAGCTCCTCCCAGTCCCCGTCTGGGTACCTTACCCGCCAGTATGGTACCTGGAAGTCATACACCTGACCCACGGCCACTCTGCTTACTCCGTCAGTCCCCTCAAACGGCCGCCCCACCTGCGTACCGACTGGAAAGTCCTGTAGCGCCCGTGTACGCGCCTCGGTGTCTCGCTTCCCCTTCGGTGGTGCCGGCTCCGGCCGCGGCCGGCAGCCGGGGTCCTTGTACGTCTCCCATAGGGCGTGGAAAACGTCCAGTTGCAACGGTGTGAAGCTGTCCCGGATCTCCTCTTCCTCGAGCCACTCCGACTCAGCTCCACTTTGGTACCGGCCCTTGTAGTGCCAGTCCCATGCGCCCCCTGGGTCCCCCACTGCCTTCCGATCCGTCAAGGTGTACAGCGGCACTGCCACCGTCGAGGTGCTGCCCAGTCCCAAATCCGCCCCCCAGGCAAGGTGCGCGAATTCGTCCTCGAAATCGTGCCTCATGTGCTCCGGCCGCTCATGGAAGGCCTTGATGTTAGCTGCCGATGCCACCCTTCCCCTGATCCGGCGGCCGCTCATCGTAGCTTGATAGCTCAACCCCGGCTGCTCGACGGCTGTGATTCGCCATGGCCCGGTCCAGTGCTCGTGCGCCAGCTTGGCGTGGATGCCTTCTCTTCCGAGCTTGCTAACCGCCTCTTTGCTCAAGACCCTGTCTCCCACCCGCGTCTGCTGACCCGAGGAACCCCTCTTAATTGCCGCATTGTGCCGCGCCCTTCGGCGATTCTTTTCCTCCTGCCGCCTCTCGAGTATCCCCCTCAGCTCCCGGAACGTCTGCTGCCTCTCTGCCACGAAATTGTCGAGTCCCGAGCGGAAGGAGTCGTCGTCGAGTACAGGGGTGAGAGCGTCGAGGTTCGTACGCGCGTCGCGGCCGAACAGGATTCGAAACAGCGTTCCTCCCGAGGGCAGGCGCGGGTCGGGCGTCGTGCGTTGTATCCAACATGCTGCCTCGACGTATTCGTCCCACCGCCCTGGCCAGCTCTTGCACAGCTCCGCTATCACCTCGTGGATCCACCCCCCCATCCTTTCCACGGTCCCTTGACTGCGGGGGTGGTCCGCGGGTCCGTACTCGAGCGGAACTTTCAGCCACTGACACAGGTGAGCAACTACCTTGGCCGTGAACTCCCCCCCTGCATCGCTCCTGACCGACATCGGCACCCCGAACGTAAGCATGAGCTCCAAGAGCTTCCTCGCCACGCCTACAGAATCCTTGGACCCTAACGGGTACGCGAAGAGGAACCTGCTAGCTCTATCCACCACTACCAACAAGTACCTGTTTCCGGCGCTGGAGACCTTCTTCATGTCCTGCAGGTCCATCTCGAGCACTTCCCACGGCCAGAGCAGCCGCGCTGGCATCATCGCTACTCGTTGGCTCCAGGCCCGTTTCCTCCGTCTACACCCACAGGATAGCACATATTCCCTGACATCCCGAGCCATTGACGGCCACCAGTACTTGGCTCTGGTCAACAGAAGGGTCCGTGCCACCCCCGGGTGGCCGTAGGTACTATGAACCAATGCCAGCACCCCTGGTACCAGCGCCCTCGGAATGGCCAACTTCGGCTCCCCCCCGGGGGGTGCATTCCAGAGCAGGTCGTTGTCGTCGAGTATGTAATTAGCCGTTCCTTCCGGTGTCTGCCTGTCACCATCTCCTCGCAACCTACCCCCGACCGGTCCTAGTCGGGCGTCCTGCCTCTGGTGCTGGACTAACCTGGGCGGGTTGCGGAGCGTCTCCGCTACGCGGCTTATCATGGGAGCGAGCGGCCCTGGGTGCTCTGCACTAGTCGCCTGTTTCCTCGGCCTTGGCGTCGGCCCAACCGTCGGCGAGGGCGTTGTTCCCCGAGGTGGGCTAGGCGGGAGCGTTGCCCCCCGAGGTGGGCTAAGCGGGGACGGCGGCGTCTGTCGCCAGCCCGGCGCCTCGGCCGCGGCCGGCCCCGCCGCAGTCGCTGGCGCCCGCTGTTCCGTCACCCGTAGTGCCCTGGTCCCCGCCTTTGATCGGGTTATGGCCGGCGTCACCTGCGGGTGTGTGTGGTCACCTCCGAGCAAAGCGTACAACCCCTCTAGCGGAGCCTCCCACTCACCTGGGACCTCCTCTACTACCGCCGTAACCTCCGCACGGATCGTTTCTGGCAGCTCTGCGTCCGCAGCCTCCCTCGTCTGGCCGGCCCCCCTTACAGCTCCGCCCGGCGTGAATGTCACGCTGGCCACTACCCCGGCGTCCTTTCCTGTGGGTGTGTCCACCTCCTCCACTCCCAGCTCGCTGAGCAGTATCCCGTCGAGCACGGGCCCCTGGGGACCCCTGTACGTGGTCCGGGTGGACGAGTCATCCGGAAACGAGTCGTCGACATCCGCCCCTGGCGCGTCTGCGATCGGCAGCCGCGATAGGGCGTCCGGGAGGCGGTGCTGTGCTCCCGGCCTCCACAGTAAGATCATGTCATATTCCATCAGCCTGAGCGCCCACCGATGAAGCTTCGCGGAGAGGGTCTGGCTCTTGAACAGCCAAAGTAGCGCGGAGCAGTCCGTAATAAGGAAGAACTTCCTCCCCCACAAGTACGGTCGGTGCTGTTGTATCGCCCATAACACCGCTATGACCTCTCTTTCCGTTGCCGACCTTTTGGCGTCCGCCTTCGACCATCGGTGGCTCGCGAACCCGATCACTCGCTCGGTGCCCCTGACGACTTGCGTGAGCGCAGCTCCCGCGCCGAGTTCACTGGCGTCCGTGTGCAGATGGAACGGTGCTTCCCAATTCGGCAGCGCCAGGATGGGTGGTGACGTGAGCACCTCTATCAGCGCCGCCAGAGCCTTATCCTGCTCCTCCCCCCATGGCACCAAGAGCTTCCTGGCCCTCTTCGACGCGAACCGTTTATCCCGGAGAAGATTCGAGATTGGCGCCACGATCGAGCTGTATCCCTTCACGAACTTCCTGAGGTAGCTGCCCATCCCTAAGAGCGCCCTCACCTCTTCGACCGTGTTGGCTCGGGAGAGTTTGGCCACCGCTTCGATCTTTGTTTCCGAGGGTTGAACGCCTAGCCTGCTGACCACCATGCCGACGAACTCCTGCTGAGGCGCGCACCATATCGACTTGGGCAAATTCACCGAAAGGCCAAACCGCCGGAGTCTCTCGAGCACCTTCTCCAGCAGCTCCACGTGCCCGTCCACTGATTTGGTGTGGATAAGAATATCATCCAACCAGTTCTCGACCCCCTTCCCCTTCAACGGGCCCAGGGCCTCTCCTACGTATGCTGCAAAGCCTGACGGGATGGTCTTCAGCCCGAAACCACACCGGTTGAATTCCCACAGCTCCCCATGCGCGTCTCGAAAGGCGGTCTTGTGCTTGTCTTCCTCAGCTATCTCGAGCTGCGTGAACCCTGAAGCCAGATCGATGGACGTAAAGCACGTTGACCCCCTCATACCGTCGAAGATGCTGCCTATGTTACCTAGCCCCCCGCTGTGCGATATCGTCGAGCTGTTCAGCGCTCTAAAGTCCTGGCAAACCCTCGCCGTACCGTCCTTTTTCATCACGACGACGCAGTTGGCCGCCCATGCCGAGTGTGATCTCCGAATCGCTCCTGCCTTCTTCAGTTTCGTAATCTCGCTTTGTATCATTGCGGTTTCCTCCGGAGAGTACCTTCTTTGCTTCGCTGCGTGAGGTGTGCAATTGCTGTTCACTAAGGGCAGCTGCATTTTGGCCCGATTGCAAGCCGGGACCACCTTTGGGTTTGCCGGGAACACCGGGCGGTACTTCTCCAGTAACCTCATGAGGGCGCCTTTCACGGCGGTGTTTGTCTGAGCTATGTTGGCCTGTGACAAGTCCACCTCGTCCGCACTTCCACTCTCCTCCCCCGGTGAAGTGCGCTGTGTCGACTGGGTTGAGCTGTCGACTCCGCCTCCCGCCCTTGTCGTGTCTGGCCCTGCCGGATAGGCGGGGTCGCACAGCATCCTCATGCGCTCTTTGTCGCTCGTGTTGACTGCGTAGATCCGGGCCACCACCCTGCCTCGTTTGAGGGTTAACGACGCTTTAGACCGGTTGACCACCTTGCATTGTAACGGTGTTCCCGGGTACCACCACTGTGCTCCCCTAGCCACGCCCATCTCCGCCCCCAATTCCATGTCGTACGACTTGTTCGGCTCCACCACTACTAGTTGCCGATCCTGCGGCTGTACCCCCTTTGTATATGCGTCTACCTGTACGCTGACGAAACCCGGTACTACCACCTCTCTGGCTAGCCTCAGCTCCCACTGCAGGGTCCCGTCGTCCTCCCATGCCACCGAACCTCCGCTGGGCAGTGTCGCCGGCTCGATTATCTCTTCCGGCTCTTCCTGCTCTCCTGACGGCTTGACGGCGCAGAACTGCTCCCACGTCGCCCCGTTCTTAATGGCCACCACCTTAACCTCTGCATTGCCAGGTCTGCTCGCCGCCCGCCACCCCGCCACCACCCCGCCTTCTTTCCTCGATGCGGGCGTTGACGAGATAAAGGGTACCCACGGCGACTCTGGCGCTGGCTTGAAGCCCCCGCCTGCTGCGAAGCTGATAACGCTTCCGTTTTTCCTCAAGAACGCCGCCCCTATGATTAACCCGTATGGGAGGTCTTGTACCACTCGTACTAACACCTTTCGCACCCTGTCTTCCGGTCGAAACACCAGCGGAAGCTCGCACGATCCCGCGATTTTCATGGGGGGCGTTGCGTTGCTCGCGGGGTTGGCCGCTCGCAGCCACCCCTGCCCCCTCGAACTCACCATCGACTGCCCCCCCCTTCCACTGTGTTCGACCGATCGCACAAAGGCCTCCGAAGCGTAGTTTCCACCTCCCGCCCCTGTGTCGACCAGCACTTCCACCGGGATACGGCAGCTCGTCTTCGTCTGGTGCCACACGAACGCGTTGACCCATACCTGCTTGGCCCCCCTGCCCACTGCTGCCATTCGGTTTGAGTCTCTAGTGTCTGTGACTGCCAACTCGGGCCCCTTGTTCCCCTTGACCTGGTCAGCTATTCCGCCGCTTCTCCGCCCTGTCCTGCTCCGTGTCTCGCGCCGGAGGTCCTGTTCACCTCCCTGCCTCTTTCCTTCCGCTGGCCCTTGCCCGCGCCCGCCTCGCTTACTGTTCCCCGGGGTGTGGCTCCCCAGGGCGTCCTTTCAGGAGCTGTTGACCCCCGCGTCGCCCTCTCCGTCTGCGGTTGTATACGCACTCAGCATCTCCAGCGCTGTGAGCATCCGGGTCTCCACCTCCGTGGTAGGCTCGTGGCCTGCCGCATACCTGCGAGGGTAGTGACCGTAGGGTACCACGGCTTCATCATGCGAAAAGCGACATCCTTTTCGTGACGAGTTTTTGTTCTCGTGGGGGCATGGCGACCCGCGCGCGTGGAAAAAGCAGATCTTTCTGCGGCGAAGGGCGTTGATGATTACGCTGTCCTCCGCTTCTTGGCTCGGCAGCTCATCATCCTCCTCGGAAGTGTCATTTTCCTCTCGGTCCCTTTTCCTCCAGCGGTCATTTCTACCCCCCCTGCGACTAACGAACGGGGTCCCATGCGCCCCTGGGGTGGATGCGCGTATATTGGAAAACGCCGCGAGGGGCTGGGGCCTGTCGGTCGTTTTATCTTCCTCCTCCTCCTCGTCCTCGTCGTCGAGCCCGTAACCCGCAGCTCCTAGCGCCGCGCATGCGCTGTCTCGGATAGCTTCCAGGTTCTTCCTCCAAACCCTGGTCGACTCTCTGGCGGGAAGTCGGTCTCCTCCTCGCCGCTCCTCCCTTTTCGGAAGTTCGCTCCGCGTGCCCCTTGTCATGGGCAACCTGTGACTTTGTGAGAGAGCTGCTACACTGTCCCTCTTACGCCCACCCGGCGCCGAGGCTATGGGGTATCGGTTGCATCTGGTGAGAAGGGCTTTAACCAGGCGGTCGAATATGCCGTGGGCCACTCGCCCGCGAGCCACCATGTACGCCGATAATGGCTTGCCGGCGTGCACATGCATAGGCGTAAGCTGCTGCTTGATTTCCGTGCCGATCTGGACTAGGAGAGCCTCCAACCCATTTCGGTCCGATTCGCTGGTGAAGAAAAGGTTCACCGCTCGCTCGCACAACTCCGAGACGTGTTTGCCCGCCACGTACCTCCAGAAGTACTGTTCCTCCGATGCGTGCGGCTTCGTCTCGTCTGCGGTTACCGCGCGCATGTGCAGCACCAGCCGCCGAGCCGCCGCCATCCATGACTCCCCTTGTATGAGGGTCATCTCTTCTAGCGCTACCTCAGCCCTTTTTTGAGCTTGCCCGGAGGGGGCTACTTCCGCCACGAGTATCCTGCACCACTCCGTCACCGTGACCTCCTCAAATGGCACCTGGCAAAATCCTCCTTCCACGAGTGGGACTTCTATGTACGTGTGCGGGCGAATCATGTCCCGCGTCGCCAGAGTGTCGGCGATTAGCTTTGTGAAACATTCCACCCGTCTCGGCGTCAAGGTGTTGGCTCGGGGCCGTGTTGGGTTAATCTCGCCCGCCGACTCTACGTCTACTGGCATTGTCCATACCGACCCCTGAACCGATGCCATGGTCTTCGCCAGCTTGTCGGCGAACCAAACAGGATCACTTCGCCACGAGAGTTGGCCCCGAGGATCAGCGAACAGCCCCACGAAAGCATCCTGGCCCTTGGGGACCCCCATGTCCGCCATAATCTTGGTGACCACTCGTTGTTCCTCCTTCGGATTGCTGTCCGTTGCCCCTAGGTGTTGGGCGGGGAAGGGTGGTCCCCAGTGGGCCTCCCCCCAGGTCGGCGTTGTAGTGCCGAGACTTGGTTGCCAAACCCTTGGTGCCGGTCGCAAAAAGTGCCCGGCTCCGTGTTGGGCGCCGTACAGTGTGGTGGCTGCCGGCAGGTGTGACCCCTGCGTGGGTGGAGCTACCATGCTGGCATACTCCCCCCCCCGGTTGCTCCCCTCCACGAGCCCCGGTTGTTGCTGTACCTGCATCGGCCCGGCCGGCGGCTGCTGGAACGGATGTGTGAGTGGAAGCTGCTGTGGGAATGCCTCCGGAACTCGATGCCCCACCCTCTGCTGATGGTGTTGCACTTCGATCGGGAGCGTCGGCGGTCGCTGCTGCTGTTGCGGCTGCGGATGCTGGTCCTGCTGCTGGTGCTGCTGCTGTTGCGGCAGCGGCTGCTGCTGCTGGTACTGCTGCTGCTGGTACTGCTGCTGTTGTTGCTGTTGTGTCTGTTGCCGTTGCTGCTGATGCTGGTACTGCTGCTGTTGTGGCTGGTGCTGTTGCTGGTACTGCGGCGCCTGCTGCTGCTGTGGCGACTGCTGCTGTTGCTGGTACTGCGGCGCCTGCTGCTGCTGTTGTGGCTGCTGCTGTTGCTGTTGTTGCTGCTGCTGCTGCTGCTGCTGTAGCTGCCCTTGCTGCTGTTGTTGCTGGTGCTGCGGCGACTGCTGCTGTTGCGGCTGCTGCTGTTGCTGTTGCGGTTGCTGCTGCTGCTGCTGCTGTTGCTGCTGTTGCTGCTGTTGCTGTTGCTGTTGCATGGCTGGCTGATGATGATACAGCTGCTGCGCCTGACGCGGTTCCTCCTCCTCCTCCTGCTGGGGCGACTGTTGCCGCTCCCTCCGCGGCGGCGGCGATAGCCCTGATTGCCCCCGTCCCCCGGGTTCCCTGTGCCGCGCTCGGTTGCTGGTACTGCGGGTGCGCTTCCGCATGGCGCTCCGGCGGCTGTTGTCGCTACTGCGACTGCGGCTCCGCCTGCCCCTGCGACTGTGGCTCCGCCTGTGTGTGCGGGGCCCCTGGCGTTCATGGCCGCGACCGCCCTTATCCCGGTCGCTCTTGCCGTGGCGGCGTCCCCGTTCGCCCCGCGCGCGGCGGGCTGGGCTCCGGGAGCGGCTATTGCGACCATAATAGCGAATATCCATTTGTCCGCCCTTCCCCTTTTCTTCACCCTTTTGTTTGTCCCCGTTCTAATGTCTTGGTTGTTTTTGGTTCCTTTGTTGTTGTTTTTTTTTTTTTTTTTTTTTTTTTTGCTTTTGCTTTCTCTCTTCTTTTCTCTTGTTTTTTTTTTTTTTGGCTGTTTCCCTATCGCACGATCGAGTGGGCTGAGCGGAGTAGCGCGAGGGTCGTGGGGGGGAGCGGGGGCAGGCGGAAACAAAAGGAACGAAAATGAAAATCGACTTCGGAACGGCTTACGTGGGGCCGCTCGACCGACCCGCGACAGACCCGTGTAACCCCCTCCTACAATACCGCGACGCCGGACGTGGCAGAATGGAGTGATGATGCGTGTTGAAAATAAAACTCAAGAGCCCTGCCGGGGAAAACGGGTGTCACGTCAAGGGTCTCTCACGTGTCCGAGAGAAACCCCGAACGGTGCGCTTGAGGGGGAACCGGTCGGTGTGGAGCCGTAATTAAATCCACCAAACAAAAAAAAACCGTCGCTGCGTAGGCCAGACAGAAAATTCGGGAGTCCTGCTATTCATAGAGATACCCCCTCGCTACGCCATCGCATCGAGAGTCACACGTGGGTTGGAAAACCGCCGCCCAAGTCGTAACGAGCGTGAGGACGGGAAAAAAAAAAATTGAGAGTCACGCCTGAGGTGACGAACGGCCGCAAAGAAAAAAAACGAACGAGATGCGCGGGGCCGACAAGAAAAATCGGGAGTCCCGCCTGGGGCGAAGAATGGTCGTGAAAAAAAAAATTCGCGAGTTACGCCTGAGGCGCAGGCCGGCCGCCGAAATCGTCGAGATGTGTACGAGAAAAAATTTTGAGAGGCACGCCGGCGGTGCGGAACTGTCGCAACAAAGAATCCTAAAGGTGCGCGCGGGCGAGAAAAAGAAATCGCGAGTCACGCCTGAGGGGAAACAGCCTCAAAAACAGCCGATGTGTGCGAGGCTGTAGCAAAAAAAAAAATCGAGAGTCACGCCTGAGGGGAACCGGCCGCAGAAAAAAACGACGAGATATGCGGGGCCGAAAACAAAAATACATCGAGGGTCGCGCCTAAGGCGAAGAACGGCCGCCAAAACGAGTTACATCTGAGGCGAAGGCCGAGAGAAGCCAAAACAAAATCGCCTGCGGGGAACCGGCCGCCAGAAAATAACAGACGAGATGTGCGGGGCCGAAGGAAAAAAAAATCGAGGGTCAGGAGGCGAGGTTCGTGGCTATGTTTTTTCGGTTCTTCCGTATCGCGAGTCTGTGCTACCGAGGTGGTGGCTACCTGCCGTGACTACTGCTGTCTCCTGATACACTATGCATGGTCACTGCTGTAAACAGCAGTAATGCTACAAGAATATATGTACTCTATCGTAGCTTCTACGTGTATCCCTCGCCGCTGGTACCCCTCAGACTCCATCGTCCCGGACAGAACTCGGGGCTCAATACTTGGCCACCCATCAGATTCCATCCCGGAGAAGCTCGGGCAGAGACACTGATCCCACCCAGGGAAAACTCGGGCCCCGATGTTTGGGCCTCATTCCGCCCGAGAGGACTCTCGGGCCCAGTTATTCGGGCCCTCGTTCCGCCCGGGAGAAAACTCGGGCCCAAGTGCTCGGGGCCAAACAAATTCCCTGGGTACCGATCTCTCGTGTCCCCGCCAGAGCTCATGACCTTGCGCTCCAATCTCCCCCTCTCTCTGTCATCGGCCTGGGTTCATCATGTTACAGCTGCCTCCTCCTGTGTACCGCTATCGGCTCGGTCTCACCTCGATAGCCAGCTGTTGTCGTTCGTTGAGAGAGTCCTTCTGGGGATTTCCTCCTTTCCTCGGTCCTGAATCCTCTCTGGCCACGGGGTGGCCAGACGCCACGCGGGTTGAGTGTTGGTATTACTCAGCAGGTGCGACGCGTGGTTAACAGACAGGCACGTGATAGGCGATAATCATGCACGGTGTGTGAACAGGATATGGTTTGACTTGTTTCTTTCGTTCTTTGGTGGGATTGACTAAACCCCAGGTAGGGCCACAGAGCACCCGTATCGACCAACAGCCGATACGGGGTTTCCATGACCCAGACAATGGCCTCCCCCGCCGGGGACACTCCATTGTATACCTACATCGATATGACAGCGAGCCATCCTACGGCTTTACCGCTGCCTTACACGATGCACCCTCCGTGCGCCACTGGTCAGGTCAGTCGACGTACATCACAGAATACCCTGTCGCCCCCCTGGGCGACTCCTGGAGCCCGTAGCGCTGCAACACGACCGCCCCCCTTAGCCTTAAAGTCCGAATGCTGAAGGCCGAGGTGATTGAGACCCTGCTGTACGGGTGTGTGACGTGGACCCTCAGAGCGGAGCACTTTGCCAAGCTTCGAACGGCTCACCACCAAGTCCTGTTGCGAGTCATTGGCTTCCAGCGCCGACTTCGTACTGACCATGCCACCCTCTCGTACGCGAAGGCCCTCAAGATGACACGTAGCGAGAGCATCGAAACGACCATTCGTAAACGGCGGCTCTTCTTTGCGGGGGGCGTGGCACGGCAAAGCAAGGAGCGATTACCCAGTCGGGTAATGTTCGGGACGATAGCTGGTGATACGGGAGGCTTCAACCCTCAGACCCTAGAAGCACAAGCTCCTTACACATGTCTCAGGTTGGCTAACCTTTCGTATTGTTGTTCGTGACGTGTCTCGCAGGATGAGTAGAGTTGCTCCTTTTGACGAGTGAATCGCAGCAGGGCAGTAGTTGCAATGACGCTGATGCCGACGATCAACGAAGGGGCAAGAACGATAACGAGCACGACGGGCACAGCAGTGCCCACGGGGCGTGGGGCTAACAGGACGGGTATCACAGATCACTTGGCTTTGCTCTTTCTTTGGTCTCTGGGTGGCGTTGAGTAAACACCGGGTGGTTACGATACCGCTTTACTGGTTTTGTACACGCAACCGAAGGCGTTCCCATGCCAGGGATCCTTCCTGCCCCTATAAGATATGGCCTCAGGAGCTTGTGAAAGCTTACCCTTTGCTCATACAAATAGACCCGACGCGTGACACTGATCAACACAGTCGTCTCACGTCGTATTATCCTCCTCGTAGCGCCGTCGCGCTGTAACAGTCTCTCGGCGCTGTAACACTGGTGGGGAGAGCCCGAGACCAGGCGGACAGTGTAAGACTTGACATAGATGCATAGTCGAAGACCTTAGGGAGTTCCGAGCCACCGAAGGGTCAACGGAAGTTGCCCCCTTGGTGTTTGGGGTTGAGACCGCGTTGTGGTCCACTGCAGCCAAAAAGGGGGGGAAGTGGTACCGGGGGATCCTTGAAGCAGCCGAACGGTTCATGGTGAGATGACACGAGGCTGAGGCTGAGATGAGTAGGCAGCCCCACGCATCCGCCGTGGATGGTGCCCAAGGGAACGGGGGGGGAGGGGGCAACAGGAGAAGTGGCAGGAAGCCCGACCAAGGGAATGCGGAGAGGGGGGGGAACAGGAGGGGTAGAAGGGAAACGGCGGTAGACGAAAGTAGGAAGGAGATGGCAGACACGGTAGCAAGGCACCAAGTCGACTAGGAAGTAGAACATGACCAAACTACTAGTGCTACCAACTGGTGCAGCTGGTTCGAACGTGGTCTTTCCTTGTCTTCTCTTTTTGTTGTGTTTTTTCTTTTTTGCGCTGACTCTCCGTGATTTTCATTTTATTTCTTTCTCTTCCCTTTCTGATTGATAAGCCGTACTGACGGAGCCGTGTGGCGTGGTTGGATGATGAATCTGCTCTGCTCGTTTCGTATTGTCTGACGCCAAGGGGCTGGGCAGAGTTGACGAACGCAGGGCGGAGACGGCAGTCTGGGTAGCAAGCTACCAGGCGGATTAGCAGGGGGAACCTGGCTATACTACTCGTACCACAAACTGCTGCCGCCACCTGGAGGGTGCTTTGGGCTTTGGTCTGCCTGTTATTTTCCCTTTGTTTTTTTTTTCCCCTTGGTTCTCTGTTTACAAGCAGTGGTGTTTTTGTTATTTTTTTTCTTTTTTGCAGCTCGTTCGTTTTCAAGTGTTGGCCACCTCGCCTGCGGGGGGGGGGGGACGACAGATTGTTTCTCTTAGTTTTTGCTTTCATTTTTCTTCTTGTTCTTTTTCTCTTTCGATTTGTCTACCTCGTACTTTGTTTCTGTTTTCTGTTTGATTGTTTCTTTTCGTTTCCCTATTTCATAGATTGTGTATGTCGTGCCTGTGGTATCTAATATGATGACATGGCATTGCATTGCCCACTGCAGTGCTTACTGCATACCTGGTACGTGGCAACGTAGTATCTCTGTGGCGTAGCTTTGTGACCACAAAACTTGTATCTCTTCTATTACCGTGGACCATAGTTAACAGGACCTGTGGTACACATAAAAACCCATATGTTTAACTATTCTTAGTGGGAATATTTGGTCCTGTTAACTATGGCCCCCCGTAATAGGATTGAAGAATCGGCACGGACACTGGTTGTGGTGGATGTGTACGGGTAGAAAGAACGGTTTAATGTGAAGAACACACACAGATATACCTAGTTTTTGTTTCTTTTTTTCATTTTCTCTTTCGAGTTGTCTTCTTTGTTTTTGTTTTCTCTTTGATTGTTTCCTTTCGTTTCTCTATTTCATAGAATGAATGTTCATGTCGTGAACTACGTTGCCGCGTATGCGGTAAGCACAGCAGTGGGTAAAGCAATGCCATGTCATCAGGATATACCCGCGGCCATGTTAGTTCAGTTTTGCACATTGGTTTTATCTTGTGTGCGCTTTTTCCGTCTCGTGTATTTTGAGGCAGCCGAATTTTCGATTTTTTTTTTTTTTTCGGATCTTCCTAGGGCTCCAGCACCTTTGTGTGACCACGGACTCCTTCGTCAGAGAGTTAATGTGAGAACAACAACAAAAACAACGTACTAGGCACGACAGGCACTTTTGTTTTCTCTTTGATTGTTTCCTTTCGTTTCTCTATTCTTATAGAATGTTTATGTCGTGATACTACGTTTTCTTTCTTGCGCTGACTCTCCGTGATTTTCATATTATTTTTTCTCTTCCTCTTCCTTTTCTGATTGATACCGGTAAGCCGTACTGAAGGAGCCGTGTGGCGTGGTTGGAAGACGAACCTGCTCTGATCGTTTCGTAGTGTCTGACGCCAAGGGGCTGGGCATAGTTGACGAACGCAGGGCGGAGACGGCAGTCTGGGTAGCAAGGTACCAGGCGGATTAGCAGGGAGAACCTGGCTATACTACTCGTACCACAAGCTGCTGCCGCCACCTGGAAGGTGCTTTGGGCTGTGGCCTGCCTGTTATTTCCCCTTTGTTATTTTTCCTTGTTATTTTTTTCCTTGGTTCTTTGTCTTACTCTGTTTACAAGCAGTGGTGTTTTTTTCTTGTTCCATTTTATTTTTCTTTCTTTTCTCCAGCTCGTTCTTTTTCAAGTGTTGGCCACCTCGCCTGCGGGGGGGGGGCACGACAGATTGTTTCTCTTAGATTTTGCTTTCATTTTTCTTCTTTTTCTCTTTCGATTTGTCTACCTTGTTTTTATTTATCTTTGATTGTTTCTTTTCATTTCACTACTTCATAGATTGCGTATGTCGTGCCTGTCGTATCTAGTATGATGACATGTCTTTGCATTGCCCACTGCAGTGCACAGGGTAGCAAGGCACCAAGTCGACTAGGAAGTAGAATATGACCATACTACTAGTGCTACCAACTGGTGCAGCTGGCTCGAACGTGGTCTTTCCTTGTCTTCTCTTTTAGTTTTGTTTTTTTTTCTTTCTTGCGCTGACTCTCCGTGATTTTCATTTCATTTTTTCTCTTCCTCTTCCTTTTCTGATTGATAAGCCGTACTCAAGGAGCCGTGTGGAGTGGTTGGAAGACGAACCTGCTCTGCTCGGCTCGTATTGTCTGACGCCAAGGGGCTGGGCATAGTTGACGAACGCAGGGCGGAGACGGCAGTCTGGGTAGCAAGGTACCAGGCGGATTAGCAGGGAGAACCTGGCTATACTACTCGTACCACAAGCTGCTGCCGCCACCTGGAAGGTGCTTTGGGCTTTGGTCTGCCTGTTATTTCCCCTTTGTTATTTTTCCTTGTTACTTTCTCCTTGGTTCTTTGTCTTACTCTGTTCACAAGCAATGGTGTTTTTTGTTATTTCTTCTTTTTTTCAGCTCGTTCTTTTTCAAGTGTCGCCCCGGTGGTTCAAGTGGTTAACCTCGAATTCTACTTGTTTGAGTCCTGGGTTCGAGCCCTAGGAGGGTCGGACTTTGACTTCATTTGCAAAAATAAAAAAAGGGATTCAATTGTTGAGAGCGCCTTGCAGCGTGGGTAGGCACAATTCGATGCGAGTCGACGAGGGAAGAAAAGGCTGAAATCTTCTCGCGATAAAAAATGAAGGCACGTACCGTAGCGGGAAGGGGGGAGAAGAGCCTACTATGTGACCCCGGATCTGAGTTACGAGTTGGAAGGAGAGAGAGAAGAAGATGTGCGAAGATAATGAATGGGATGGAAAAAAAAAAAAAAAAAAAAAAGTGTTGGCCACCTCGCCTGCGGGGGGGGGGGGCACGACAGATTGTTTCTCTTAGATTTTGCTTTCATTTTTCTTCTTCTTCTTTTTCGATTTGTCTACCTTGTTTTTGTTTTCTCTTTGATTGTTTCTTTTCGTTTCACTATTTCATAGATTGCGTATGTCGTGCCTGTCGTATCTAGTATGATGACATGGCTTTGCATTGCCCACTGCAGTTCACACTGCACACGTGGCAACGTAGTATCTCTGTGGCGTAGCTTTGTGACCACAGAACTTGTATCTCTTCTAGGATTGAAGAATCGGCACGGACACTGGTTGTGCTGGATGTCGACGGGTAGAAAGAACGGTTTAATGTGAAGAACACACACACACACACACACACTGCACACGTGGCAACGTAGTATCTCTGTGGCGTAGCTTTGTGACCACAGAACTTGTATCTCTTCTAGGATTGAAGAATCGGCACGGACACTGGTTGTGCTGGATGTCGACGGGTAGAAAGAACGGTTTAATGTGAAGAACACACACATGCGGTCAGCACAGCAGTGGGCAAAGCTTTCGTTTATCTATTTCATAGAATGTTTATGTCGTGCCTGTCGTGCCTGGTACGTATAATGAACATGGCATTGCTTTGCCCACTGCTGTGCTTACTGCATACATACGCGGCAACGCAGTATCACGACATAAACATTCTATAGCTGTGCTTACTGCATACCAGGTACGCGGCAACGTGGTATCACGACATGAACATTCTATGAAATAGAGAAACGAGAGGAAACAATCAAAGAGGAGACAAAAAACAAAGACAACTCGAAAGAGAAAATGAAAAAAAGAAACATAAACTAGGTATGTCTGTGGCGTAGCTTTGTGACCACAGAACTTGTACTCGTATCTCTTCTAGGGTTGAAGAATCGGCACGGACACTGACTGGTTGTGCTGGATGTCGACGCGTAGAAAGAACGGCTTAATGTGAAGAACACACACACAGATATCTCCTCCGATGCATCGGGTGGCGAAAACGAAAGCGCGAAGACCACATTCTATCCTATGCTAGCGCGCTTCTCAGGACAACATCTGAAAGCGTTGAGACGACGGTACGCAGACGTAGGCTCTTGTTTGCGGGCTTTGTGACACGAATGGGAGAGGAGCGTCTGCCGAAGAGGGTGATGTTTGGGGAGATGGTTGGGGGTAAGGGTTACTCCGGAGGGCAGGAGTGGGACTGGATGAGGTACCTTGAGGAGGACCTCAAGGAGTTCGGCATCAAGCTCGAAGGGTGGCGCGAGGCAGCACAGAAAGCCGGCAGATGGTTCCGACGGGTCGAGGAAGGGGCGGAGGCCTTCATGCGGAAATGGCATACAGATGAGAAGGAGGCATCTGCAGAACGGCATAGAATAGCTGCAACCACGACCACAGCCGTTGACGCCAACGCGAGTGTGCAGAATGGCAGGGAAGAGGGGGGGGGCGAAAGGGGGACGAGGGGGAATGGCGGGGGGGGGGGAGGGGAGGCGGTCTGCCCAACAGACTGAAGCCTGGTTATGGCCATCATCGTCATGATGCACTCCTTTCTTTGGGACCCAAGTAACTAGCATGGTGCCATCTGGGCAACTTTGCGTGTCTGTATGCTCCAGTTCCTGCCTTTGGTATTTTCTTTCCCCCCCGCCCGTGATTATCGCTTTTTTTGTCCCTTCTTTTTTTTCATTTTTCTTTCATTCCCGTTTGTACCTCTTTGTGTCTTTGTTAGTATGGTCCGTTTTCCCTTTTTTTTTTTTTTTTTTTTGCGTTTTGCTATCTGCGTCTGTTTTACTTTTCTTTTTGTTTTTCTTTTGCTTAGCTTCATCTTCTTTTTTAGGTTTTTGTCTGCTATTAATAGTCTCCTTTTTGCTTCCCTGGTGTCCGCAGTGGTGGAGTGCGTATGCTTGTTTTTTGTTTTTCGCCTCTGTTTTTACTTGAGGTATTTCTTCCACTCCAGAGTTATTGGAGCCTGTCCTGAGACCACGGACTGCATTGAATTGTGAGTTAATGTGAGAACAACAACAACAACAACAACCACGTTGCCGCGTATGCAGTAAGCACAGCAGTTGGCAAACCAATGCCATGTCATCATACGTACTAGGCACGACAGGCACGACAGGCACGACAAACACATTCTATGAACTAGAGAAACAAAAGGAAACAGAGAGAAAAACAAAAACAAAGAAGACAACTCGAAAGAGAAAATGAAAAAAAGAAACAAAAACTAGAAGAAACAATCGGCCGTGCCCCCCCCCCCCGCAGGCGAGGTGGCCAACACTTGAAAAATAACGTTTTTTTTTTTTTTTTCCTTTTTTCTCATCCCATTTATTGTCTTCGCCCATCTTCTTCTCTCTCTCCTTCCAACACTTAACTCAGATCCGGGGTCACATAGCAAACTCTTCTCCCCCTTTCCCGCTACGGTACGTGCCTTCATTTTTATCGCGAGAATATTTCAGCCTTTTCTTCCCTCGTCGACTCGCATCGAATTGTGCCTACCCACGCTGCAAGGCGCTCTCAACGATTGAATCCTTTATATTTTGGTTTTTGCAAATAGAGTCAAAAGTCCGACCCACCTGGGGCTCGAACCCAGGGCTCAAACACAAGTAGAATTCGAGGTTAACCACTTGAACCACCGGGGCGACCGGCTATGCTGGAAAAAAAAGGAAAGAAAAAACAAACACAACAAAAAACACCGCTGCTCGTAAACAGAGTAGGACAAAGAACCAAATAAAAAATAACAAAGGGAAAATAACAGGCAGACCAAAGCCCAAAGCACCCTCCAGGTGTGGTGGCAGCAGTTTGTGGTACGAGTAGTATAGCCAGGTTCTCCCTTCTAATCCGCCTGGTACCTTGCTACCCAGACTGCCGTCTCCGCCCTGCGTTCGTCAACTCTGCCCAGCCCCTTGACGTCAGACAACATGAAACGAGCAGAGCAGGTTCGTCATCCAACCACGCCACACGACTCCTTCAATACGGCTGATCAACCAAAAAAGAAAGAGAAATAAATAAAATGAAAATCACGGGGAACCAGCGAAAGAGAGAAAACACAAAATAAATCAAAAAGAGAAGACAAGGAAAGACCACGTTCGAACCAGCTGCACCAGTTGGTGGCACTACTAGTAGTATGGTCATGTTCTACTTCCTAGTCGGTCTGGTGCCTTGCTACCCTGTCTGCCATCTCCTTCCTACTTTCGTCTACCGCAGTTTCCCTTCTACTACTCCTCCTGTCCCCCCCCCCTCTCCGCATTCCCTTGGTCGGGTTTTCTGCCATTTCTTCTCGCCCCCCCCCCCCCCCCGCCCATTGCCTTGGACACCATCCACGGCGGATGCGCGGCGCTGCCTACTCATCTCAGCCTCAGCCTCGTGCCACCTCACCATGAACCGTTCGGCTGCTTCAAGGATCCCCCGGTACCACTTCCCCCCATTTTTAGCTGCAGTGGACCACAACGCGGTATCAACTCCAAACACCAAGGGGGCAACTTCCGTTGACCCTTCGGTGGCTCGGAACTCCCTAAGGTCTTCGACCATGCATCTATGCCAAGTCTTACACTGTCCGCCTGGTCTCGGGTTCTCCCCACCAGCTATCGCCCCGAACATTACCCGACTGGGTAGTCGCTCCTTGCTTTGCCGTGCCACGCCCCCCGCAAAGAAGAGCCGCAACGTGTCATCTTGAGGGCCTTCGCGTACGAGAGGGTGGCATGGTCAGTACGAAGTCGGCGCTGGAAGCCAATGACTCGCAACAGGACTTGGTGGTGAGCGGTTCGAAGCTTGGCGAAGTGTTCCGCTCTGAGGGTCCACGTTACACACCTGTACACAGCAGGGTCTCAATCACCTCGGCCTTCAGCATTCGGACTTTAAGGCTAAGGGGGGCGGTCGTTCTATCATCCAACTCTGGGCCGAACCGTTTGAGGCATGCTCTTATGAGGCGGATCCGTCGGTCGATTTCGAGCGAGAGGTCAGCGTTTCCGTGAAAAACGCCGCCTAGGTATAAGAACTGGGTCGTCTGCTTATACCTCTGGCCTGCCGCTTCGTTGACGAGTGGTGGTGCGAGGGTTGTATGGTCTGGTGTTTGTAGGAGCATGGTGTACTACTCTTTGCTTGTTGTTGTATTCACATTAAATCGTCTTTTCTACCCAGCTTCATCAGTACACCCACGTCTATGTGTCCGCCCTGATTCCCTATCCTAGAGAGATACTGATTCTGTTGTCACAGACTTGTTTTATTTTTTTACCGAGGTATTACTGGAGCCTGTCCTGCGACCACGGACTGCATTGCACTGTGGCGACGAGTTAATGTGAGAACAGCAGCAACAACAAATACAACTCGTACAACTACAACTGTTCTTTACGTATTTCATTCATAGTAGTAAGGGTCGATCTGAACGACACGTTTTGTATTTCGTTTTTTCCTGAATTTGGGCATTTCACCAAATTCAGCGAGGGTTGAATCTTATCGAGTAAAAGTGCCTCCGTTGGCTCGGGAAATAATCGTCCACCTCGCACAGAGCCGTCACTACAGCAGCTGCGATCGTGGAACCCATGCGTGCGGTGGCCCCACAGTCATCGGCCTGACTCGTAGGCAGGTGTCGGTTCCTTGGGGAGTGAAACCCATGATCAACTCGTCACGCAGCAACGCCCAACGCTTGCCCAAAGCGACAAAGTCTCAGCTATTGCCGTCACCGAGTTCAGTCGGTCGGCCACCTCGGTGCGGTCACCTTGTAAACTCGGCCACGAGAGCCCAGAAAGCTATTGCGCCTTCTGCGTCCGGCCATGACTTGCGAATGACCTTAGGAACGACCCCTGTCAGCTCTGTGCGCTCGCGAGTGGTGGCACAGCTCGAGCGGTGGGGTTGCCCGATCCTCTACGGCCTTGTACCTAATTTCCTGAAAATCCCTAACCACTTCGAGGCGAGTTTTTGGGGAGCTGAAGGTTTTCGGCTTTTCCCGAAAATATTTCGGGAGAACACCGAAATTTCGGGAAAATACTGAAAAAAACTAAAAAACACTCGTCGTTAAGATCGACCCTTAAGTAGTAATATGGGAGATGTGCACAATTTGTGATAACATGTACCTGGTACATATTTATATAGGAATTACTACTGAATTTTAGTACAACTCGAAATTTCTCATCAATCGTAATTCGTGGTGGAAATGGATGGGAAGAGGCTAAGTCATGTCCGCCGGAGGCCGTGTCATGACGGGACTGGGATATAATTTCCAACGGGGGAGATTTTATCGGTGGGACGGGACGGTAATTTTTCTGTACACAGCGGGACGGGACGGTAATTTTTCTGTTCACAGCGGGACGGGACGGTAATTGTTCGGTGTCACGGCGGGGCGGGACGGTAATCTTTCAATGTTACGGCGGGACGGGACGGGACGGTAATTTTCAATTGGAGAGAGATTTTATCGGCGGGACGGGACGGTAAGTGACGGTCAGGGAATTTATCGACGGGACGAGACGGCGGGATCAATTTGACGGCGGTTTTACCGTCCCGTCCCGTCGCGTCCCGTCCCGCCGTTACCGTCCCGCCGAAACACTGAGATAAGCCTTAACCCCTTTAGAACCCCAGTCCCGTTTTGGGGACAAACTACTTGAAATTTGAGTGAATTGTCCCCAAAACGGGACTGCGGTTCTAAAAGGGTTAACTAATTTGACACTATAATAAGTGTTTACTACATGATCGTACGTATGTCTGACGCCAAGGGGCTGGGCATAGTTGACGAACGCAGGGCGGAGACGGCAGTCTGGGTAGCAAGGTACCAGGCGGATTAGCAGGGAGAACCTGGCTATACTACTCGTACCGCAAGCTGCTGCCGCCACCTGGAAGGTGCTTTGGGCTTTGGTCTGCCTGTTATTTCCCCTTTGTTATTTTTTCCTTGTTACTTTTTTCCTTGGTTCTTTGTCTTACTCTGTTTACAAGCAGTGGTGTTTTTTTCTTATTTTATTTTATTTTTCTTTCTTTTCTCCAGCTCGTTATTTTTCAAGTGTTGGCCACCTCGCCTGCGGGGGGGGGGCACGACAGATTGTTTCTCTTAGATTTTGCTTTCATTTTTCTTCTTTTTCTCTTTCGATTTGTCTACCTTGTTTTCATTTATCTTTGATTGTTTCTTTTCGTTTCACTATTTCATAGATTGCGTATGTCGTGCCTGTCGTATCTAGTATGATGACCTGTCTTTGCATTGCCCACTGCAGTGCACACTGCACACGTGGCAACGTAGTATCTCTGTGGCGTAGCTTTGTGACCACAGAACTTGTATCTCTTCTAGGACTGAAGAATCGGCACGGACACTGGTTGTGCTGGATGTCGACGGGTAGAAAGAACGGTTTAATGTGACGAACACACACACAGCAGTATCAAGTATCAAGTACATATGACAAAGACTCTTCTGTTACAGCACTTGTTTTTTTCTTCGAAACATTCACTGTTCAAGGCTGTCATGCCAAAGTAAGTACCAGAACAATTCGAGCTATTTACTCTTCCCGGGAATAAGTTTGTTTTCACTTTGGTTTTCGAGGGTTGGAAAATGATATTTGGCATCGTTGTGCGTCATGACAAAACGAAAAACTCAAGGTTTATCACGGTATTTCGGCGGGACGGTGACGGCGGTAACGGCGTGACGGGACCGCCGATAAAATTTCTACAAATTCGGCTGCCTCAAAATACACGAGACGAAAAAAGCGCACACGAGCTAAAACCAATGTGCAAACTGAACTAACATGGCCACGGGTATATCCTCTCAACTATAACATAGACAGAAGAGTACCCCCGTTCCCACCACTAACCAACTCGTGGCCGCTGACTACAGCGGATGCTGTCTGAAGTGCTGCCTGCACCCTACGAAACATACGGTAGTCGTGAAAACGAAAGAGGAACACACCTGCCTGCCTGCTATCTGGAGTGTTGTCAGAGTGAAGACTCGCGGGTATGCAGTGAAAAAAGGAGCAATCGAACCTTACTACCACACGAATATCACCCATCGCCATCTCTTCCTGGACTGTCTGACGCAATAAAGTTGCAGCACAGTTATGATACCACGTCCCTGATAATTGCGTAGGTTATTCCCCATGAAGGGTATACCACTCGTTAAACTACAAAGACCAGTGACGACGTTTATAACGAGTACCGGTAGATACTATTCTGCCTCGTGAAAAACAATACCAGGAAAAAAACAACCTATGACTGCTTCTCTCGTGATGATAGTGTGCGCGCAGATCATGGGTCTCCATGCACCGTCTTCCTGCCGCTCTTCATGGCCGCATCATCGCCTTGGCCCAATCCACCCGCTCCTTTGCGCGTGCACTCGTTGCCATTCCCTTCCAGTCGTTTCCCTTTCTCCGTCATCCTGAAAAACAAAATGCTCCTCGCACTTGCGGTTCTGATCTGGAAAATAAACATTCTCGCGCAGGGGGAGGTCAATCCGTCTCTTCCCCGCACGTCGACGCTCAGTCTCCCTCCTCCCTCGTCGTCGAATCCAGCCTCCTACCGGCGCAATTGACTGTGCCGTAGTGTGGCCTGTGGTGGCGCCTGCCTCCGCGCACGGACACCCCGATTGAGCATTGCTGCTCTGCCGCAGCTGCCTAAAAAAGACGCGCGAATCGTAGGTCTCCGTGTCTGACGCACCACGTACGACCCAACTCTACTGCCGCCTGAGCCTCGCGGCCACAGGCAGCAGCAAGAAGGTATCACTCCTTGAGGGTGAGTCCGGCCTTACACCCGCCAGAAAGACCTACCCCACTCGCTATTAGCCTGATAGGGCATGCCTCGCAGCATTCCTTGCCGAGGCAGCGAGGGGAACGGAAGATATATAGGTTCTTGGTCGTCTGTTCATATATATCCTCCCCACCTCGAAGTACGAAATAAACCTAAAACCTACTTTCGAGTTTCGAGTTGTACTAAAATTCAGCAGTAATATCTATAAAAATACGTATCTCGAGAATCAGATGATCATAAAAGACTATTGATACGAGTGGTAGCCACGTTTTTCATCTTTTCAATACGCAAAGCGATGTCAAATATTTTTTTCCAACTCTCCAAAACCAAAGTGCGAATGAATGTGCGAAGCTGTTCAGCGCTCAGCCTACGGAACTGCCGTGTTTGCATACCGGTCGCCCCGGTGGTTCAAGTGGTTAACCTCGAATTCTACTTGTTTGAGTCCTGGGTTCGAGCCCCAGGAGGGTCGGACTTTGACTTTATTTGCAAAAATAAAAAAAGGATTCAAGTGTTGAGAGCGCCTTGCAGCGTGGGTAGGCACAATTCGATGCGAGTCGACGAGGGAAGAAAAGGCTGAAATCTTCTCGCGATAAAAATGAAGGCACGTACCGTAGCGGGAAGGGGGGAGAAGAGCCTGCTATGTGACCCCGGATCTGAGTTACGAGTTGGAAGGAGAGAGAGAAGAAGATGTGCGAAGATAATAAATGGGATGAGCAAAAAAATAAATATAAATGGTATATTTTAGGTAAAAACCTACCGGTATATATTTAACCATTTTCACTAACAATATTTGGTCCTATTAACCCTTTTAGAACTCCAGTCCCGTTTTGGGGACACACCAGTCGAAGTCTAGGTAATTTGTCCCCAATGGTCCCCAAAACGAGACTGCGTCCCCCCGCGTAATAGATACCGGTACCGTAGACCATGGTAGGGTAGTTCCTGACGAAGCCCACTCTCGCTCACTCGAGTTCTTGCTCCCCCTCAACTCACACTTGTGGAGCAATAACAAAGAAGTTCGTTATCTACAAGCAGCGCGCCCTACCCAGCATCGACATCCCTGTGCCTCTTACCTGCTTTTATCTCTGCACCTCCTTCCCATTTGGCGGCGTGAGCAAGACAGCTCGCCGCGGGGCTAGACGCACTACTACTTCTCACAGGCTTCTTCTACCCTCCTCGACTCTTGTCACCCTGTGAGTATCATGAGAAGCTTTCTAATTTTGAATGCTTTTGAGTCAATTTGTTTTTACGTGTACTATTTTTCGGGGTGCACCTGCCGCAACGTTCTAGCCTCGTCACGGCAGAAGCCTCAACCAGCCGCTGTTTTCCGCTCGTAGGCCCGCTCGTTTCCCGTTTGCGCCGGTGCGATCGCCCTGCTAAAAACTCGACTTTTGACGATGGTCTACGAAAGGCCGCTACTTCGTTTAGTAGCAAGATGAGAGCCTTATCTCGTACCAGGTACCAGGTACCAGTACATATTTACCAGTACATATTACAGAGTTATTGGAGCCTGTCCTGCGACCACGGACTGCATTGAATTGTGAGTTAATGTGAGAACAACAACAACAAACAACAAATTTACGGCGAACCGTAGTACATCGGACCTACGGCGCTCACAAAAAACCCAATCTATTTCCCTATTTCTGCCAGTATACCTGGTATGGTCCTATGCCCCCAGTAATAATAGTAGTATAACACGAGTGCGTGTTTTTTTTTACCCCTCTCGTTTCTGGGAAACTTTGCTCGATTTTAGGGGGTTTCAAGTGAGTACAGCAGTAAAACGAGCTATCGGCATGATACATGCCAGTACCTCCGTTTCCCTCGCCACCTTGGCAAGGCATGCTGCGAGGCTCGCCCTATCAGCCTCATAGCAAGTGAGGTAGGTTTTTCTGGCGGACGTACGGCCGGACTCACCCGCAAGGAGTGATCCGTTATCGCTGCTGCGTGTGGCCGCGAGGCTTTCTCGTGGCAGTGGAGTTGGGTCGTTCGTGGTGGGTCAGGCACGGACACCTACGATTCGCTCGTATTCTTTAGGCAGTAGCGGCAGAGCAGCAATGCTCAAACGGGATGTCCGCGCGCGGAAGTAGGCGCCACCACTGGCTAATCTACGGCACACAGTCTATGGCGCCGGTACAAGGTTGGATTCGACGACGAAGGAAGAGAGAGACAGAGTAGTCTGTAGTCACGAGTTGGTAACCAGCCGGTCGCCCCGGTGGTTCAAGTGGTTAACTACTTGTGTTTGAGTCCTGGGTTCGAGCCCCAGGAGGGTCGGACATTTGACTTTATTTGCAAAAATCAAAATAAAAAGGATTCAATTGTTGAGAGCGCCTTGCAGCGTGGGTAGGCACACTTCGATGCGAGTAGACGAGGGAAGAAAAGGCTGAAATCTTCTCGCGATAAAAATGAAGGCACGTACCGTAGCGGGAAGGGGGTAGAAGAGTCTGCTATGTGACCCCGGATCTGACTTACGAGTTGGAAGGAGAGAGAGAAGATGGGCGAAGATAATAAATGGGATGAGCAAAAAAAAAAAGTAATGGGAATGATGGGGGGATCTCTATTATCCTGGAATTTATTGGATTCCCGCGGCCAAGGTATTGATGTGTGTGGCACAAGTGTGTGTTCTTCACATCAAACGGTTCTTTCTACTTTCTACCCGTCCGTCCACATCCAGTACAAACAGTGATCTTGTTTTAGTTTTTTATTTCTGTTTCTTTTCCAGCTTGGTTTTTTCCAAGTGTCTGCCACCTCCAGCCTCGCTTGTTTCTTCTATTTTTTTTGATAGTACCTGGTATCATTTTTTTCTCTTTCTCTTTTGATTTGTCGTCTATGTTTTTGTTTTCTCTTTGATTGCTTTCTTTCGTTTCTCTATTTCATAGAATATGTATGTCGTGCCTGTCGTATCTAGTATGATGACCTGTCTTTGCATTGCCCACTGCAGTGCACACTGCACACGTGGCAACGTAGTATCTCTGTGGCGTAGCTTTGTGACCACAGAACTTGTATCTCTTCTAGGACTGAAGAATCGGCACGGACACTGGTTGTGCTGGATGTCGACGGGTAGAAAGAACGGTTTAATGTGACGAACACACACACAGCAGTATCAAGTATCAAGTACATATGACGAAGACTCTTCTGTTACAGCACTTGTTTTTTTCTTCGAAACATTCACTGTTCAAGGCTGTCATGCCAAAGTAAGTACCAGAACAATTCGAGCTATTTACTCTTCCCGGGAATAAGTTTGTTTTCACTTTGGTTTTCGAGGGTTGGAAAATGATATTTGGCATCGTTGTGCGTCATGACAAAACGAAAAACTCAAGGTTTATCACGGTATTTCGGCGGGACGGTGACGGCGGTAACGGCGTGACGGGACCGCCGATAAAATTTCTACAAATTCGGCTGCCTCAAAATACACGAGACGAAAAAAGCGCACACGAGCTAAAACCAATGTGCAAACTGAACTAACATGGCCACGGGTATATCCTCTCAACTATAACATAGACAGAAGAGTACCCCCGTTCCCACCACTAACCAACTCGTGGCCGCTGACTACAGCGGATGCTGTCTGAAGTGCTGCCTGCACCCTACGAAACATACGGTAGTCGTGAAAACGAAAGAGGAACACACCTGCCTGCCTGCTATCTGGAGTGTTGTCAGAGTGAAGACTCGCGGGTATGCAGTGAAAAAAGGAGCAATCGAACCTTACTACCACACGAATATCACCCATCGCCATCTCTTCCTGGACTGTCTGACGCAATAAAGTTGCAGCACAGTTATGATACCACGTCCCTGATAATTGCGTAGGTTATTCCCCATGAAGGGTATACCACTCGTTAAACTACAAAGACCAGTGACGACGTTTATAACGAGTACCGGTAGATACTATTCTGCCTCGTGAAAAACAATACCAGGAAAAAAACAACCTATGACTGCTTCTCTCGTGATGATAGTGTGCGCGCAGATCATGGGTCTCCATGCACCGTCTTCCTGCCGCTCTTCATGGCCGCATCATCGCCTTGGCCCAATCCACCCGCTCCTTTGCGCGTGCACTCGTTGCCATTCCCTTCCAGTCGTTTCCCTTTCTCCGTCATCCTGAAAAACAAAATGCTCCTCGCACTTGCGGTTCTGATCTGGAAAATAAACATTCTCGCGCAGGGGGAGGTCAATCCGTCTCTTCCCCGCACGTCGACGCTCAGTCTCCCTCCTCCCTCGTCGTCGAATCCAGCCTCCTACCGGCGCAATTGACTGTGCCGTAGTGTGGCCTGTGGTGGCGCCTGCCTCCGCGCACGGACACCCCGATTGAGCATTGCTGCTCTGCCGCAGCTGCCTAAAAAAGACGCGCGAATCGTAGGTCTCCGTGTCTGACGCACCACGTACGACCCAACTCTACTGCCGCCTGAGCCTCGCGGCCACAGGCAGCAGCAAGAAGGTATCACTCCTTGAGGGTGAGTCCGGCCTTACACCCGCCAGAAAGACCTACCCCACTCGCTATTAGCCTGATAGGGCATGCCTCGCAGCATTCCTTGCCGAGGCAGCGAGGGGAACGGAAGATATATAGGTTCTTGGTCGTCTGTTCATATATATCCTCCCCACCTCGAAGTACGAAATAAACCTAAAACCTACTTTCGAGTTTCGAGTTGTACTAAAATTCAGCAGTAATATCTATAAAAATACGTATCTCGAGAATCAGATGATCATAAAAGACTATTGATACGAGTGGTAGCCACGTTTTTCATCTTTTCAATACGCAAAGCGATGTCAAATATTTTTTTCCAACTCTCCAAAACCAAAGTGCGAATGAATGTGCGAAGCTGTTCAGCGCTCAGCCTACGGAACTGCCGTGTTTGCATACCGGTCGCCCCGGTGGTTCAAGTGGTTAACCTCGAATTCTACTTGTTTGAGTCCTGGGTTCGAGCCCCAGGAGGGTCGGACTTTGACTTTATTTGCAAAAATAAAAAAAGGATTCAAGTGTTGAGAGCGCCTTGCAGCGTGGGTAGGCACAATTCGATGCGAGTCGACGAGGGAAGAAAAGGCTGAAATCTTCTCGCGATAAAAATGAAGGCACGTACCGTAGCGGGAAGGGGGGAGAAGAGCCTGCTATGTGACCCCGGATCTGAGTTACGAGTTGGAAGGAGAGAGAGAAGAAGATGTGCGAAGATAATAAATGGGATGAGCAAAAAAATAAATATAAATGGTATATTTTAGGTAAAAACCTACCGGTATATATTTAACCATTTTCACTAACAATATTTGGTCCTATTAACCCTTTTAGAACTCCAGTCCCGTTTTGGGGACACACCAGTCGAAGTCTAGGTAATTTGTCCCCAATGGTCCCCAAAACGAGACTGCGTCCCCCCGCGTAATAGATACCGGTACCGTAGACCATGGTAGGGTAGTTCCTGACGAAGCCCACTCTCGCTCACTCGAGTTCTTGCTCCCCCTCAACTCACACTTGTGGAGCAATAACAAAGAAGTTCGTTATCTACAAGCAGCGCGCCCTACCCAGCATCGACATCCCTGTGCCTCTTACCTGCTTTTATCTCTGCACCTCCTTCCCATTTGGCGGCGTGAGCAAGACAGCTCGCCGCGGGGCTAGACGCACTACTACTTCTCACAGGCTTCTTCTACCCTCCTCGACTCTTGTCACCCTGTGAGTATCATGAGAAGCTTTCTAATTTTGAATGCTTTTGAGTCAATTTGTTTTTACGTGTACTATTTTTCGGGGTGCACCTGCCGCAACGTTCTAGCCTCGTCACGGCAGAAGCCTCAACCAGCCGCTGTTTTCCGCTCGTAGGCCCGCTCGTTTCCCGTTTGCGCCGGTGCGATCGCCCTGCTAAAAACTCGACTTTTGACGATGGTCTACGAAAGGCCGCTACTTCGTTTAGTAGCAAGATGAGAGCCTTATCTCGTACCAGGTACCAGGTACCAGTACATATTTACCAGTACATATTACAGAGTTATTGGAGCCTGTCCTGCGACCACGGACTGCATTGAATTGTGAGTTAATGTGAGAACAACAACAACAAACAACAAATTTACGGCGAACCGTAGTACATCGGACCTACGGCGCTCACAAAAAACCCAATCTATTTCCCTATTTCTGCCAGTATACCTGGTATGGTCCTATGCCCCCAGTAATAATAGTAGTATAACACGAGTGCGTGTTTTTTTTTACCCCTCTCGTTTCTGGGAAACTTTGCTCGATTTTAGGGGGTTTCAAGTGAGTACAGCAGTAAAACGAGCTATCGGCATGATACATGCCAGTACCTCCGTTTCCCTCGCCACCTTGGCAAGGCATGCTGCGAGGCTCGCCCTATCAGCCTCATAGCAAGTGAGGTAGGTTTTTCTGGCGGACGTACGGCCGGACTCACCCGCAAGGAGTGATCCGTTATCGCTGCTGCGTGTGGCCGCGAGGCTTTCTCGTGGCAGTGGAGTTGGGTCGTTCGTGGTGGGTCAGGCACGGACACCTACGATTCGCTCGTATTCTTTAGGCAGTAGCGGCAGAGCAGCAATGCTCAAACGGGATGTCCGCGCGCGGAAGTAGGCGCCACCACTGGCTAATCTACGGCACACAGTCTATGGCGCCGGTACAAGGTTGGATTCGACGACGAAGGAAGAGAGAGACAGAGTAGTCTGTAGTCACGAGTTGGTAACCAGCCGGTCGCCCCGGTGGTTCAAGTGGTTAACTACTTGTGTTTGAGTCCTGGGTTCGAGCCCCAGGAGGGTCGGACATTTGACTTTATTTGCAAAAATCAAAATAAAAAGGATTCAATTGTTGAGAGCGCCTTGCAGCGTGGGTAGGCACACTTCGATGCGAGTAGACGAGGGAAGAAAAGGCTGAAATCTTCTCGCGATAAAAATGAAGGCACGTACCGTAGCGGGAAGGGGGTAGAAGAGTCTGCTATGTGACCCCGGATCTGACTTACGAGTTGGAAGGAGAGAGAGAAGATGAGCGAAGATAATAAATGGGATGAGCAAAAAAAAAAAGTAATGGGAATGATGGGGGGATCTCTATTATCCTGGAATTTATTGGATTCCCGCGGCCAAGGTATTGATGTGTGTGGCACAAGTGTGTGTTCTTCACATCAAACGGTTCTTTCTACTTTCTACCCGTCCGTCCACATCCAGTACAAACAGTGATCTTGTTTTAGTTTTTTATTTCTGTTTCTTTTCCAGCTTGGTTTTTTCCAAGTGTCTGCCACCTCCAGCCTCGCTTGTTTCTTCTATTTTTTTTGATAGTACCTGGTATCATTTTTTTCTCTTTCTCTTTTGATTTGTCGTCTATGTTTTTGTTTTCTCTTTGATTGCTTTCTTTCGTTTCTCTATTTCATAGAATATGTATGTCGTGCCTGTCGTATCTACAGCAGTAGTTGTTTTTTGTTGTTGTTATCACATGAACTCACAAGACAACGCAGTCCGTGGTCGCAGGACAGGCTCCAATAACTCTGTGTGTGTTCTTCACATTAAACCGTTCTTTCTACCCGTCGACATCCAGCAGAACCAGTGTCCGTGTGTGTGTGTGTGTGTTCTCCACATTAAACCGTTCTTTCTACCCGTCGACATCCAGCACAACCAGTGTCCGTGCCGATTCTTCCATCCTAGAAGAGATACAAGTTCTGTGGTCACAAAGCTACGCCACAGATATACTAGTTGCCACGTGTGCAGTATGCACTGCAGTGGGCAATGTGTTTGTGTGTGTGTGTGTTCTTCACATTAAACCGTTCTTTCTATTAATACCCGTCGACATCCAGCACAACCGGTGTCCGTGCCGATTCTTCAATCCTATTATTAGACAGTCTTCCACATGAATTGGCCCGACAATTCCAATTCACACATTTCCCAAAAGCATTGTCCGGAGAATTTCAATTGGCAGTCTGTTGCAACAGACTGCTTCTAAATCAACCGTCCGGGCAATTCCGGTAATAGCGGGTCGACCCGGTGGTTCAAGTGGTTAACCTCGAATTCTACTTGTTTGAGTCCTGGGTTCGAGCCCCAGGAGGGTCGGACTTTGACTTTATTTGCAAAAATCAAAATAAAAAGGATTCAATTGTTGAGAGCGCCTTGCAGCGTGGGTAGGCACACTTCGATGCGAGTCGACCGAGGGAAGAAAAGGCTGAAATCTTCTCGCGATAAAACCATGAAGGCACGTACCGTAGCGGGAAGGGGGGAGAAGAGCCTGCTATGTGACCCCGGATCTGAGTTACGAGTTGGAAGGAGAGAGAGAAGAAGATGTGCGAAGAAAATAAATGGGATGGAAAAAATAAAATAAAAAATTAATAGGCGTGTGGTCACAAAGTTGCCGCACACGGATGAACAAAACTCACTCCCAATCGTACACTTGAGTAAAGAGTACCACCCCATAGAAAAAGAGTGGTTTGATACATCATACAATGGGAAACATAACACGACACAATAAAAAAGACAAGTAGGAACTACAGGAGGCTAAAAATAGAACGAGGAGTTCTTCACTCGCACGGGGAAAACAATTGGAGAAGCGGGGAGAGACAAGCGCGCCGAGAACATAGCGGAGCGCCGCGGCTATCGTACGTTGGAGCGACGCCATGACGGTGCTGCCCATGCACCCGACGAAGCTGTGGCCAAATATGCTGCTGAGGACGCATGCACGCGACGAAGCTGTGGCCAATTATGCTGCTGAGAGCGAAGCTCGTCAATCGGCCGAGAGTCTAGCCGAGGAGCGAAAAAAGGCAATGGGAACCGAGGAGCGGCTGCGACTTGACACGGCAGAAACATTGTTCACGGAGCGTCAACAGCAGCTGCACGCGGAGGCAGGAACGCGTACAGCACTAGCGGCGCTGGCAGCCGAGGAGGGACGTAGGTGGGCAGACGTGGCGAGGGTGGCGAGGCTTTCGGAGGAGTTGGATCGCCTGTCGTTGATCACCGGTGGTCTCATCGAGGAGAGGAACCAGCTCGTGTCGGTGATTTTCGACGACTTTAGAGGTCAAATTTTGGCGCAGCAGGAGGGTTAGCCCGGGATGCACCTTCGAGAGCGGCTCGGCCTCGAGAAGCTCAAGCTCAAGCAGATAGAGAGGTAGGTGGAGAACGGAGATGGAGAACGCTAAAGCCTGCGGGAGGCAGCAGCTAGTGGGCAACGCCAATTTGAGGAAGAGGGTGAGTAGCATCGCAAGCAGTCGTTTTGTTGTTCATGGCATGCTCGGCTTGGGGAAACCTCGATCGATTTTGGCGTTGTTTTATATCTGGTACGTGTATTTTCTTGCAATATGATGCGTCTGCTGCAGGAAACGCGTATTATTAAAACGGTCAAGACAGGTAAAATACCGGTTCAGCTTCGGACTGGTGGGATCCGCTGTCTCCTTCGCTGCTCGGCTTAGCGTTGTCGACGAATCCGTCAAATTCAAGGGTCGATCTTAACGACACGCATTATTTTTTGTTTTTTCCTGAAATTTCGGCGTTTCACCAAATTCAGCGAGGGTTGAATCTTATCGAGCAAGTGCCTCAGCGGGCTCGGGAAATAATCGTCCACCCGGCACAGAGCCGTCCCCACAGCAGGTGCGCTCGCGGAACCCATGCGTGCGGTGGTCCCATTGCTGTCATCGGCCCACTGCTGTCATCGGCCTGGGTCGTGGGCAGGTGTCGGTGCCTTGGGGAGCGAAATCCATCGCCAACTCGTCACGCAACAACGCCCAACGCTTGCCCAACGCGACAAAGTCTCAGCTATTGCCCGGCCACCTCGGTGCGGTGACCTTGTGAACTCGGCCAAGAGAGCCCAGAAAGCTATTGCGCCTTCTGCGTTCGGCCATGACTTGCGAATGACGTTAGGAACGACCCCTGCCAGTCCTGTGCGCTCGCGAGTGGTGGCACAGCTCGAACGGTGGGGCTGCCCGATCCTCTACAGCCCTGCCGTGTACCTTGATGTCCGGAAAAACCCTACAGCAGAAACCTCAAGACGTCAATTTTCGGGGTCGAAATGTTTCGGCTTTTCCCCAAATAATTTCGGGAAAATACTGAAAAACCCCCCCGGAATATACTGAAAAACAGCCCTCGTTAAGATCGCGACCCTAATCGCTTGTTTTTTAAACTGATTTTTTGTTGTTCTGATTCACGTGTATTTGTATTCCTTGTTACTTGGAGCATCATAAAGACAAAGTTGATATCTAACCAATACGGAGTACTTTAGATTAAAAGTTGCCACTTGCTGTTGCCGATGCCCTGTTGTCATGCTGCGACCCTACTGGTTTAGACGACAACAGAACAGACGCCAAAGGAAAAAAAACGAGGTCTTGGCAGCAGCAAGGGCAGGTGGAGCCGGCAGCAGGCGCACGCTTGTCCCTGCCCACACAAAGCCGCCCCAGCAGCAAGACATGCAAAATATGTTCGAGACTAGGGTTTTTGGACAATCTACGCCCGTATGGCGGGACTGCGGGAGAGGGCGACGAGCAGGGAGGCGGTGGAAAACGCTAGAGGCGCGCGTACGGTATGACGTGTCGACGCGTCTGTCTATGTCAGGACATCATTGAGATCGGGACGCCGCTCAGGCACGTCGGGCCCACGCCGAAAGTACCGCACGCGGGCACCGGCGTGCAGCCCGATGTCGAGGGAGGCAAGACGAAAACCGTCAAGCCCCTTGCGATCGGAGCCTCCAACCTTGATACGGAAGAACTAATCCGGTCCATTTTGCAAGCTCCCTACCTGCTCGTCGTCGGCGACGAACACTGTGGAAGGGAGACAAACTTTTCCCCATTTTGTTGGCGTTTTTGGAACGTCGGGGACTGGGCGCCGTGGTGGGGGATGCTTCGTGTGTGCAGCGTGAAGGACAAGACAGCGAAGACGCAAGCGGAACTCTCCTACGACACGGTCGTAAACGTGCGTGACTACCCTCGCGGGCGGGTGGTGTACGTTCTTTCGGGTGAGACTGCTTCTGTTTCAGCCAAGGACGAGGGTTGATTCACGCTACTGCAGAGGAAGCTAAGGGGGAAGGATATCACAGCGGTTGTATATATGTGGGCGAAGGGGAGGAGGCGATCGCCGGGGGGGCGGGGTGTCGGTGGTCGCGGGAGTGGAGGAAGGGCCGGACGCCGTGGGGGAACGGGAAGGGGGCGGGGTGGCGGTGGCGCGACGGGTGGAGAAGCGGGCAGTAATACTGCTGTCGGATATACCTGTGACCTTCTCCTCGATCTGGGGGCTCGCACCATACATTATTTCTCTGATTGCGAATAATAGGTGTAGTACACCGTGTGGTTCTCTGTGTCAACGGCTGGTACCTGGGAAGCCACCAGGTGCTGTCGTTGTTTGGTCACGTACGCGGGAGAAGGGCGTTTGAATCTACCGTCGCTGCGGGCTGCCGCTTGTTCTGCTGCTTTTGCAACGTTCGCTTATAAATCTGTTTTTTTTTTCATGCTTTCACTTGATTTTACAATACAAGCAAAGCAGCGACTCAGTTTGGAGCAAAGCCATCGGAGTAATCGTGAAAAAGCGAGAATAATTTGACCTCTTTTTCATGATTTCATTTGATTTCACTATGCAAAGTTCATCACATGACAACCATTAATAATTGTTGGACTCCTCGCCGGACTCCGCGTCGCTTGCTGAGCTCTCAAACCGCGAACCACCACCGTCAGTTGTTGAGTGTATCCGTGAGCATATGGGGATACTTCCTTGTGTGATCTCTCTACTATTACGGGGGACCATAGTTAATAGGACCAAATATTGTTAGTAAAAATGGTCAAATATATAGGTTTTTATCTACACCACAGGTCCTATTAACTATGGTCCCCCGTAATATTTACTCTGAGCCCTCTTTCTGCGCCCACACCTTGGCCAAATTTGCCGAAACATCGTGGTCTCGCCTGCGATGGTTGCGTGCGTACGGTGCACCAGCGTATGACGCTTCCCGCAAAGCTGTGGCACCTGGAAATCCTCTATTTCCGGCTTCCCGAGTCTACTTACTGGTGGCGTCCGACCTCCTGGTCTCTACAGACTCGGCCGAGCGAAACTGGCCGGTGTGTACGAGATCGAGCTCCTTCGAATCGTCCTTGTGTGCTCATGTGTCGTAGTTGGAAAAAAACTCTCAGTTGTTGGTGGATCGGTTCAAAGTATATCATATAACACGCCCACTGTTACAGCAGAGAAAATTCCCAAATCTGACAAAAGCCGGAGACACTTCGTGCTGGGTTCTCCTCACCCTCGTCACCACAAAACGAAATATTGCTCTCGCCAAACGCGGAATCGGCGTACTCTTCTAGCTCGGCCCTAAATGAAATGCCTCTTCGATCACTTCAAAAGCAGGCCTAGCGTCAACCTATTTTTTTGTTTTGCTGTGACAGCCAGCAATACGTCCTCCGCAAGAACATCGCGAAAAGTTTTTCTCGAGCTCAGCCCGGGGCGCACATATGTAACTGTCTGGAAAAAGCACAAACAGAAAAGCCCTCCCAAACTCCTGATCTACCGCGTGCTCCGAAGCTGTGCTCGAACCCGCCAACATGCCCCGATAAAACGAACCGCACGCTATCCGCGCTATGCTTAGGAGGAAATGATGCTCGTCCGCGCATTTGGCCCATCGCTTCGCGGCCTCCGTGAAGAAGCCGCTGCTGCTTTCCGCGTTAAAGTTCTCCATAGAATGGTCAAACTGCATGATGCACGGAGAGGGCAAGACATCGGCGTGTACAGGGAACGAGCTACAAAAACGAGAGCTAATACCAGCCGCAGAGGTGGAGGATGGCGTCGCGGGAGAGGGCATCAGAAAGAATGAATTAGCTGCAGCTGGCACCTAAAAAATGTTCTGATGGTCGCAAGAAGCTACGTATTATATCCATACTCACACTCGTAAAATACCATTCTGGACGGAAATGTAAGGACCCGCTACGTCGCTCTACACCTCGGATAACGTAACACTCGGATAAGACTTATCTACGTTATGGGGCCTAACACAGGAACGTGATAACGTCCTAACATAGTGTTAGCACTGGAGGAGTGGTCACGGTAACGCGGTAACACAGTGTTAACTGGAAACCCACGAACTTGCACACGCCTCAACGTTATGTTGCTGCTCAATCTCGTCCAGCTCTGGTACAGTAACATTATGTTACTCGTGATCAGTCCTTGAACTAACACCGTAACAGTGTTGGGCTTTGACCAAACGCGTTTGTTATCAGTCTAGCATGCCCAGATCGATATCCGCATATTTACTAACACGATAACACCCTGTTCCTGTCGACGCAGCGTTAGACATACCACACTTAACATAGTGTTACCCGTAGGAGGAGTGTTATAGGCTCGAGTAACGTAACGTGAAATGTAACGTTACAGTCTTAGCCGGCCCACAAGTAACATTTATGTTAGGATGTTGGCCTGAATGCGGAGGTCTCTGTATTGTTACTGAGCTACCGTTGGGGCCGAAGTCGTTCTAACGTAATGTTACTACGTTACCCTTTGGATCTTCCCAAGATCTAACATGTGTTACCTGTGTTATTAGTGGTAAAGTGGCGTGTGGGAGTATCATAACGTATCCGTGTCATCCAATTTCGCGAACATCCCAGTAGGGGACACCTACAAAACTTATCCCCGGGGGGAAGGATAGCATGACCTCCCCGGTAAAAAAATGCCTCCATACTTTATACACCCTAAACAGGGAATATTTAAGAGTAAAAAATGCCTCCATACTACATACCAGGTACACCCTAAAAAGGGAATATTTAGGAGGGGTCCCCGTGAAAAACGCCTCATTTTTTCCCCGACAGAACGTTTTCCATCTATTTCACAGCAGTACGTTGTCCATCTATAACGTAATCTACGTTATCCATCTATACCGTACTCTGTATACTCGCACGTACGAGATAACACGGCAGCAACATATTGTTGATGTTAGATTGGGGTTGTACGTTATCTGCTAACTTGTGTCACTACATACATTGCATACGAGCTGCACATTAACATTATACTACTACAGTAGTGGTGTGTTCTCGATCGTACCTGGTATACGTTTTCGTTTGATGTATGTTATGGTAGCAAGACTTCCGTTAACACCCTCACAAAACGTACGACTTCCGTTAACATACCCTCACGTAACGTCGGTCGATACGGACTGCTGCTGCGGCTGATACGGTAACAAAATATTGTCGTTGTATTGACCATATACTACGTCATCCCTCTAACGTATGCGGCGATAGCCTCTAGGAGTTCCACTAACACACTAACATAAATAGTGTTGTGTACGCGTTCATTTGGCCATGTGCGTGATCCGTCTTAAGGGTGTTACGGTAGCAAGTAAGAATCCCGCTAACACACTCACATAACGTTACTCGTTTCGGGCTGATGTCGCTAACACGGTAACATAATGTTAACATTTAATTGGCCAGTGTACGTTATCACTTCAACACGTGCTACGATACGTAGCCACAAGGAATTCCGTCAACACGCTAAGATAGTGTTACTCGCTATGGGCTGCATACCTACCCTAACACCGCAACACTTACCCTGCGGTCAGTTCGGAATCAAGGTAACACTTTTAAGATATGTTACGCGATCGCCCGTCACCACGGTAACACACTAACACCATGTTCTTCTAACAAAACCCAGAACAACGGTTAATGTAGTAACGTAATCTTACGGGGTTTTTTTGCTGGCGCCCAACATTAACATAAAACGTCAATCGTTACGCTCTCCGAGGTGTTAAAGGATCCAAGGGTCAATTTGTAAGGAAATACTTTGATTGGTACACAGTTCGTACGCGTTGACAGACCCGTATACCAAGGGGTTTGGATAATAATGAGATTCTCCAACAAACACGTACTTGTACGTCAAGACCTGCTGCAACATTCACAGGGAGTGTTGGACCCGCTCTACGATAGAGGTAGCACATTTCCGCTATTTTGTTTCTGAAAGACGGGTTTCCTTGAGCCCAAATCGTCGGAATGTCAAAATCTTGATGAAAAAAAAAACACTTTTTGTAGACTTGGGCCATGGGATTACTCGCCGCGATGCATTTCGATTTTTGCTGAAGGTCAGTTTTCGGGTGAGGTATGGAGCTCCGTAAGTGGGGCGCAAAAAAATTAACGTGAACCACTATCATCGTAGAACGCTTAGTTTAATACTTTTTCACTGTCTTGGTGTGCCTGTCACGTGTGAACTGCTATAAACCAACTTTCGATTGCTTTGTAATCGGTGGCGAGGTGGTCGCGAGAGGGGCGGGCGGCGTACCCTTGAGTATCCCGGCCTTCACTTGCGATCTGCTGTTTCAGCGCACGAAACGGTACTGGCCGAAATCAATTGGAAATCGAGCCTGCAAATATTATTGTTTCGTCGACCCTGGTGGCATCTCGGGGTTAGGCTCCGACACTTGAAACTTCAGATACAGTAGCCAAGAGTACACCGCGGACGTGCCATCTCACGCGCTAATTTGGCCTGTTGCTGCTGCTGGGCAACAGCAGGAGGCGGTTGTTGTTGGTCATCGTGGTGGGTGTGGTCGGGGGTCGGGATATATACATGCGCCCGCACCCCAAGCTCTACCTGTCCATCCTGCCGAAGTACATTGCAGGCTCCTGTACTCGCAACAAGGCATAGAGTACATTGCGGATGTGCCACCTCACGCGCTTGGTGTTGCCTGCTGTTGTTGCTGCTGGGCGGCACGCTCCGCAGCGATGTGCAACAGCATGTTTGTTGTACTAGTAGCACGCTAAACACGATGTTTGTGCTCAGCAGCAGTTTTGTAGCGGCACTTTTGACCTATCGCAGCCATTTTGTAAGTCGATATGTATGTCATAGCTCTTGCTTGATTGGTGCAAGCTCGATTAGTCTTATCTGTTTTTTCATTGTTTTCTGCTTGTAACGCCCTTCGTCTGCCATCGAACAGCGATGGCGGCTACACAAGTTCTAGAGCACTCCGCAGGGAGCGGGTTGGACCACGAGAACAGCCTACTACTGTGGAGGGTGCTTCACGTGTGCGAGTTGTTTGTATCCACCGTCGCTGTCGAGATCTATCGCCGGGAATCACTTGCTTTGGCGGTTGAGTCATTTGCACTGCGTACAAATTAAACTCGGCTTCTTTTGGTTTCGTTTTTTTCTTCGTTTTTTTTTCTCGTTAAATCTCAACCTGCTGTTCTATACAAAGAACGGAATTCTGTTCGTTTTTTTGTTTGTTTATTTCGTTTTCTTGTTTTCGTTAGGACCGGTTCTAACTCCTAACTTTATACCTTTTCCTGGGTCCGGTATGATTTTTCTGCTCGTGAACATTTTCACTAATTGTGACAGAACGCCGCGGTATCTTGATACACATTTCCCATTTTTCCAAACTTGAGCAATTCCGGAAAAAAAACTCTCCGATGAGAATGCTTGCCTGATATGGTATGTTGATGGTATCGTATGGTGGAACGGTGTGGTGGATATATTCTATGGCTAAATGTTGCCTGATGGTACGTATGTTGCAGTATGGAAGGTCTTGAATTGTCGTCGACTATGTATACGTATGTTTGTCAAATAAATTCGTACGTTTGCCAACTTTTCTCTTCGGACGAGGACTTTTCGGCAAAACGGTAATTATCATACTCGGACACGGGAAGCCCGGCCAGACGCATTGGCCGAGGTCTCGGCGCGATCCGTGCACTCTGGAGCGCGTGGCGGGCACTCGAATAGTTTTTTCCGGCGGGAGTGGTTAGACGATTTCCCTGGTTCAGTACGAGAGGCCTTTTTTTGTACGTACTTACCAGGTACCGTTGTAATGTTGTCTGTTTCCTTCCTTAGGCTCTCATACGCTGTGAGCATACAGTCCAGACATGTACCAGGTACACAACAAAAAACCTGTGCACATATCCCATCGTTACAACGCTGTCGCCTACACGCCTTGCGTGTGCGACACGCCCATATGCGCAGTATTGCTATGGTTGGTTGTGTTTATCGGAGCCTGCCGTGCGCATTCCACCGTCTGCCTTACCAGGTACCATATTTATTTTTATTAGAAGTACTTCCATATATATCACTCTCTGAGCGTGCTCGGTTGACACATCCCTGGCCTCTCAGAGCTTCCACGTGGACAACGCCTCTTTCGATTCCTTACCGGACCTTTCCGGCGGTTCTTTGTTTTCTCCAATTTTCGCGCTTTCGGTTATTTTCCTTCTTCTTTTTTACTTCTTTCGCTTCGTGTGCTTGCGTGTACTCCGTACACGGCACTGCGGGCGGGCCCGGCGCCACCGCGGGTGTCAGCCGGTGATGGCGGTTACTGTGGCTAGTGCCCCGAGGCACGAGGTAGGCATGAGCGGGCTCAACCTGGCCTCCGATTGTGGAATTCGATATATATGCTCGAGTCTATGAGGGTAGTTCGCGAAAGGAAAAAAATATTCAACTGGTTCTTATTGTTGCGAGCAAGTTGAAGTTCACGGAGAGAGCTACGCAGTCCGAGCACCAAAATTGTCAAAGCTGGCAAAGGAGGGCCACGTTGAGCACCGGGCCTCACGCGAGACGGGCGACGGGGCTTACTGTGGCAGAGAGGGAGGAAAAGCCTTGCCCCGACCGAATCGATAGCGAGGTGGTCGAAGCGGGGCGGGCGGCGTACGAGACTGGGAGAGGCTGTGTTGCCCGATTATTTTTATTTTTGACGTTCCAATCGCGCAGAAAATATTACATGAGAGGGTACGGGGATTTTGTGTTTCCTTCCCGAAATGTTCGGTTTCATTTTCGCTGTAGTTTTATATATATAACTACGAAAGGTACGTTAGCTGTCAGCTCAACCGATCGGTCGATTCTCACTTTTCTGCCGTGCTGCTGTGTCGTGCTGTGCCTTCTCTTTCGTACATGCAGCATATATATCAAGATGAGAAAATGAGTACCCTACCTCGGGTATACGTGCGTACGGCGTGCGGCATCCGGGTTGTTCCTGGATGGAGCATGGAGCTCTTGGCATTTGAAATCACCTGTTTGCACCTGGTTGTTCGGACCGTTTGTTTGTTCGTTTATAAAGGTTAAACCACTGAGCTACTGAGTCGGCGCTGACCAAGTGGCTCAGTGCTCTAACCTTTATATTTCGTACAAAAGAAGTCTCTTTGGGCTCGATACGGCCTCCCGCCGATAGCATCCTCCGGGGTTGATCAAACCCCGAATCAGTGCCTAGTTTTTCCTTCATATTGTTCCCCTTACGATCGTAGTCGTGCGTTATTTTACTCTAGCGGTTCACTCCACTTTCGACTATCCCGTCGAGCGTTTTTTCTCGGGGTTCTCTCCACTTGAATTCCCTTTTTTTACCCACGGAAGAAAAAGCGGAAATACGACGTCTGGCGGGATTCGAACCCCGGACTTCTTCGTTCGACATATTTAGGTCAAACCACCGATCTACTTAACCCTCTTAGGACCCCAGTCCCGTTTTGGGGACAAAATACTTATAATTAGAGTGCTTTGTCCCCACATATGGGAGTGCGGTGCTAAAGGGGTTAAGCAGCACTGACTGAGTAGCTCAGTGAGTGGTCGTTCATAATCGAACAAAAACAGTACCTTTAGGCTCGATACGGCCTCCCTCCGATAACATCCTCCGGGGTTGATTAAGCCCCTAATAAAGCGCCTGGTGTTTCCTCCTCACAATTATTGAGTGATTTTTTCTATTTTAATAATGGTTCACGCCACTTTCGACTCTCCCGTCGAGCGATCTTTAATCGTGGTTGTTTCTACGAGTAATGGATTTCTTTTTTTCTACCCACGACGACAGAAAAAGCGGAAATGCGTCGTCCGGCGGGACTCGAACCCCGGACTTTTTTTTCTCAAAATGTTTTCGATGGTCGTTGTATTAGAAGACAGGGGAGGAGAGAGAGAGAGCGGAGCGTAGCTCGAAGCTCGGAGCTGAGAAAGGAGTGCTCGAACTCTCCTCATGAACACACGGAAAATTCACAACAACGCCTGCGAAGATATACGCAACCCTCTACAACTTGCAACCGTCGCTCCGGGAACGATCGAAACGAACACCGTCTCTGGCTCTTTTCACAGCAATGACGAGACCGAAAAGGAGAGTGCTCAAACTCTCCTCATACGAACGAAAAAATCACAAAAACGCCTATGAAGATACACGCAACCCTCTACAACTTGTAACCGTCGCTGCTGGAGCGATCCAAACCAACACCCAGTGACAAGACCGAAGAGATATTCAAGACTTGCTAGGACCAAGAACAGTAAACGACAGCCCCGCAGGAGGAAAACCCGGGCACCGGGCCATAAACCCCTGTATAACACACATACTCCAAACCATTGCAATTGGAAACAACTGCCGCATTCCAAATGACGACCACGTGGCCAGAAAATAAAGTGCCAAGTGGTGCCCTACTCCCCCGTGTCCCCCGAAGTAGCGCAGGGTTGGCGACCTGACAAATTATTCCTCGCATCACTCAAACATGTACTTTTCAAACAATGCTCATACCCCCCTTCTTCACCGTCCAAAGGCAGATTGAGACTTGAAAGGGGTTGCAACAAGGATTTCGTCAAAATATCCGCGTCCTGTTCTTCCGACGCTACCAACTGACTGTCGATCTTCTTAGCGCAAATTGGCTCTCCTTGACAAAATGAAAATGCACGTCGATATGCTTACTCCGAGTAGGACTAAGGGTTCTCAGCCAACGATATGGCCCCCTGGTTATTCTCGAAAACCAGGACGCAAAATCCGCTTAGCTCTGGACGAATAAACAACAACACTGCGCCCGTAAACAAAGCTTCCTTCACCCAGAGCGACATACTCTGCTGATGCTGTCGACAACGCCACACAACTCTGCGTGCTACTTGCCCAACTGACGGCCGCACCACCCAGGGTAATTACCGTCCCCGATACCGAGCGCCTATCGTTTGACTTATTATCAGAATCCCCATCATTGTATGCAGTCAAATCCAATCCCGAGCCCCGCACAAAAGTCAATCCCATAAACTTGGTCCCGTGGAGGTAAACCATCATCTTGAACTGCCTTCCAGTGCCTCTCCGTAGGGTTGTGGGATTGGCGCGCCACAGCACGCACAACCAACGTTCGAGATGTCCGGCCTCGTCATGGTCGACAGGCACATCATCACAGCCCCCTGTACGGACAGTCTCCTCCAAGTTCGCCCTTTTCCCTTGGAATGTTTTGTTCCATTATTCTTTTATCACGTGAGCGAGCTTACCGGGCGGAACCGCCCGCGACGCGAAGCGCTTGTGTCTGAATATCATTTACCTGTAACAAACGATTATATCGATCATTGGAACGAACTATTAACAATAAAAGTCAATCGAGGAGACAAAATTGATGCACTTTTGATCGAAGAGTCGATTGGGTATTGGGGTCAGAAAGGAAGATCTGGATGTTTTGTGAACAGCCGTGCCGTTTCCGCTATCGCCTGTATTTTGGCAAGCAGGAGCAGATTACGCACAAGCTAGTAGCACAGCAGCTATAGCTGCAGCAACATGCAGCAGAAACAGCAGCAGGCCCTGTAGCAGCAGTAGTAGCAACACGGTAATAGGCGAGCGACTTCTTCCCCCTCATTTCGAGTATAAGTTGATGCTGATAATACCACGGGTAGCACAACAGCACAACCGGTGTGCGGCACACAGCCTGCCGGCGCCACCGCGCCCGAGCGTCGCGCTCCCAGCACGCCCGGAGCCCAACTTTTATGCTTGGCAATAGCCCGCGGGAACCTCGCACCGCCGCGCTGCTACTCTGCTGCTGCTGTGCCGCTGCGTCGTTGGGTGTGCGGAAAAATCGTGACAGTTGGATGGAAAACTGTGCTGTCGCTGTGGGGTGTGGAGAGAGCTTCGAGAGGGAAAAATAGAGGAGTGGAAATAAGGGGTTGGGTAGGGGGGGGGGGGGGCTGATGGTCGCAAGCTTCCCCCTCTTTACATCGCGCCCGAGACCGTCTGGTTTGGCCCCGTAACGTGCCAGAAAACCGTCGGATTTTGCTTTCGGGTCTTCTCTCCGTGATTTCTGCAAGCTCGTTGTTATGTTAGTATGCAATACACAACGAAGAAGTCGGCAGGTTCAACGGCTTTGGAAGCTGTAATCCCTGTCGATACGTATTATTAATAGTTGTTTTTGCCAGCTAGCATATAGTTCTACTTGTCTTCGCACAACTTGACGATACAAAGTTACCTGGTACAAATTTGTAAACCATCCAACAAAACATTTCGGCGGGTCAATGATCGGCTTTCAACTTACTATTAGTACGACCCCGTACTACATACAGGGGGGAGAGAAGCGGGTAGTTTGCATTACAGCATCTACTATTTTCAAATACTTAACTTGCCGATCCGGGGATGCAATCTATCAAGACACAACTAACAAAACGATATCCAACGTCAGGATTTTTTTCTACTGGAAACAGGGTTGATATTTTTTTCCCGAGTTCGGGAACACGTTACATCGAAACATGTGGAAGCTTGAACGGAGGAAGTCTGCGTGTTTGTGAGAGGTATCGAATCGTTGGCGGTACAGAGGGGATAGGAAAGGGGTTGTATAGGTGACGACGGGTGCTGTTGTTGGTTGAACTAGTAAGGCAGAGAGGCTGGGAAGGGCTGAGACAGTGTGAGGAAGAATACCACATACTGTACACAGGGCTTTCCTACGGAGTGGTCATAGTAAGGGCTACGCAAGACGTACACGGGTTACCTCGACAGCAGAGAGCTATACATACACCGCAGCACCAGCAACACAACCACACACCAGCAACTAACTACTGTACACTGCGGTGTCTTCACCCAAAACGGAGAGGAAGTACACGTTCAAAGCGTCTAGACGAAGGAAGTTAAACTTGTAACCGTAAACATATACCTGGTACGTGCGAACTCTCGTTTTTTTTTCAACATGCTGCAGGGCCCCCCAAACAAAGATAGTTGACACGCCAGGACACGCCGCATAATTTGTTTCCGCTACACAGAGGGGGGGTACTCTCAAACCAAGTGCATATATATAATCTATCAAAACATGTTATTTTCCTATCTCGCCCGGTTACTAAAACGTTCCGGTTGCTTTTCCATTCTGATCTCTGGGGGTGTGGTGTGTCGTCTTTTTCGGGGGAACTCGTCGCATGCCGGACAAAGGAACATTCACGTACCTCCCACATGAGAACGTACTGCTGCATACGCAGACGTCATAGAATTTTCCAGCCACAAAGAAAGGCGTAGGCCTTGGCTGTTTGTTTCCTACCAGGCATGCAGTTAAACTTTTGAGCTTCAGATTTCGTCCCGATCGCATTTTCAGATGTGAAGGTGGCAAATCGAAACAATCTTCGTGTGCGGAAAAATCAGATTCATTGTGCGGGCTGAGATTCGAGCAAACGCCGAGACCAACTGCTGTTGTCGTGGTCTGGCGTCGCGGAGAGACGCGCTGGGTGCGCTGCACTGCGCGTAGGACCCAAGCGTCCGAGCCAAGGCTGACTGCCTCTGGTTTGGCGGCGAAGAGACGCGGCGAGTGCGCTAGAGTCAACCTGTCTTGGTATTTTCTGAACCACAGTGTGACGAACTGGAGCTGCTGTCGAGTACGTATCCACGGAGAGGTGTGCGCCTAGTGCGCTTCTCTTGGTATCTTGGCCCGAACCCGCGCCAGCCGACAGCCGACTGTAGTTTGGCCACGGAGAGACAAGCCACCCGCTGACCGCGCGTCGGGCGCGAAGCAACGTCGCTATAGGATCTTGAATTTAGAGAGCGTGTCATTTTTCGATTTGAAAATCTGATGACCCAAGTAGAAGAGGTACATTTTTGCTTGGTCTATGAAAACAAAATGATCGAAAGGCCTAAAAGAGCACACCAAGAAGGAACATAGAGTTTTCGTTAATTTCTGTACGAAAAGCGTGAGATAGATGCAGAATCCTGGGGAGGGGGGGGTTGCGACAATATCGGTAGTATAGGTTGAACCGCGTTGTCTCCCTCTGTCGCTGTTGGTGCTACATTTGTCGTGTGTGCGATGAAGCGATCGCGCGAAAACATCATACGAACGCGATTCAGCAACAATTACAGCCGATGGAGAGCTCATGAAAGTGGGGAAGCTCCAGTAGTACGTACTCGTACAAAACAGTACCTGGTAGGTGTTCGCTCTCTCGTATAATGTCCTTCAGATAGCCATACATACACAGGTCCAAACCTATTGCGGGCAGACATAGTTTGAATGCCGTCATGTATCGCGGAACGCCACCAGCAGACCGTCCACCTTTCTAACTCGACTCGTTGTGCCCTGCGTTGCTGCCACCCTCTTCTGCATGTGACGAAGTAGAAGCTATACGACCTTGGTCCCGTGCACGATGTCATCACAGCTCCACCATCTTCGCCTGCTGAGGTTTTTTTTGGTCGCCTTCGCAGCAGCCGCGCTCGGGGTAGCAATTGGGCCATCCTTAGGGACGGCTCCCATGCCTCAGGAATCCGTCGCAGTTGAGGATTTCACGTGCGAGGATGCCATCAGAGCGATACCACCTGGCGCGAAGCCCCCTCTGGTTTTGCAACTCGTCAATGAGCACCACCTGAATTTTGAGGAGAATTTTTTGTTGGTGGTGAGAAAGAACTCGCCCCAACGTATCAGCAGCATGTACATTGTCTGCCTTGACGACGAAAGCTCTGCGATGCTGGATGCTCTCTTTGGTCTCCCCTGCCTCAGACTCGACGGCATCACGAGCGTGCGCAGTATATGGGTTATCAGGACGAAAATCCTGGTGTGCTTGCTGGAGCGAGGCCACGACGTCCTCCTATCCGACAATGATGCCTTGTGGTTGTCCGACCCAATTCCAGAGTTGCACGCGATCGAGGGTGACATTCTTCTCCAGCGGGGGGTTATCCCAGCGCAATACGGGGACCCCGTATACGGAACGACGATGTGTATGGGGTTCGGTTTGTTTCGGGCAGGCGGTGAGGGCATGCAGCGGTTTCTGGAAGTCGTGAACGATGCAGTGGACGAGTGTGGGGATGATCAAGTCAGCGTCAACAAGGCTGCATTTATGCTCGGTCTAAAGTGGGATTACAACACAAGTAGGAGTGACATGAGAAACACCGAAAGCACGAGGATTGGACGTGGAACCTTGACGGGCCTACCCGGCGACTTCACTGTGACGTTATTGCCTCACAACGGGTACACACGCAACTGCCAGAAAACGCCTATTTCATCAGAGACAGTCGTTGTCCATTGTTTTCCCCGCAAAAGCAGGATGCGCGCCATGAAAAAGGCAAACCTGTGGTTGGCAAACTAGAAAGTCTCTTGGGACCGTGGAAGCAGCCGCGGGGTAGACGCGTGCTACGATATAGATGGGTTTGATCGGCAAAACAAATATGACTGCCGTGGCTCCTCGTTAGCTGAGGAATTTCCTCCTAATCTCGTCTGTACATTTTATGTGTACGCGTATTTCGTCGTACACCTACGTAGGCACGTTTTCTCTTAGGCAGTGTCTGGGTGGCTAACTGAAGAGACCCAGAAGAAAGTATTATACGATGGAGCACCCATATGGGAGGTGTTGAAAGTTCTTTAACGCTCAAGCTTGCCTTGCGTCAGTGTTTTTTGTGCCAGTCGCCGGTGTGATCGTGCTAATAATAGCTTCACGCCCGCCACTGACGCCAAGGGCACAATTTTGTTGCTGGGCACTTGAGATACATATGCTGAGACACGCGTTAATTTCCTGGCGCCCCAAGTATGTGAGATCAAACAAAGTTGGAGGGGTGTGTGGCTTCGCAACCAGGAGCTCTTGGCACAGGTGCGATGTGTCAGCACAGGTTGATAAGTACCAGGTACTTATTTGTTGTTGCTGTTTCCACTGTTCGCGAGCGGAATGACCGGAAGGGGGCGCCTCCTCACCTTATTGTTCCGCAATGTTGGGGGTGGTATATGTCGTACGAAGGGGTGCCGTCGTTCGAATTGCTAACTCTGTCCTTGTCTCGTTTCAACCCAAGGTTGCGACTGACAGTAAACTCGTGCCAGGACGCGCAATACAGCGTGATTGCACCTTAGCGCTGCCGTCACCGCCCGTGCATTACGAGTTTGCGGGTTCATACGGAATAGTGCGTAGCGTGCCCGTCGCGGTTGCAACATATCCACGGGGGAAAACAACAGCAAAAAACGGTCGGTTTGATTGGGTTTGCTAAGGCATGCGTGTACATAGAAACATAATTTTTCTAACGTCCTACTGTATAGTACTGCAATGCCCTTGCTGAAATGTCGTCGTAGATTACTGCCGGCATACTTCTTCCAAAATCTAGAGGCTCTTGCCAATTCCACCAGTGGTACACTTGTGGTCTCCCAAACGGATCCAGAGAAATGGTCTGTCTGCCTGTCCGGTCAGGGTCACCTACGGACAAATTTCCCAGGCTCGTCACAGCGACTGAGATTCGTGACGGGACGGGACATATTTGACGTGTTTGGCGGGGAAAAAATGGAAACTGGACGATAAAATGACGACATGAAAAGTTATAGGGACGGGTCGGGACAGCGGGCTCATCATTTCTCGACGGGACGAGACGGTAAAATTCAACGGGGCACATTTTCACGACGGGACGGGACGATAAATATTTTTTCCCAAAGCGAGACGGGACGGTAATCTTTTCTTCTCCGGCGGGGCGGGACGGAAGTTTTTTTTTTTCCCGGTAGAACGGGACGGTAAACACATTTTTCTTCTTTCTCGCTGCAAGGTCGGAACGATGGTACGTGAAGATTTTCCCGCATAGCTGGTTGCGCGAAGGGAGCCGTCCCGACGCAGACGTTTTTCTTTTCGACCCATGGCCCAAGCTCCAAGAAGTGCTGTCACTACACGGGCGATGTCAGTCTTCTGATTTCTTCCCACCCCCGCCCCAAGCACTGCTGCTGTTGCTATGCCAGCTGATGGTGGCTGTTCTGATGGTTGTGCTTGCGCTGTGTTACTGGTGGTTGTGGAGGTGGAGGTGGTGGCGGCGGCGGTGATGATTCTAGTTCCGCTGCTGGTCGATCGACCCCGCCGATGCTGGCCGATCGACCCGGCCCGGGAGATGGGCATCCGTGGCATCCGTGCCGGTCACACCACAGATATGTTAGGAGATACCACTTATTTCACCCCTTGACAAGACAGCAACTTCGACTTCACATGCTTTGACTGACACCAAGCTACTTGGTTCAAGTGTGGTACATTCGGCTCAACCGCGCCACACGACTCCTTCAATACGGCTGATCAATAAAAAAAGGAATAAAATGAAAATCACGAAGAATCAGCGCAAGAAAAAACAAAACAAAACAAAAGGGAAGACAAGGGAAGACCACGTTCGAACCAGCTGGACCAGTTGGTGCACTAGCAGTATAGTCATGTTCTACTTCCTAGTCGGCATGGTGCCTTGCTACCCTGTCTGCCATTTCCTTCCTACCTGCGTCTACCGCAGTTTCCCTTCTACTCCTCCTGTCCCCCCCCCCTCTCCGCATTCCCTTGGTCGGGCTTTCTGCCACTTCTCCTGTTGCCCCCTCCACCCCCATTCCCTTGGGATACCATCCACGGCGGATGCGCGGCGCTGCCTACCTATTTCGGCCTCAGCTTCGTGCCACCTCACCATGAACCGTTCGGCTGCTTCAAGGATCCCCGGTACCACTTCCTCGCCTTTTTGGCTGCAGTAGACCACAATGTGGTCTCAACTACAAACACCAAGGGGGCAACTTCCGTTGACCCTTCGGTGGCTCGGAACTCCCTAAGGTCTTCGACTATGCATCTATGCCAAGTCTTAGACTGTCCGCCTGGTCTCGGGTTCTCCCCATCAGCTATCGTCCCGAACATTACCCGACTGGGTAATCGCTGCTTGCTTTGCAGTAGGTCAAAATAACCCTACAATGGTTGATCGATCAGGGTCCAACGTCTATATAAAAAACAAAATAACGTAACACGACGCAAGACTAGTAAAAAACGTGCGGACAAGCCGGACTTCTCATCGTAACTATTTCATGGCGAGCATAGCTACACTCGTCATGGTACGGCAGCAGGCTACCGGATGAGGGTACCTCTAGCGCTCGTCGCACACTCTACCAACCTCAGATCCACTCATAGACAGGTCAATCTCAACGCGCAAGGGGGGTAGGGGGTTGGGCGGGAGGGGGGGGGCAAGGTACAGCAAAGATAAAAAAAGTTACCATGACGAAAACCAATCCATGATATCTGAAACGTGTTGACCCAGGAATGATACGCGTACGGTACAGCAGTTAGTAAGATCAAACCATCCAACCAAACCAACAGCCAACCAAACCAATAAAACCAACAGCTACCTGCAATATTTCCATCAAACTCCCAGCTTGCAGCTCTCGGTCTCTTTTCCTTTTTCTTTAACTCGTGTCCTCTTCGTTGTCGTCCTCCTACGCAGCCTGCTCTGCGACCCCTGGCCGGCGATGCGGGCTCTGCCTCCATTGCCCCTCATCCACCTTGCTCTCAGTGCCGGCCCTCAGCTAAACACGCGGGTTCGTCCTTCTATCCCTATTGACTGTGTTCAATAGACACGACGTAGATGTTTCATTTAGTATCAGGGAGTTCCATATATTGATGTGGGATTATAAGAGCGGGAGATTAATTGTGCCTGCAATGTGATGGATAATCGTGTGGATGCGCCGCCACCTGAGTCACTCGACAGCACTGATACGTAATAATATATATAAGAGAAGTTCCGTGTTATTGTCTGGAGTCAACCACGCGTTCCCGTGCCAGCTGCGTCTATACCTTTAGAGATCAATCAACACACTAGTGAAGAACCGATGATCTTCTATTGGCAAGCGTAGCCGAGGCCAACCTAGAGAGGTGGGAACCTTCCGACATGTCTGGTTCAGATGGCATGTCTAGTCAGGAAACAAGCGTGGCCATGGAAGAGATGCTGAGGATGAAAGAGAAAATCGAGGTCCTGGAGAAGATGGTAGAAGAGCAGAAGCTGGGCGCCGAGAGGAACGCGCCGCAAGAAGGAATGGAGGGGGGGGCCGGTGGGGGGGCTAGAGGAGAAGCAGCTGCGAGGGAACCAGCAGCATCGACGGTGACGACACCCGGGCTGGGAGCCCGTCCAGGCATGTCACCAAACACTTCTTTATACCGCCCTAGTTTGTCCCAGTCGAGACCCCCCAAATTCGATAACATAGAAGCCCACTTTAGTATGTGGCGTAGTAAGTTCGAAGCGTACCTGTCATCCCTAGGGTGCCTTCATGTGTTAAGCACGTCAACCCCTGTTATGGTTGGTGACGTGAGGGTGTCGGAAGAGGAGCTAGCATCGAGGCACTCTCCTCAGGAGATTAGGGATGCCCGATTAGTTTAAGGATTGATGATGGAAGCAATGACTGAATACGCAATGGCTGACTTCAGAATGCAGAAGGCAATGTCGCCAAGTGGTGCATGGAAGGAATTAGAAGATTACTACATGCCAAGGACGATAGCGGCCACCCAAAGACTGAAGAGAGAGTTTACAACCATCAGAATGGTCGAGGACGAAAACCCCGTGCTGTTCCTAGGGAGGGTGGATAAGGCAGCAGATGAGCTGGCCATGCTTGGCTGTGGGATGAGTGTGAAAGAGGTTAACCGACATATCGTGACGAACCTCTCGCCTCTAAATATGATACAAAACAAGTCCGTTCTTTCCCGCCCGTCCATCCCCCGTTCCGAGATCGATGAGATCATCCGCGATGCGTACGCAAACGATAGGGCAGATAAAGAGATGGTTTCCAAGGCGTTGGGTGTGCAGGGAGTGGGAAATCAGCATGCTTTGTACGCCGGAGGTGCGCAGCCTGCCAGTGGTGGAGGTGCGGGTCCAGGAAGGGAAATGAGGGACAGGAGAGGCGGGAGGTACAAGGGTGGGCAGCAGCCGCAGCAGCAGCAGCAGCAGTATCAGCAGCAGCAGCAGCAGCAGCAGTATCAGCAGCAGCAGCAGTATCAGCAGCAACCGCAGCGGCAGCGGCAGCAGCAGCAGCGACCCCAGCAGCAGCAGCAGTACCATCAACAGCAGCATCAGCAGCAACAACCCCAGCAACAGCAGTACCAGCAGCAGCAGCATCGTCCCCGTCGGCATGATGGCAACCGGGGAGGAGCTTCGCCGGGGGGAATTACCGGCCCCAAATGGCGTTGGGATGCCGTGGCCTGCAGGTACCGTTGGGATAACTCCGGTCCCGACCCTTTCGGTGCGGGTGGGGCGGTCCCGCCCATGGGTTGGGTACCTACCGAGCCACCACCAGGGGCAATGCCCCCTATGCCCTCGCCGCCCGTAATGACTCCGGCAGGCTGGGGTCTCCCGCCGAACAACACGCAACCGAGGAGCAAGGGGGTCTGCTTTCGGTGTGGCAAACACGGCCACTACGTCGCAGCTTGCCCGGTAGCCGCCCCGCAGATGAACGTCGCAGTCCCGAGTACTGCTGCCCCTCCCCCTCAACAGATATACTACGGAGGTGGCTGGCAGCAGGAGACGCCCTACGGCAGTGGTGGGTATACCTCAGCCGGAGCTTTCCCGTCACAACAACCCTCCTCGAGCACTTTCCCTTCCCCTGGCCCAGCGAACAACGGCAACCCTACGCCTACGTCGACCCGCACCTCCTCACCGCGCAGTTTGCGCACCAAGGCAAGAGTAGTTTTAGCGACGATTTGTTTTGGGCTAGTGGGAGGGAAGAGTGGGTAGCGGATTCGGGAGCAACCTTTCACGTAACTGGTAACCCCTTTGGTATGGTAGGCTGTTACCCCCCTCCCCCCGATAAGAGTAGTTTGGTCGTCGGTGACATGAGGTCACTGAAGGTCGAGTACTTCGGACAGATTCCGATGGTAATGCACAGCCCGCAGTGTGATGTCCAGGTTAGGCTCTTGGACGTAGCCTACGTGCCCGGTGTTCGGTTCAACCTGTTTTCACTTCACGCAGTAATGCTGAAATGCCCGGTGACTTTAGATTCCCAGGGAGCTCACTTGTTGTATGGGAAATTGTCCTTTATGCGTAAGGACGCAGGTTCGTACGTAGACGCCACGCGGACTATAGAGACCCCGATTGCTGCCGCTGTTTTGGCTCCCGGAAACATGCGGAGGATTGATATTAACGACCTTCACGTTTCCCTTGCCCACTCCCATGCTGACACTCTCCGTGAGACGGGACGCCAGATAGGCATTAAGGTTTTGGGGAGTTGGTTTCGTGTGCTGGATGTTCTGAGGCGAAGGGGAGGAGGATGGCGGTACCGTGGACGACCGAGTGCCGCTCCACCAGGCCTCTGGAACGTCTGTTCGTGGATCTGTCGGGACAGCAGTCGACGTCTGCTGGCGGTGCGCAGTACATGATGATGATCGTCGACGACTACTCGCGACTGGGATGGCCGTATTTCTTGAAGCGGAAGTCCGACGTCCCGAAGGTCTTCGCTGGTTTTCTGGCCGACATCAACGCCAAGGGTGTTCCGTCCATCGTGGAGTGCCTTCGCTCGGACAACGGCACCGAGTTCACCAAGGCGGAGTTCGTGGAGCTGCTCAACCACCACGGTATCCGCCGCGAGCACACGCCCGTCGATTCTCCGAAGCATGACGGCGTGGTCGAGCGGCGAATTGCGATGACGCTGGAGCTTGCAATGGCGTCCCGCCTGGAGGCCCCCCGCCTGTTCGGCGATGCAAGGATGCCGGCGACGCAGCCCCTTTGGGCTGAGTCCTGCGTGTACGCGAGCGACGTCATCAACATGACGGCAAGGGTGAGGGACAAGCCGGAAATACTCGCCGTACCGCAAATTTTACGGGAGAGCGCCGTTTGCGCGGCTGCTCCTATTTTTGAAGCCAGGTTTCCACCACGTCAGGAGGAGCTTGAAGACCGAGCCGAAGGCGGAGGCTTGTTTCTACCTCAACGGCAGCAACCACCACGCAGCTGACTGCAGCAAGATTCTGCTGGCATCTGGCCGGAGGTCGTTCTCCCGCGACGTCACTTGGGAGCACCCGAGGAAGCTGTTCGTGGGGTTACTGCCTTCGGAGGAGGAGAGCTCCCCGCCGCCGCCGTTGCCGTCACCACCGCCCCCGGGTACGCCGGAGCCTCTGAGAGGCCCTGACGTATGGCCCGAATTACCGTCCCCATCCCCACTGCTGCCGCCGCTACCACCGTCATCACCGCCGCTACCGCCGCCGCCGCCGCCGTCGCCATCGCCACCGCCCCCGCCGTCACCGTCGCTGCCGCCGTCATCGTCACCGCCGCCGCCACTGCCACCGTCACCGCCACCGCCGTCGCCACTGCCACCGTCACCGCCACCGCCGTCGCCGCCGAGATCATCGCCGTCGCCGCCGCAGCAGTCATCGCAGCCACGGCTTTCGCAGCGTGCTGCTCGGGAACTGGGTTCTTATATCCCGGACCCGGAGGATGGCGACGTACTGAGGGGGCGGACCAGGGGGGAGACTGCACGGCACCAGGAAGGTGGCGTCGGTGTGCAGGGTGGTCGGACAGTGGGGGAAGCTGGACGACACCCGGAGGAAGGCGACGTACTGAGGGGGCGGACAAGGGGGGAGACTGCACGGCACCAGGAGGGTGGTGGCGGTGTGCAGGGTGATCGGACAGTGGGGGAAGCTGGACGACACCCGGAGGAAGGGGACGTTCTGAGGGGGCGGACAAGAGGGGAGACCGCGCGGAACCGCGAGGCTATGGGGCATGGGCTGCTATCGCTGATGGCAGCACGGGAAGGTATAGGCCATGTACTTTTCCACCAAGCCCCACCGCGCGAGAATCCTCCCCTTCCCACGCGCCCGGCAAGCGAGCTTTCGACGCCGAACTCGTATGCTGAAGCGTGTGTGGACGAGTATTCGACGATCTGGAGGCAGGCGATGGACAAGGAATATCATGGACTGGCGGACGCGGGGACGTTTGGAGCGACGTAGCAACCAGAGGGGCTCAACGTCATCTCGGCGAAGTGGGTGTTCGCCTGGAAGTCCAACGAGCATGGTGATGTGGTGCGGGCGAAAGCAAGGCTGGTGGCACGAGGTTTCAAGCAGCGTGAGGGTATTGATTTCTTTGAGACTTTTGCTCCGACCCCTGCAGCGTCTTGTTTCCGTTTGCTGGGTGCCGTTGCGTGCGAGTTGGGTCTGGATTTGTATCATTTTGATGCTGAGCAAGCGTTCGTGCAGTCGAGTTTGGATGAGGATGTTTTCATGCGACTGCCCCCTGGCTGCGGCGAAATGTCCGGTAAGGTAGTCAGGTTGAACCGCAGTCTCTATGGCTTGAAGCAAGCGTCGAGGTCGTGGCACAACCACCTTCTCACTCACATGAAGAGTCTAGGCTTTGAGCAGAGCCCCGCTGATGCGTGTGTCATGAGGTTGGTCGAGTCGGGCTCTGTCTCCATAGTAACAGTGGTTCATGTGGATGATATTTTTGCTGTAGGGCGCAAGGCTAGGTGCGATCAGTTCTGTGAAGACCTGAACAGCCTTGTTCCGATCGACAATCTGGGCGAGTTGCGGTGGTATGCTGGTTGTTGTTTTTCGAGGGATTGGGATGCTGGTACTTTGACGATTTCGCAGCAGGCGTTCGCTGAAAGGACCGCGGCGAGGTTTGGTGTTAGTTCTGGGAGGAATAATCCGCTTTCGACTGGTGTGAAGCTCGAAGAGTTCGACGAGAATGAACCCGTGGGTGATTGGCCTTTCCGCGAGTTGGTGGGGTGCTTGATGTGGCTTGCGAACCAAACACGACCGGATATTGCGAACGCGGTGAGGGCGGTAGCGAGGTACACGAATAGGCCGAAGGAAGTACACTGGGAGACAGCGGTCGGTATTTTAGAGTATGTTTTTTCTACGAGTGATTTCGGCATTACGTTTCAGAAGGGTAGCGGTCTTGAACTGGTAGCGTTTGCGGATGCGGACTACGCCAACAAAGCCACTGACAGGAGGTCAGCTTCAGGTGGGGCTATCATGTGTGCTGGGGCGTGTGTGTGCTGGTTTTCTAGGACGCAGAAATACGTTACACTCTCGACCACTGAGGCTGAATATGTAGCACTAGCAGACACTATCAAGGAGGCGATGTTCTTGCGCTACGTTTGGAGTTTCATTTTTCCGGGGTTTGGGGAGCGATGCATTACGGTTTTCGAGGATAACGAGGGGGCAAGGCACCTGGCACGAAACCCAGTGTGCACGTCGAATTCTAAGCAAATCGACGTTCGACACCACTTTTTGCGAGAGCTTATTTCCAAGGGGGAGTTTGTTATTACCCATGTAGAGTCGGAGGAGCAGCGCACAGGCTTCTTAACAAAGCCGCTCAACAACATGGTTTTTCGTTACCACCGGGATTTTCTGATGGACCTTTGACGCCTTGTTTCCGAGATGTTTTATTTTACTTTTTTGAGTGAAGAATGTGTTTGAACTATAAAATCGTTTTGTTTCTGGTAACGGATTTTGAAGGGTTGTTTTTTGGTGTTTTCCGAGTGGTCGCAACGTCAAATAAATTTCTAGTGGGGAAACCTATGTGCTATCTCGTATTACCGTCGCGATCTGTGTATCTATGGCGGGAGTAGGGGATAAGGGGAGACTCTTGTCCGGAGGAACGGGGTTCCTCGCGATCTCTGGCATTAAGTTTCTTGACTTGATTTTATTTTGGTTGGCATGACCACTCCCGTGGTATTTTTCTGATGATACTTGTGATTTAGGTTTTTGACAAGGCTGAAGTGAGACTAGGAAGCGCCTGGGGGCGTGTGCGGTCCACATGAAAATGTTTTCCGACGAGGGAAGGTCTGGATAGTATTCGGAAATTGAGAGAGGTCGGTAGGACTGAAGAGACACTGATATATTAGAATCAATTCCGCGGAAAATGCCGTTTTACCCGGCTGCATCCGAGAAGAATGCCGTTTTACCTGGCATTGGATTTCGGTATTTTTATATGTTTGCAACGGAGAGAGGCTATGGATTTGAGCATTTGAATACTGGTTTGAGGATTTGAGTGTTGATTCGAGAATTTGATTTTTGAGTCACATGTTGGGTGTTTGGGTTTCTGAAGTTCATATGAGTTGGTCATAAAGAAGAGATATATCGACCCAGCGAAGTCGTACATTGTCATGTTGCCGACCTGGGGGGATATTGAAGTATGGTCCGTGTATAGTGAGCAGGGGGGATATTGACTGTGCTCAATAGACACGACGTAGATGTTTCATTTAGTATCAGGGAGTTCCATATATTGATGTGGGATTATAAGAGCGGGATATTAATTGTGCCTGTAATGTGATGGAAAGTCGTGTGGATGCGCCGCCACCTGAGTCACTCGACAGCACTGATACGTAATAATATATATAAGAGAAGTTCCGTGTTATTGTCTGGAGTCAACCACGCGTTCCCGTGCCAGCTGCGTCTATACCTTTAGAGATCAATCAACAATCCCCCTCTCCCTCCTCGCTCTCTCGATGATCCTGGATGCCGTCTTCGGCGTGTGACTCCGTTCTGTTGCCGGCATCCTCGTGTCCTCCTCGTCAAAATTTGCATCATCAGGATGCTTCCTCTCGCGCACAGACAGGTAAAATGATAATTTTGCCCTGCGTACCTCCAAACGAATCTTTCACATCCAGCTGCTCTTTCACCCCGTTGTCGCTGTCGCCTCGCCTGACCTAAGCGGCGATTGTCTGTTCCCGGGCAGGGGCTCCTGCCCCCATCCAAGCACACACTCTGGTGCGTTTTCTCTCGTTTACGGAGAATCCTCTCCCGCCGTCAGAGTCGCCGATCTCGAAGGAGCACCTTGCTCACTTCGGCTAGCCACTTTGACATCCCATCTCAGCCCACTGCCCTCTGGTGGGGGCTGGCTCTGCGCTTCTGCGCTGCGTGCCATTGCCGCGGCTCCTGCCGCAGTACTGTCTGCCGCTACTCCTGTGTCGGCGCTGTTCATGCCGTTCTCGGCCAGGGCCGTGCCAGTCCTCATTCCCTCCGTGTTGCTCTCCTCGAGCTTGGTATATGAATTATCCGCCCTGCGGATTTGGGGGGGCACAAGGAGTAGCAGAAAATGCAAACGGAAAATGTTGCTTGGGCTGTGTTTGTACGGGTTGCTGGTATTGCTGAAGCTGCTGCTGTTGAGGCTGTGGTTGTTTGGGCTGCAAGTTTTGCCGTTGCCGCTGCTGCTTGTCCTGCTGAAGTTCCTGCTGCTGCTGGTACTGCTGTAGCCGCTCCTGCTGCAACTGCTGCTGCTCGAATTCGATCCACTGCTGCTGCTGCTGCTCGTACGATCACTCGATGATTGCTCAAGCGCAACGAGCACGAGAGAAGCACGAGCACGGCGTGGCCAAGCAGTCACGGGCACACGAGTCCTCAGCTGCAGCAGCAGCAGCAGCAGCAGCAGCAGCAGCAGCAGCAGCAGCCAGCGGCACTCGAGCAACACTCGACTCGAGCAGCACTCGTACGCCTATCGTTGGTGTTGTTTTACTGCTGAGTACTGCTCGAGCATGATGTTGAGGGTGCTCTCATACTCGATTGTCGGCGGCATCTATGTAACGGTATATGTGACACACGTAGAGACCGAAGGCATGTTTCTCCTGGGGGGCATTTCGTATGGACCACGTATCATGCCCGGTTATTCGCTTCGCTCATGCACTTCCATATGGTGTGAAGCCTTCCCTGTGTGGCCACCTGCTCGGCTACCCTTCTTCTACGGGACACTATAATATATATACGATACCCGTTCTATATTTCTTCTCTACCCCCGGTATACTGGAGAGGACCCCTGACCAGCCCCCGGTTGGCACGGCAGGAGACACGCTAGCGTCTTTCTCTCTGCTTCAAAGCTGACTTGGGTTTAGCCGGGGAGTATCACGCGAGGACGTGGGAGCGATTCTGGTGTTATGGGTGACTCGGGCAATGCCGACAAAATCGCGTGTCTGGAACAAGAAATTCGAAGACTGCAAATACACGCGAAGGTACGAGCGGAGAAGCAATGGCTGGCAAAGGACATAGAGTGCCGACAGTACCAACAGCAGCTGACCATAATGGAGCAGGAGCAGCGGGACGCCAGGCTTGGAGAACAGAAACTCCAGCAGTTGCGTACAGAGTACGAGCAGCGGCAGCAGCAGTGGACCGAGCTCGAGCAGCAGCAGTTGCAGCAGGAGCGGCTACAGCAGTTCGAGCAGCGGCAGCAGGTGGGAACTTGATCTGTGTGATCCGTACTCATGTGTGATCTTCAGGATCTGTATGATCTACCTGAATGAGTGAAATCTGTGTGATCTGTATGATCAGTTCATTCATCTTGAACGGGATAGGGTCTTTATGATCTGCATGATCTGCACATATTGATCGGTGGGTTCGCATGACCTGCAGGAATTGTATGATCTGCGGGATCTGCAATATTTTGCAGGTGTGTATCTGAGGGGGATGACGATGTGTGTGATCTGCACATCTTCACCGGGTGCGATCTGTATTATGAGGTAGATAATTCACACGTATGTACCTGAGTGGGGACTTGTAGGATTTCTGTATAATTTGCAGTATTTGTAAATCTGGATACTTCGTAATTGTTTACATTATCTTTAGCCGGGATGGGGTTCGTATGAGGTAGATATTCCACACGTGTGTACTTGAGTGGCAACTTGATCTGTCTGATCTGTACACACTTTTGTGTAGTCTGCATGGTCTGTATGATCTACCTGAGTGGAATATACGTGATTTGTATGGTATTATGTTTGTCTTGACCGGGATGGGGTCGGTACGTTCTGCATGATCTGCACTCGTTTGTCATTGGGTTTGCATGATCCATGTTCATCGGTGGGTTTGCATGACCTGCAGGATCTGTATGATCTGAAAAATCTGCAGGGTCTGTAATATTTGGCATGCGTGTACCTGAGTGGGATCTTGGTCTGTGTGATGTGTACATCTTCACGGGGTGGGATCTGTATGACCTGCATGAACTGCAAATGTTTCGTCAGGAAGATCAAATAGTAATAATCAATCAAAACAAATCAAGCTCGAAAATGAGTTGAGGGACAACCCTATACACGCTCAACGCAATTATTAACGAGGTCCCATTACAATCGCAAACGTACTCCAATTTACAACCGGTACAAAGTATACAGGTACACGAAATAGCCAGGGTGTGATAAAATTATCAGTCGCACGGACCCCAAAAAAACTAAGGGTAGCAGTAAGGAAAGCAATCTGCTCCAGCAGCAACAACGTGTGAAATATTTACCTCTTACAGACCCCATCCCGGCTAAACATGATGTAAACAAGTGTGAAGTATCCAGATTTTACAGATCCTTCAGATTATAAAGAAACCTTGCACATTCCCACCCAGGTACACACGTGCGAAATATCTACCTCATACAGACCCCATCCCTGCTATTCATGCTGAAACAAGTGTGAAGTATCCAGCTTTTACAGATCCTCTAGATCATACAGAAATCCTGCAGATCATACAGATCCTGCAAAACTTACAGACCGCATCCCGGTTCAGATGTACAGATCATTCAGATCACACAGATTTCACTGAGGTAGATCATACAGATCCTGCATATCATACAGATCCAACGCGGTAAAGATGTACAGATCACACCGATCCCACTCAGACACACCGGAGAAATATCCGCCTCATACAGACCCCATGCCCGGCTAAACATGATGTAAACAAGTGTGAGTATCCAGATTTTTCAGATCCTCCAGACCATACAAATATCCCGCAGATCATCCAGACCCACCGATAAAAATGCGATGACAATATGCATATATGCAGATCGTACATACCCCATTCCGGAGTAAAGATCATACAGATTCCACTCAGATAGAGAATGCATATCCTGCAGATTATACAGATCTTGCTGATCAATGACACCCACCGATAAACATGTGCAGATCATGCAGATCGTAAAGACCCTATCTCGCTGAAGATGTGCAGATCGACAGATCGGACAGATCCCATCCCGGTCAAACTGTACTGATTGTACTGATGACACAGATTCTACTCAGGTACACATCTACGAAAACTGTAGCCAGACAGATCCCCTTCCGGCTAAACATTTTGCATGCCGTTGAGATCAACTAGATCCCACCTGGCACACAAGAAGAGGTGGAAATGATACGGAACATACCTGTCTCCCCAGGCAAACCGGTTGGAGTGTGTGGATAATAACCCTTCGGATCATTCACGCAGATCCTCCACTTTAGGCACACGTGGGGTTCAGATCATCCCACCGGGCACATCATCCCACCGGGCACGCAAGTACAATCATAAATATCAAGCAGATATCACCGCCAAAAAACGAGTGATACATCTGCACTATATAGACCCTGCAGATCGTACAGATCCTTTAGATCATGCGGGCCCATCTGCGCAAAGCTATTCATCAGGTAATAATCACGGTACATGTATGTTCGATAAACAATTATTATTTAGTAGTTCATGCAGATCGTGCAGGTGCTTAGATCATCAAGGAACACTTAAATCGATGATACAGATCCCACCCAGGCGATAAATACCTGGATGGTACAAACCCCGTCAATTTCCTTCTGAGTTCTACGCTTTCCTTTGAGCGATACAGTAGTCCACGTCCCCTACCAGGTATACGCCAAGACATTCGAGAGCATCAAAAACTAGACTACTACTCTAGGCTTTAAGCAATACATCGCCCATGACTCTGTTTACTCCGAGGTCATTTTTTACTCAAAAGAGAGGTGCAAGGGTTTTACCTGCGTCTCATTTTTCAACTTGCGACACCCCCCGGATTTCATGCCACGAACATCCCGAAGGGGAACCTTGTACCAACATACCTGGTACGATATCACATGAAGTACACAAGAAGAGCATACGTTGAAGGTGCAATGAGATGATGAGGAGATAGGTGAGGTGAAGGTGCAAGGTGATGAGGTGATAAAAGAGGTGAAGGTGCGAAGGGAGAGCGATGTCAACAGGGAGCAGTAGCAGCCGCAACGGCAACATCAGCTCCAGCAGACACGTAGGACCACGAGAAGAGCATACATATTATGTTGAAGGTGCAAGGTGATAAGTGAGGTGAAGGCGCAAAGCGATGAGGTGATAAGTGATGAGGTGAAATGCAAAGGGAGAACGATGGCACCAGGGAGCGCAGCAGCAGCCGCAAGGGCAACAACAGCCAGCAGTCACGTCTGCAACTGCAGCTAGCAGCAGGACCAAGTGGGTCCGCTAAGCGCTTGCGACGATCGCCCCGAAGAACAACAGCAACAACAAGTGCACAAGAGCATGCTATCGCTCGTTAGATATTGTAGTGCTGTTGTACCAAAACGCTTGTTGGGGATCTCTTGTATGACGAGCGATGGCTGAGTGTCAAGTGCACAAGAGCATATGCCTTCAGGGCGACAGAGCAGCAACAAGTATAGATACTACTGTACTAACTAGAATAACCCCGCTGTCGAAAATAACGTAAAGTGCACAAGGGTATATATATATGCACTCGGGGCGACAAAGCAGGAACGAGTATTATAGATATCATACTGCTTTTTTTCCAATAATACGAGAAAAACATTCCTTGAGGGATCTCTAATACTTCGCGGTACAGCAATCTCTTGTCAATCTGTCGTATAATGCTATGTAGTAAACAATCGACGACATGTTTTTCGTTGGCCAACAGAGCGTCGTCAGCTCTTTGACCGCTTGTTGGGGATCTCTTATCCCCGTTGGTGTTGTAATGTTTTTTTGTCATTTAGTTTGCGATCCTCATCGCATATTTCGGTACTAATAATATAATATACCCGCTGTTGACAATATATATATATATTTTTTTTCTCATCCCATTCATTTTCTTCGCACATCTTCTTCTCTCTCTCCTTCCAACTCGTAACTCAGATCCGGGGTCACATAGCAGGCTCTTCTCCCCCCTTCCCGCTACGGTACGTGCCTTCATTTTTTATCGCGAGAAGATTTCAGCCTTTTCTTCCCTCGTCGACTCGCATCGAAAAAATATATCGAACTGTCGTTGCGGAACCGCTTGTTGGGGATTTCCAAACCGCTTGTATAGGAGATCTCTTATCCCCGTTCATGTTTGTGTGCCTCCTTTCTGTGTCATGTTTTCACATTGAATTGGCCTACAGACCGTCGTCAGCTCCCTGATCGCTTGTTGGGGATGTCTTATTATTTTTGCGGTATCTTGCACCTGTCATGACGGTTGCGCTTTTTAGAGATCTACCTAACGAAACCTAACTCTACAAGTACTCGTTGGCAGAATGTATGTGCCTGTCCACAAAATACGCCGAAAAAGATCCCGTTGCGAAACTGCTTGGTGGTGGGGATCGAGGACCTTTAACAATTTGGGAGAAGGAATCTTTAGGTTGGTAGGCTGTTCGGATGTTTTGGGATCAAGGTACGGGCGAAGACCCAACCCAACCCCTGACTCTATCCCCAACCCAAACCCTGACCCCAAACCGCAGCCAAAACGGGCCAAAAGTCGCCGTAAATGCGGCTACGCTCTGGGGATCACGGTGCCGACTGGTCTCTCTCGTCACTCTCACCAACTCCAACCGTGACTTCACAAAAATAAAAACAAGCCAACTGAGAACAGCGCTCGAATGCATTTCTTCGAAGGCAATCACATTTTCGTAGTTCGTGATGGGAATTGATGAGGAGACAACCACGAATGTAATATCTTGCAGGGGAAGAGGCAAGTTACGTCCGCCGGAGGCTCGGTGTCACGACGGGACGGAACGATAATTAATAATTGCCAACGGGGGAAATTTCATCGGCTGGACGGGACGGTAGTTGCCAACGGGAGAGATTTTATCGGCGTGACGGGACGGTGAGTGACGACGGTCAGGTAATTTATCGGCGGGACGGGACGGGACGAGACGGCGGGACCACTTTAACGGCGGAAAAGGTGGGACCACTTTAACGGTGGTTTTACCGTACCGTCCCGCCGAAATACAAGCCTTGCAAATTTCTTTCGAAACGGCTGCGCACATGCCGCACCCATCAGGTCGAATATCTCCCGAAGGCGATCGTCAAAGTAGTCGAAACCACACGTCTTTGGGTGTATTGTGTGTGCAGTTATCAGAGTTGACTCCCAGCACGCCTAAGGGTGAGACAGGCCGCCCGAGGTCAGCGGACAACATGTTTGTCAACTCTATTTCCGAGAGGAATGTGTTGGATGAATATTACTGATTTACGAGCAAAGCAATGTGTACTCACCGAGTTTATGTTTTTATATATAAAAAAAGAAGCTGACCTCTTGAGAACCGCAGTCCCGCTTGGGGGGCAAATTACTTGAATTTGATAGGGTTGTCTGGAGTTATCAGAGATGACTTCCAGCACCCCAGTTGGGGTGACGGTGTGGAACTGTGCCTCCAGGGATCAACGGCACAGCAATGGCAAAGGCCTTTCTTCGATCCCTGCCCCCTTCCCGCTTCTCCCCGTCCCTCCTTCCTCCCCCCCCCCCCCCCCCCCCCCCGTCTTGCCTCCTTTTCTCCCTCCCTCCCTTTCTCCCGGAGATCGTCATGGTCCAAAACAGACCCAGGTGGCCAGTCAGTGTGTGAAGTTGTCAGAGTTAACTTCCAGCATCCCAAAGGGGGTGACAGGTTGCCTGAGGCCAGCGGAAAAATGGTTTGTCAACTACTGTTTCAAGTGGGATCTGTAGGATGAATCATATTCTATCGCTGTGTTGCGAGAGATAGTAATTTTTACTCCCCGAGCTTTCGCTTCTCTATAGACCTTTAGAACCGCAGTCCCGTTTTGGGAACAACCTACTTGAAATTTAAGGGGTTTGTCCCTAAAACGGGACTGCGGTTCTAAAGGGTTAAGAGTGCGTTCGGACCGCGACGTGCCCGTCTTCAGTTTTTTCATAGTGCCGTATTTTTTCAAGCTTCATGATACGTAACGAAACAACACCGTTTTCGAAGTTCGTAGATTATTTCGGCATGAACACCATCCTCTCGAATTTGGTAATCTTTTTGGTCTTCATTCCGTATATTGTTCAGTACAGCGAGGGTCCCATTTCGTGTGCCCGAAGACGGGAAATAAATAATTACCTCCATTTCCAGTACGAAATAATTAGATTGAAACCGAGGTATATTTATTTAATTGTTTAGGTCAGATAGCATTTCCAAACCGGAAAATAAATAATTACTACAGCAAGTTTCCTCGAAGATTTTGATATATGCTTTTTTCCCGATTAATTCAAATTCTGTTTTTATTTCGTGTTTCTTTGGCCATACTCTTGCTTTTTGTATGGTGGTACTACACTCCATCAGCTCCCACGGATTTTTCTGTTCGTCCATTTTTGAGTTATTTCGTTTCATTCTCTGCTTTCGACCTACCTGCCTGGTGCCTGGGTTTCTGGTATGAGCCACAGGATATGCCGTGGCTGTTGTACATATCAACAGAGTACCCCTTTTAGGACTGCAGTCCCATTTTGGGGACAAAGTACTTGAAAGTGAGGTTCCATTGAGCGCGTTGACCCCACGTATTAAGTGCGGTGAACCACAAATTCATCCCACTCAAGTGCGGCTGCCGCACTCAAGTGCAATAGGTGCGGTGCGGAAGCGGCTGCCGCACTCAGGTGGAACCCGTCTCGCTTTAGCCGTTACCTGGTACCGGGGGGGGGGGGGGGAGCAGCGATCTGCCCAACAGACTGACGCCTCGGTATAGCCATCATCGTCATGATGTGCTCCCTTCTTTGGGACCCAACTAACTAGCATGATGCCACCGGTAACTTGGCGTGTCTGTATGCACCAGTGCCTGCCTTTCGTAGTATTCCCCCCCCGCCCTTTTTTGTCCCCTTTTAGTCCTTTTTTTGCTTTTCATTTTTTTCCTCGTTCCCTTTTTCCCGTTTGCCCTCTTTGTGTCTCTGTCGGTCTCCTCATTTTTGCTTTTTACTATCTGCTTCCTATTTTGCTTTGCTTCGTCGTCTTATTTTTTGTTTTTCGTCCATTGTTACGTACCTGGTATGGAGTATGCACAGTAGACAATGCAATGCCATATGCCATCCTATTAATAGTGAATGTGACAGGCACGACATACACATTCTATGAAAGAGAAAAAATAAGAGCCAGGAAAGAAAACACACCAGAGAATACGCAGATTCTCGCTTTCAGCGAGAGGGGGTGTTGAGCAGAGACCCAAATATATGCGGTGTTCCAACTCCTCAAACAAACCCGACCAAGTACAACGAATGATTACGAGAACACACATTTGTGGAATAAGCACGTCAACCCCGGTCCTTGGCCGTGCAATAACAAAAACTAGATTTATGGAAATCTTTCAAACTCGGCCACAAGCTGAAGCGCTTCCCCGCACCGGAACATTATCCACCAATTTCGTCCATCCATGCCGACGGTGTATTCTTTCCCTTTGTACATCGCATTGCACGGAAAGCAGAGGAGGTACTGTATTGAAGTTCACCTCGAAGTGGCAGCTACTGGCAGTATCCCGCCTCGTCGAAATTCCACAAGTGGCACACTTGTGGTCTCTAGAACGGATTCAGAAAAAGTGTCCGTCTGTCTGTCCGCATGATGAGGGTTACTCTATGGTCACCAGGGACAAATTTATTTCGAAACGGCTACGCCCATGCCACACGCATCAGGTCGAAGCCCTCGCGGAGGCGTTTGTCATGGTCGAAACCACACATCATCGAGTGCCCTGTCTGTGGAATTATCGGAGTTGACTTCCGGCATCCCAATCTGGGGGACGGGACATACATGAGCTCGCCCGAGACCAACGGAAATATTGTTTGTCAACTCTATTTTCATGTGGAATTCTGGAACAAACTGTGCTACGAGCGATCAGCGGCACAGAAGGGGCAAAGGCTTTCCTCCGTTCCTGCCTCCTCCTCGCTTCTTTCCGTCCGTCCCACCCTCCCCCCTGTCCCTCCCTCTCTTCTCCCCCCCTGCAACTTTACCCATTTCCATTGGGCGGTGAAAGTCTGGTCTGACATTGTTCCTAAAATCCGTGACATTTGGTGCACACACCAAGCGCTAAAAGAAGGGGAGGGGTGGATGACGCATGACAATAAGCCAAAACCTATTATACTGATGAAATAAACACCTTGCATTAGACCGACCACATGGCCAAAGAGAAGGAGCATCAAGCGGAACGTAGATATCTTGATATCTTGGAGGATAGAAGCCGGTGCAAAATGTAGGGGGATTGTTGGCCAAGCTTTCGGCAGTGAAGGTCTACTCGGGAGCACTAACGGGGTAGTTACCCGGGGTGAAACGTACATATGACGGAGAAAGCGACGTGCGGGGCATCCCGATGTGTGAGTAAGATTTTGTGTTATGCAAGCCGTCCTTGAACCTTGCATGGTAAAATGACCTCCCTCGAGGAAAGTAACCAGTACAGCAAGAACATAGAAGATACGATCGTTGGACGCCAGGATGGTTACCATGCAGATCACCTGACACAAACGTGGGGTACTAGTGACAAGGATGTTGAACTTGGCTCCAGGCTACGAGCCCGAGTTGAAGACACTATTTAGTTGTTGTTGTTGTTGTTGTTGTTGTTGTTGTTGTTGTTGTTGTTGTTGTTGTTGTTGTTGTTGTTGTTGTTGTTGTTGTTGTTGTTGTTGTTGTTGTTGTTGTTGTTGTTTTTGTTCTCACATTAACTCTCTGACGAAGGAGTCCGTGGTCACACAAAGGTGCTGGAGCCCTAGGAAGATCAGAAATACCATAAAAAATCGAAATTCGGCTGCCTAAAAATGCACGAGACGAAGAAAGCGCACACAAGATGAAACCAATGTGCAAACTGAACTAACATGGCCGCGGGTATATCCTCTCAACTATAACATAGAGTATCCCCGTTCCCACCACTAACCAAGTTGTGGCTGCTGAATACAGCGGCTGCTGTCTGAAGTGCTGCCTGCACCGTACGAAACGCACGGTACTCGTGAGCACGAAAGATGGTGCGCCGGCAAATAACTGAAAGACACCAGACCCCCAACGAGTACTAGGATTGGGAAGTCCCAGTAACTTGAACGTTTCCCACTACTACCGTAACGAACCCAAAAAAGCTGGACACATTCTCGGAAGAGATTAGGAGAAAGACGGCGAGGGAGGGTGGGTGGAGCAAGAGACATTGGCAGGGCAAGTACTAGTAGACTATAGGGCAGATGTTTGGAGTTCCTAGCGACATAACGAGGATTGAGTTCAAGAGGAAGTGCGACGAAGTAGGACTGTACTGCTTTGCAATAAGAAACGTAGAACGAGAGGGAGAACACTTTCGAGTCACGCTAAAGTCGAAAGCGAGCATGGAAGGGCAGAGGATAGAGACAGAAAAAGTGTCGGCATGGGTTAGAAGACTGGGATGGAGAGCATGTATAGCTGATGGAATATCAAAGCTAAGACGTGGCCCTAGGGTGAACGAAGGTAAAGGGAGGCAGGAAACAGCAAATGGCTCAAAAGGAACGGGGGAGAAACATAGGGGCGTAGGACAAGCAGACAAAAACAGAAATGGAGAGAGGATATAAATACTCGTAGCGACAACGGAAAAGGAACAACAGGTAAGACTAGAGCGGAAAATGAAACGAAAAGAGGCTGCGAATAGGATCATGGAACGTATGTGGCTTCACCACGGAAGAGCGCAAAAGGATCGAGATTGTCGAACAAGTAAGTAAGCGCGACCCAGAAATAGTGGGAATTTAAGAGTTGTGGGAGAAAGAGGGGGGGGGGATAGGATGCAAAGCTGGAGAGTACGCATGGATAGGGAATAAGAGGAAGGAAGGGAAAGAATAGCAAGAATAGGGAGGCAGGGGGCGTGGGGTTCCTAGTCAAAGAATACTTGTGTGACAGAATAGAGGTGATCAAAGACACTAAATTCGACGAAAGCATATGGATTAAGATATCAGGGGAGCGGGAAGCGAAATATTACTTCTTAGGAAAGATCTATATGCCCCCAGAGTCGAAGAAAACGACGAAAGATATACAGAGGAAGTTCGGAGAAGTAGCAGTAGATGTACAGAAGTATAAGGGGCAAGGAGAAGTAGTACTAGTGGGAGATTTCAATTCAAGAATTGGGGAGGCAAGCAAACTGAATGAGAACATTGGACAATATGGGGAAGTAACTAATAATAATAATGGGGATGAGATGTTGCAGTTCGTCAAACACTACCAGATGAAGACGTTGAACGACAGAATGAAAAAGGCAGAACCGGAATGGACTAGACGGTGCATACAAAAGGGAGAAAGCTAAATCCTCGACTACATAGTAGTAGCAAATGGAAGTGGCAAGGAAACAAAACTGCATGTATGCGCAGCGGACGTAGGAGCTACGGAGCACTGTCTATTATGGACAGAGAGTCGACAGACAAGAGTTATCAAACAAAGACGAGGTACGTAGGAAATTACACAAATAAATGGAGAATAGATAAACTAGAAGTAAAAGAGAAGCGGGAAGAGTGCCAAGAAGAGATGGGCAAAATGCAGAGCAATTATCCGAGCTATTGGAAAGACTAGGTACAACAAGGAACGATATAGAGAGGGATGATGCAGGAGCTAGGATGATAGAAGGATGGGAGGAGTTGGCCGATACCACAGCAAGTAAAGTAATAGGGACGAAGTTGATAGTGTTCAACAGAGCAGTAAAATGGCGGGATGAAGACGTGAAAGATGCTACACCGTAAAGGAGAAGGCACACGCATGGTATATACATCGAGGAGAACTACGTCAGGATGGGAGGAATATGACATTGTTAGAAAGAAAGTAAAAGAGATGGTAGAGAAGAAGAACGGGATACGGAAAGACGTAGTAAATAAAACGAATGAAGACTTTGAGGGCGGGAGGAAGCAGATGTGGGTAGGGATAAAAGGGACACTGGGGAAACAAACAGTAGAGGCAGACACGGGAATAGCTACCTTAAAAGCACAGAACGGTAAAATGGTTATTACGGGGGGCCATGCATAGTAAATAGGACCAGGTATAAATAGGAGAATACAAGGCGCTTCGCTCCGCGGGCGGCCTACGCCGCCCGCTACGCTCGCTCAGGAAGGAAAAAAGTACATCAAATTATGCGAAACGAACAGAGGTCCACGATTGAGTTTAGTTTTTTCAAGGATCGTAATTGCAAACCGGCGACTTGATAATGCCAAAAGTCCCGCAGCCATGCTTCAGGAAAAAACAGCTCCGACGTCAGCTTGGATGCCACATACATGTTTCGCGTCGCGAATGTCGTACGTACGTACATACACCCCACGTAGGGTACTACTGTCTGTACTTATTTTCTTCTTTTGATATGCTCTATGTCTGTACTGAATGCACGAAGAACGCGAAAGCACAGCACGGCACAGCAGCAAAAACAATGAACATGAAACCGAAAACTCGGAAAGGAAAAAAAAAAAACGTCCCCTCTCGTGCATAAATGTTCTGCCTGATTGGAACACCTTACAACCGGTCGAAAAGAAGAAAAGAAAAAATCGCACAGAAGAGCTTCTCTCTCAGCCTCGTACGCCGCCCGCCCCTCTCGCGACGACCTCGGTACCGATTCAGTCCGGGTAAAGCTTTTATCACTCTCTGCCACAATCGGCCCCGTCGCCCGCCTCGCGTGAAGCCCGGTGCTCACCGTGGCCGTCGTTCGCCAGCTCGATAACGTTGGTGTTCAAACTGCACACCTCCCTCTTTCAACTTTAGCGTGGTCGCAAAAATAAGCACCCCTTGAATATTATCTTGCCGTCCCGAACGACCTTTATAACTCGTACATACTCTATCAACAATCATAAATCGAAGCCAGACAAAGCCGGTTCATGCATCCCTCGTGTCTCGAGGCACACGCGACGCCTAGGCACGAAAGCGGCGACCGCGCTCCTTGCAAACCTCCCTCTACACGCCAGCACCCGCTGGCACCCGCGACGGTGCCGGGTCCTCCCGCGATGCCGTGCTGGGAGAACACGCACGCACACGAAACGAAAGAAGAAAAAAGGAAGAAAGGACCGAGAAAACAAAAAACTGCAAAAGAAAGGTCCGGCAAGCAATGAAAGGAGGCTATTGTCTTGCCCTCCCGAACGACCTTTATAACTCGTACATACTCTATCAACATCCCAGACAAAGCCCGTTCATGCATCCCTCGTGTCTCGAGGCACACGCGACGCCTAGGCACGAAAGCGGCGACCGCGCTCCTTGCAACCCCCCCTCTACCCGCCAGCACCCGCTGGCACCCGCGACGGTGCCGGGTCCTCCCGCGATGCCGTGCTCGGAGAACACGCTCGCACACGAAACGAAAGAAGAAGAAAGGACCGAGAAAACAAAGACCTGCTGGAAAGGTCCGGCAAGTAATGAAAGGAGGCGGTTTGGAAGTGGGAGCTCTGAGAGGCCAGGGATGCACCAACCGAGCACGCTCAGGGGTTGTGATCTAAGTATGTAGTTCTATACAGGTTTTGGTGTGTACTGTAGGTCCTATTTACTATGGTCTCCCGTAATAGTCCGAAGGGAAAAAGGGGAGTATTACTGTAATAGAGCACTACCGTAAGCTGGGAACACCCACAGCCAACGAAACGTCCGACCCAGAATTCGAGAAGGAAATCAACGCGTGGGCAAAGGCGAACGCAGATGCCATATATAGTAAATAGGACCATATATTACTAGTAACAATAGGGCAATATACGAAGTATAGGTTTTGGTGTGTAGTGTAGGTCCTACCAGGTATTTACTATGGTCTCCTGTAGTAAGAGTAGTTCGAAGGGAAAAGAGGGAGTACCACTGCTGTAGTAGAGCTAGGAACACCCACAGTCGCAGATGCATCTGAAAGGGAAACCAGTGGTTCGGAAGGGTTACAGAGAGAGTTCACAACGGAAGAGGTAAATACACGTGTAGCTAAACTTAATAATAGAAAGGCAGCAGAGGCAGACCAAATAGTGACTGATTCATGAAGAACGGGGGAAAGGATTGCTTACCGTACTGTTATATTGTATAACTGGATATATATGGAAAAACGCGTACGCACCTAGGAGGTGGAGAGAAGGAGTAGTAGTAGTAAATTTATTCAAGAAAGAAATAAGGCTGACCCGGGGAACTATATACGGGGACAACGCTACTAAGCACAGTAGTAGGCAAAACATTTTGTAAGATTTTGAACGATAGAATGGGAACGATGATGGAGAAGGAAGACAAAATAAGCGAAGGGCATTTAGGCCAAACCGTAGCTGCGTACACCAGCGTGTGTACACCTTAGGTAAGATAATCCAAGGTAGGAGAGACGCGGGACTACGACCAATGTACTGCTGTTTCTTTCTAGATGCACAGACGGCCTACGACACAGAATGGAGAAATGGGTTGTGGAAAAAACTATTACGGGGGACCATAGTTAATAGGACCTATGGTATAGATAAAAACCTATATATTTAACTATTTTTACTAACAATATTTGGTCCTATTAACTATGGTCCCCCGTAATATGGGAAGTAGGCATCAGAGGAAAGACGTGGAGAATGATGAAAAATATGACGGAATGTGCGAGAAGCGCTGTGGTGCTGGACGGGGAAATATCGAAGAATGTTGATATTTGGCAAAGAACTTGCACACGGATGTACGTTGTCACCCAGCCTATTCAAGATACCTGGTATGTATACGTTAACGACCTGACAGTAGCAGTCGAAGCAGCAAGGCAGGGAGTCACGGTAGGGGAAGATACGGTGTCGGGATTGATGTTTGCGGATGACTTCGTGGGGATATCAGAAACACCCGAAGGATTCCAGAAACAAATAGAGCAGGCGCTAGAATACACTAGGAGAAGGAGGGTGACGGCGAACGTCAAGAAATGCGCAGTACTCGAAGTTGTTTGTAACGAAGATTGGGTGAACCCGATGAATTTCAGTTGGAAGTGGGGAGAAGATGAATTGCCGATCGTAGACCAGTATACGTACCTTGGCATAGAAATCTCAAAAGACTGCTCTTGGGATACACATATAGCAAAAGTGATAGGAAAGGGTAAAGCACACATTTTTTTTTTTTTTTTTTTTTTTCCATCCCATTCATTATCTTCGCACATCTTCTTCTCTCTCTCCTTCCAACTCGTAACTCAGATCCGGGGTCACATAGCAGGCTCTTCTCCCCCCTTCCCGCTACGGTACGTGCCTTCATTTTTATCGCGAGAAGATTTCAGCCTTTTCTTCCCTCGTCGACTCGCATCGAATTGTGCCTACCCACGCTGCAAGGCGCTCTCAACAATTGAATCCCTTTTTTTATTTTTGCAAATAAAGTCAAAGTCCGACCCTCCTAGGGCTCGAACCCAGGACTCAAACAAGTAGAATTCGAGGTTAACCACTTGAACCACCGGGGCACACATAGGCAAGATGGATGCGATTCTAACAGACTCGCACCTTGACACCGGGACTAAGAGATGTTTCCTGATGGATGTGATAGTACCAAAGCTAGAATGTGCAGGAGAAAGGTATGGGAAGGGAACGCGAAACTCGTAAAACAGTTGGAACCAGTGCAGAGATGACAGCAGCTAAAAAAATCCTAAGATGCTCAAATACGACTAGTAATAATGTAATAATACAGAGTAAGAACTGGGAGTGTACTCACTTGAGGCAACTAGAGATGGAGAAAGTTGAAATGGCGATATAAAGTAAGGAACATACCAAAAAAGAGGTTGACAGCCATAGTTGATACTGGTAGAGCTGTATGGTACCGTAGCGGGAAGGGGGGAGAAGAGCCTGCTATGTGACCCCGGATCTGAGTTACGAGTTGGAAGGAGAGAGAGAAGAAGATGTGCGAAGATAATGAATGGGATGGAAAAAAAAAAAAAAAAAAAAAACAAAAAAAAAAAAAATGGGAGAAAGTAACAAAAGGGCGAGCTGGAAGAAGGTGGGATAGCGTAGTTGAGAAAGTATGGAAGGATATAGGGGGGAACCAAGAAGAGGTGGTGCCCGCCGGGAAGTTTGGGGAGTACAAGGCAGAAGTAGAAGAAAGGATTGAAAGAAGGGAAAGGCTAGCACTACGAAACAAGGTGGAATCGGAAAAACACATATAATAGACATACGGGGGATTGAGGGAATGAATAGGAATGAAAACGTATCTGCGCGGCACAATGGACTTCGCGAAAACGCTGAAACTGCGTTTTCGTGTAGGTGACCTGGACCTGACAGAAAGAAGAAACAGGTATACCAGTAGCCGGGAGGAGGAGGATATAGATGCACAGATAGATGTGCCCGTGTGGCAAAGCAATAGAGAGTAGAACTCACATAGTAGGAGAATGTGAAATATACAAGGAGGAACGGGATGAGATGCGGGAAATAGACGAAGGTGACATTGAGGAGTTTGACACACTATTAATAGATAGCAGCGAGAAAACGCTATCCTTAGCCTAGGAGATGGATAGGTGGCCACAGGCGGCCAAACAGGAAGGGGATAAAACTGGCAAAAAAAAAGTATGTGATATGTGGAAACAACGTAATGAGCGCTCAATTGTTGGAGGTGTCTCTATTAGGAGTAGGAACGGTGCTCTGTCTCGGCGTGGTCAATGGTCAAATGACTATTAATAAGGCAAGCAACAAATGAGTACGCCCTCCCCCTCTACGCCTGTGCAATACATATCAAAAACCGAAACCAAGGAACGGTAGAGAGCCGTCCCCCCCCTGTATGATACAAAAGGCCTTCCACCGTACTATTATACCACTGTGAGGCGGTGCCTGCAGACCTCTAGGCTACAGGTAGGTGCGTCTGGCCGCGGAGTTGCGGTCACTGCAACAGCAGTAGTGAGTGTTCGCATATATAGGGTAGACCACTGAGCTACTCAGTCAGCTAACCCTAACCCTAAAGGATAGACCACTGAGCTACTGAGTCAGCGCTGACTGAGTAGCTCAGTGGTCTATCTTTTATATGCGAACAAAAGAAGTCCGGGGTTCGACTCCCGCGAGACGTCGCATTTCCAGTTTTTCTGAACCCGGAGGGTGTTATCGGCGGGAGGCCGTATCGAGCCCAAACGTACTGTTCGTTTGTAAAGGATAGATGACTGAGCTACTGAGTCCGCGCTGACTGAGTAGCTCAGTGGTATATCCTTGATAGGCGAAGATTCTGTCGTTTGTTGTAGCTGCCCTAGCGTTATTGCGGGCCCTGCCAATCCTGTTGTTGAAAGATTGAGACCCTACCCTTGCCCTATATAATACCAGTCTGTTAGGAAGTGCAAGGACCGTTTAAATATAAACCTAGTATATAGCAGTTGCTACATTTCCGGGCGAATTGGTATATCGTACCTACCAGGTATCTGTACCAGGTACCTGGCAGTGTACTGAAAGTATATAAAGCGTTGACCTGCCTCGCTTTCCGTACGGCCGAGCTGCAGCAGCATTGTTGCTCGTACAGGTAAATCTCGGCACCACAGCAGTGACAGGCGCTTCCCGTAGCTACAGCTATCGAACGTTTTGGTTTGTGTGTTTATGTTGCCGCTGGGTGGGGTTTGGATGCCGAAAAACACGAGGCTCCTACTGCTGCGAGCAGTAAAATCATACCTGGTACACCGGTAACACTTGTACGAGTAGTTTGCCCCGCGGTCTTGGTAGTAACTACGAGGTACTGACTGTATTTGCACTGCTGAGAGGCCTGTGCTGACGTTTTTTTTTGTAATTTTTTACATACCTGGTACAGCATTGCTCTGCTGTGCGTACAGATTATGATAGGCGTGTTCGTTCCCAGCGCTGCAGCATTAGAACACTGCGAACCGTTGCTGGGCGTGTGACATATTGGAACCGTGTGTGATGTGGACGCTGCACTGCACGAGCCACCTGCTATCTCGGTACACTAGTAGAGTATCATACAATGGGTATAATAGTTGCTTCCACCAATAATTAGTACATGGTCTGCCCCGTTACCAAAACACTGCACTGCTGTACAAACACTGCTGCACTTAGTTAGGCTATGCCGGTCGTTTTTTTGTATACAATCAGAGGCCTTTGCCACTGCTGTGCCGCTGATCGCTCGTGGCGCAGTTCCAGAAATTCATACTCGTATGATTCCACTTGAAAATAGAGTTGACAAATAATGTTTCCGCTGGCCTCGCGCGAGCTCACGTCCCGTCACCCCGATCGGGATGCTGGAAGTCAACTCTGATAACTCCACATACAGGGCACGCGAAGAGGTGTAGTTTGGACCATGACGATCGCCTCCGCGAGGGCTTCGACCTTTTACGTGCGGCATGGGCGTAGCCGTTTCGAAAGAAATGTGTCCGTAGGTAACCATTGAGTGATCCTCTTCGGACAGACAGTTTTGGGCACACAAGTTGTTCAAGTCCGTTCTAGAGACCAACAGTTCACCACTTGTGGCAAGTTACCACTTGTGGAATTGGAACATGTTCGAAAATATAAGGCATGCGGACAGACCTACTGTACATTCAGGCAGATTTGCAATTGCTAAAATAGAGACCCAGTACTACAAACCGAGAACAACTTTTTTTAAACCCGCTATACAGCAGCAGTACTATTAATAGTATGCTACTCCCAGCTATTAATAGATGCCCGACGACAAGCAAGCGACCCAACCCTCAACACTCGTAGAAGCACTCGAACTTTGCCGAGTGCCGACGCCCCCCCCTCCATGCGAAATCTACAGTTTTTTGGGGACGGGCCGGTATGACCGCAGTCAACTCAGGGCCAGCATCGTTTAACCACCAGAGTGAGATGGTCTCTCTCGTCGACACGAATGAAAGACAGGCATGTCATATCCGGAGGAAACAAGACTGAAGGGCTGAAGACTGTAAGACTGTTGCGGGCGATGATATGTACCAGTAGCAGATAGTATTATCTGTTTTACCCCGGGATCCATACCCACCTAAGAAACTCAGGGATGTACCCCGGGTTTCCCCTGACGACCACAGGTACCTTGGCGTTCACCAAACCCATCTCTCGCGCGTATTTCAACTTTTTTTCTCTCGTTCACGCTCTGCGGTTTCAGTCGCGGAAGAACATGAAGACAAAGGTTGCCACATGCTCACACGATTCGAACCCCCAAACGTTCACCAGCAGGGGTGTAGTTTTACAAGCTATAGGCTATCTCTTCCGCTAGAAAAGATGCACATGCGTGCCACAACAGGTTCCAGACACGGGCAAATATTGCGGAAGAAACCAACCATCCTCTTTGTTGACTTTGGTTTCTTCTCTGTGTTTTACATATCTCTCCAGCCCTCCGTCGTCACACGAGCTAAACGTAAGCTTGGCGACGCCCTAGACAAACTGGTGACAGCCAGGTGTCATTCTCCCGCCCCCCCCCCCCAAGGCTTGAGTTGATTTCCTTGTTCATGGGATTCGGCAGTCCCACGGCATACTCGTCGAATTTGTTTCATCTATATATACTGACTTACGCTCTCGCGCTTTGACCACCAGAGTAAGACAAATCTGGCACGGATGAGCGCCCCCAGAGCACAATGAAGACTCTAGTGTTGGTGACCGTCTACGAGCGCCGTCGGGGGCAGAAGTACGAGTAGGACCATGCTGCTTGCGCCCGTGCCACACGACTCTTTGCTTTCCACCATTGTAGCTGAGACAACAATTTGTATCATCTCCAAATCACGCAGTGGCCGTCGCTGTAACCGTCACTTTCGGGCGTCAGATTTTCCCTCTGAGGTCCCAAGAGGGTCAGGCGCTTCCTCCAACGGGGTGCAGCACCAGCAGGCCGCTATTAGACGATGCCATGCTGTTTCACAGTCGCCTTCAAACTCGCAATCGCTGGTTGCCGTAACTCATTGCGTGCTGAGGCCTGGGCATCCGCGAGAGTCATCCGTGATGGCCATCCATTGTAATCGTACACACACGCCCTGAGCTCAGGAGAGCGCGCCGAGGGCACTTAGCCTAGTTGTCTTCAGAACGGAGACGCTGGCGGGAAGTAACGGAAGAAATCCTCGTATGAGTACCTGGTAGTACGTAAAAAACAGAAAACGTGCCGAACGGCATAAAAAATGGCACTCCAAAGCGTGGAAGGTCAAGTAAGCATGCCGCGATGTGCTACGGAACTTCCTCGCTTTACTCAGCCATGGCAACAAAACCAACGTATGTTAGTTAATAAAAGTATTCGATGTACGCTGATGGGGGTCACAAAATATGTATTCCGTTCGTGAGACTCCGGTCTGAAGCCCGGAGAACATTAGGCGGAACCATACCACGAATAGCAACGACTTGATTCTAGTGTTTACTCTCCAGTGCAATTGTTAGCAACCCCCTCTTCGCATTGCGAGCTTGCGCGCAAAAACACGTGCATGCCTTTCAATGTATCTTCCAAGGTGTTGAACGCTAAGCGAATTGTTAATACAAAGCATGTACCCTGTTGCGTCTTCTTCTCCTGCTCCCTCACTCACATGTCTCTTGCCAAGCTAGTCTTGTTGCTCTCTAGGTACTCGCTGACGATCTCCTGCAGTGAGTTGAACCCAGCAACGTCAGCTTCTACTTGTCGGGCCAGCGGCGCTAGTGTCTGAACGGCGACAGACAGGCGACCAATCCACATCAAACAGACACAAGTAATGGAGGTTTAGACTGCTCATGCGGGATCAGTGCAGTAACTATCGGAATTGCAACTTTCGATAGTGAGCGAAGTACTCAAGCGGACCCACTTGTTTGCCCTTGGTTCCTTTCATCAAATATTGCGAATACCAACCGCGCTGGTTCAAAATGACCCTGACCTCAGATCCAAAGGCAGGCATGTGTTTTCGGTCACTTCTTACCAGACCAACACGGCACTACTATCTAATGTCCACTTTCCATTAAACACTCACGTACGAGCGCGCGTAAGGCGCACGCAAAATACAACACAATGTGCCTCTGCAGCAGAACTTTCACCCTTCCCGCGAGCCCAGTTGGTCAAACCTTTTCGAATTGGCTCTTTCCAGCTTCGTATATCACTCTGTCCATGCTTGTCAACTCGTCGATCTTGTTTTGAGCCTGAGACGGCCACAGAGCAGACGAACAGTCAGTGACCACGAATTCGATTGACGCGCGTTCAGTGGCCGTTGCTGTATCTGTTGGGAAATCACTCGCGCCCAAAGTCGACCGACGACCAAGACGATAAATATGTGTTGCCACGCTTCGGGAGGCAGTAGCCAATAGAGGAGTGGGGCCACTGCTGTTGCCGTCCTGTGGCCCTCAAGGTGACTAAAACGAGATGTATAACATCGTCTCCTCGACTCAAAACTGGGTTCCTTCATACGAACTACTGTACTTCAAGACAGCAATGGCTGCCCATTAGACTGCGCGCTCGGGGTGATAGATAAAGCCCGTGGTCCGTTTTCTACCTGGTAAGATCATTTGTTATGCTCAACGCGACATATCGAGGAGCGAGGGGAGGCAGCAAGGAGCGCCCGTTTTGTTCATGGGACTCTTACGTGTGATCGTATGGGTCTGCGGTATAAAAACAGGCGCAAATATATCGCGAATCATACCGCAAACTGGAGTAAATGATGCTCAAGTAGGAATCTATTTATTTATTTTATGTAACACACGGGATGTCGTATGGATGTATTTACGTATTTACGTAGTGTGGTTATTAATGCCAGTGTCGCTGCCAGTGGCTGTAGTGGCCGGGTAGGTGCGTGGGTGGATTGGTATGTGGCAAGGACTCGTATATGTGCTGCTGCTATAAGTAGCAGAACTGGTAGTAGTACGAGTACGTGCATCATACATACTCGTAGGTGCAGGACTACTGTGCACACGAATAAATACTACGAAGTGCTGCTCCTGTATGTACAGGAGGAGTTCGCGCCGGGCGGGCATTCGTTTTAGGGAAAGATGTTCAAAACACCCATGTAGAGAAAAAAAAGTTTGGCGTTCAAACACACACAGGAGGTGGGCAGGTGCGGCTTAGCGCAGACGATTCGTCCTTGTCTCAGTTATCCCTGCTCGTGGCCGCACTATCGAATCTAACGCCCCACCGATTCTTGTTTTTTATTGTAGGGTAATGCGTGACCCGGTGCTGGGCCAAGAGAAGTGGCCTGAAAGTGGCTTCAAAAGTGGCCTCAGAAAACGTTGTCAAAGAACGTTTTCAGAAATCTAAACGAAGTGGTAAGAAGACCTTTAAGGGAACCGAAAATCTAAGAGTATAGCTCTTAGGAATCTCCCCCCTAATGCGCCGTTTTGTCGCCGGGGCGCCATGCGATAGGGAAGGGACCGACTGTACGTACCACGCGGTTACCCTCAAGCCGACTCTACCGAGATGTATCAACAGAAACGTTGCTGGGGCGCCATGACGTAGGGCGGCCCAACTGTCTGGACAGTCCGGTGCACCTCAAGGTGCGTATAAATAGAGCAGGATGTACGTACGTACTGGGTCTCGCGTGGACGCCATACGTATAATAGAGCAATCTGATCTGTGCCGCCCAGTGCCCTCCACGAAAGTACAGAGCGGTGTTCGTGCACTCGGTGGCACGATTGAGCAGGGTCGTTGGCGTTTGCCCAAGTCTGTCGACGACTAGTACTTACAGGGGTCGGCGTTTTTGACGAGAGCATAAGTATGTATAGAAGTACCGTTGTAGGGAATGCTTGGCACCTGGATCGAGAGGTCGTCGAACGTCGGCCGGCGGGCCTCGGCGCCTTTCTTCTTGTCCGCGTTCTTATTCATGGTGCCACTCTTCTTCAATTTAGTTTCGTTGAGACTTGTATATGACAAGTCGATCAAATCCCACCCAAAAATGTTCCGCAGCAACATCAACCCTTCCGTGAACCGATCTGTCGTAAGTACCTGTATTGGTCGCAGGTCAAGGCGGCAGAAGGTGGAGGTGCAAGGTATAATAGCCAACCCGATATCCCCGCTACATGCGTAACGTACAACGCAGACGGATAGGTGGCTGTGATAGAGTCGGGGCGGACACAACATGCAGTAACTTGTCCCCGTGGAGGGGGGAGCGGCGCACTACGTTAACCACCGGGAAACAACAGACTGAGTCTCGCAGCTGCAAGTTTCTCTCCGGAGTATAGTCTGTTGCGCGTGAGCGAGCGCCTTCTTATCACTACAACATGTACGTAGTTCCCACACACGGCACAGAGGTTCGATGAAACATGCGCCCCCCGTCTCTCGTTTCGAATTGCCAATTACCGCTTTGAACTTGGGGATAGCGTTGTCCACGAAATCGTCCAGCTCCTGTTGTGTGGTGATCCCCAGTTCCCCCGCGACGGGGTTGTGCATCACCTCCCAGTACCGGTCGCGAGAATGCGAGGGTTTCAGCAAAAAGTTCTCAACATGACCCTTGACAACAAACGAAAAAAACGTGGCATGGTCGAAGAATGGCGGTAGGCATGCCTGTAAGGATCGAGTGCAGTTGTGTGGAACACGAAGAACGTTTTCTCGAGGTTTCCTACTTTTCTTGAAAAACTAAAGAGCAAGAAAAAGGGAAAAATGTTTCGTCAACTAGAAAAACTGACTGAAGGCAAACGCAAACAAATGCTGGAGTCCTTAAATTTCGTCCTGAGGAAATGCCATCAAGGAATCTGGAAGTAGTGTGATTGAGAAACACTCCGGAAATGAAAAAATAGAAAACAGGTAAGAGTGTTAGGAAGTTGACGAAAACGCTTTTCTTCAACAGTAACGGCCGATGGGCAAGATACATAATTTGGCAGCCATTGAAGACACTCGTTGCCATTATGACAAGCCTCGGTGGCGATCACGAATGAAGAATTGTTGCGAGCATGACAACGGCGCTCGTTACCATCATGAGAGGCCCTTGTGGCAATCACGAGGAGCTTTTTCGTTGGAACCAAGAGCAAGCTTTGGCAAGCCTTGCGCCTGAAACTACTGCACGTTGTTTTGTCGACCCGCCCTGCTGTAGCGTATATTTCATGGGTTGTGTTGCCTTCCGGACTTGAGCGTCAACATCGAGCGGATGCCTGCGGCCTGTGGCCGTAGCATGAAGTCGGCGCAGCCTGTAGGGGAAAAGAACTTCATTCAGTTTTCACCCTAGGCGGCCAACGCTGGCCGTGCTCAGCTTCGCACGGATATATTGACTGTCCATCAGGGTATCGTCACTCGTTCTGATGCCCGGACCTAGACCCAGTAGCGCTCACCTTGCCTGGACTGTGGGCTATGAAGTAGTAGAAAAAGCTCAAGAAATGAGATCGGGGCTCTCGGAAGATTGTGACGAAGTTGATATTGCCAGGATCCCTCATTATGGTCTTATAATGCTCCGCTGCCACACTCCATGTCATTTCCAGAGACGCCGATGGGCCGATGTGATAGTGCATGATGTCCACCCGCCCTTGACATTGCTCCACTATCTGAAGACCCAACGAGGGGTAGGCAATGCTCGGGTCGGATACGGTAGTGTTCCGCGAGGCCGAAACTCGAAAAGGGGCTACATCAGACAGCAGGGCGTAACCTCTACCAAAATCAGGGCCTGTATACGCCAAAGACAACCAACAGCGTCGAGGATCAAGGTATTGCGAGGCACCCCGCAACATCTCCTGCAAGGTAACCCATGTGTTGAAACTTGTGCCTTCGTGACCAAGTACGTTTTTGCTATTACGGGGGACCATAGTAAATAGGACCTACGGTACAAACATAAACCCATATATTTCCCTATTTTTCCTAACAATATTTGGTCCTATTTACTATGGTCCCCCGTAATAAAGCCAATACAATGCGGCATAGCTGACATCATGCCTGAGTCACGCTACGGTAGGGGTTTCATTCAGGGGTTTCAAATACAGTAGGGGTTGCATTTAGGGGGTTGCAATTAGGGGTACTGCAACACTTTTGAGGTTCAAACAATTTTCACTGACGGAGCTCCTCGACAAGGAGCACTACCCATTATACTTTGTAGAAGCCGATGGGAATTTTTATAACAGATGTGCTCCGTAGATATATTGTCAAGTTCACGGGCTTGTGTGCGTATTAGGCTTAGCCTACAAACTTCCTCAAACCGGCGGTTGGGTGAGTGATGAAGAGCCTCTTGGGCGAGTACCCACAGGAACAATAGGCGCTACCCGTACTGTGACACGCGAGTGATGCATGCTACAATGGAGGAGCACTTACGTTTGCCTTCTGAGGCTCCGGACACGACGAGCTAGCTCTATATCAATAGGAAGTCAATAGTAAGTCACACAACACCTGGCCTCGAGAAAAGCGAAAATGCAACCCGACTAACAAGGCCATGCATGGCTCGTAGGTGACGATAGAATAACAGTGTGAACGGTGCAAAACGCGAGCGACATTTCAGCGATACGTTGGGTATTCCCATGGGTTGGAAACGTGTCGCTCCAAACGTGCTATATAGAACGGTGCAGCAGTACCCTTATCGTCGCCTTTCAGGTCAAGCACGCCAAACAATTTTCACACAAAAAATACACGGGGTAAGTGTGAGGTGCTCCCCCGTTTCGTGAGTACCTCCCACATCAACCGTAAGGCTTTGCGAATACTTATTTGCGTGTGAGCAGTTCGCGTAGCCTTCACCGCCACGTACGGGAAAGCCTTTGGAGCGTGATCTCTTGAAGCACGGCTAAGAGGGAGGAAAAAAGGTTGGGAATAGCCATTCCGCCCATACGCATAGCTGTTCACGCTTGGAAAGAAGCGGAAATCTTACCTTTGGGAAAGCTGTTTCGATCGGGAGGGGCTTCCCGATTTGTCTGTGGCCGTTGTCGTATTGTGCCACCTTTGTTCGCGTACGTCAAAAAGAGGTGGGAAATGTTGAGGTCGCACCATAGGTCACTCTGTAGATGCATGTACTGCGGATACAGGCGGGGGGGGGTAGGGGGTACGACGTGGCGGCTGGCGATCCTGTCAAAAGGATTGTAAAACTCGAGGCAAACATTAGGATGCCTCGTGGAGGGGCGCATGGAAATTCAGCATGCCGAGTCCGTGGTCATCATATTCAACCAAGAGTGTTCGGGCGCAGCGCCTTCGTGGGTCGTGAAGGAGGACGGGAAGGGCGTTTCAGCTGCGCCAGGGGGGGTGCTTATGTAGTACGTCTCACCTTCAGACCGTGCCTGACGCCGTATCGATAGAAAAGGCTGGACAAAGTGGTTGACCCGGTCTTGTGCGTTTTCAAGAACGCTAGGTTGCACAGCTGAGGTATCACATTGGCACCGGGCAGAAACATACGAGAAGGACGACATCGTATTCTGGTCCCAAGCGGGGATGGTGGTGACGATATGGAGCATGGAACTATGGAGCTCGAGCCAGCTGCCGTAAATAGCGCCATGTGCTCGCGCAGGGTTACGTCGTATTGGACGCGTCCAGTTCGCTTTTGAGAAGGATTATGTCAAACGTAACCCAACACTTACGATTATTAGATCTAAAGTTCGTACTGCTACCCCGAAATTGCTGCTGGTGCAATTTTAAGGGCAAGGAAAACATGTGCACGTATATAGTAACAACGGCGACGCGTGTTTGTCTTTTAGGGGTACTCGGACGCGTGCTACCGTAGGGGTGGGTGCACCGGGGTGTTTCTGAGGCGCCTATTAATACTTTCTTGACGAGCTCTATGTGTCACCCAAAACTGTACTTTACCAGAAAAAAGTGAACGCCCAAGCCCACGGCGTACACCAGGTCTATATCGAAAACGACTAGTAAAAACGAACGATGCTGCAGCTGCCAACCTAATTCCTCAGTTGCAATGGTTGAGAAGCCCCATCAGTCCCAGTGACGAAAAAACAAACGGCAAAGGCTACCCCCATCGTAGCAGTCATCCTCATTTAGGAGCGCTTTACCTCACCCCAAAAAATGTTCTAGAGAAAAAAGCTAAAATGGACCCCGATGAATCATCGCAAAGCCTGCTGCAGGTATGCTATATCACGAAGAGTGTTGGAACACTTCAATAAGATATTGGTCAAGGAGCTCAGTCGGTCATAAATGTTTTGGGGCGAAAGGTGCTACGTACCCTTCATTGGAACCCGTACCGTTGCTCGCTTCCAGCGGCCGTACATGACACGACCGACTCTAATAGCTGACACTCCAAACATCGTGGTACAAGACACGCGACTATTGCCTCACTTGTTTGTCTCCGTTTGCGACCGACTCTTTCACCAGGGCGTTTAGGTAGTCCCTTTGGTGCGCGATGTCCATGACCTGTAGGTCATCCCCCGATTCTGCACCATCCGACGCTGATTCTGATGGCAACGTCGCCACCACTGGGCGTGTCGAAATGCGTACCCAGCACGCCGTGAGCAGTTGGTGGTTGACAGAACGTTGTGGCCACGGCCGTGGATGTGGGCGGAACGGCACGTGCCAAAACCTGCCTCTACAACTGCTGTGACATTTCACCTCAATTTGGATTGCATGTCTAGCCCGAGCATCGTCAACCACCTAATCTAAACCTGTAGCACGCTACGAACACACCACGTTAAGTGGCTTAGTTCCTTGGGGTATATGGTATCATAACGGGTGAAGCGTCATAGTTTTGAATGCTCAGCAGTTGTCAAACGCACGCCTTTCAAAGCGAGAAGTCCGTGCTATGTGCAGTTGAGCGCTGCACTTGATCGCACTGGATAACTGTATATGCACGTCTACATATACGTGAAGAAGGATACACATGCGCATGTACGCAGCATAGAAATTATACGGCGGTAGATGGTTAGAATACCGCCCATTTTGTCACCACTGCAACCAGGCAACGCATGACCCGTGTCAAGACCGGCGTAGGCACGAATAGGGAGCATCATACTTGAATGTGAACAACTTCTTCGATCTCCATCAAAACGAACGACGGCTGCGCTGGCCGGTCTGCCATATACCCCTGGTGCTTAGCTCTACACTCTACATCGTCGTGACCTAGACGTAACCCTTTCTGTTGATGCTGGGCGCGTGGCACGCTCAAACGAAGTCATCAGTGAAACCGTTCAGTGTAGCGTGACCAATCAGAGAGGTAGGTGCCTCATGCTGTGTAACATATCCCGTTGGCACAGTTGTACACTGCCGTGCGCTTGCCCCCTCAGTATTATTTTCTGCGCTGGTGCTCGGACTGTGCCAACTCGTCGCTTTCGGCCGTAGCTTGCCGCCTTTGCATCAAAGGTATTTAGTCCAAACTTTGCCCACCTTCGGGGGTAGGCCTTAGTCTGTTTTCCCTACCGGAACCTAGCGCGCCATCTTCCGGTATCTGGTCATATTCCAGCTGCACGCAAGGCGGAACAAGCGGTGAAATGGTCCGGTGAGCACATGATCCGCTCTGCCAGGAACAACGCGGAGAGGGTCAACTGGAGGGGCTCAAGCACCTGAGGGCTAAGCGTCGGAGGTCTCCGTCGTCATACCACGGTGCATACACACGTGCTTCTCTGGGCCTGGAAGAAGGCAGAGGGGATAGACTGGAGAGACCCAGGCACAAGATGAGACGTTGTAGGTATCTGGTCGTCTTGCTCTGCTCTGGTGATACCGTCGTCGTCATGCCCACTTCAGATATGTATCCAAAAGCATACGTAACAGAAACTAAGGTTGGACCACGCACTTTCTACAACAGACTATCGCGCTTTTCCGCGTTCCGTCAATCCTGGAAAAAACAACTAGCAATGGCAATGCTAGTGTATCGACACCCTGTCGAGGTTGGGCAGTTGTATTTAGTTCACCGCTAGCGTCAGCTCCAGAGGGCCTCAAACAAAAACTGGTTATCACCGATATGCCACCTTATTCCGCTGAACATGACGGTCAGTATTATATCGCATAGTGTTTGTGACCGTCGATTGAGTAGATGTTCTTGCCAGAGGCATTCGTGGTTGGTGACGTTTACTAAATTAGAACTCAGGGTGTTTATTTAGTTCGAACCAGATCGTGTTCGGAGTCACTGCGACACCACGACACCATGACTACAACAAGCCGCTGGCGTCAATCAAGCCTATGCCCCATTGAACCAGCACAAGCTCCGCAAGAACTTAGCTCCGTTCCCGTGGACTCCTAGCGCCTTTCCCCCCTCTCCACCTATACTTGGAAGACGAAAATAAAGGACCCAGCCTTGACAGTTTCCTGTTTCTGATCATCTTGTGTTGATAGCATCCTATTGGTATGGTACTGCTTACACGATGTATTTGAAAATGAGAAGATCCCATCGTGGCGCATGTACGAGCCACATCCACCGCATGTGCATCAAACAAGCCGCAGGCACCCGAGCATCAGGTGTGAACCTAATTTAATCTCTGCTGGTCTACTTCAGTTCGTTCAGGGAGGATAGCGTTCGTATGCAACCTCCCCTGAGTTCCACAGCTGAGTCAGGTTTACTTCTCTTCAGAACTCATAGTTTCGCGCGATCGAAGTATCCCACTCAGCTTGCAAAGAAAAATCAATTTCGACAATATCCTCGATCTCTCAGCTGCCGTTTGTTGCAATTTTATAGCGTGTATGTTGTGCTACTTTGCACAGCAGTACACGCCGTACGTTGTGTCTCTGCTACAGTAGGAGCCTCCCCATAAGGCGATCTGAGTAAGGCCGTATCCCGATACAAGGCGGTCAATACCGCTTGCCGCGCCTGGAGAATTGCAGTCATAACCTGGAATGAACAAGGCGGCTTCCCCCACTAAGGCGGTCATATTGCTGTGGCACACCACTGTCTTTCTGGGGGGGGCCTTTCGTACAACAAGACCGGTCCTGCTGCGGTACCCATCACATTCTTGCTACAATCTTGCTGTATCGAGCCGACATGATTTCCTTCGACAGCACAGCATCGAGCTCCGACCCACATAAATCCCCGTATTTTCCTCACCGGCACAATGTCGCCGAAGAGAGCTTGGGGTCTCGCTTGGCCGCGAGCTGCCGGCGGCGTAAAGGCGACAGAAAGAAATACTAACCCTCGCCTCATCGGTCCACTCTGTATTGGTACAGGTAAATTCAAGGCTGCAGCATCGAGAGCGAGCAAAGGGGATCGGAGGAGGATCGGAGGGAATTAAGACAGCCGCGATACAAGTACTACCACACCCGCCGTTGCACAGCCTAAATAAATACCGACGCACTGTCAGCCACAGTATTTATTGCGTGGATACTCGTAGCGCCAGATCCGGCCCGGCCCGAACCGCGACTCCAGCCCTCAATCTAAATTTCCGGATATCTCCGCGACTCCGCTGCTGTTGGAGTTCAGGGTCGCAAATGATTAAATCTGAATACATCTTGAACACTCTAGGGCCAATCCTAACGAACAAAAAAAAATCACGATTCGTGACTTTTTTGTCATGACAAAATGTCACGATCCGTGACAGTTCAGTTCCAACTAGTCAAGCAGAAAAACGTCACATCGTGATATCATCGACCTGTAAAAAATCCAATATTTCAAATGCAACGGCTTTCGCGGGTGGAGCCAACTTTCGCGAGTGGGGCACGGCCAGGCCGGGCAGGGCTGACAGGACCTGCCTGGCCCGGCCCGTGATGTCCTTCGAATCACGGGCCGAAGCCTGACCCAGCCTGCGAGATTCCAATCTCACCCACCGTCCGCCAAGCCCGGTCCGCGAGCTTTCAATCATACTGGCCGTTTGCCCGGCTTGGCCTGTGACATTCTCATATCATTTCGCTTTTTTCTTTGAGCTGTGGCTCCTCCTCCTCGATAGTTCGAGGCCACGACGAGCTCGTTGGCCCGCGTCCAGCGGTGTCTTTGACGGCCGCCCGTTGTCCACAAACGGCTCACGAAGCAGAGTCTACCATGCCCTTAAACCCGTCTTCGGATACCGTCGGTGTGCGTGGGTTGCGTGGTGTCTTGATCAGGCGTATTTCGAGCCACGACAAAAGTCACGATCCAATCGTGACATATGTTCCCCTTACGACGAGAGAAAAGCTAATCAACATGGCGTTTCATGAATCGTGATTTTTTTAGTCTAGACAAACAAATCACAAGTCATGACGAAGAGTGGACACGCCTCTCCGTTCGAGTTTTCGCGAAAAAAAAAACAAACAAAAAAACTCTATCCTCGAGAGCGCCTCATCGTGGCGATGGCGATCGATTTGGCAGGCCCAACGGCGCTTCGCGAGCGTTATGAGGACGAACGTTCAGGCCTGTTTATGATACCTGGCAGTGCGTTTCTCGATGCGCCCGCGGACTCACCGGGGGCTGAGGGGGGGTATACTAGAACGAGCGATTGAGCTGTTACTGGAGGTTGCCGATAAAGAGACAAAGCGAGGCAAAGTCATCAACAAGAAAGCTAAAAACGAGCGATTGAGCCGAACAAAGGTATTCCTGGTCCAGTTTGGACCAAAGCCAGGTAACACTATTACGGGGACCACCCCTTTAGAACCGCGGTCCTGTTTGGGGACAAAACTACTTGAAAATTGACTGGTTTGTCCCCAGAACGGGACTGCGGTTCTAACAGGGTTAGGACCTGGGGTATCCATAAAAACCTTTATATTTGACCATTTCTACTAACAATATTTGGTGTTATTAACTATGGTCCCCCGTAATTAATTCTTGTGCGTACTGCATAGTAACAATGTACTACTGTAGCACACCATAGACCAAAATGCTACGAAGTCATCGCAACAGCGCAACAGTTACTGCTGTAATTATATATATAAATCACACCCTGGACAATAGACAATAGTCCGATTGTCTATTATTAGCTTCGTATTAAAATTGACTGTCTAGAAGTGCCCCCAAATTCGAGTTAATTGAAAGGCATCGAGCTCTGTTATCCAGGCAACGATTTCTATTGAAAGACCCCTACCTGGCCCTGTTGTCCAGACAGCCCCATTTTATAGGCAGTCGCCGTAATCAATGGTCCGGACAGTTCCAATTCATGGGCGTTCTTCCAAATAAACTGTCCGGCCAATTCCAATTGACAGACCGTCTCCCGGATCAACTGTCCCAACAATTCCGATTGACAGACGGCCCCCCTAGTTAGTTGTCCGGACAATGCCAATTAATAGACCGCCGCCAAGATTATTTGTCCCGACAATTCCAATTACTAGACAGTCTCCCAGATCAACCGTCCGGACGATCCCAATTTACAGACAGGCTCCAAAATCAATTATCCGGACAATTTCAATTGGCAAACTGCCTTCTAAAGCAATTGTCCGGGCAATTCCGATTAATAATAATAGACAACAGCAGTATCCAAGATCAACCGTCCGGACAATTCCGACTATTAACAATACACAATCTCCACAATAAATTATTCAGACAACGTCAATGGTAGGCAGTCTCCTGAATCAATTACCCGCATATTTCAGATATCAGTGCATACGGATTTGTTTTTCGTGGAACTTTTTTTAATGATTTTCAATTGAGCACATGGGCTACGTAGAAGAGGTATCAAAACGTTGTACGTGCGGACGTAAAATACAAAGCTAAAATCGAGCTGTCCCGCCCTTTTCTAATTATGCCTTGGACAATAGACCTATCAATATCAATAGACTATCGCCCCTGCAGCAGAGTCACGAAAAGTTGTCTATTAATTGGAATTGTCCGGGCAAGTGAAGTCAAAGACTGTCTAGCAATTGAATTTGTTTAGACAATGGATTTGGGATACTATTTATTCGCACAATTATTATTTCTCTTGCCATCCGACAATGTGCAGGATCTTCAACATTGATCACTCATACCTTTCCCGAAACAAGAAAACCTCGGGAGCGAAAGGAAACCCATGCACCAAGTCTACCTCCCTCCCTTCTGTGCCAACTTTCGGCGTGTCTACTCCATTTGCTATCTTTGCTCTTTCCTTACGTTCTATTCGCACAATTGATTTCGGGTACTGTCTCAGAATTGGAATTGTCCTCACAAATAGGTTTGGAGACTATCAATCGAAATTGCCCTGACAATTGATTTCAGAGACGGTCCATTTCTTGGAACTGTCTGAACAATTGATGTTTGGTGCTTTTAAACAATTGGAACTGCCCAGACAAAGAGCTCGGAGATTGCCTGTTGATCGGAGTTGTGCTGACATATGATTTCGCAGGCTGTCTTATTAATTGGAATTGCTTTATTTAACAATTGCTTTCGGGTGGTTTACGTGTTTTGGACGTGTCGGGGCAACTGCTTTGAGAGACCGTCCAGAAATTGGAATTGTCCGGACAACTTGTTGCGGAGGTGATCTACTAATTGGAATTTTCATGACTATCGAGTTCAAGAGGGCTGTGTTATTTCAAAGCCGGCAGCTACTTGTAGAACTACAGTTGATTTATTCAGTACATCACAATACCATGCTCATACTGCCTCAACAACTGGATCGGAACTCCCTGTAAACGCGCAATCGTTTGAAAGGTCCTTTCCTGTACCATACTACGAGTAGTATCAATTCAATGGGGAGTATCTTATCATGATACAATAAACAGGTACACGGCCATGACATTTATCGAGCATTTGATTTCTTGCGCGGCATCTGCAATTCCAACTACTTTCCAATCGCTGAAGTCCGTTTGGGCGATTCCAATTAATTCACAGAACCCGAAATCAATTGTTTGGACAATTCCATTTAATAAGCAGCATCCGAAATCGATTGTTCAAATAAATCCTATCAATAGACAGCTCGCGAAATGAATTGTCTGGACAATTTCGGTTAGTGGACAACACCCCCCGAAATCAATATATATGCTGGATAATTCCAAATAATGAGCAGTCTCCGCAATCATTTGTTTAGACAAATCCAATTCATAGTACTCGAAACCTCTTGCTCACACAATTCCAATTGATAGATGGTCTTCGGAATCTATTGTCTGGACAATTCCAATTAAGACAATCGCCGAAAACAATTGTCTGGCCAGTTTCAATCAACGGGCAATTGCCAAAATCAATTGTATGGACAATTTCTGTTAATAGACAGTCGCCCAAACCAGTTGTCAAGTCAAAGCCACTTGGCACAGCCTGCTGAATTATTTGCACACGATAGACGATTGAAGTAGGAATTGTCCAGAGTGTGGTCGTCATTTCTCTTTCGATTTGTCTACCTTGTTTTTGTTTTCTCTTTGATTGTTTCTTTTCGTTTCACTATTTCATAGATTGCGTATGTCGTGCCTGTCGTATCTAGTATGATGACATGGCTTTGCATTGCCCACTGCAGTGCACACTGCGCACGTGGCAACGTAGTATCTCTCTGTGGCGTAGCTTTGTGACCACAGAACTTGTATCTCTTCTAGGATTGGAGAATCGGCACGGACACTGGTTGTGCTGGATGTCGACGGGTAGAAAGAACGGTTTAATGTGAAGAACACACACACACCTCTGTGGCGTAGATTTGTGACCACAGAACATGTACCAGGTCTTATTGAAGAGTCTGCACCGGCACTGGTTGTGTTGAATGTCGACAGGTAGAAAGAGGAACACACACACCCTGTCTGCCGTCTCCGTCCCGCGTTCGTCAACAATGCCCCGTCCCTCAACCGGAGCACAGTCGACAATGCATATACTTTATTTAATACAGTGCTTCTTGAACGCCAACTTGCTGCGGCTAAGGCCCATCCGGTTAAATTGTGCCATCATTTCACCATAATATACAGCAGCAGTAGTACATATTTTATCCTGGACCACAGAATTATCCCTATTAATAGGTGTCACGGAATGTGCCGTTTAAAAGGCTCTGTTTCAGGCGGATCTTTAGTATTCATCAGTTTTTTGTTTATTTTTGTTGTTGGCGAGATATTCCCAAATCAAGCGCATTTTTTCGGTGAATTTGTTTGGTTGATGAACAAACGTGGGGTCCTTTTTTCTTAGACCGATTTTGAACAGATCTCATGGACCAAGAGATTTTATTTCACTTTTTGCCGAGTTTTGGCAGAGAAAAATGTAGAAAACCTTATATGGGGGGGGGGGGGGGGGTTCGTTTAAGGTGCAAACAACTCAGCATACGATCCCGAAAACTCTATGGATTCGGGCAAATTTGGCCCTGCACTCATGATAATTTTTATTTTTCGTGCCAAAATAAGAACTTGAGCGAGGTACGGCCGCTCAAACTTTCACAGCGGCAGACACAGAGAGCCATGCGAATGCAGCTGTAAACACATCTACACACACGAGAACACCCACGCACAAACACGAGCCAATCAAGAGGGCTGGGCGTCCTCGGGGTGCAGAGTCTAAGCGCGGCAGAGTAGCTGGTGGGCGGTTCTCGAAACGTGTTCCACCTGCGGAAGAAATCGATTCGGGGACACAAGAACCACCGTCTCCCCCTGCAAGTGCGCAGCAACCTGGTCATGCTGCTGAGGATCACACCGATTATGATACATGCCAGGTGGATAATATATTTTACCACATACAGGGAAGAAAACCCAAGCAAACAGTCGGGGGGGGGGGGTTCCTTTTTCCCCCCCAAAATCCGGACCGTTTTTTCTCAAAAGTGGCCAATTTCTTTTTTTTTTTCAAATATCACCGGATTTGAGTTCCTCTAAACGCCACGGTTCTTGCCTACTTTGTTTCGCCTTACAACTCTAAAAATTGAGCGAGAAAACGTGCGGATCACAAGATGGCAAAATTTAACCGGATGGACTATACCTGGAAGGTGCTTTGTGCTCTGTGCCTTAGTTGGCTTGTTATTTTCCATACCAGGTTTATATGTATACGTATGTTTGTCAAATTTTCGTACTTTTGCCAATTTTTCCCTTCGTACGAGCACTTTTCGGCAAAAAAACAAGTACTCGGGCACATGAAGCCCGGCCGGACACATCGGTCGAGGTCTCGGCGCGATCCGTGCACTCTGGAGCGCGTGGCAGGCGCTCAAAAAAAAATCCGGCGGGAGTGGATAAGACGATTTCCCTGGTTTCAGCACGAGATTCCTTATTTTGTACCAGGTACGTATCAACTTCCGTTCTCCTTGCTGCCTCGACAAGGAATGCTGCGAGGCATGCCCTATTAGGCTTATAGCGAATGGGGTAGGTCTTTCTGGCGGGTGTAAGGCCGGACTCACCCTCAAGGAGTGATACCTTCTTGCTGCTGTCTGTGGCCGCGAGGCTCAGGCTGCAGTAGAGTTGGGTCGTACGTGGTGCGTCAGGCACGGAGATCTACGATTCGCGCGTCTTTTTTTAGGCAGCTGCGGCAGAGCAGCAATGCTCAATCGGGGTGTCCGTGCGCGGAGGCAGCCGCCACCACAGGCCACACTACGGCACAGTCTATTGCACCGGTAGGAGGCTGGATTCGACGACGAGGGAGGAGGGAGACTGAGCGTCGGCGTGCGGGGAAGAAACGGATTAACCTCCCCCTGCGCGAGAATTTTTATTTGTCAGATTAGAACCGCAAGTGCGAGGAGCATTTTGTTTTTCAGGATGGCGGAGAAAGGGAATCGACTGGAAGGGAATGGCAACGAGAGCACGTGCAAAGGAGCGGGCGGATTGGGCCAAGGCTATGCGAGGCAGTCAATTTCGTCGTTGCGTATGCTCCAACTGATTGTACCAAGGACGCCGAACTGAAACGTATTTTCTGGCAGAAGCTGGAGTACTTGGTGGAAAAAATCCCGACTAAAGAGTGCCTGTTCGTACGGATGGATGCCAACGCGCGAACTGGACAGAGGAAGGAAGGGTGCGGTGATGATGAAAACAGAGTGCTGGGAGCGTATGGACGTGATCTTCGTAACGATAATGGCAGACGGCTCCTGTCGTTCGCCACCAATACCAACCGGTCGCCCCGGTGGTTCAAGTGGTTAACCTCGAATTCTACTTGTTTGAGTCCTGGGTTCGAGCCCTAGGAGGGTCGGACATTGACTTTATTTGCAAAAATAAAAAAAGGGATTCAATTGTTGAGAGCGCCTTGCAGCGTGGGTAGGCACAATTCGATGCGAGTCGACGAGGGAAGAAAAGGCTGAAATCTTCTCGCGATAAAAATGAAGGCACGTACCGTAGCGGGAAGGGGGGAGAAGAGCCTGCTATGTGACCCCGGATCTGAGTTACGAGTTGGAAGGAGAGAGAGAAGAAGATGTGCGAAGATAATGAATGGGATGGAAAAAAAAAAAAAAAAAAAAATTGCAAGTTAGCCCTCACCTACACGTTTTTCAGCACGCGCAAGGGTGGGATATCGCATACTCACAACGGCACCGGCCCGAATGATCGTAAGCGGATCGACTACATCCTAACCCGCCAAGTCCATCGACCTAGAGTACAAGATCCGAAAGTCGTCCCATAGCTTCCTGCCCCAGCTAAGGCTGACTCCGACCACAACATCTTGTTGTATATCAAAGTCCGACTCGGTGGTCATTTTGCGCCCAACAGACAAATACGTAGACCGACAAAACGCCGAGAGTTCGACAGGCAGCGTTTTATGTCCGATGGAAAGTGTCGTGAACGAGTAGTCTCCAGGGTCATTTCCACTCTCAACCAGCCTATCCAGCCCCGTAATACGTCTGGTATGGTTGAGATTTTCACTACGGCTGTTATTGATGCGGTCGAAAAAGAGGTACCACCCCCTGCACGTCGCCACCGCAGACATGGATGGTGTGAGTCTGCCGAAACCTTGGCCGCATTCATACCAGGATGGACAGCGAGGGAGGATGCACGACAATTCTTGCGTGACCACCCCCGGGACAGAACCGCGTGGAAGACCCTGAGATCTGCGTGTGCGAACCTGCAGAAGGTGATTGCCGCGGGACTGCATGCGTACTTCGAAGCGTACCTAGCCGAAACCGAACGACTTCTAGCGAACAACGACCAGAGAGGCTTTTACAAGCGGTAGAATTGGAAGGGACCAAAGCGAGGAGCGAACAGTTCATTAGGGACGAGGATGGCACGATCTTACGGGATAAGGTGCGAATTCGTGAACGATGGGCGGGGTTTTACCACAAACCCTTACACAAAGTCGCTGAAACTCGATCCCACGATCATCGACCTCTTGCCACCGCGACCGCCTAAACTGTCACTTGAAGATGAACCATCCATAGACGAGACGACAGATGTCGAATTGGAAATCTGTCGGGCCAGATGGTCTCCCGGTCGAACTCCTAAAACTCGACCACCCGGCATTCGCTCAGTGCTTTCACAACATCTTTGTCAATGTTTGGTTAACAGGAGGAGTCCCTCAGCAATGGAAAGATGCGATCATCAAGGTCCTTCACAAAAAGAAGGATCGAACTGACTGCAATAACTACAGAGGGATCTCGCTTGTTGCCCACGCAGGCAAAGTGTTGTTGATTATCGTCGCGTCCCGCCTCAGCAACAACTGCGAGACCGAAGAACTACTCCCTGAGGAACAGTGCGGCTTCCGCCCCGCACGATCAACGATTAATATGTTGTTCGTCGTGCGCCGGTTGCAAAAGCTCGGACGACAGAGGAAAATCCCCTTATACGTGTGCTTCATCGATCTGCAGAAAGCGTTCGACTCTGTCGACCGAGAGCTGTTATGGAAGGTACTCACACGCTTTCGCGTACCAACCAAGATGCTGAGAATTATCCGTAATTTCCACGATGGCATGCGGGCTCGCGTGCGTACTGATGACGGCGAGCTCTCGGAATGGTTTGGTGTCACGCAGGGGCTGCGGCAAGGCTGTGTACTATCACCGTTACTGTTCAACGTGTTATTCGCTGCTGCGTTACACGTCGTACTAATACGCTTCAGCCAAGACGAAGCCATTGTAAGGGATTTGATCCAACTCAGTGAAGCTGGAATAGTTCGAACAGGGAAGGAGGAGCCATTGGCGTGCGTGCGAAGGTCTGTATGGGGCATGTTGTACGCCGATGATGCAGGAATTGTCTCGAAATCGGCTGAAGGGCTCGCAAAAATGACGACAGTCATCGTGACTGTCTTCGAAGCAGCAGGCCTCACGGTGTCGAAAAAGAAGACTGAAACAATGGTCCTACAAACACCAGACCGGACAACCCTCGCACTACCGCTCGTCATCGAAGCGGCAGGTCAGAGGTATAAGCAGACGACCCAGTTCTTATACCTAGGCGGCGTTATCCACGAAAACGCTGACCTCTCGCTCGATATCGACCGACGGATCCCTCATGCGAGCATGCCTCAAACGGTTCGGCCCGGAGTTGTATGATAGGACGACCGCCCCCCTTAGCCTTAAAGTCCGAATGCTGAAGGCCGAGGTGATTGAGACCCTGCTGTACGGGTCTGTAACGTGGACCCTCAGAGCGGAGCACTTTGCCAAGCTTCGAACGGCTCACCACCAAGTCCTGTTGCGAGTCATTGGCTTCCAGCGCCGACTACGTACTGACCATGCCACCCTCTCGTACGCGAAGGCCCTCAAGATGACACGTTGCGAGAGCATCGAAACGACCATTCGTAAACGGCGGCTCTTCTTTGCGGGGGGCGTGGCACGGCAAAGCAAGGAGCGATTACCCAGTCGGGTAATGTTCGGGACGATAACTGGTGGGGAGAACCCGAGACCAGGCGGACAGTGTAAGACTTGGCATAGATGCATAGTCGAAGACCTTAGGGAGTTCCGAGCCACCGAAGGGTCAACGGAAGTTGCCCCCTTGGTGTTTGGAGTTGAGACCGCGTTGTGGTCCACTGCAGCCAAAAAGGCGGGGAAGTGGTACCGGGGGATCCTTGAAGCAGCCGAACGGTTCATGATGAGGTGGCACGAGGCTGAAGCTGAGATGAGTAGGCAGCGCCGCGCATCCGCCGTGGATGGTGCCCAAGGGAACGGGGGGGGGGGGGCAACAGGAGAAGTGGCAGAAAGCCCGACCAAGGGAATGCGGAGAGGGTGGGGAACAGGAGGGGTAAAAGGGAAACGGCGGTAGACGAAAGTAGGAAGGAGATGGCAGACAGGGTAGCAAGGCACCAAGTTGACTAGGAAGTAGAACATGACCAAACTACTAGTGCTACCAACTGGTGCAGCTGGTTCGAACGTGGTCTTCCCTTGTCTTCTCTTTATGTTGTGTTTTTTTTCTTTCTGTCTTTCTTGCGCTGACTCTCCGTGATTTTCATTATATTTTTTCTCTTCCTTTTCTGATTGATAAGCCGTACTGAAGGAGCCGTGTGGCGTGGTTGGATGACGAACCTGCTCTGCTCGTTTCGTATTGTCTGACGCCAAAGGGGCTGGGCAGAGTTGACGAACGCAGGGCGGAGACGGCAGTCTGGGTAGCAAGGTACAAGGCGGATTAGCAGGGAGAACCTGGCTATACTACTCGTACCACAAACTGCTGCCGCCACCTGGAAGGTGCTTTGGGCTTTGGTCTGCCTGCTATTTCCCCTTTGTTATTTTTCGTTGATACTTTTTTCCTTGGTTCTTTGTCTTAGTTTTACAAGCAGTGGTGTTTTTTCTTATTTATGTGTTTCTTCCTTTTTTTCCAGCTCATTCTTTTTCAAGCGTTGGCCACCTCGCCTGCGGGGGGGGGCACGACAGATTGTTTCTCCTAGATTTTGCTTTCAATTTTTTTTCTTTTTCTCTTTCAAACTGTCTACCTTGTTTTTGTTTTCTCTTTGATTGTTTCTTTTCGTTTCACTATTTCATAGATTGTCTATGTCGTGCCTGTGGTAAATAGTTGTTGTTGTTGTTCTCACATTAACTCACAATTCAATGCAGTCCGTGGTCGCAGGACAGGCTCCAATAACTCTGGAGTGGAAGAAATACATCAAGTAAAAACAGAGGCAAAAACAAAAAAACAAGCATACGCACTCCACCACTGCGGACACCAGGGAAGCAAAAAGGAGACTATTAATAGCAGACAAAAACCTAAAAAAGAAGATGACGCTAAGCAAAAAAAACAAAACAAGACCAAAACAGACGCAGATAGCAAAACGCAAAAAAAAAGGCAAAACGGACCATATTAACAAAGACACAAAGAGGTACAAACGGGAATGAAGGAAAAATGAAAAAAAAGGGACAAAAAAGCCAATTATGACAAGGCTTTGCATTGCCCACTGCAGTGCATACTGCACACGTGGCAACGTAGTATCTCTGTGGCGTAGCTTTGTGACCACAGAACTTGTATCTCTTTTGGGATTGAAGAATCGGCACGGACCCTGGTTGTGCTGGTTGTCGACGGGTAGAAAGAACGGTTTAATGTGAAGAACACACACACGTATTATGAATTATAAATACTTGTACGTATTATAGTTCAGTTCAAAACATTGATTTAATTTTGAGTGCGTGCGCCTTCTTCGTATCGTGCATTTTTTTATTACGGGGGACCATAGTTAATAGGACTAAATATTGTTAGTAAAAATGGTTAAATATATAGGTTTTTATGTATACCATAGGTCCTACAAGGTATTAACTATGGTCCCCCGTAACAGTAGGTTTAGCAATCTGGGAGAAGGGATCCTTAGGGATGTTTTTGACTTGAAAAGCTCGTGGCGTGGTCTGCACTTTGAGATCTTCGTCCGCAACAGTTACTTAGAAATTTTTATTTAATACTCGTAGCAGGTGGGAAGCGTCGTGCTTCTCGGCCGACTTTTTTTTTTTTTGTGTGTTTCGGATCTTCCCTTCCTGATCAGGCCTCCAGCACCTTTTCGTGCCTTGTGTGACCATCGCTCCTTGACTTCAGAGTTCTCAACTCGTACTGGAATCGAGTCAAAACAAGATACTCAACTCGTACTGGAATCGAGTCAAAACGCACCCCACCAGCCATCACAAGATTGGTTGACCAAAATACACGCCGTACATACTGCTGTATTTACACGTACATATACCGTACGGTGGCGGGAAGGGGGGAGAAGAGCCTGATATGTGACCCCGGATCTAAGTTACGAGTTGGAAGGAGAGAGAGAAGAAGATGTGCGAAGATGATGAATTGGACGAGAAAAAAAAATAAAGAAAAAAATACCCGTCTCCGAGCGACAGAGCGACAGATAGTGACGCCATAAACTCACAAGTACACTTGCTGGCCGCGAAAAATTGACCCCGACGTGTCCAGGTTCAGTATCGAGACCTCAGGTCCGGGTGTGATCAGATCTGGGTTGGGTCAGGGTGCCAAACGAAAGCAAGGCGGGTGGGATCAGATCTGGGTTAGGCCAGGGTGCCAAGCAAGAGCAGGGCACTTAGAAAGAGAGTTATATGAATAGAAAAAGAAGTAATATACCAGGTACCAGGTAAGTAACAATATATATATATATTATATGTGTATACGAAGGCTTGGATGTCGGTCGGAGAATCGCGGAGCAGATGGGCGATACGGCCCCTGTTATTGGAGCCTGTCCTGCGACCACGGACTGCATAGTATTGTGGCGATGAGTTAGTGTGAGAACAACAACAACCAACAACGGCCCTGGAGAATTCAGTGCCGTTGTGGGCGCGACGTTTTCCAAAGGGCAGATAACATCTGCATCTGCCGCTCCCGCGCGCGCTGCAGGAATCGGTCTCCGGGGCCGCAACAGTGGCGACGGTGGCCTCGCCCGGCTCGGGACATCACCCATAACAGAAACAAAGGCAAACAGCAGCGAGCAGCCGGACGAAACCCCGACAAGAAAACCGAACATAACAACGCCAGGCCGATCGTCGAAGAAGACCGCAGCTCCCACCAGTCCAAAGCTAAACCAGAAGGCTGAACTATTAACAGTCTTCACCACACCTTGGACCTGTCTTGACGACCTTGCCTCGCTGCGTCCTCTCGATCGCGAGTCAACGGCTACAGCAGAGCATGTGCCAGGTGCACAGGGAAACTGCGGTAGATGAAAGTAGGAAGGAGATGGCAGACAGGATAGCAAGGCACCAGGCCGACTAGGAAGTAGAACTGACCATACTATTAATACCATTAATATTAAGAGTTGTTGTTTAATTGTTGTTCTCACTTTAACTCACAATACAATGCAGTCCAAGGTCGCACAACAGGCCAGGCTCCAATAACTCTGGAGTGGTGCCACCAACTGGTACTGGTGCATGGTCTTCCCTTGTATTCACCTTTTATTTTATTTTTTTCTTTCTTGCGCTGATTCTCCGTGGTTTTCATTTTATTTCCTTCTCTTCCTTTTCTGATTGATAAGCCGTACTGAAGGAGCCGTGTGGCGTGGTTGGATGACGAACCTGCTCTGATCGTTTCGTATTGTCTGACGCCAAGGGGCTGGGCATAGTTGACGAACGCAGGGCGGAGACGGCAGTCTGGGTAGCAAGGCACCAGGCGGATTAGCAGGGAGAAACTGGCTATACTACTCGTACCACAAACTGCTGCCGCCACCTGGAGGGTGCTTTGGGCTTTGGTCTGCCTGTTATTTTCCCTTTGTTATTTTTCCCTTGGTTATTTGTCTTACTCTGTTTACTAGTAGTGGTGTTTTTGTTATTTTTTTCTTTTTTTTTCAGCTCGTTCTTTTTCAAGTGTTGGCCACCTCGCCTGCCTGCGGGGGGGGGGCACGACAGATTGTTTCTTCTATTTTTTGCTTTAATTTTTTTCTTTTCTTTCGATTTGTCTCCTTTGTTTTTGTTTTCTCTTTGATTGTTTCCTGTCGTTTCTCTATTTCATAGAATGTGTATGTCGTGCCTGTCGTATCTCGTTGTTGTTGTTGTTGTTGTTGTTGTTGTTGTTGTTGTTGTTGTTGTTGTTGTTGTTGTCGTTGTTGTTGTTGTTGTTGTTGTTCTTGTTCTTGTTGTTGTTGTTCACACATTAACTCACAATACAATGCAGTCCGTGGTCGCAGGACTGGCTCCAATAACTCTGGAGTGGAAGAAATACCTCGGTAGTAAAACAGAGGCGAAACACAAAAAACAAGCATACGCACTCCACCACTGCGGACACCAGGGAAGCAAAAAGGAGACTATTATTGAAAGTATTAATAGCAGACAAAATCCTAAAAAAGAAGATGAAGTGAAGCAAAACAAAAACAAAACAAAAACAGAAACAGATAGCAAAACCCAAAAAAGGCAAAATATTATGATGACATGGCATTGCATTGCCCACTCACTGCTGTGCTTACTGCATACCTGGTACGTGGCTACGTGTTATCTCTGTGGCGTAGCTTTGTGACCACAGAACTTGTATCTCTTTCAAGGATTGAAAAATCGGCACGGATACTGGTTGAGATGGATGTGGACGGGTAGAAAGAACGGTTTAATGTGAAACACACTCACACACTTTTGGACTTTGTGTGTGTGTTCTTCACATTAAACCGTTCTTTCTACCCGTCGACATCCAGCACAACCAGTGTCCGTGCCGATTCTTCAATCCTAGAAGAGATACAAGTTATGTGGTCACAAAGCTACGCCACAGAGATACTTGTTTGTTGTTGTTGTTGTGCTCACATTAACTCACAATTCAATGCAGTCCGTGGTCGCAGGACAGGCTCCAATAACTCTGGAATGGAAGAAATACCTCAAGTAAAAACAGAGGCAAAAAACAAGAAATGAGCATACGCACTCCACCACTGCGGACACCAGGGAAGCAAAAAGGAGACTATACTACGTTGCCACGTGTGCAGTGTGCACTGCAGTGGGCAATGCAAAGCCATGTCATCATACCAGTACTAGATACGACAGGCACGACATACGCGATCTATTAAATAGTGAAACGAAAAGAAACAATGAACGAGAAAACAAAAACAAGGTAGACAAATCGACAGTGAAAAAAAAAACAAATGAAAGCAAAATCAAAGAGAAACAATCTGTCGTGCCCCCCCCCCGCAGGCGAGGTGGTAGGGGGTACAACAAAAAAAAAAAAAAAAGGCGGGTACAACAACCCGTCCGTGTTGATCTGATTGTGGTCAACTTCTCCCGTCCACACAAAACAAGTATTTTCTCGCACCACTCAGCTTTTTACTCGGTTTCAGCTCGCATAAATAGTGGTGTCGAACCTTTCATTTTATATAGTGAGGGCAGTTACGAGAATACGCGTATCTTCCAGTATTCGATTGAAACATCCGAAATTTGTTTTTCGCCGTAACATTATTATTAATAGTAGAGCCCGATCCACGCCCCACCCCTTGTTTTCTACCAGGTATTGTAGTGGAAGCCCCCACACACAGCACACAGCAACCGCACACAACCACAACACCCAGCACACAACATGCAGCACACTACACACCAGCAACGGTTATGGCTGCTGGGAGCGAGTCCGCGTGGGGGTCGCTCGTGGCTCAGACACCAGAGGATATAGGGCGATTTTTTGCCGTAATTGCCGTCTGGAATTAAAAAATGATGATTTGCCGTAATTACATGTCGGTCTGTAGTTGTCTTAATCTCCTGTAAAGGGTCGATCTTAACGACGAGTGTTTTTCAGTTTTTTTCGGTATTTTCCCGAAATATTTTCGGGAAATTTAACCCTTTTAGAACCGCAGTCCCGTTTTGGGGACAAACCACTCAAATTCCAAGTAGTTTGTCCCCAAAAACGGGACTGCGGTCCTAAAAGGGTTAAAAGCCGAAAACCTTCAGCTCCCCAAAAAGTCGCCTCGAAGGTTTTAGAGATTTTCAGGAAATTTGGGTACAAGGCCGTAGAGGATCGGGCAACCCCACCGCTCGAGCTGTGCCACCACTCGCGAGCGCACAGAGCTGACAGGGGTCGTTCCTAAGATCCCTCGCAAGTCATGGCCGAACGCAGAAGGCGCAATAGCTTTCTGGGCTCTCGGCGGACACCTCCCTACGAGTCAGGCCGATGACTGTGGCGCCACCGCACGCATGGGTTCCGCGAGCGCAGCTGCTGTAGGGGCGGTTCTGTGCCGGGTGGACGATTATTTCCCGAGCCAACGGAGGCACTTGCTCGATAAGATTCAACCCTCGCTGACTGTGGTAAATGCCGAAATTTCAGGGAAAAAACGAAATACAATACGTGTCGTTAAGATCGACCCTTACTCGATAAAATTCAATCAAATTTGGTGAAAGGCCGAATTTCAGGAAAAAACGAAATACAATACGTGTCGACAAGATCGACCCTAACTGCCATATCTAGATGTTTTTATGCAGAAGGTTTACGTACGCATAAAATGTTCAGCGAATCGGAGAGAAAAAAAATAAGAAAAATATCGGGGTAGGGGGGGGTATGGTTCCAGTGGAGGGACACCTGGTTGTTGTGTGTCCCTCACCGTTCTTTCTACCCGTCGACATCCAGCACAACCAGTGTCCGTGCCGATTCTTCCATCCTCTTCGTATTAATAAAGAGATACATTCAGGTTCTGTGGTCACAAACCAAACTACGCCACAGCATCGCAGCAGATACTACGTTGTCATGTTTTTTTTGTTGTGTTTTTTTTTGCTCATCACATTTATCATCTTCGCCCATCTTCTTCTCTCTCTCAGTCCAACTCGTAACTCAGATCCGGCGTCACATAGCAGGCTCTTCTCCCCCTTTCCCGCTACGGTACGTGCCTTCATTTTCATCGCGAGAAGATTTCAGCATTTTCTTCCCTCGTCGATTTCAGCATTTTCTTCCCTCGTCGACTCGCATCGAAATGTGCCTACCCACGCTGCATGGCGCTCTCAACAATGGAATCCCTTTGATTTTTATTTTTGCAAATAAAGTCAAAAGTCCGACCCACCTGGGGCTCGAACCCAGGACTCAAACACAAGTAGAATTCGAGGTTAACCACTTGAACCACCGGGGCGACCGGCTTCTACCAGGTACCAGGTACCAGGTACCTGGTATGCAGTAAGCCCGTGTGTGTGTTCTTCACATTACACCGTTCTCTCTACCCACCGACATCCAGCACAACCAGTTTCCGTGCCGATTCTTCAATCCTAGAAGAGATACAAGTTATGTGGTCACAAAGCTACGCCACTGAGATACTACATTGCCACGTACCAGGTATGCAGTAAGCACAGCAGCAGTGGGCAATGCAATGCCATGTCATCATACTTTTATAGATACGACAGGCACGGCATACACATTCTATGAAATAGAGAAACGAAAGGAAACAATCAAAGAAGAAAAATCGAAAGAGAAAAAGAAGAAAAAAGAAAGCAAAAACTAGAGGAAACAGTCTATCGTGCCCCCCCCCCGGCGGGGTGGTCAACACTTGAAAAAGAACGAGCTGGAAAAAACAAGAAAAAATAACAAAAACACCACTGCTTGTAAACAAAGTAAGACAAAGAACCAAGGAAAAAATAACAAAGCGGAAATAACAGGTAGACCAAAGCCCAATGAGGTGGGAGAATAGAGAGGCAAGGGTACCAGTGATGATCCACAGAAGAAGTGTGACACAGGTGTCTGTGCTTGGCCAAACTCAGACGCAGTTCGTGAGAGGTTCTCTTGTATTATGAGTGTGCGGTCTGCTCGAAGGAGGCTTGCTCGAAGGAGGCAAGAAGAGACGAGTTAGCTAAGAGGGGGGGTGGGAAGCTGCTGTTTTTTTAAGACAGAAATATGATCTATCTTCAACCGGCTATAATCTACTGGCAAAGAGGCTCAACCGGCTATAATCTACTGGCGAGGAGGCACGCGTCACCCTGAACTGGGGGCACGCGCCACCCTCAACTTCAAGCGTGACATCCCGTAAAACCTCAAGTAAAAAGGTACTATGTAGCGCAACACCCCATGAGTCCTGTATGAGGATACTATATAATGCTGCACCCCGAGAATCCTGTATGGGAGCACTACGTATACATGTAGTGTAACACCCCGGAAATTCCGTATGGGCATAGTATCCTGTATGAAGATATTATGTAGCGCAATACCCCGTGAATTATGTATGAGCATAGTATCCTGTATGAAGATACTATGCAGCGCAACACCCCGTGAGTTCTATATATATGAGCATAGTACGTACGTTCGTACAAGGCGCTTCGCTCCGCGGGCGGCCTACGCCGCCCGCTACGCTCGCTCAGGAAGGAAAAAAGTACATCAAATTATGCGAAGCTAACAGAGGTCCACGATTGAGTTTAGTGTTTTCAAGGATCGTAATTGCAAACCGGCGACGTGATAATGCCAAGAGTCCCGCCGCCATGCTTCAGGAAAAAACAGCTCCGACGTCAGCTTGGATGCCACATATACGCTTCGCGTCGCGGATGCCGTACGTACGTACATACCCCAGGTAGGGTACTACTGTCTGTACTTATTTTCTTCTTTCGATATGCTCTATGTCTGTACTGTATGTACGAAGAAAGCGAAAGCACAGCACGGTACAGCAGCAAAAACGATGAAAATGAAACCGAAAACTCGAAAAGAAAAAAAATGCCCGTCCCCTCTCGTCTAATATTTCTCTGCCTGATTGGAACACCTTACACCCGCAGTGTCAGCATATGGACGTTGGCATCCATATCTATTGTGATGTGCAGTCACTTCACGCGAGCTTACTAAGAGTATCTTATGATAGGAGCTTTAGATGCGGAGAAATACGATATGCGGCGAAACTTGAGTTTGTTCTTTCTTGCAGACGCACTACTGTATTCGACTTATCTCTATCATACTGATCGTAACGCAGGGTAGCTAGTCTACCACAATAGGTAGCAGGTAACGTTCCATAGAACGTTACGAGTACGCTACATAGAACGTTGCTGGGGCATTGCTAGGAACGGTTCACGGAACCTTGACGGGCTGCTGTAGAATAAACCTGCCCGTAGCATGGGCATTGTCTCGTGATCAGGTGATGGCAGCGCCCACCTCGATCATTCCATTTCCTCTTATTCCATTTCCTCTTCCATTCCTTTCCTTTCCTCTCTTCTTCTCCTTTCCTCTTCTCCTCTTGATCTCTGAGATCAAGATTCCTTCTATAATGGCCAATTAAGCGCCAATTTCAAACCATCTTCTTTCTTCATCACAAGTGATCTTCACAGACACTTTGGTGCCGCCTCTGCATCTCTTCTCATAGAAGACAGAGCCTCAACATGCATTATTCCTTCAGGTCATGACCCTCGAGGTTATGAGCCTTCCTTCAGGTTATGAGCCTCGACTTCTAGTCGACACATCGACCGGCACCAAGGAACGGAACGACATCTCCATCGGTTCGTCAAGTTCTACAGGAACTACGAAGAACATTTTTTCGGTTTTCAAGTGCGGAGGAAAAGCTATTTTTTTGTTCTCCAACAACCACAGGACCAGCACCCACCTGGCGACATCTACATCGAATTTCGTCAAGTGTGTTCTACAGGGTTACCTCGAGGAGGACTGCTTTCACGCTCCCATGCACGAAGCAGGTAAGGGGACTACTGGTGCGCATTCACGCGCGCAGCACGTACAAGTAAGGAATCCGGTTTCACGCTTTCACGCGCGAAACTCGTATTCGTACGTACAACCTTGTTTTCACGCTGTAAGCGCAAAATAAGTCACGCGACCATTTTTGTGCCATCACACACAAAACTTTGTTTTCAATGCTGCTTTGGAGCTGTAAGCGCGGAACACGTCACACAACTATTTCTGCTCATCACACGCGAAGCTAGTTTTCACACTGCTTCCACGCTGTAAAGTACGAAGAACGTTACAAGACTGTTTCTACGCCATCACAACAAGCAAAGTTAGTTTCAAGCCAGTTTTCACGCCATCGAGCGCGAAGTACGGTAAAGCCACTTCTTCAAGTGCATTGTTCAAAACCTACACGCGCTGTAATACACGCAGCCAGGTCTTTGACGAATCAGCTACTCAGCGTAGTATCGGGAGAACCACCTCCTGCCTATACGGGGCTTTCACGCCTATACGGGGCGCATCCATTTCCAGCAACGGCTTTCACGCTCCAAGCGGGGGGCACGAATTTAGACTCGGAAATAATACTCGAACGGGTTTTTGCTCATAGGGAAAGGGCGTCTACGCATGCATGTACGAGTAGCAGAAGTGATCTGCTCACACTGCACAAAGCCAGGTCATCGAGTTCAAAATTGCTCTGCACGCATGAACTAGATGAGGAAATTACTTTTCTTTGCACACAAGCACTCTTTGTGTAACCTGCACCGGACGAATCCACACGTCAATAGTGCGTACATCGTTCAACAGCTGGGGAGCAAACATGGCACTAGCCATCACTTCGGCTACGGTCAACTAAACGGCCGATTCAAAGTCGCAGACTACACGTCATCCACAGCGATGAAGGTACACCGCCCAGCTGCATCTACTCCATCAGCTTCTTCGACTACTGCTGTGACTACCACGACTACTTCGCGATATAGGTCTACTACTCGTACGACCACTTCCGCTTCATATCTACGGCCTCTAGGTGGCATATCGGCGTCCTGTTCTTCGCAGCGACTTCGAGTTCAACATCACTACATACGTACCTGCAGCATTGGCCCCTGGGATTTCTACTTCTACGACAGCCAGTTTCTGCGGCTTCTACAGCAGCAGCAGTACCTACAAGATTTCTTCCTGTACTACAACATCAACACTACTAACCGGAGCAAACATCTGGGAGCATCAACGTGGTCTACGCAACGCACGAGGAAACGTCCCCATGATCGAACCAACGCCCGCTTTGTCTATCAACGGACGTACGGGGGGACCAGAGATCGAGACTTTCCGACGGCGACTTCTTCACAGCAAATAAATTCAATTATTGCTTTTCAAAACGCACCACCACAGGACCTGACACCACGTCCAGCCGAGCCATCTCTTCATTTTCATCGGAGCTATATGGACTATCACCAGCAGCATAACTTCACAACCATTTCTCCAAGCGACTTCGTTATGCTCTCTTCTACTTCCTGAACATGAAGATCATCACGAGCAGCAACACCAACTACGACGCAGCATTGCGCCACGAAGCAGAAGAGCCTCCAGCAAAACGCGCCAGGTTATTTCTTACTGTTTTTCTTATTTTGCTTTTGTGGGGAAGGTTTACGTTTGCATAGCTTTATTTCGAGTACGTATCATACATACACGCTCAAAACATGCTGAATGTACTAAACATATGTACAATCCAGTACGTTTACGTCTGGTCTACAGTTTTCTACTTTTCTGCTTTAGGCATCCGTTTAGGGGGCGCGTTGGACACAGCAGATGGGTTAAAACTTTATTTTCTAGGGTATACATCGCTGGTAAGCACACCACGATTTGTTTTAATCCTTGATTTTCGCCTACACTAGGTACTACTCTGTAGTCATACGAGTTAAATACGAGAAATACGTACACACGTATATTATATATACTGGACAACACGTCCCAGTTTTCTCAATATCTCGTACTATTTTGCAGTATGATTTTCTGAGTATCTGGTTTCGACACCGTAAGCGTAAGCTACTGACTGACATCACGGGGGCGTGTCAGCATATGGACGTTGGCATCCATATCTATTGTGATGTGCAGTCACTTCACGCGAGCTTACTAAGAGTATCTTATGATAGGAGCTTTAGATGCGGAGAAATACGATATGCGGCGAAACTTGAGTTTGTTCTTTCTTGCAGACGCACTGCTGTATTCGACTTATCTCTATCATACTGATCGTAACGCAGGGTAGCTAGTCTACCACAACAGGTAGCAGGTAACGTTCCATAGAACGTTACGAGTACGCTACATAGAACGTTGCTGGGACATTTCTAGGAACGGTTCACGGAACCTTGACGGGCTGCTGTAGAATAAACCTGCCCGTAGCATGGGCATTGTCTCGTGATCAGGTGATGGCAGCGCCCACCTCGATCATTCCATTTCCTCTTATTCCATTTCCTCTTCCATTCCTTTCCTTTCCTCTCTTCTTCTCCTTTCCTCTTCTCCTCTTGATCTCTGAGATCAAGATTCCTTCTATAATGGCCAATTAAGCGCCAATTTCAGACCATCTTCTTTCTTCATCACAAGTGATCTTCACAGACACTTTGGTGCCGCCTCTGCATCTCTTCTCATAGAAGACAGAGCCTCAACATGCATTATTCCTTCAGGTCATGACCCTCGAGGTTATGAGCCTTCCTTCAGGCAGCCCGGTCGAAAAGAAGAAAAGAAAAAAATCGCACAGAAGAGCTTCTCTCTCAGCCTTGTACGCCGCCCGCCCCTCTCGCGACCACCTCGCTACCGATTCGGTCCGGGTAAAGTTTTTATCACTCTCTGCCACAATCAGCCCCGTCGCCCGCCTCGCGTAAAGCCCGGTGCTCACCTGTACCGTCGTTCGCCAGCTCGATAACGTTGGTGTTCAAACTGCACACCTCCCTCTTTCAACTTTAGCGTGGTCGCAAAAATAAGCACCGCTTGAATATTATCTTGCCGTCCCGAACGACCTTCATAACTCGTACATACTCTATCAACAATCATAAATCGAAGCCAGACAAAGCCCGTTCATGCATCCCTCGTGCCTCGAGGCACACGCGACGCCTAGGCACGAAAGCGGCGACCGCGCTCCTTGCAACCCCCCCTCTACCCGCCAGCACCCGCTGGCACCCGCGACGGTTCCGGGTCCTCCCGCGATGCCGTGCTCGGAGAACACGCACGCACACGAAACGAAAGAAGGAAAAAGGAAGAAATGATCGAGAAACCAAAGAACTGCTGGAAAGGTCCGGCAAATAATGAAAGGAGGCGGTTTGGAAGTGGGAGCTCTGAGAGGCCAGGGATGCACCAACGGAGCACGCTCAGGGGTTGTGATCTGAGTATGTAGTTCTATATCTCTATTTCCTCGGCTACTTCGATACGAGACGTACGTATACATTCTGCGATTACAACTACTATCTTATTTACTGACGGTTGGTCTATATACGTACTGATGGTTGGTATCTACCTGGTGTACTATAAACCAAGGTACTCTATCACACCAAAGCACCCTCCAGGTGGCCGCAGCAGTTTGTGGTACAAGGAGTATAGCCAGGTTCTCCCTGCTAATCCGCCTGGTACCTTGCTACCCTGACTGCCGTCCCCGCCCTGCGTTCGTCAACTATGCCCAGCCCCTTGGCGTCAGACAATACGAAACGAGCAGAGCAAGTTCGCCATCCAACCACGCCACACGACTCCTTCAATACGGCTTACCAGGTACCAATCAAAAAAGAAAGAGAAAGAAATGAAATGAAACTCACGGAAAATCAGCGCAAGAAAGAAAAAACTAAAACAAAAAGAGAACACAAGGGAAGACCACGTTCGAACCAGCTGCACCAGTTGGTGGCACTAGTAGTATGGTCATGTTCTACTTCCTAGTCGGCCTGGTGCCTTGCTACCCTGTCTGCCATCTCCTTCCTACTTTCGTCTACCGCAGTTTCCCTTCTACTCCTCCTGTTCCCCCCCCTTTTCCCGCACTCCCTTGGTCGGGTTTTCTGCCTCTTCTCTTGTTGCCCCCTCCCCCCCCATTCCCATGGACACCATCCACAGCGGATGCGCGGCGCTGCCTACTCAACTCAGCCTCAGCCTCGTGCCACCTCACCATGAACCGTTCGGCTGCTTCAAGGATCCCCCGGTACCACTGTTACGGTGGTTGCCCAAGGATCCGAGGGGTTTCCAGAAGTGGGCATGGTTTGTAGGAAAAGGGGATAATGAGAGTTGAACCCTGAGACGGGGGATGTGAGCAGACCACCTGTGTTGCACTGCCCACAAAAAAAACTGATATTGCCAAAAGTCCCGACAACAAAGCACATGGAAGCACGTCTGCCGCCGTTTCTTTCCCGAGCACATTTAGTTTTTCTGCTCTAGCTCCGAACGTTTCCATGGAGCCAAACTTTGGCAGACGGGGTATGAGCTTCTTGGTGCACTCCCGTGAGTGTGCCAAAGCGACAGCACTTTTCGTTTCCTCCTTCATACCGGACCTTGTCGCTGAAGGTCGAAAATGTGGTTCCAGACGCTTGAACTTTCGGTTTATTGTACTGTAGCCAAGTATTTTTTTCTGCTGTAGAACGAGCAGGAGGAACGTACTCGTTCCGACTTCTGGGCTCCTCCAGCTCTCGTTCTAAAGCAGAAAAAAATACTTGGCTACAGTACAAGAAACCGAAAATTCAAGCGCCTGGAACCACATTTTCGACCTTCAGCGACAAGGTCCGGTATGAAGGAGGAAACAAAAAGTGCTGTCGCTTTGGCACACTCACGGGAGTGCACCAAGAAGCTCTTATCCGGTCTGCAAAATTTTGGCTCCATGGAAAAGTTCGGAGCTAGAGCAGAAAAATTAAATGTGCTCGGGAAAGAAACGGCGGCAGACGTGCTTCCATGTGCTTTGTTGTCGGGACTTTTTTTTGTGTTTTTTTGTGGGCAGTGCAACACAGGTGAGACGGTCACAACCTTTCTCCACCCCCTTCAGCCTCTCATACTTCGTCTCGTGGCCGGCAGTGCGTGCCTACACTATAACGACTGAGACAACTGTGAGATGGATCAGGCGTATGTTCCGCAAGCTGGGTGGAACCACAGGAATGCAGGTGGCAGTCTTTGCAGCGAACTGAAAGAGCTTGAGCGTGTGAATGAGTGCCAGACGGCCTAAATGAAGTAATACATTATGGTTTTAGAGTGGAAATATATCTGAGCATCCTTTCGAGGAACATGAGCTATATCGGCCGGAGAGCCCGATGATACCACGCCATCATACATGACACGCGCACCGCTCGACTCTGTGACATGGTCTCCGATCCGGTAGCATAGTCTGTGTCTGCAAACACCGTGGGGCACCTGAAGAGAACCCTCTGGGCAGACTTTCTCTTATGTGTTGTTTTTGCGGGTTGAAGTTACTCTTCACGGGTGATGTTGCTCCTGCTGGTCGAGGTTTCTCCGAAGGTGTGAGGGGGTTCTTGGGGGCTTTCCGTTTCTTTTCTTTGGTTCCTTACCGTCGGTAGACTTGTACCTGGTATCTCTCAATACACCACAGCTAATAAGTAGCGACGCCACTAGCCAAATACCCCACTCATGAACGGGGCATGGTAGAGCGGGCAATCGGCCACGGCTGCCTCCGGCATGCGGCGTGCTTGCTCCCCGTCCGCGTGTCGCTCGGCGTCGTGGCTCCAGAGTTTTCACAGAATATATGATAGCACAGCGCTGACGCAGGGTGGCCGCCGCAGAGGCGATGGCTAGCCCCGAATCCGTAGTCTGTGCTGTGAGAGGTGTAGCACGAGTGAAGGAGGGCTGAGTCCACCCCCCTCGAAGGAGGGTTGCGTGATAGGAGTCGTTCAGCAGAGTCCGGGCTCTTGGAGAATCGGTATGCACGAGTGTAGTAGTCTCACGCACACCTCACACGCGTCCAACGCGGTTCTCTTCGAGGAATTTATCCTGCAGCCCGCGTATCGCATCATATTTCTGCGCCGTGTTTCGGCACCAAGCCCTCTCTGGTTGATCACAGGGGGGCGAGGTCGCTTTTCGTTTAGCAGAGTCCGTCCTCTGCTGAGCTTCGGTATGCGTGAGTGTAGTAGCCCCACACACTCCTTTCATGTGTTTAAGGCAGGTCTGTTTAGTGGATGGAGTATCCTGCAGTCTGCCGCGGCACATAGTCTCTTTATAGTGCGCAGCGCCCACCCCTCGTCACATCTGAGCTTTGCAAACTCAGGCAAGGGAGAGGGGGCTAGTCGCGACACCCCGCTAGATAAAATAATGCCCCCCATACGGATCACACTAAATCATATATACCGGGTATAAAGCATAGGAAAAATACAGCACCCGAGCAGTAAACCACACGCTCGTTAATAATACAGGCATCGTAATAAACACAACATCAATTTATACAACAAAATACCTATTGCGCTAGCCATCAACAACGCGAGGCAATACTCGAACACAGGGCATGAGATCAGCCCCCTTCGTACGCCAGCGGGGGACAGAGGCGAAAAAGCATGGAGGTGAGAGGAATCGATGAAAGGTCGTACCGCCGGTTTGCTCGCCAGAGGGCCCGCAGAGAGAATCAGGGGGACGAGAAGAGACGAATAAGATACGCTGCTGACGGCACCACTTACCGCATGAGTCGCTAGATCCGTCCACAAGCTGCATAGTTCGTGTCCATGCTTGACGCCCACTCATATACGAAGCGCTTGCAGTCGTACAGGAGCCCGCAGCATGCTGGATACCTTATATCAGTAAGTAGGTATCATACTGCCGCAAGTACGGGTCGCTGTCGCTCGCTCGTTTTAATGATTTCTGACGGTCATGTAGATAGGCAGGCAGTCATGCTCGGGGTTTGTCCGTGCACGCATCGACCATACAGCAGTAGTATTAATAGGGCTCGGCATATTTTGTCAACGTCGTGGTGATAACTAGTTTGTCGCGTGTTCGATCTAGTCTTCATTTCTCGCAGACCTATACCGGCATGCTGCACGGAATTGAGAGTACGTAGGGTTGCACTGCCTCAACTATACCGGCATGCTGTACGAACGTTCATTTACGCACCGGTGTGCTACACATTTTATTTTCGTTTGGTGTACAAGCACCCATCGTCATCAATACCCAGCACTGCCCGTGCGAAGGGCTGTCTTGTCTGCTGTACCGCCCCATCCGGGACATAGGCTGTCGCGTTGTTTCCTTGTTCGTTGTCTGCGGCAATATTTCTCGGGGTTTGATTGCATCTTCTACTATTTTGTATTGAATGGAGTTCATACAAATATATCGTGGTCCCGCGACCTCAGCGCTTGTATTTACTCGTATAGACGGTAGTAATACAGACAGGCAGGTAGAGTCAAGGTACTACAGTAGGGGTGCTGAAAGACATGCACGGAGGCGCGACGCTCGTCGTGCCTAGCACAATGTCCACCGTGCCTACTCATCTAAACAGTGATATTGGCATTATATACCGACCAGGTACAGCAATAGTACACCTTACGTGGTCAGCTTCAACCCCTGATCCCGTGTGATTATTGCACGCCTGCGATTTGCCACCGACCTTATGCTTGCTTGTGATCAAGCTGGAGACGATTGATAGTGATTTGCCATCGACCTCATGCTTGCTTGTGATCAAGCTGGAGACGATTGATAGTGATCACACCCATGTTTATCCGTAGTCAATAACCGCCATGTTTCCGGGTGACCATGGCGCGCCGGTTATTTGCAATCGAATCCAGAGTTGCTTGTGATCAACCAGGAGATGACTGCTAGTAGCCACAGTCATGTTTCGGCGGGGTTTAATTGACTCCATGCTTGCCTGTGATCAAGCTGGAGGCGTTCAAGTAGTGAGCACACCAATGCTTTGCCGTGGTCAGCTTCAACCCCTGATCCCGTGTGATTGTCGCACGCCTGCGATTTGCCATCGACTCCATGCTTGCTTGTGATCAAGCTGGAGACGAGTGATAGTGATCTCACCCATCTTTACCCGTAGGAAAATAAACGCCATGGTCCCGGGTGACCATGGCGCGCTGGTTCTTCGCAAAAGAGTCCAGAGTTGCTTGTGATCAACCAGGAGATGGTTGCTAGTAGCCGCAGCCATGTTTTGCCGGGGTCTAATTGACTCCACGCTTGCCTGTGATCAAGCTGGAGGCGTTCAAGTAGTGAGCGCACCTATGCTTTTCCATGGTCAGCTTGAATCCCTGATCCCGTGTGATTATCGCCCGCCTGCGTTCTGCCATCGACCCCATGCTTGCTTGTGGTCAAGCTGGAGACGATTGCTAGTGATCACACCCATCTTTACCCGTAGGCAAATAAACGCCATGGCCCCGGGTGACCATGGCGCGCCGGTTCTTTGCAAACGAGTCCAGAGTTGCTTGTGATCAACCAGGAGATGTTTGCTAGTAGCCGCATCCATGTTTTGTCGGGGTCTAATTGACTCCACGCTTGCCTGTGATCAAGCTGGAGGCGCTCAAGTAGTGAGCACACCTATGCTTTTCCATGGTCAGCTTCGATCCCCGATCCCGTGTGATTATCGCAGGCCTGCGTTCTGCCATCGACTCCATGCTTGCTTGTGATCAAGCTGGAGGCGACCGCTAGGGATCACACCTATGTTCACCCCTGGTCAAATGAACGCCATGATCCCGGGTGACCATGGCGCGCCGGTTCTTTGCTATCGAGTCCAGATTTGCTTGTGATCAACCAGGAGATATTTGCTAGTAGCCACCGCCATATTTTGCTGTGGGTCAGCTTGGAAACGTGGCAACCACGGTTGCGATGCAGCGTTGCCTTACTTCCAAAGAAACTGCCCATGGTGCGATAATCATGTTGTTCCCCTGTAGTGCGCGATGTTAGTTTCGTTACTTCTTTCAACACGGTACCTGCATGATGTACTAATCCCTACAGATATACCAACCCGTACGTAGTGCTTGGTATTGTTATAGGGAGATTATACGGGCTGGTTAACTCCGGTTAAGGGTTGGCCTTCAGGGTCGAGAAAATAGTAGTTGGTGGAGAAATGATCATGGTAAGGATCCTATTAACATACTGTACGTAGATATGTTATAACGGGTACAGCATATTCGTGCTCTCCCTTCCGTAGGTAGTGTACACAGGGGCGTGGTGAGTAGGGTTAGATGATGATTTCAGCTACTACACCAAGATGTTTCATGACGCGGATCGCCTAACTCTGATCAGGCTCGACCGAGTAACTCGGGGGCCGAGCCCCAGCAGTTAAGGGGTACGCTTCGTTGTTAGGTAAGGCACTACTGACCACGTCCCCGTTCTTTGTCCCGCCCAATTTAACGACAGGGGACTCTGTGCAGCCCCCTCTACCTCCGGGACCACCGCCGCAGGATCCATACCAAGGGCAGCCTCCCCTAACGCAAGACCCATCACAGCAGTGGCAGCCTCCCCAACCGCAGCCGCAACAGTGGTAGCCTCCCCCACCGCAGCCGCAGCAGTGGCAGGCTCCCCTACCGCAGGACCCACCACAGCAGTGGCAGCCTCCTCCACCGCAGGGCCTTCCGCCTTCATCCCTCGCAGCACAGCCGCTTCCTCAGCAAGTCCCTCTAGCGGTGCAGCAGCTTCTGGCCCACTACGGCGTACCAGCGCCAGCGGCACCAGCAGCACCAGCGTCCCACGCCGCGCTGATGGGGGCAGGTGAGATGCGCAAGCCAAGGGGGTTGCAAAATCCCAACAAGGCAATCCGGCGAGTTCGGGGCAAGATACACAGCAAAGTCACGGGGCCCATCTATACTGGGGCGTCCCAGGAGGCGCTGTCGATTAGCAATAACGCGGTCCTGTTCCAAGACAAGTTAGCGAAAGTGCTCAGCACGACGAACGGTGGGGTCTGGGCGCTCACGCCGGATCGCCCGTCCAGCTCGGGCTTGTCGCATCACCGCCCCTCATTGGACCACATGACGCCGCTGCGTAGGGAGTTGCTGCAGGATGTCCCGGGCGACCATTTGGGCACGTATGACGAACTCTTGTCCACCGAATTGGTCCAGGTACCGACGATAGACGGCTCATTTACTCAAATCGAGGCGCAAAAGGTTTCCGCGACTGAGTGGTTGCGGAAATTGGTGCGAGAGGGGCTGCAGCAGCCTGGGGCGAAAGAAGCAGCCGAAGAAGCACTACACGTCGTCACAGTATGTGGCACGGAGGCTTGGAAAGCCGCCGCGCGTAGGCTGGTGGTGTTCTACCGGGCTTTCACGGCCGACCCGGTTCGTCCTGACATATCAGCAGCGACATTTTTCTGGAGATATATCACGAAGGCGCAACTGACGGACCTCCTGGAACGCCTGGTCCAACTGATGTTGCCGAGCGCGTTCGACCAGTCCGGCCTGCAGGGGGTGGTGCATGAGCGATTCCTGCGTATACACTACAGGGGGTGGTGCATGAGCCATTCCTGCGTGTACACGAAGAGACCCGCCCGCTGCAGGTAGATTTCTTGAACCCTTTGGGTGCACACATGGTGGAGAGAGGTGAGAAGACAGAGGCATTCTACGTGGGAATGGTCGCCCTCGTGTCCACTCGCCGCTCGGTGTACCAGCACTCCATCCGCAACTCGCTTAAGGGAAGCTTCGGGACGTCACAGCGCCTCGCATCCATCGGTGCGGAGTCGATGGCAAGTACGCGGCACCTTTTCCGCCAGTCGCGCGCCGATATCGCCGCGCTCCTGGTGGGGGGGACTTCCCAGGGGAAGAGTAAGGACGTGCTTGCCGCGATGGGCCGGTACGAGGACAGCTTCGACGAGGAGAACCACGGAGCCGTCGCGGCGATCACGAACCAGACGCCCTCCACGCCGGGGCACCACGGGGTGCCCTTCGGGAAGGAGGGTCCCTCCGCGGGCCCCCCCCGCTCGCAGGGGCCGCCCCGGGGGAACAACCAAAGTACGGGCAAGGGGTGGGGCACCGGTTCAGTGGGGCCATCGGGGTTGCCACGGGCGGACGCCCCGCGCCAGGAGCGTGCTGCGTTCCTGTCGAGGCATACGATTTGCTTCGCATTTGCGTTCCAGGGAACCTGCCCCCGCCACGACTGTTCGTTTAACCACGATGACTCTCTCATCCCCGCAGGCTACTTTAGGGCTCACGCCAGCAAGAAGCGTTCAATGAACCAGAGCGAGGGAGGACGCGAGGGGTCGCGTCCTAAGCGCAGGTTGTACGCTCTATCCGACGAACAGGTCAACCTTGTAGCCGCATACTTCGACGAGGATGTGGAATCGGCCGGCGACGCGGGCGGCTACGGGCTTGACGCCTGAAGACGCGCCCCGGGGAAGCACTTGACCCGGGGGAAAAGGTGGGTGCGCCAGGACCTCCGCCGGACGCGGACATGGCCGCCGATGATGGGTTGGCAGCGACGCAGAACGGACAGCAGTTGTGGGTCCACGGCAGAATTTGGAGCCCTCGGAGAGTGGCGGGGCGCATCCTGGTAGGGATACTCATCGACACGGGCGCCGGGGGAGGCAACTACATTTCACTTGCGTTTTGGAGCAGTGTCCAGTCATGGGGAGGCAGCGCAGGACGGCGTAAGCTTAGCCGTCGAGGTAGGGGGTCCCTGCAAGCTGCGAATCCGGCAGGTAGCAAGGCCCCCGGGATGGAGATCGTGGGATCGACGGTATTACCTGGGGTGCTGCCCCCGGAAGACAAGGCCCGGAACATCTCGGTGAGGATCGTACGGGACTTGCCGTACGGGTTTATCTAGGGGGCCAGCTTTTTCAGGTTGCACAGCAGCGTCATCTGCTCGGGGAGGTCAAGGGGTTCCAGCCGTCGCCCGGGGCCCCGTGGGTGCCGTTCCAGCCGCAGAGCGCGGCCACGAAGCATTCCTGGGACCATTACTGTGCAATTCAACCCGCGAATGACTTATTCAAACCCGCCTCAGCGCCTCCGTTAACTCCACCGCTGCCGGCGTGTTCCGTGGGCCAGGCAGCATGGGAGGACGACGGGACGTTGCAATGGGAGTTGCGACTGTCGCGTCGAGTGGAAGTTGCGGGATTTGTGGGAATAGCGGTCGAGGGGTACGTAAAAGGACCCCAGCCGAGCGAACGACAGCTGGTCCTGATCCAGTCGGTGGTGAAGTACGACACGGACAGCGGAGCGGTGGTAGGGATGGCGAGGGGGGTACAATGGTGGGAGCCGGGCACCCCGTTGTACTGTCAGGTGGTCAACACGGGGAGGGCGGCCGTGGTAGTACGAAGCGGGCACCCGATTGCGAAGGTCATCGCGCTTAACGTAAGGGATGAAGATCGGTTCCACGCTGTGTTCGTACACCCCCCCCCCTCTGACCCACACCCGAAGCGGTCCGACGTCCCCTCGTCTCTCCCAGACTCGAACGACGGCGAGACCCCGGCGCGCGGGCTAGTGCTCGCCGGTGCAAACATGGGTCAGCTTAGCGTGAGCCAGAAGAACCAGCTGATGAGTGCGCTGAAGCCCCAGAATGTGGCGGGGTTGTTCCCGGAGGATACGAAGAGAGTCCGAGATTGTACGGTGATAGTATTGCGTATTCCCCTAATTGACGAGGAGTGTGCACCGATCGCAGCAAAGCAACAGCGCTTCTCGCCAGAGCAGGCTGATGCCATTCAAAGAGAGGTTAAAAAGCTAGCGGAGGCGGGGATTATTCGCAAATCCACATCCGCGTGGGCCGCTCGATGCGTGACGGTTCGTACGAAGGACGGCACCTTGCGGCTATGTCAGGACTATCGCCCGCTTAATAGCTGCATGAAGACTGATAGTGGCGGCTTGGGCGATATTCAGGGCATTTCCCAGCGGCTGGCCGGTAGTGGGTGATTCACTTCTATTGACTTGGCATCGGGTTTCTTTCAGCTCCCAATCGCGGAGCCGGATCGCCACAAAACAGCGTTCCGGGACGCGTTCGGGCAGCTGTGGGAGTATGAGCGGTGCGGGTTCGGCTTGATGATACTACCGCCGGTCTTCGCCAGCATGGTCGCAGACTTGTTGGGAGACTTGAAGGGTAACGGAGTAGAGAACAATCTCGACGATATTCTGATCTACAGCGCGGATTTCAATGGATACCTCGCTCTCGTAGAAGCGGTACTCGCCCGCTTGCAAGGGGCGGGACTTTCGGTGAACTTCATGAAGTCTAAGTGGTGTTGCGCGAGTTTGGAGTTTGTGGGCATGGTAGTGGACCGACAGGGCGTGAGACCGGCGGAGTCCAAGATTGCAGCGGCGGCGGAGCTTTCCCCGCCCACGACGGTGGAAAGTTGCGCGCATTCCTTGGCATGACGGGGTACTTGAGGCAGTTTGTCGAAGGATACAGCGTATTAGCGGCACCACTAACCGACATACTGCGCAACAAGGCCTTCGCCTCTAAACGTTCCCCACGCTCCCTGATCTCGTGGTTGGAGCTGCACCAACACGCTTTTCTAGCCCTCAAGTCTGCCTTAACGTCGTTCCCCATCTTAGCCTTCCCAATATGGGACAGGCCGTTCGTGCTGCACACGGATGCCAGCGCGGCGGGGGCCGGGGCCGCCCTAACGCAGGAGAACAAGGGGGCGGAGCGACCCCTCGCCTTTGCAAGTCACAAGTGGTCTGCAACGGATTCACGGAGGGGGGCCACGGAACGAGAGCGCATGGCGGTACTGTGGGCAGTGGCACACTTTCGTCCGTATTTGGCAGGTAGAGCTTTCACGCTCGTGACTGACCGCTCTGCGCTCATATGGCTGTTCCGTAGCCGCAACCTCAACCCCAAGCTGTACCGGTGGTCGCTGCGCCTGGCCGAATATGACATGACCATACGATGGTGGGCGGGCTCGTCCCACCAGCTCCCGGACGCATTGTCTCGTCTGCTAAGACCAGGCCCCGCCTTGGATCCCATCGACGATTCATTCCCCGACGACGCGACCTCCGGTGAACCCGACGCTTACGTCGGGCCGCAAGGGCCGGTGTTGAATGGTTTCCCTTTGAGAGAGCTCGAGCCGTCGAAGGAAGGTGTGGTCGACCCGGGAGGGATGCGCGAGAAGAGAGTCGCGATCACGCCGCACGCCACCGAATCATGCTCGCAGGAACCACGCACGCCGAGACCACGCCCGCCCCCCGCGCCGTCGCTGCTTGGAGCCGTTGCTGACAGCATCCCTCAGACTCGCCGCGGCGCCGTCTCCCTACAGACATCGGGGGAAGAGGGCCTGATGGACAGACAGCTGGGCACACTCGTGTTTCACGACAGGCTTGCCGCGGTAGGAGTGGGCACGCCGGCGGTGGCGCTTCGTCGATCGTCGCGGGCGTCCGCGCCGTCCGTGCGGCTTCGTCCACTTCCCGACCACGTGGCTCGCGAGGTACGGGCACCTCGAGCGGCCTCGGCCCCTCCTTCCCGCACGACGTCGGCGAGTTCGCCGTCGACTGGGGTGGCTGGGCAGCGTCCAAGGAGAGGCGGCGGTACGGAGAAGCAGACCTCATCAGCGGTGGCGCCAACGGGTCGTGGGATGGCCACGGCGGTACCCGGGGATAGCTCGGATGCCCCCCCCACGAGGAGGGAAGGGTTGCCGCATAGTGAGCAGCCGCCGGAACGAGCGGAGGTGGAGCGGGCCATCGACGCGTTGCGAGACGTGCCGGGCTTGGTGAGGCAACAGAAGGAAGACCCCCTCCTCGGTAAGGTTAGGGAAGCGCTTGGGGGCGAGGTAGAGACGAGGCGGGGAGAGCGGATGGGCGAGGAGGAGGTAGCGAGGTATCTCCTCGATGGTCAGGACCTAGTGTGGTACGAGGTAGAGCAGAGGGGAATCCTAACAAGGCGCACGTCGGTCCTAGCCGTTCCAGCCGTTTTGGTAGCCGACATGCTCGAGTTAGTACACTGCCAGCACGGACACCCAGGGGTCGGCAGGACGCTTGCACTGCTGCGCGACCGCTTCCATTGGCCAGGGATGTGTAGGGACGCGAGGGAGTATGTCTTGTCGTGCGGGTGCCGGCGCAGGAAGCGAACGCGAAGCCAGCGTATAGCTATGCTGCCTGCCAGATACCTCAAGCCATGGGAAGTCCTGGAGGTGGACTTGCTGAGGATCCCCAACACGTCCGAGACAGGTAACGAGTACTTGTTGCTGGTGGTGGACAAGGCATCTCGCTTCCTGTTCGCATACCCGTTCCCCTCGAAGGAGGCCCAACGGATCGCACGACTTCTCCTGGGCCTGTGTCTAACGTTCGGAGTACCCTCGTTCATCCGTGCCGACGAAGGAGGCGAGTTCACAGCCACTGTAATGGAGCATATTTGCCGTTGGCTAAAGGTACAGATTGATTTCGGCCCTGCCGATCACCCACGGGGACAGGGTAGCGTAGAACGAGCAGGGGCGTGGATAGTCGATGTGCTGTCCGAGCTGTGTAAGGCATGGCTCACCCGCTGGGGCGAGTATGTAGCCCTGGCATGCTGGATCAAACGCACCATGCCAGACCCGTCCCTGCCTTCGGCAATGACTCCCTTCCAGCTCTTGTTTGGCCGCAGCCCGCGTGCGTCCCTCGATATGTTAGTACCTCAGATGGATGACACGGAGACCACGGGAGGCTTCGAGAACTTTATCGAAGAGCGCCGACACAACCTACGGGAGGTCCGGGAGGCACTCGAGAGGATGCACGAGGGCAGGGAGAAGGCGCGACAACGTTGCAACGCATCGATTCAGCGACCATCGGCGGGCACTCGGGTCGTGACGGGCGACCTCATCCTGGCGAGGGAGAGCGACAGCTCGCTCCACCGGCAGGGTAGAGGGTCTAGACTGGTCCACGAGAAGTGGACTGGCCCGTGGAAGGTGGTGGAGGTGGTGGTCGAGGGCCTGAGCGTCGTCATCGAGATGGAAGGCAGGACGACGCGCTCCAGGACAGTCTCCGCTGCATCGCTGAAGCCATTCTACGCGAGGCCGTCCGACCTTCGGCACCCCATGGAGGATGAGTTCGCGCAAATGGCGTGGGGCGCGGACCTGGGGCTCGGAGGGCACTTGACTACAGCAGCACCGATGTACACGCTGCTGGACAGGAAGCGGGTGGTCAGCGCGACCGGGGTCGCGAGATGGGAGTACCGCGGCCGGTACCTCGACGGGGTGGCGTCGGAATGGGTCTCGGAGGCGGAGTCATTGGGTAGCTTCACTCCGCTGCAGTTGGACACGTTTCACGCGTTGTGGAACTTGTTCGACACGAGCAGCGAGCGGAGCCGCCCCGTAGCCCGAGACGAGGAGGCGAGGAGACGCCCCGTGCAGAGTAGAAAGGAAGCTCTGAGAAGGTTCCCGATCGGCACAAAGGTCATCAAGCCGGTCGATGGCGGAAAGGGGCTCGCGGGGCGGCCCGGGCAGGTCTACGACTTTTACTCGCCGTACTGGCGCGTCCGCTTCGCCGAAAACGATTGGGAAGAGCCGACGGCATCAGAAATGAGAAGGTTCGGAGTGTGAGGGCGAGGGCGGGACCGCGGGCACACCGTCTCGCGCAAGCTCTCTCCTTCTATCGCTCCCCTCCTCTCTCTCTTTCTCTCCCTCTCTCCGCTCCCGCGTCTGCTTTCGCACGTGCGCCCGCGCCTGTGTCTTTCACGCTCTCCGTCTTTCGTGTTTCGACCAGGGTCCACCTTTGGGTACAGGATCGATGGGCGAGGAACGGCTTAGGCTGTTGCTGGCTTGGCGATGTCTATTGATGCGGGGTGGCGATTCTGGAAGCGCTGGTTTAAGCCGGGGAGGATGAGCGGGACGCCGCAGGGGGCATGGTTCTAGGCACTTGAGAACCCACCTAGCTCGGCAACGGCACTACGAATTTGCAGGAGTCCATGGTTTTGGTAGGCGCCAGATGATTACTATGTTGAAGTCATGCAGAAAAGACCCTGTCATCTCGCATTACCGTCGCGATCTGTGTACCTATGGTGGGAGTAGGGGGCAATAGGAGACTATTGTCCGAAGGAACGGGGTTCCTTGCGATCTCTGACATTCTGTTTTCGCCTAGTTTACATCTTGGAGGCGCGATGATTGTCATCTTTCCTGTCGATTGACACAATAGTGTTAGGTGGTACCAATATTGTACGTCGAGGGATCTGTGGTGAGTTTAGGGGGGCAGGAGAACATTCAGGAACGTAGTTGGAGTGGGCGGCCTTTCCGATCGAAAAGAGAAAAAAAAAGTGTGCAAGGGTTTCTGTCCTCAGTTTGATTGGGGCCCACCGTATAGGATATCGCCTGGCTTGCCGGATCGGCTAAACCAGCTGGGGAAGATGTTACGGTGATAGCCCAAGGATCCGAGGGGTTTCCAGAAGTGGGCATGGCATGTAGGAAAAGGGGATAATGAGAGTTGAACCTTGAGACGGGGGATGTGAGCAGACGGTCACAACCTTTCTCCACCCCTTCAGCTTCTTATACTTCGTCTTGTGGCCGGCAGTGTGTGCCTACACTATAACGACTGAGACAATTGTGAGATGGATCCGGCGTATGTTCCGCAAGCTGGGTGGAACCACGGGAATGCAGGTGGCAGTCTTCGCAGCGAACTGAAAGAGCTTGAGCGTGTGAATGAGTGCCAGACGGCCTAAACGAAGCAATACATCATGGTTTTAGAGTGGAAATATATCTGAGCATCCTTTCGAGGAACATGAGCTATATCGGCTGGAGAGCCCGACGATACTACGCCATCAAACATGACACGCGCACCGCTCGATTCTGTGACACCACTTCCCCGCCTTTTTGGCTGAAGTGAACCACAACGCGGTCTCAACTCCAAACACCAAGGGGGAAACTTTTCCGTTGACCCTTCGGTGGCTCGGAACTCGCTAAGGTCTTCGACTTCGCAGCTATGCCAAGTCTTACACTGTCCACCTGGTCTCGGGTTCCCCCCACCAGCTATCGGCAGCAGTATCATACGTAGTGAATCGATGGCATTTTGTCATGTCGCATAGCACGAGAGAGTGGATAGTAGTGGATATAACGGGCACAAGACACACATTATATGAAATAGAGAAAACGAAAGAAAACAGAAAAACAGAACCAAAGAAAACCTGAAACAACTCGAAAGAGAAAAACAACGGAATGATTGATGTGACATTAACTCTCAAATGAACGACGACTCCGAATTCACACAAAGGTGCTAGGACTGCAGTCCCGTTTTTGGGATATACTACTTAGAAATAATTGAGTGGTTTGTTCCCAAAACGGAACTGTGCAGTTCCAAGGGTCAGGCGTCTTTCAGGTTTTTCAGTTTATTTCTGTAGTTTCCCGAAATAAATTCGGTAATAATTTCGGGATTCTTCGGTATTTAATACCGGAACTTCGGAAAAATACCGATAAAAACTGAAAAACAGTTTCCTCGTTATAATCGACCTTAACGCTTTTAGAACTACAGTTAGTTCCGTTTTGTGTATAAACTACCTGGTACTCATTATTTGAGTGTTTTGTCCCGAGTACGGGACTGCAGTTCTGAAAAAAAGGTCATTAGGGGTAATACGAACATTCGAAACACCATGAAAAATCGAAAAATCAGATGTTTCGGTCGGGAACCGGGAACCTTCCCATCTTCCCATCTAAAAAAACACCAGACAAAGCTCGCACACAGATATATTCAATCAGCAATGTGCAAACTGGACTATTAATAACATACCTGGTACGAATACCGTGCGTTTCGTACGGTGCAGGCAGCAATCCAGACAGCAGCCGCTGTAGTCAGCAGCCACAACTTGGTTAGTGGTGGGAACGGGGATACTCTGTTATGTTACAGTTGAGAGGATATACCCGCGGCCATGTTAGTTCAGTTTGCACATTGGTTTTATCTTGTGTGCGCTTTCTTCGTCTCGTGTATTTTTAGGCAGCCGAATTTTGTTTTTTTTTGTGGTTTTTCGGATCTTCCTAGGGCCCCAGCACCTTCGTGTGACCGCGGACTCCTTCGTCAGAGAGTTAATGTTAGAACAAAAACAACAACAACGACAACGACAACAACAACAGCAACAACAACAACAACAACAACACCAACAACACCAACAACACCAACAACAACAACAACAACAACAACAACAACAACAACAACAACAACAACAACAACAACAACAACAACAACAACAACAACAACAACAACAACAACAACAACAACAACAACAACAACAACAACAACAACAACAACAACAACAACAACAACAACAACAACAACAACAACAACAACAACAACAACAACAACAACAACAACAACAACAACAACAACAACAACAACAACAACAACAACAACAACAACAACAACAACAACAATGGCCGCGGGGTATCCAGACAGGAGTCTTGTGGGGTGGGTGGATGACGAGCCTGCTTTGCTTTTGTTTCGTATACTCGTATATCTATCTATCTATCTATCTGCCCGACGCATCCTCTCCGGGGGTAGGTGGAGATGGTTGACAAACGCAGGAAGGAGACGCCAGGCAGGGCAGCAACGGCTCAGACCGACAACTAACTATTAATACTGCGGTACAGTAGTAGTATTCGGTAGAACCTGTATATGATACTCGTACCACGAACTGCTTCGGCGACCTGCAGGGTGCTTTTGTTTCGTCTTCCTGTTTCTGTTGTGCTTCGGTTTGCCCGTTGTTTCCCTTCATTCTTACATAGTATTACCAGGTATACATACTCGTATTATTACTCTGTTTCTACGTAGAGGCCCCATTACAATCTGAGATAAAGGATCTTTAGGTTGATAGGCTGTTCAGGTACTTTGGTTCCTGTTTGTAGTGTTATGGTTTATTTTGCTCTTCCTGTTGTTGTCTCCCACGCCGTACTGATTCTGATACATCTGTCGACGAATGAATGCAGAAACGAAATGGTGGATCGGGTGGCTAGGTATCGGTTCGACTACTATAGCTCTAACAGATATTTGCCTGTGTCTCCCTCTCCTTCGTGTTGCTTCGTCCGCACAGCAGATATCTATCTGTCCTTCCTGAGTACGCATTATTTCCGTCTGGCAGCCTTTCTAAAGTCCTTGCGTCGTTTGTACTATGTTTGTTTTCAGATTTTTCGGTTCTGGTTTGTATTGTCTTTTTGTTCATATTTTTCTGGTCTTGCATGTGTATACCAGGTATAAATATCGTACCCGGTACGCTGGCCTTTCGCTTAATGATGACAGTCATCGTGACTGTCTTCGAAGCAGCAGGCCTCACGGTGTCGGAAAAGAAGACAGAGATCATGCTTCTACAATCACCAGACCAGACAACCTTCGCACCACCACTGGTCATCGAAGCAGCAGGCCAGAGGTATCAGCAGATGGCCCAGTTCATATACCTAGGCGGCGTTATTACCCACGAAAACGCTGACCGTTCGCTCGAAATCGACCGACGGATCCGTCTCATATGAGCATGCCTCAAACGGTTCAGCCCGGAGTTGTATGATAGGACGACCGCCCCCCTTAGCCTTAAAGTCCGAATGCTGAAGGCCGAGGTGATCAAGACCGTGCTGTACGGGTGTGTGACGTGGACCCTCAGAGCGGAACACTTTGCCGGGCTTCGAACGGCTCACCACCAAGTCCTGTTGCGAGTCATTGGCTTCCGGCGCCGACTTCGTACTGCCCATGCCACCCTCTCGTACGCGAAGGCCCTCAAGATGACACGTTGCGAGAGCATCGAAACGACCATTCGTAAACGGCGGCTCTTCTTTGCGGGGGGCGTGGCACGGCAAAGCAAGGAGCGATTACCCAGTCGGGTAATGTTCGGGACGATGGCTGGTGGGGAGAACCCGAGACCAGGCGGACAGTGTAAGACTTGGCATAGATGCATGGTCGAAGACCTTAGGGAGTTCCGAGCCACCGAAGGGTCAACGGAAGTTGCCCCCTTGGTGTTTGGAGTTGAGACCGCGTTGTGGTCCACTGCAGCCAAAAAGGCGGGGAAGTGGTACCGGGGGATCCTTGAAGCAGCCGAACGGTTCATGGTGAGGTGGCACGAGGCTGAGGCTGAGCTGAGTAGGCAGCGCCGCGCATCCGCCATGAGTGTTGTCCAAGGGGATATGGGGGGGTGGGGGGGGGGGGGGGGGGGGGGGGGGGGGGGGGGGGGGGGGGGGGGGGGGCAGGAGGAGTGGCAGAAAATCCGACCAAGGGAATGCGGAGAGGGGGGGGGAACAGGAGGAGTAGAAGGGAAACTGCGGTGGACAAAAGTAGGAAGGAGATGGCAGACAGGGTAGCAAGGCACCAGGCCGACTGGAAAGTAGAACATGACATGACGATACTACTATTAATAGTGCCACCAACTGGCGTAGCTGGTTCGAACGTGGTTTTCCTGTATTTTCTCCTTTTCGCTTCGTTTTTTCATTATTTCTTTCTTGCGCTGATTCTCCGTGATTTTCATTTTATTTATTTCTCTTCCTTTTTTCGATTGATAAGCCGTATTGAAGGAGTCGTGTGGCGTGGTTGGATGACGAGCCTGCTCTGCTTGTTTCGTGTTGTCTGACGCCAAGGGGCTGGGCGTAGTTGACGAACGGAGGGCGGAGACGGCAGTCAGGGTAGCAAGATACCAGGCGGGCTAGCGGGGAGAACCTGGCTATACTTCGTATATAGAACTACATACGTAGATCACAACCCCCGAGCGTGCTCGGTTGGTGCATCCCTGGCCTCTCAGAGCTCCCACTTCCAAACCGCCTCTTTTCATTACTTGCCGGACCTTTCCAGCAGTTCTTTGTTTTCTCGGTCCTTTCTTCCTTTTTTCTTTTTTTGTTTCGTGTGCGTGCGTGTTCTCCGACCACGGCATCGCGGGAGGACCCGGCACCGTCGCGAGTGCCAGCGGTGCTGGCGGGTAGAGGGGGGGTTACAAGGAGCGCGGTCGCCGCTTTCGTGCCTAGGCGTCGCGTCTGCCTCGAGGCACGAGGGATGCATGAACGGGCTTTGTCTGGCTTCGATTTAAGATTGTTAATAGAGTATGTACGAATTTATAAAGGTCGTTCGGGAGGGCAAGATAATATTCAAGCTGTGCTTATTTTTGCGACCATGCTGAAGTTGAAAGAGGGAGGTGTGCAGTTTGAACACCAACGTTATCGAGCTGGCGAACGACGGCCACGGTGAGCACCGGGCTTTACGCGGGGCGGGCGACGGGGCTGATTGTGGCAGAGAGTAATAAAAGCTTTACCCGGACCGAATCGGTAGCGAGGTGGTCGCGAGAGGGGCGGGCGGCGTACGAGGCTGAAAGAGAAGCTCTTCTGTGCGATTTTTTCCAGTTACTGTAGGCATTGATTTTTTTCTTTTCTTCTTTTTGACCGGGTGTAAGGTGTTCCAATCAGGCAGAAAAATATTAGACGAGAGGGGACGGGGATTTTTTTCCTTTCCGAGTTCTCGGTTTCATTCTCATTGTTTTTGCTGCTGTGCCGTGCGGTGCTTTCGCTTTCTTCGTACATACAGTACAGACACAGAGCATAGCGAAAGAAGAAAACAAGTACAGACAGTAGTACCCTACCTGGGGTATGTACGTGCGTACGACATCCGCGACGCGAAGCGTATATGTGGCATCCAAGCTGACGTCGGAGCTGTTTTTTCCTGAGCCATGGCGGCGGGACTCTTGGCCTTATCAAGTCGCCGGTTTGCTATTATTACGATCCTTGAAAAAACTAAACTCAATCGTGGACCTCTGTTGTTAGCTTCGCATAATTTGATGTACTTTTTTCCTTCCTGAGCGAGCGTAGCGGGCGGCGTAGGCCGCCCGCGGAGCGAAGCGCCTTGTATATACTACTCGTGCCACAAACTGCTGCCGCTACCTGGGGGGTGCTTTGTGCTTCGGTTTGCTTGGTATTCCCCCCTTTATATTTTTCCCTTGATCAGTTGTCTTAATCTGTTTACAAATATTAATAGTGGTGTTTTTCTTGTTTTGTTTTGTTTTCAGCTCGTTATTTTCAAGTGTTTTCCACATCGCCTGCGGGGGGGGGGGGGGAGGGGGGGGCACGACAGTTTGTTTCTTCTATTTTTATTTTTTTTTCTTCCTTTTTCCTCTTTTGATTTGTCTTCTTTGTTTCCTTTCGTTTCTCTATGTCATAGAATGTGCATGTCGTGCATGTCGTATCCAGTATGATAGCAAGGAATTGCATTGCCCACTGCTGTGCTTACTGCATACGTGGCAACGTAAATCTCTGAGGCGTAGCTTGGTGACCACAGAACTTGTACGAAGTATCTCTTCTAGGATTGAAGAATCAGCACGACTGGTTGTGCTGGATGTCGACGGGTAGAAAGAACGGTTTCATGTGTAGAACACAAACACTTGCTTGACACTTGAATTTGCAAAAAAAAAAAAAAATCTTTCTCTGTATCACAGTACTAGTCTGTGACCGCAGAATCAGTAGCTCTCTACGTATAGGACAAGGAATCAGGACGGGCACTGGGTGTGCTGATGAAGCTGGATAGCAAGAGGAAGGGCAAATGCCAAAATCAGTTGTACCTGATCCGTTTGAGCCAAAATCAGACATATATATACTAAAACCAAGTGAAAAACGCGGCCACGAGCGGTATTCTGTCCGTGAAAAAAGTCGGGTGAAAAAAGAAGCGTGCCACATGGCCTCCAAAATCTTAATTAATTGTTTAGTTTTCTTTAGAGCGTAGATACCACACGCGCTTCACTTGGACATGCAGAGAGTCACTACTAATAGGCTTGGTTTGTGTTGCCACGGCGGGGGCGCCAACAAGAGTATTTGCTCTGGCGCGCCCCCCCCGTAGACAGCTTTAAATCTTCTAGACCGTCCTCACGGAACCGCCTGCTCGGCACGAAATTGTCTTGCCGTACCAAACCTGAGACCACCTCGACGCGGGGTGGTGCAGAGTGTAGACAAAGACCATGGAGCTGTATACACCGCTGGGACTATAGAAAACAACACACAGCAGGACACATCACAACAACTTTAACAACTGAAGCACCTCGCACACCCCAAAGCAAATATGTCAGGAGACAGCACTTTTACCCCTAGACAGACAGCGTCTATTACGGGGGACCATAGTTAATAGGACCTATGGTTTACATTAAAACCTATATATTTCACCGTTTCTACCTACAATATTTGGTCCTATTAACTATGGTCCCCCGTAATAGCAAATGCCTAGACAGACAGCCTAGACAGCAAAAAAACGGGGACACGACAAACAATCCCCGTTTTTTGGAAAACGGCTGACCATATTATAGAAAAATGCTGGAAAATGTCATTTTGTGTCATGGCCATTTTTGTTCGCGCCAATGTTTCTTCACACAAAAAACGCGTTCAGATCTGCAGCAATATACGAGGTGTATCTTGTATTAGTTTCCCTACGTGCAGCTGCGGCACAGGGAAGTACATATATTTTACATACTGTACGATATGTATATACCTGGTATGATATATACCAGCGTACCAGCGTACGCATGGGGACATTGACAGGAGACAAAGATGGTCATGGAACATGAAACGGTGCAGTTTTCAAGTTAAATCAACAAAAGAAATAGGGGCTTCCATGCAGATAATGAGGCGTTTTTCTACCGGGGATAGGGGACATATGTCTAGACAGATGGATTTGCCTAGGCAGATAGACAGCTAGACATAGACATGTCTCCCGACATCATTGCCCCAAAGAAGAAAAAAAGTTAAACCAACGTACGCATGTATGCATATATATGTAACACGCAATTTCACGTACAACGTACGAGTACAAAGTTTATACGTGAATATAGAATAATTTCAACCGAGGGAGGGCAGACGAGTGTACGTACGTCAAGAGGCTATAGCTTAATACGTCGTCAAGCACCTTGTTCGAGTGACCACAGCAGATCCAGAAACACACCTGCTATTAAGAGCAGTAGTCGGTCCCTAGGCCCCATACTGCTTTACGTAACGTCGTCGACAGGGCATGGGTTGTCGGTCGTGAGTTCGAATCCCACATACACCATGAAAACACTTTTTGAAGAAAAGTGGGTTTCCTCAAGTCAAGAATACCATAAAACACTCTTCCGGAGTCTCCCGAGACCATTAAGAACTTCGGACTAAGCGCGTACGGCCCTATACTGCGACCAAGGGCCCCACTGTTCCCATGGGAGGAGAGTATTATAAGGCTTACATTGGGTAGGTGATTGATTCACCTTTTACCAGTAGCCCAACGGACTAAGATCTTAACAAATGGCGTCGTACGTCTCGCCCACCCAGTCAAGGTGGACCGGTTGGGAGCCCCCTGCCCCTCCCCGAAAAGTCTCGGGGACCGCAAACACGACCGGTCCAGACCAATACGCCTCCGACCCCGGCCCGGATGACGAGGCCCTGGCAAGGCAAGAAGAAGGCTGGGACCCGTCTCCCCGAGAGAGAGACCGCCAACCGCTTTTCCCGAGGATTCGTATGACACACCCCGCGCTTCTTATCGCGCGACAATGGATACCGCCGCGTTCGATCCTACCCAAGAGTCCCGCACGTACGACGTCGTGTTTTTCTGGCAGTCCCCCTCTTGATTTTCGCAGTGGACGCCCCCACGTTTTACGGTTGAAGACATCTCTTATTCCTGCGAAAACTTCTTCGCTGCGGAAAAGAGCCGCCTCTTCAGAGACCATCAGACCCTACATCACCTGAAGCGCGTGTCCGACCCCTCGCCAGCACAAGCAGTATGGACGAGAAGTCCGTAACTTCAGTCTCGCCGTGTGGGAACGAACGCGAGCGAGAAAATATCGTAATGGTCGGCACTTACGCCAAGTTCACTCAAAACCCAGCCATGCTGACCCATCACTTGGACACAGGCGACAAAGGTCTCGCGGAAGCTATAGCCCTTACGACCTCCTAGGGGGCATCGGATACAGGACCGAAAATATTCCTGCACGCCAGCCGCTACTGTGGCAAAGGTTAAATTTTCTGGCCATGGCTCCGCAAATTGTGCGACGTCTCTTCCGCGAGCGCGCGCCGCCACCGACGCGCCATCAGCCATGGGCTCCTCAGGGCACCTCGCCCTCTAGTAGAGACCGCATATTCGAAATTGATCCTTCGACGCGACAGCGGCTGAGCCCACGTGACACGCCAGCAGCCACCTCTCGGTCGGGACGCCCCGACCCTCCTCCAAACGTGCCACCGGACTGCGGCGGTGACATTCTCGCAGAAATGTCAGCCGCCCGCTCTTTTGAGCAGCCCCCCATACTCGTCGAGCAAGCGCCTTGTCTTGTCGCTGGTGTAAAACCCATGGACGATTTTTCCTTCACCCCTGAAATCAAGATCCACAGTGGCCCAGCTGTTCTGCAGCTTGGATGTGTCGCCCTCGCGGATACGGGCGCGCTGCAGACCTTTATTAACACCCTGGCGCTCGACAGTATGAAACGCGTGGGTACTGCCCTTGTCACCTGCGAATGTCACACCCTTCCCAGGTCGTGGGGCGGCTTTGGTACGTCCCCGCCTCTTGTGACCTCCGCTTCAGTATGCGTAAGCGTACAGTTCTTCCACGGCGATAAAGAAACTGCATCACTAATCGTATGGGCATACGTCGTACAATATCAAGCTATGCAACACGACGTGCTGCTCGGACGTGACAGCTGGATGCGCTTCCAGGACCGCTCCTACCGTACGCTGGCTCCCTGCCCAATAAATAATCGGGTTCTCGGCGAGCTCATGCTGTCGCTCCCAGGACTACAAGACGCAACAGCGTTTGTTCCCGACTATTCGGCCCACCCTGAAAGCTTCCACCTGCTCTATGCGGGTGACACCGGCGTCACCTTGTCTCGCGACCATCGACTCGTCGACGTCGATTTGGTTCGCAGTAACGGTGCCCCTGCCCTCGCCGGCTGCTACCTGGTCAACAGGCTGCACGCGGCCACTGGTTTTTCTGCGGAAGAACGCATCGTGGAAAATGGCCGCCGGTTCATCCCACTAGCCGGCGTCGCGGATCTGGACCCAGGTGCCTTGCTCGACACCTTCTCTAGCCCACTGGTACGCGTACACCCCTGGAAGATGCCCTGTGCGACGCTCCGGTTCTTTCTTCACGCCCTCATGACACTGACGCACATCACCTCCCAGCCCCAGGTCCAGTCTCCACTCATATAAAGGGCACGGACCAGCCCTCACCACGACAGTGCCTGGATCCCGTCGTCCACCACCTGCGTGACGAGGCAGCCCCGAAACGCGAAGAATCCGCGGCCTCTTCGGCTCCGCCTGCCGACCGTCCCCCTTCACCTGCCCAGCTCGAACGATTGAGCGACGACCAACGCACGAGCTTTCTACAAGTATGGAACCACTTGCCGTTGCAAATGCACGAAATAAATTGCGCGGTCTCGGTTGGACGCCGACCCTCATCACCCAGTTGGGCGATGTCCTGGCTGAGTTCTCCGACGTGTTCTCGAAGTCTCCAAACGACTATGGCTCCTGCTCCCTGCCCACCTTCAAGATAACTGTCCCCCCGAACATCTCTCCTGTCACGTCTCGGCCCTACCGCATGAATGCCCCGACCACAAAGTATATGAACACGGTATACGACAAATTCCCCGCGGCCAGCCTCATCCAGCACTCCACATCTCTGTGGGCGAGCCCAGTGATGGTCATCCCGGAGAACTCCGGTGACATCCGCATTACGGTGAACTACAAAAAGCTGAAAAAAACAGCACCCTTGGCCAGCTTCCCATCCCTCGCCTCCATGAGGCTTTCGACAAACGTGGCACCGGTCGAATATTTTCACTCGTCGACCTCGTCTCTTCTTTCCACCAGATGACAGTGCACAAGGGCACGATGCCTTTCACTGCTTTCCGTTCAGCCACGCGCCTCTTCGAGGGACTGTCTATGCCTCAAGGAAGCAGCACTGCTCCAGGATGGTTCGTCGAAGTCATTAACGAGATCATCAACGGCTTCGAACTGCCTACCTCGACGGCGATATCACCTTCGACGCCAATCCCTTCCTTCACTTCGCCACTATGAAGAAATTGTTCTTGCGATTGCGGAAGCTTAATCTCAAGCTTTCCCCTTCAAAAGGCTATCATCGGCGCCACGAATGTAGATTCACACCGTCTCTCCGACCGGCGTCATGCCGAACGCACAAAAAGTGGAAACACTGACGAAAATACCCATGCCGAAAGACCTGAAACAGAGGCGCTCCCTATTGGGCGCACGTTCCTATAAGAGAACAAGAAATTCCTGCGCGATGCGGCAAAGCGCATTCGGTCCATCATTTCCCTCCTGAAACAAGGCATCTTGTTCGTCTTTACTCCAGCACAGGAAGCAATCGTGCGGAAACTCCTGGCCAAGTTGACCACGCCTCCGGTCCTCGTCTACCCCTACTGGGACGCCCGACAACCCCCACCCTTTCCTCCTCTATTACAAAACCAGGACGACCACACCGTTCGCCTCATCGTGTTCATTAGCCGCACCTCCATCGAGTATCTGGGCTCCGCTCGGTCTGGGGTCGGGAAGCATCGTCTGGAGCATCAAGCGCCTTCGCGGCTACCTTAGGGGTACGAAATTCCGAATGCTCTTGGGCCACAAGGCGCTCGAAAGCGTCGACAAGATCGCAGAACACAACCCGAGGATACAGCAGCGGCTGGAATTCCTCACTGCGTACAACTACGTTTCGGGATATCACAAAGGCAGTGTCAACGGGAACGTCGGCTTCCCCTCCCGCCTGCCCTTGCCTGCGACGGAGCGCGACCGCAACAACCCCAGCAGTCTCACTCCATCCGACAACGAACGCGTCTTTATCATCCACTCTCACGGCCTACTCCTGGTTTGACCCTCCGCCGTGCGTGTCGGTTTGGGTGGGTTAGCGCCCTCCGACCCGAGTTCAGGCTTGGGTGGGCTCCCGCTGTCCCCACACGAATTTCTACAATTTTCTCCAACACCGGCTCCGAATGAGGGTTGACGACCTCGATGTTCCATCTGGATGAATCGTTGCCCGTGCTCCCCTTTTCGTTACTTTGCAAGGTCCCAACTAGGCTCTTCCTATTAACACATGTGGCAGCGATTCTCTCGCCGCTTCCGTGTTCGCAATCCCTGCTGCACGTCTGCCAGCTTCAATCGAAGGCACGGACTTCGGTCAAAGGATCACTTTTTTCGAGCCTTCCCAAAAACCAACCAACGGCAACGCACCGAACTCTAGCACGGTAGCGGTTCCCGTCTCACCTACGGTCGCCGTTGACAAAGCAGCGTCGGCAACCCTGTCTCCTGTTATCTCTGTCCATCACGATTCAGCCGAGCACCCAACGGCTTCAGGCCCTCAGGAGCCCTCTGCTGTTCAGCCTCGCGTGTCGCCCAGACCAACCGTGACCAAGCCCCGGTTTCGCCCGCGGCTCCGCCTCTGCTGCCTTCATATTCACAGACGGCTCTGCCGTCCCTTCCCCGTGGGGCTCATTTCGTCTCGGGCCCGCCATCTGCCGCTGCTGGCAAGCCCACGATCGCAATTTGGCTCCCCTCGTTCGTATCCTAGTCCACCCACCGTCCCACGACCACCCCCAACGGCGAGCAAGCCGCGCCCGCCTCTGACCACCTCTCCTTCAGAGGTTTCTCCTCGGCCCGTCATCGACCCTGTTTCGACTGTGCCGATTCAACCCGCCATCTATGCGGCCAAACCTGCCCCGCCCTTGCTTGGTGCACTCCTTCCAGATGTTCCTCAGTGTGCCAGCACTCCAGCTGCTCTCCCCGAGATGCCGCCAACGGCAGAAATCGAGTTCATCTAGTCTGTTGAGCGATACTCGCACTCCGTATGTGCACGTGAACAACGCGCTGAATCGGTTTGTGACGCCGTCATTCGGTAAATTATTCTTGACAGTCCCTCGGTTCTCCCCGACGATTCCCCTATTTGTCTGGCGCCTCACAAACGCCCCCCGTTGTCCGAAGTGCCTTTCTTAGCCGATAGAGGACGCCTTTCCACAGACAACGACGGCATTCTCCTGCTCGTGCGGAAGTCAACGCCCCCCGCTCCGGCTTGTCACGACAAGCCTGGTGAATGAGCCGCCCACCTCAGTGACGACGAACCTACGCCAACCTGCATCCCGCTGCTGATGCGTCCGTGGACTATGCAAGGGTGCCATGCTAACGTCTCCCGCCATATCGGCGTTGCTCGAACTCTCACTATGCTCAAACGATTTTATTGATGTATTGGCATGAACGTCTGCAAGCGGTGGTGGCTTCGTCATTGTCGGCAATGGCAGGCGTTACTGCCTTCCGGACAGACGGTACATTAGACGGTATCTTGCCTGTTGCAAGCCTTGCAGCGTCCTGCCTTTCGACACCTACATTTGGTGCAACGACCAAGACCACCTTTGGTGGCTCGGAAAATGTTCCGCTCACATTTCAACTCCTGAACAGTACGTAGTTCGCTATTTGGACGACTCCGGACCGCCCAAGCTCGTGCTATTCTACGGCTGTTGGGGCCGTTCGCGACCTGTGGCGTCTGCACATGCACCAAGGAAGTCCTCTCATGCGTGGTATTGTACACGACGTCAACGAGTCTCGCGAAGCTGAACTAGCTGCCTCTGCCGACTTGTGCACGTCCCCGTAGCCAATCCTAGAGTTTAGTCCATATATTTTCTGTGGTCAGCGGGGCTGGGGTTGGTATCGTGTGATTGTGTTTGTGGTTCTGCCGGTTTATATTGCTGTTCGACTTTTCACGAAATCTCCAGCCGCCCCCCTGCTTTCATGGCAACCGGCTGCTGAGTTTTTGCACCGTTTCGACATGCGGCCGGGTCAAAATCCCGCCTTCGTGCCGTCGGCCACGCGTCTCCAGCGTTTTCCTATCTACGATGGTGTTCGCCCCCTGATCGAGAGCTGCGAAAACGTTCGTTTCTTGCGACCTGTATCGATTTTTTAGGACCAGCCTGACCAGTTCTACCGTTTTTTTGTATATCCCTTGGACTTTCAATGCTTTCCCAGAGGTCGTGTTCGTGAGCCTTTTCATGCGCACCTTACGGGTTGCCCTAGGTATAGATCTGACCCCATTGTTTGCCGTTCCTGCGTTCCCCCTCCACCTTCTTAGTATCTCCAAGCAAGCCGAGGTGTTATATTTCGTTCTTCAACGACAGTGTGCTCTTCCGCCGTCTCCTCCCGCAATATTGCATAGGCCGTGAAGATCTCTGCTCTTCATCTGTAGTTTGTTTCAAGCGCGTTCAGTGTCGGCGACATCTGGCACGAGTCCGTTCCGCGTTATTATTGTTAAGATCGGGTATTGACTGTCTTGGGTTTTCTCATGCCGAAATTTCTTCAATTTCAACTATGTTCTCACTCTTCGAGTGAGCTGCGTCGCGCCATTAGGTGTTCCGCTACGCCCCCCGCCCCCCCTTCCGTTTCCGTGCTTTCTTATCTTCGAAGCGCCCCGGGCCGTCGCAGTGGATAGGGTAATTGGAAATATATTTTCTTCGTGCTTTGCTCTCTGGTACTTTCAGCTAGCCAATGATAAATTGTTCAACTACAGGTGCCTTAGCTTATTTCGCTCCTGGTTGCACGAGCGACACCCCTTCCTTTGGTTTTATTCCTCGAGTCAGCGTCTGGGTAGTTCTAGATCGTTTAGCCCACTTTTGCGTACCCGTAATTTGGGAGTTGTTGTCTGATCCGCTGTGTGTACGTGTAATCGCCTTCTGCCTTGCGAGTTAGAGGTGTGGGAGTGGGTTGTGAAGCGCCGCATCTTCGATCCATTCTCCGAATACTCTGGATGGCTTTGGTTTAATCCCGAGTTTTCTATGAACCTGCATATACGGCCCTTCAGGATGGGATAGCGTTACGGTATCCCCTCTACCCTGTTGGGGCGTGAGCTAGACAACCAGGCTACCGTTTTTTGTGTTTGTTTTTTTTAGCGGTCGCCCACAGCCGGTTGTCGAGTTAGATCATTTGTGCGAGGTAAAGAATTTTTACTCCGCACAATTGGGAATGATCGTATCACGTAGTGTTCAAGGTAAGGCACCCAAGAGGCGGTTACATAGTACTCCCATTGCTGTCTCTGGAAATGCCTACACCGGAAATTAAGTCAACTCATAGAAGCTGTCGTCCACATGCAAGTCCGCCTCAGAGGCGGTTCTTAGTAGGATGCAGCTCACCCTTCATGCGACTCGCCAGACACCTCACGGCGCTTCGCGCTTGGTGCAAGCAATGTCTGCCTGGTCGGTGAAAACCCGACATGCTCCGTCCCGGCATTGTAGGGATGCGAGGGTCTATGGTCATACGACTACGGCCATGCATGAGATCGAGTACATATCTCCTATCGAGTACCCCCCCCCCTCTGTTGGGGCGTTATGATTTGTAGCAGGTCCCCCAAGTCGAGCACGGATTATTCGCTTGTGCTCGCACATACGTGCGCAACAACAAAAGTCTGCTAAAATATGAGCGATTCTCACGTCAACGGGAGTAACCTTTTCAGCGCGTTGAGGGGCATCAAGCCTTTCAGCGGAACGAACCCTGACCAGTTCGACGGCTGGTACAAGAAGGCTTGCTTTAGACTGAGCATTGCCCGGCCTGACGTCTTTCACGTACTGGAGGGGCAAGCCCGGCTCAACACCACGACGTCGGGAGCGACGGGGTCTCTCGAGGAACGCCAAGCCGCGTATGACCGAGACAACCAGGATCTGTTTGCTATCATTTACCTGATTACCGAGAAACCGGCGGCTCTTCTGGTGACCAAGCACGCAGAAGGAACACGCAGAACACGTGGAAACGGGCACAAGGCTGTGAAGGAGCTGGAGTCGCAGTAACTCAAAATTACAAACGAGACCATGCGCGCCACACAGGAGGCGCTCGCGACCACGAGCATGACGCCGGGACAGGACCCCGATAACTACATCAAGAGCTCACGCGACTGTGTAGCCTGCTGACCGAGATGGAGGAACCTATCACGGACAGGCCCTTCGCGGACATCGTTCTCCGAGGTCTGACGGAGGAGTACAGGGACGTCAAGCTGATGACCTGGAAGGACCCAGACTTCGATCTTCCGAAGATTCAGTCTGTACTACGCCACCTCTACCTGGACGGCCTATCGAGGAACAGGACTGGGAGGATTGCTGGTCGTGGCACAGCCATGACAGCAACTTCAGCAACACCTGATCCCAGTGCCATCATCTGCCACAACTGCGGCAAGTCGGGGCACTACAGGAACGGCTACGCCGTACCCACCAAGGCCAATGGGCCCGCCCGCCGGAAGAAGAAATCTGGATCAGGGGGCAGTGTTGGGCAGAATTGGTGCACTGTGCACAAGACGACTACGCACAACGACGCCGAGTGCTACGCGCAAGGGGCTCCGCGCTCACAGACAAATAGTACGCATACGGCGGCTGTTGTGGGCGCCCTGACCCCCACCGATGCCGACAACAAGCCGGTTACTAATTTTGACGACGGCTTTGACAAGGGCTTTGCATTTGAGCTTGAAAAATACAATAGGGATCGCCAGCTAGGGGTCGTCTTATCATTAGGGACCGCCAACTAGGGGTCGCCTTATCAACAGGGACCGCCAACTAGGGGTCGCCTTATCAACGCCGGATCGACGGAAAGACGTTTCACGGGATCGCTGCAAAAAAGCGCTTGGACTTGCTGAAAAGGCGACTTTCGGAATCGCAACAGCACTGTTCGATGGGACTGCCGGAGAATCCGGGGCCGCCACACTAACAACAGCAACGTGGGGTCGCCGAAGTGTCTTCTCGGGATCGGACCACAGTATATCGTCAACATATTGGGATTGCCGGGGGAGAATTACTGCTGGAAACGCCACATCGTCATCTATCGTTTTGGGCAGCTGGGGCAACGCTTCTGGGGTCGCTGGGCATCTTCCTCGTGTTTAGGACTGCGCCGGACCATCACATCTGGAGTCGCTGAACGCCATCATCATCTAGATCACCAGGAGGACATCTGTATCACCTGGGGTCGCACGGCTAGATTCGTTTGCTTCGTAGTACATAGCACCACACGCCTTCTTCGTTTGGGAGGGCGGTCATAAACAAACGTGGTTTTGCTGCTAGACTATTTGTGCACGGTTTTTGTTTTGTGGTAGCACCACACACGTCTTCGTTGTACGGGGGGGCGTGCAGAAACGTGGTCGGCCGCTACAGTAAGTATTAATAGTTATTATTTATATTTATTGGTCAACAAATTGATCGTTGGAATATTGTTCATTCTTGAGATGCAGTTGTGAGTCTTCTGCAGTGATACGTCTTGCCTCTCTCCAACACAAACATGCCTTCAACTGTTAATTCACCCTTTGGGCAATACAAACCCATCGCAGTGTTTAATGTGTTTCAGAAGCAAAGTACGACGGATAGCACTGCTGTTCGACTGGTATGCAGAAGTAAAACCTACGGCCAGCAACGGCGTCGTAGTGTGTAGCATATATATGGAGTATTATCGTACCGAGTATGTCTGTCTGGTGTATGTATAGTGACACCCCGCGCGGGTTCCATGATCTGCGCGTGATATTTTTCGGTTGACATGCTCGTCCATGCTTCAAATCTGTCACAGCGATAGTTTGTCTTTTATATTACCATGTTATGCGTGTTGTTGCAGTAGCTGTACAAGGGTTGGTCACTCATCATAAGCGAAGCAGAAACGGTCGATGTTGTTGTGACGCCGCAAACGAGTAGTGAAACTTTGTTGCGACATAGCAACGGATGCACACGAAAAATATGCAGACGAGTAGTATAGACAAGTACACTGACCAAGTAATGAGAGTTAAAACTTTCTAGCAGATATGTCGAAGTAGGTTATGACACTTTCAGTAAGTATCACGCAAGAGTGCATTATAACCTAGTTGTTGGGTATTCCAATTTCATAGTTGAATATAGCAAGTTTGACTATGTCAACTCCATCGAGGGGTCGTATTAAGGATAGCTACCATGTTATCCAGCAGTAGCCAGTAGCCCATACCGAGTCGCTGATTGGCAACATAAGCCGTCTGTAGTAGGCCACAGCAGCACAACGGTGCTATGACAGTACAGCAAAGCGGCGTGTTGCATGCCGGTAGAGTAGGTATGCGGCATGATCAGATGCCGTTTAGGTAGATTCAGAACACAAAACCTCGGGAGATCCTCAGATGATCAAACTGATGTTCAAGGGCCCCCGGGGTCCTTGGGTTTGCTGTATGTCTACAGGTTGATCTAGGGGTATTCATTCGTGTTTAATTTTTGTTTTGGTGACAAGCGAGAGAGATTGCACCGCGCACTCTCTCACTCTACTTACTATCTCCCTCTTCTTTTGTCCTATACTGTCCAGTTGGACAAGACCGACAATAATACAACAGGCCTGAGGGGTCTTTCTTTTGTAGTAATATGCTCTTCTGAGCTTGAGCTTCCTATACGCAGCAACCAGCTGGCAAAAGCTCAGCTGACAGTGCTTACCTCCACCGCGGGCTGCCTGGCATAACTCAGGAGCCGCACGCCCAATGCAGAGTTGTTCCTGTTAAGAGTAAGTTCTTAAGTTTTCTCCACGTGTCTTACGTCAGCAGCTAAGAACTTTGGGGTTTAACTTTAAACCTCCAATTTTTTACTTTTTTTCAAGAATTTACGGCCACAAGCATTCATGCTGACCTCCGAGGGGAAAACTATAGTTAGAAATCGAGACGTGGAAGGGGGTCGGCAACTTTGAATCTGCCAAAAGCGCTGCCGCCCAGAACAGTAAGCAACTGTCCAAGCACCTCCCAAGGCCGCACCATGCACCCAACCAAGCTGCGTCCTCTCTGCTAGGTACCTGGTGTAATTTAATACCTGGTGTATGTATATATATACAAGGCGCTTCGCTCCGCGGGTGGCCTACGCCGCCCGCTACGCTCGCTCTGGAAGAAAAAGTCCATCGAATTACGCGAAGCGGACAGAAGGTCGATGATTAAACATATATTTTTATGATTGTTGTAGTTGCAAATTGGCGACTTGATAATGCCAAGAGTCACATGCCGTACGTACGTACGTACTGGTACGTACATACCCCAGTTAGGGTACTGATTTTCTTCTTCCGATATGCTGTATGATATGTAGCTGGTACCTGGTATGTACGCACGAGAAAGCACAGCATGGCACAGCACAGCAGCACCGCAAAAACAATATGGAACCGAAAAATATGGAAAGAGAAAAAATCCCCGTCCCCTCTCATGTAATAATTGTCTGCCTCTGGAACACCTTGCATCAGTCAAATAGGAGAAAAAAAAAAAAAATGAACTGCAGAGCTTCTCTCTCAGCCTCGTACGCCGCCCGCACCTCTCTCGACCATCTCGCCACCGATTCGGTCCGGGTAAAGCTTTCCTCCCTCTCTGTCACAGTGATCCCCGTTGCCCGCCCTGCGTGAAGCCCGGTGCTCACCGTGACCCTCGTTCGCCAGCTCGACGATATCGATGGTCAGACGGGCGTTCGTCTCTGTGTATAGTTCAGCGTGGTCGCAAAAATAAGCACCGCTTGAATCTTAGCTTGCAAACCCGAACGACCCTTATCGACTCGTACATACTCAGTCTAATTTTTCAGATGGAGGCAAAAGAGAGCCCATTCATGCTTCCCTTATGTCTCGAGGCACACACGACGCCTAGCCACGAAAACCGCGACCGCACTCCTTGCAACCCCCCCTCTACCCGCCAGCATCCACCTACACCCGCGACGGTGCCGGGCTCGCCCGCGTCGCAGTGCTCCGACTACACACGCGCACAGGAAACGGAAGAAGAAAAAAGGAAAAAATAACTGAAAGTGCCAAAGAAATTTCAACCAGCCGATGAAAAAAAGCGAAAGAGAGCCTTCCAAACCGCTGAAAAAACAAAATCGACTTTTTCTTTTTCCGAGATTTTTTTTCTATTGTTCCGGGAAAAAAAGTGTGGTACGAGAAGCAAGCACGCAAAGAAAGCAAAGAACGCGAAGAAAGCAAGGATCGTAGAAACGACAAAAAAACGTGGGAGACTCGCTGAGCGTGAGGCAGGTGCTTATGATCCAGTGATTTTAGGAAAAGGGTAAACGTAAAAATGTTTATACCTGGTACACAATTTTTCATTTTTCGAAAAAATATTCAAAGGAGCACAAAACAAAATACCACAACAAAATATTTCCTCCCAAGCGCGCAAACAATGCACGCCTCGGACAGATCATGAGCTAGCTCATCTATCGTGAAAAGCTCAAGCTTAGAAAACATGTGCAGATGAGCTACCGCCTATAGCTCAAGCCGGGGGAAACATGTGTAGCTCATGTAGCTCCTATAGCTCATCTCGGGGGCAGATGAGCTAGCTCATGTAGCTCCTACAGCTCACCTTAGGCAAATGTGTGTAGATGAGCTATCCTCTATAGCTCAAGCTTTGAAAACATGATGTGCAGATGAACTATCGCCTATAGCTCAAGCGGGGAAAACATGTGTAGCTCATGTAGCTCCTATAGCTCATCTCGGAGGCAGATGAGCTAGCTCATGTAGCTCCTATAGCTCACCTTGGGCAAATGTGTGTAGATGAGCTATCGTCTATAGCTCAAGCCTTCAAAACATGTGCAGATGAGCTACCGCCTATAGCTCAAGCCTTCGAAACATGTGCTGATGAGCTACCGCCTATAGCTCACCCCCGGAGATTGTAATCATAGCTCATGTACGCAGCTCATTGTAGCTCTTTCTCGGCAACGTATGCATGTAAGATGAGTAGCCGACAAAGCCCGCCCTTGGGGACAAGTGCGAATATATACGAGTATGTGTATGTATAGGAATAGCATTAACATTATCTACAAATCGGTTGGAGAGCTTACCATGCAGATGAGCTAGCTCATGATCTGTCCGAGGTTAAAGGTGAGTTTAAGTTTAGAGGCTATCAGTATTAAAAATTAATATTTATTAATGTTATTATTAGCATTTATTCGCATACTTGACTTCTAAAAATACAATACATGACTAACAAGGCTACTACTAGTGGTGCGCTGCAACGCCAGCGAAAAGTCAACCCGTCCAACCCACCCACCACCCATCGATAAGGCTATATTGAATATCAGCATCATCTCAATCCGTACACACCGTTCCTTAAACATGGCTTTGGTGGCTACAGCCTTCCATACGGTGCAAGGAAGAAGAGACAGAGAGAGGCAGGAACAGAAAACCATCTACATCGCCAAAAAAACAAGCAGAGGAGCTCAAGCCTTGAAAGTATGTGCAGATGAGCTATCGCCTATAGTTCATGCTTTGAAAACATGTGCAGATGAGCTACCGCCTATAACTCAAGCTTTGAAAATATGTGCAGATGAGCTATCGCCTATAGCTCAAGCTTTGAAAAACGTGGGCAGATGAGCTACCGCCTATAGCTCAAGCCTTCAAAACATGTGCAGATGAGCTGCCGCCTATAGTTCAAGCCTTCGAAACATGTGCAGATGAGCTACCGCCTATAGCTCATCTCGGGGGCATATGAGCTAGCTCATGTAGCTCATATAGCTCATCTCGGGGGCAGATGAACTAGCTCATGTAGCTCCTATAGCTCACACTGGGCATTTATGTGCAGATGAGCTGTCCTCTATAGCTCAAGCTTTGAAAACATGTGCAGATGAGCTACCGCCTATAGCTCAAGCCGGGGGCGGACGAGCTATTACGGGGGACCATAGTTAACAGGACCTATGGTAAACATAAAAACCTATATGTTTAACCGTTTTTACCAACAATATTTGGTCCTGTTAACTATGCCCCCCGTAATAGCTCATGTAGCTCATATAGCTCACTGGTGAGCTACCCCCGAAAACAGCTAGCTCGAGCTACGGTGAGCTGATCTGTCCGAGGTGTGAAAACAATGCTCATCATGCGACTCGATTTTTGAAGTGTTATTTTGATCACTCGTAAGAGAGTCGGGAGCGGTCTCTCTTGGGTTGAAGAATCAGCACAGGCACTGGGGGTGCTGAACGTCGACGGGTAGGAAGAGCCAATACCCAGATATCACAATTTTGTTCTTTAAACTCGACGAGGGTACTATTATACTCGTGCTGCGGGATTGTGAAGATTGCCTGCGCGCGGCTTGCGAACATTCTTCGCAGAATACAAGCCTCGCCCACGACGTTGAGCCTCGGACAGCAGTATAAACACGGATTCTACACAACATTAATGCTAATATAATAGCAGACTTACAGCAGTATCATTGCAAGCAGTAAACGATCAAAACTCCACACACACGAAGATTCATATTGATACATACCTGGTACCGGCTTAGAGATGTTGAACCAGTGCGTGCTCCTCTTAGAAATGTTGAACGAGTGCGTGCTCCTCCCAGCTGTAGTACAAGCGTCCAGTGTCGAAGGATCCTCTGTGTTTGCCTTTCCTTTTTGGTCTGAGAAAAAGCAAGAAATGAGCAACGTATATACCTCCACCGGTACCAGGTACTGCTGCGATAGTAGTGTACTATTAATAGGGTACCAGGTACCTGAATTGCCTGTATACCTGCACGAGATACAGAGTTGTTGTTGTTGTTGTTGTTGTTCTCACATTAACTCTCTGACGAAGGAGTCCGTGGTCACACAAAGGTGCTGGAGCCCTAGGAAGATCCGAAAAACAAAAAAAAAAAACGAAAATTCGGCTGCCTCAAAATACACGAGACGGAAAAAGCGCACACAAGATAAAACCAATGTGCAAAACTGAACTAACATGGCCGCGGGTATATCCTCTCAACTATAATAGAAGAGTACCCCCGTTCCCACCACTAACCAACTCGTGGCTGCTGACTACAGCGGATGCTGTCTGAAGTGCTGCCTGCACCGTACGAAACGCACGGTAGTCGTGAAAACGAAAGAGGAACACACCTGCCTGCTATCTGGAGTTCTGTAGGCTTGTGGGCACTCTGTACGCACACCAACAACAGGTGGTTCCTCCTGCCAAACTTGTCTTCCGCCAGTGAAAAGAGTTCTGAAGTGCGTGACCCCTGATATGAGTTGTCCCTCTACAGCAGGTGACCCACTCACAGCCGCTGTCACTGCTGTGCTCGGTGATCAGCACTCGGCACCACTTCTTCTGCAGACAGCAGCAGTTCGTCAAAGATGTTTGGAGACATGTCAAGCAAGGCAAAACGTACGCTGTCAAGGGCGTAGGGCCGAGTGTTCTACACTCAGAAATACTCTAGTAGCTGGTGTCAGTCAAGGCGGGTCAAAGCAGGTTTGCTGTCAGTCAAGGGGTGAAAGTACCGTCTGTCAAAGTGTGGTGCTGGCTGTCTCTCCCGAAATCTTTGGTGCAGTTGCCAAGAAACCCGAAACGGCAGCGGGACTGTCAAATCTAGCCAATCGTAAGTGTGTTTTTCGAACCCGTCCGCCTTCCTGGTCGATATAAACCCGTCAGACAACATCTCCTCTCCCCTCTCTCCTCTCCCCTTCCCTCTCCTTCGTTGTCGCAGATCGGCAGTGAGTACTAGTCCTGTCTAGGTGCTTTGTTGGGCAAACACCACTTGCGGCAGTGGGACCCCGTGTCGAGCTTGTTGGGAGTGCCCTCCCTCGCATCTATTCCGAGCACTTCCTTATACTGCAACATATTATACCCAACATTTTTCCATCTACGAAGGGGACTTCTTGCCAACTTCTGTTGGATGTTGTTGCGTGCCGGCGTGCCGGCTGCGACAACGAGAAGAGACAGCCCACCAACGCTGTACGAACCCCACACGCTGTAGAGTGCCGCAGAGGATACGACAAGCCAGCATGCCCCCTCGCTGGCATCATGTGCTAGGTGTGGCGGTGATGGTGGTGGCATTATGGCCTGCCTCCGCGAATCTCGAAGAGAACCAGGGCCTACAGGTAGAGGGTAAAATCCAACCAAAGGAGGTCTTGGAGGCGTTGTCTGACGCCCAGGACAGTATGCTAGCTGACCTCGAAGAGTACAAGAAAAGCGCACGTGACACGCGCAGCGGCTCCATCAAACAAGCGACGACGAGCCGTGCGAGCAGGTGCGAGCGTTTTCTCGATTACATGGCTGCCGTGGTGTTCGATTGAGCCCACCCGGTGGACTGAGCCAGCAGTCAAGGCGAGTGTTTCGGGCGGCCCCCGTTAGTTCTCTGATTCCTCTCCTGATGTATGTGCTGCTCTACAGCAGTAGCTCTGATGTAGACTGCTGCTGTATCTGGTACCTGGTACCAGGTATCATATACCAGGAACCTGGTATAGCGCAGAACGATACGTAGAGGTAGTAAGTAGGTGGAGCTACGAGTATGATGGCCGTACAGATGAAGGTGTACTCTAATAATACAGCCGCTGGATTCAGTACGGGACACAGAAAACGCGAGAAAGGCCGGGACGAGCACATCTTTGTGCACCAACATATATCCTGCTGTGTAGTATAGCTGACGCTGGGAGCTCGCGCAGCAGGATACCTGTAACCAGGGGTGCGTTGGATGAGACTTTGAAATTTGGAGCTGTGCGCAACCTTAAAGAGAAACGCGCGTTACTCGAAAGTACCGGGGGGGGCTACGATAGGCGCAACTAGTTATGGGCATAGAGGACCGTGCAACGTTCCCACGGGACAGTTCAAGCCGAACCAACTACGAGTAGAGGTCAAGGTAGAAGTTTCACGGGGCGATAGCAATGACGTGAAGTGGCCCGCGGGAATGGCAATAAGAGGCGAATGAGCTACGGTTGTTGGCAATATCGTTTGACGCTTTTGCTTCTCGTGGTCCGGATTTTCTGCTTTTTCATCATGTTTTTGGTTGTTGACACACCCGCTTCACATTGGCAAATGGCAAATGAAGTACTAATAGGCTACGCACGGCATTAAGAGAAGGGTGAAGGAACAAGCAGTATGGGTGTGATATCATGCCGCAATTGAAACACCTCATTGACCTTAGGGCACGAATGAAAGCGGCGACGGAATGCCTCAAGCACGACATGGATGGGCGTATGTTAGTTCCTAAAGAAACCGCATAGAGACACGCCACGAAACGCTGCGTGCCGACTACCACGTAAACGCGTTCCGGGCGCCTCACACCGCAATCGCATACCTCAGCGCCGTCTCACCGCCGGAGGGGTACCGACATTGGTACACGCCTTTCCCGCGGGACAACCAACGGTAGCAGAACGTCTACTCAACTACCTGGTAGGCTACAAGTTTGGGCATAATAAGGAAGACAAGGAAACCGCAGAAAGGATACGAGTCCAACAAGCGACGGCATTGAGTTGAGAGAACGCTCAACAGGTATAGGTGTGATATCATCCCGCAGCAGAGAGGCCTCATTGATCCCAAAACTATACACGAATTAACCCACGACGCACTGTTACGACGGTAATCTGAAACGGAAAAGAGGGGACGCCCGCATGGTAGATCCCTTTTCGAGGAAGCCTCCTTTTTGTACTTGGAGACAGCGATTAAGTATGACTCCGCGAGCGATATCGCAGCTCTACAACAGCACGACAAAGTAGAAAGAGGCTAGGAAAAAGCGGACCATCCCGCCCGCCCATCGTTGGTAGAGGTGTACCGTCGACAACGACATCAGTTTTGTTAGTGATTATTTTTCCGGGGTAGCTACTCTCTGCGGCGAGGTGCCGTGTTGATCGTCAGGCGATTAATGCGGGAGCACTAACCCTGTGTGAGTCTCCGGCTGGTCGCAGCAGGAGGCCTCATCTATCCTTAGCTAAATACCAGTCCGAATTAAGCAACGACGCAAATGTTACAACGGTAATATTGGAACCAAAAGGTAGGGAAGTAAGAAGTGTGTCCCCGGGGTTGGAGAAGGCCTCCTAGTTGTACAGAGAGAGAAAGTATACCGCTTCCCTTGTGGTCGACCGTACAACAGCAATAAAAAGTAGGAAGCGGTCAGGGGAATACAGACCATCCCGCCCGCCCATCGCCCCACGCAAGGCTCACCGACCACCGCATCAGTTTCTGCAGCGAGAGATACCGCGTTGACTACCGGTGAATCAAGGCAAAGGTAGTTGCCCTGGGTGAGAGGTTTCGGCTGATCGCAGCAGAAAAGGCCCCCTCGGTCCCAGCATATTAACGAACTCAGGCAAGGACGGGATTTTTGCAGCAGTATGAATGAATCTCGGTCAGCGTGTGATCTCTATATACGAAGTATAACGCAGGGTTACTAATTTTGACCGTGCGAAACATTTAGGGACCCCTATCGAAATTGTGTCGACTATAACCCACGACCCACCGCGATATAACCTCCGGAAAAGAAAGAAACCAGGACCGGCAATGTTTTGTTTGACGACTCAGGACAAGCCAACGCAAATCAGCAACCAACGCTAGAAACATACACCAGAACAGCAGCAGGAAGCAGCAGCAATAGCAGCAGCAGCAGCAGCGCCGAACAACAGCGAGAGTCCTGTGCAAGTCCGGCGCGCGATGCCAAGCACCCCTTTCGGGACGGGGCGCCTTTCGTACTCCTAATAGCAGAGTACGCAACCCGAGCTGCTCGACGGGACGCTAACCCGGAGGCCCGGACCCGAGAGATCGCCGCCGAATGAAAGGCGTGCACCGGCCTGTTTTTTTTGTTCTTGTTTTGGATTTGTCGGGCTGAACGCATCGCCGGTCTCTTCATCGATCCGATGCCACCTGCATTCAGCACAAACGAGGCTAGCGAAGGGAGCAAGCCTTGGGAATGTAGAGGGTCGTTAACGGCACGGCTGTTCGCCACAGAACAGGATCACTAGGGGTGGCTGCTCGCCGACTGGCGGGGGGGCAGGCAATTTGACGGTTTTGCTGGGTTAGGAGCCCAGTTCCACCACAATCTCGTAGGTCGACGATTTTGTTATTGTTGTTGTTGTTGTTGTCGTGGGCCTGGCCGTGACCCGCGCTCGGTTTTTCTTGGGATCGTCGGCGTGGGTTCAGGGTGCTTGGTGGGCCTTGCCAGCGACTAAATCGCTTGGCGATCCCTGTCGGTGGCTAATTATATACCCAGGGTCGGCTGTGGGTGCTGGGTGGGATCAGAAGAACGCAACGTATTCTATAAATATGGATCATATTCCCTGAACTTTACAAACATACCAGGTGAAAAACTCTGCAAACAGTGATTAATCAAAACGCCATCGATATCTAAGGACTCCACTACTACGCCGTCGACCAACCCACACAACACGGTGGCGATTAGTTACAAACGTCCTGCGTTCCTAGCGACAACCACACTTCATCGTACCTGGTATAAATTGTGGCATTGACGACAGAAGAAATATTTTGTAATTTCGCCAGTTCCATGATACACTTCGAGCATACCTGGTGCGTATTGTAGGTGCACTTCGTATTGCATACATGCCTGGTGTATGTACATGTGTTGGCCTTCAGGGCCACGCTTTGCACGTACACTTCGTTATTCAACCAACTTCGACGTAGTTCGTATTCGTTTTTCACAGCCAATGCATGCCAATGTTGTGATAAGTGAGCTTATAAGAAGTGTAGAGGAAAACCAATCGCGTCCGGCGGAGGCCTCGGACGTATACTAACATGCGGGTATGGCGAGTAAGAACATATTGCAGAGTACTGCAACCCCGCTCGAGGGTCAAAATGGTGCAGGATAGTTACTTGGACAAGAAGTCCTGTTCTGAGAAAACCAAGCTGAGATTTCCTCGAAAATGAGAAGTTTGGCGCGGGCCGTTTGCTGAAGTTTCGTAGAATCCTAAAACATGACATCCAGTCTGGGTCAGCAAGTCTGTTTCTTACTGCAGTGAGTTACTGGTACTGCTGTACTGCTGCACGCCGATCGAATGACAGCATTTCCTTTTGTCAATTCGCGCTCGGGTTGTGCGCAGCAGCTCAGAGAGGCCCGTCAAGACAAGTACCCCGGAGTCGGTGGGTACCCAGACGAGCGTGCGGCTCAACGTCCGGGTGGACTTGGTCCTCATTGGCTTCCAGGTGAGGTAGTTCATTGTTCCTGCGCCCGCTGTTCGTTGCTTTCCTCGCGCCTCATTCCTTCCTATCTTCTAGTCCCCCCCCGCCGGTTCTGACCGGTTCGGACCAGTTATATGCTCTGTTGGTGGCATGGGGCTGGCCGAGTTTGGCCTCTGTGTTGGAGACCATAAAATGGAAGAACTCGAGAATCAAGTATACTCGTCCTGGCCTGCGTGCATCTGACCATGGTACTCGTCGTTTGCGGCTGCCACCAGAAACTACTGTATCTTCCGACTCACACATCCCTCGTGTTGACTTGCCTATTTCGGGGGACCATAGTAAATATAACCTATGGTACACACAAAAACCTATGTTTTACTGTCAGTAAAAAAGGTAAATGTATAGGTTTTTGTGTGTAACATAGGTCCTATTTACTATGGTCCCCCGTAATAGTGTATTTTCGTATCCCCCTGGCCGTTTCACAACCATCTCGTGAGCTGAGCACGATCAGCGTGGCCTATTCTCGGCCTAAACAACTGCAGCGGGCAGAGTCGTGTCTCTCTGTCGCATCTCTCGGGCGGTAGCTCCAGTTGACTCATCCGTACGCCCGCGACGTTTCCGTCGTGCGTACAATATATATGGATGGAATTGCGTCATCAGAAACACAGCAGTAAGTATAGGGCACCTATTACGAAACCGATGCTAAGAACCTCAAAAAGCCAAGCTGAGATTTACATGGAAATAAGGCATCCCGACGGGATTGTGTTGAACAGCTAGTACCGAGCACGCGTCTTCTTTCCAACCAAGAAATCCAGGCTTGGGCCAACATCCGTATGCCATACACTATACTACTATTAATATTCACCCGTTTGGAATCTCAGAGGGAGAAAATGCTGGAAACACCAAAAGCGATTACAGCACTATAAACAATAATATAGTTCGTGCGGTCCTAAATACCGTACGAAAAGAATTGTACGACCGACACGACACGCGCACAGCACGGTGTTACTCGTGCTGCCGCGAGCTCGTACCAGGCGGTTAGTAGTACAGCACGTCTCGGTTCTGTGGACGCTATGGATTCCACTGCAAAGTAAAAAAAAAATGGGCTTTATGAGCTTTTCATTTTTACCCATCCGCCGGAGGATAATATTTACCTGGTATATTATATAGGCCCTACTGTAGGTAAACAGCCGTGTTTTGCGCCGGCTTCGTATGAGAACGGGCGAATTTGGCGGATTTTCTGCTGTTCGAGCTGCATGATAAGTCGGCCGCGCGTGTTGCATGTGTCTCGTGAAGGCGTTGGGCCGGTGGCTCCCCTGAGTTAGTTCTGTGTCTTTATGGGGAAAAGCGGTCGGTGTGTTCTGCTTTAACTCCAGGTTGACGAGTGGTTTCGGCGAGGCTGCTCCGGAGCACGTGAAGGAACGTTTTTTGTTTGTTTCCGACCGCCAGAAGTGTTTGCATTGTACCTGGCAGTGTCAGGGATTCGACGGCACGTGTTATAGCGTCCTACACCCGCTTCGCTCCCTCCGCGCCAGTACTTGGCGGTTTCTGAGTGAGGCCTGGTGTTCCTTAGTACAAACGGTATGTTGTTCCTCAGAAGCACTGCCTAGCGCACTCATTATGTAGTCAGTGCTTAATGAGTATCAGGCAGTTGCAAGCAAGCTGTCCCTTCCACCTAACAAGACAGGATGGCGCTTTGATCGATTAAAGTTTTCTTCGACAATTTACCGCTGTGCGGGTGTGCTTACAGGAGTTCGACCGCCGAGATCCGCTTCGAGGGCTCACAACACGCACAGCAGCTTGCTTATACAGTCCAGCACCACCCCCGTGATTTACGTTACGTTTTATTTTCGTGTGACGTATCTTGATCGGCGCCTGCTCTTTGCCGTAGTATTCATAGTCGGCGGCCAAGCGTTTCTTGCCAACATCTTCGAGAAACTTGCAACGAAGAATCCCCATCGGTATCGCCACTGTTAGGGGTGGGACTGGAGGCCTGTTTTGATCCGAAAAAGCGGCAGGCTATTCGAAACGACCACCCAAAAAAATACTATTAATACAAATTCTGAAAAAGTAAAACTACCGACATACCCCCATGTACTTGGTTTTAGTGTGAATGCGTAGTAAAATTGTATCCAATGTTTCTCTGAGGTGGAGATGAATTCGATCCTCACGCTATACAGACACCTCACACAGGCCCATACCTTGCGGATGCTCTGCTGGTTTTAGCACAGGAGTACAAATTGACGTATTTATAGACTAAAAAGTGCGGAGAAACATGTATTTTCTGTGGTTTCTACCTCTCTCTTCTGGCGTGCTTTTGAGTAGTACGCAGACTTAGATATCCCCTACATTGGGATGTGTGGCATACAGCAAAACAAACCCCGCTCGAATCGACGTAGTACCCGTAGAGAACGATCCGGCGAAAAGTCGCCCCTTGAGGCACTTTTTGGGGGCCACGACACTCAATTTCGTGATGGATAATTCGAACAAAACGAAAGGAACCTCGGCCAAAGGCAGAAAAAAAAAAATTGTCTAAGCGAACCGGGAGGCATATCTGCAGCGTACGGGTCGTAGTGTCCACGAGGCGGCGGCGATCGTGTGCCGAGCGAAAGCTGTTATCCGCCGTGGCATCGCGGGGGCGGAGGACAGCCGCGATCGGGTTAGATGGCTGTAGATTGGAACATCTTGCACCGCAGCAGCAGCAGCAGCAGCAGCAGCTGGATGAGCAGCAGCAGCAACCGGGTCAGCAATGCCAGCAGCCGCACCAGGATCAGCAGATCCCCCTTCAACCAATCCCGGCAGCGGCTGCACCAGTAATCCCCCCCCACGCTCACGCGCCCGTTTGTGCGCTGCTGCGCTGCTGCTCAAGCACTCGTCGTGGTATTTTTTTTGTGTGCTGCTCCGCCCTTCTCGAGCCACACGCTGCAGCTCCTCTCGTACCATACTACCCTGGTACCTGGAATATGATACCACATGATGAAGAGTTTTGTCGTGACGTGCTTGTTCTTTCCCGTGTTCTGATTGGGTAATATGTTAATGATTCATCTTTCCCCCCGGACATTTTTTGTGACGTTTTTTCGTCTAAAAATAATTTAGCCCCACCCCTAACTGTTGGTGCTGTTTGCAAAATACAGGGGGATGGAGGAGATCTGCTAGATATTCCGCAAGAAACGCTTGAGCTTTGGCTGGAGCATCTCACCACCATCGTACCGCACGCTACGGTCGCGGATCATGAGTCGGCATCAGCAGGCCAGGTCTGTTTGTCTGTCTGTATGTCTGTCCGTCTGCCTGTCTATTTGTCCATCTGGATGGACGGTTTCATTTCGGCCTGATTTATAGTTGTTTAGCAACGAGCGCGAGAGTTGATTGCGTGCATGCACTGCAGGTGAATATGAACTGTTTCAGAACATGTTCGCTGATTCAGTACACAGCTGGCTTGAACTCGGAACCCAACCTTCATCTATCGCTGTGGGAACTAGTGTATCGACTGATCTGTCACCCTAGCTTTTCCACAAAAGCAATGAGCGTCAAGCATGGTTTTATCGTGTTGCCGATACCAAACAACATCCAGTGGTCGGATGGCCTGCTTACCGTTTTGTTTGACAGGCAGGGGCACACGCGCGTCTCTCTACGCCCAGGCTCGCGCGTCCTCTCACAGCACGTGTCATTCTATATCTGCCAGCCGGTTAAATGACAGCGTAAAAAACATAGGGCGAGCGGTCTGCCGAACGATGAGCCGAAGGGTTTCTTCTGCTTAGGTGGCCCCAAGCACCCACGATGACAGGGGGGGGGGGGGCTACCGATTTATGGCTTCCCCCTTCGCCGTCGGACCTCCCTCGTTAGATAGGAGTCTTGCGCTTGCCCTCCTGCCCGATCTAACCTTCGCTCTGTCCGTCTCCCGTCTATATACTTAGAGCGGTGGAGGCGAAGCGAGGGGAGAGGGTGATTCACCATCATCCCCGCGCGCGCCACCGGAGGTCGTGTATGACTACCGGTACCACGTCGTAAATGTGGACAAACGAGTTCGAGATGCCGTTGAGGCCCATATGCGCGCCTACCTGAGGGACGAAGAGGAGCAGCCGGAGCCTGAGAAGGAGGAGGAGAGCGAGGGAAGGGAGGAGTCTTCTGGCGGAGGTCGAAGAGGAGAGCGACCTGCCGGTGGTACGGGTAGCACGCAGCACGGCAGGCAGATGTATATGCCGTCTTGGCACATGGAAGAGCTTCTGAGCTCGCTTGCGGTCAATCTTCGAGCATCGGGGCAGCGCGAGACGCGGTACATTCCTGGGAGCGCGATGGCCATCCCCGCCGCGTTCACGCTGTTCGTCTTGAACCCACGCCCGGCATGGGTTTTGCCGCGGGAACAGCAAATCGTGGAAGGCCCAAAGGTTACCTACGGCTACCGGTGCGGGCTGTCGTCGGGCGCGCTGGCGGCCCTCGCGGCTGACCAGGATGTGGTCCAGAGGGCGGAGAAAGTCGAGCGTATGGAGCAGAAGCGCTGGCGCATCGTGCACGAGGCCGGAAGCCTGGACGGCATTGAAGAATCCCAGGATGTACGATACCTATTTGCCCGGTTGGTTGCGCTCAGGTGGTAGTCACAGTGCTGTACGAGCGTGCCGCAGCGTGCATCTGATTTGTTGAGAGGATATATGTCCGTAACAATGGTTGGTCTTTGCTCTGGATGTTTTTATTTTTAGGACCGGGAAGCCACGCGACGGGCGGCCTTTGCAAGCTAGAAACACTTTTATCTCGGCCTTGCTGTGACGACTCTATTCAGGCCGAGGGGGCGCTGTCTTTGCGAAGCTTGTGGTTATACCAGGTAGTAGCTTTGTTTTCCAGGCGACGACGTCCTTTGATGAGCGGTAGAATAAGTAGTAGCTACTCTAGGGGTTTATATTGGCGCTCACTACCTCTTCAAGATAACGGTTAACAGGCACTATATAGTATACGAATGTAATTAAACCCTAAAGATAATCCTATCCCCAACCCAATCAACCAATGCCTAGGGCTAGTCCGCTTCGTTTCGTACACAATGTGCGTCAGCCATAGCAGTGTAACTGGTGGAAAAAAACTACCGGTCACAGTGGTGCGCCCCGAATGTGAGACGCCTTAGCTGGCGTGCATGCCACCCGAGGGCCCAGCTCTTACTGGGCCGACGACGTGACTCTGGTGTCGACCACGCCTATAGTCCGTGCTTTGAGGGACGGCCAACCGCAACATCCGCAAAAAAAAGGATTCGCCTGCAAGAGTTTGCCGAGGAAAACCTGATGCGTGCAACTATTACGGAACCGCTGCCATAGGGTTAGGGTTCCTCCGCCTCCCCCTCGGCAGTGTCGGATGAATCGTAACGAAGTAACAAGACTCTAAAGCTGAGGCATTCTACGATAGTGGTTCACCCTAAATTTTCTGAGGCTCCTCACTTGAGGAGCTCTACCTCACCCGAAAACCGACTTTTAGCAAAATCAAATTGCATCCCGATGAATAATCCCATGGCCCAAGTATACAAAACGTCATTTTTCGAAACACGATTGGCTTTCCGACGGTTTTGGGTTAAGGAACACCGTCATTCAGAAAACGGTTTCGTGGAAATATGCTACCTCTATCGTAGAACGCGTCAGCTTTCGCTAGGAACTCGCGCGGCAGGGCATTTTTATCTGTCGTCAATTTGTTTTATGGTGGTTGGTTTGATACTTGATATTCGTCGATGTGGGTTTCGGTCGACAGCCGTTTAATCTCTGTCGTGGACCTCTAAACCGGTTCCTATGTTCCGGCGCGGTGTCAGTTCGAAAGTCGCGTTCGCTCGTAACAATGCATCCAAGCGCCCTCCCCCCCCCGTTAGCCGTTGATTTTCCCTTCGTCTCCACCGCTCAACTTATCTTTACACCAGGGAGCTCCCACTCGCCTCTCTGGAGGTTACGATCCCGATAGCGGCCATCTAAAGCACATCGAGTGGACAGACGGGAAAGACGCCTCCTCGGAGTGGGCCCTTGAGCGCTTAGCCGAACCGCCGCCGTCGCGCGCTGAGCAACCCGACGTCGACCGAACCGGCGGAACGCTGAGCTGGAGTCTATCTCAAGAAAAACGCTTTCTGTTGAGTGGAGACCCCGACGTGCTGCCGGAGGGCAACGTGAGGGCCCTTCTTCGCGACGTGCTGGAGAAGCACCGCAGGGCGGGCGTTGCTCGCGGTGCAGACAGCGCTGGCGCCAAGAACAGGGACGGCACTCCTGAAGGCGGCGCGGGTACGTGCTTAACGGACACGTGGGTCAGCGGGGAACGTTTTGCGTGGGTGGACCTCCAGGCAGGGCCTTTTTCATGGGGCCCCGCGGCTGGAGGCGACGGGTATAAGTCGGCGCTGTCCGATCTGGCACCGGTCACTAAGCCGCCTGTCGATCCTCCCGGTCGACCGGAGCTGGGGGAAAACAGAAGAAGCTTCATCAAAAGACACCGCCGGGATTTGATCGCGGCTAGGGGGAAGCTATCCGCCAGGGTCGATCGTCTGCTGGAGCTACGGGAGCAAATGGCGTGCGACGAAGGCGAAGAACCAGATCCGCCGGAAACCCGTGGACGAGCCCCGCGCCCGCTCGGGGCGGTGGCGGTGGCATGCGAAGAGGTTCTCGCGCAATTGACGTTTGTTCGTCAGTTTCAAGCCCGCGAGACGGAGGCGCTGTCCACGGCTGATGCGGCGGAAGCGGCGGAAGCAATGGCGGTGTTGGAGCGCGGGGGAAGCGCTAACGAAACCTTCGCCCGTAACTTGGAATCTCTCCGCTCAGGGCACGTTTTCGTGCTTCAGCATGCGCTTGGCGCCCTAGCTCCTGCAACCGAGAGCGATCATGGGAGGAGTGGATCATCCAAACGAAGCACGGCCGCGCTAAGCGTGGACTCGCAAGCCCTGCTCTCCAGACTGGCGGCCCTGGTGTCCTCGCTCTCCCGGGGAATTGTCACCCCGGCGTCTACGCTCCTGCTGCCCGTCCCCCCACCGGACGCACACTCCGAAGCCACCCGGAAGAAGAGCTTTTGCGGAAGCGAAGGGTCCGCCGACTGGCCGAACACGTGTTCAGGTAGCGGCAGCAACGGCCTCAGCAGGGCCTTCTCGTCCCCGTATCGGCTGCCAATAGGGCCGGCCCTCATGCAGCCGCGAGGTACCGGCATTGGGGCGACGACATCGGCAGCGGGGGCGGTGGCGGCTACCGCAGAGAGGGGGGCGGCTTCTTCGGCCCCCTCGCTACATCGGTCGAGGGTGGCGAACCCGGCGCACCCGCCGCCTCCCTCGGCTCTCGACTTTTTCATCCCCGACACCCTCGAGTTCACGCTCTACGTAGTAAACGTCCAGGACGTGTACCCCCCGCTGGGCGCGCCGCCCCGCCTCTTCAAAGGGGGTGAGCGCGAGGCCGAGGTACGCGCGAAAGAGGGAGTCGGCGCGGGGGCAAGTAGAGCGGAAGGGGACGACGGAGGGAGGACGAACTCAGGGCCAGGGGAAGGACGGAGGTATGATCGCTATCGGGGTTCGTCGGGGTTTGACTTGCCTGCTTTCCAGGAGGGGGCGATGTCGCTAAAGCTCCCGAACCAGAAGGCCAGCTTTACGGTGCACCAGGTGGACTCGTCGTCTGGCTCTGTGCTGGTGGCGGCGCTGGCGGGGGCGACGAAGGAATCCTCTGTAAACGGCGTGACCGCGGAAGGGTGAGCACCACCGTTTTTTCGCTGGCATCTTTCCTTGTGGGCTGTTGGCACGTAAGAGTGGCGCGTCCTGGCCAATTTGTTTTCTGACTGGCGGGACTCCTCAGCTGAGAAAATAACCGAGGTATTCCTCGGTACGCATTTTCGACTCCGGGACGATATCCCGCGGGACTCAATCAACCCGGGACTAAACGTACTATTTGTATAGGATGTGGCCACCGCGGGACGTGTTGGTGCGCGAACGAGGTTCACATTTCCGGTGGCGCGAGAGCGGGATATTGGATTTTGTGCGGGACGCATTTGTGCAGGCACGGGATTTCACAGTTATCATGGGACCACAAGATTATCCCGAATCCCACACAAAAAAAAGCGGGGTAATGATCGCGGGAAAAATCCCAAGGAATGCCCCTAAAATGACCAATGTGGTCGGAGTACACTTTGTCACTACTGTATTTGCGTTCCTTGTGTGCCTAGGCCTTGGGATGGCTCATCGGTTCGCACTGTTATTTTTCCTCTAATTCAGTTTTTGGGTTGAGGTATAGACCTCAAGTGCAAAACTTAGGTGCGTCCCTACCGTGGCATATGCTTCCATGTTTTAGTTGTGCGCTGTGGATAGGAGGATACTGCGGTTGTGCGGCCTGCCGCGCCGAGGTTGACAGATGTCCGCAAACGCGCCAATTTGAGTGTATTATGCTTATCTGCCTGCCCGCCTGCCTGCCTGCCTGCCTGCCTGCCTGCCTGCCTGCCTGCCTGCCTGCCTGCCTGGCTATCTGATTGTCTATCTGTCTGTCTGTCCCTCTGTCTGTCTTTCGGTCTGCCTGCCTGCCTACCTGCCTGCTTGTCTGTCCGTCTGTCCGTATGTCTGTCTGTCTGTCTGTCTGTCTGGGTGTGTCTGTCCGTCTGTCTGTCTGTCTGTCTGCCTGTCTGGATGTGTGTTTCTGTCTGTCTGTTTGTCTGTCTGTCTGTCCATTTGTTTGTCCATCTGTCCGCCTGTATGTCTGCCGTTCATGTCGCGTTTGTACGTGCGCATGTGCTGTGTTTCGCCCCGCGGGCTGCTTGGTGGACTGTACAGAGAAGCCTTCATTAACCAGAGGGTGTCCATCGATTCGAGAAGCCTTCATCACCAGCTCAAGACTCGAACAGACGAAGCCAGCGAGGAAGCAAGTGCTGGCGGGGCGGAGCAAGAAGCCCGGCGGCACACACGCCATGTGGGTGCCTTCATGCCATCGATAAATCGATAGCTTACGTCGCTTCGAATGTGCCCGTCCCATCCTCCACGTTCCTTCCCGGCTTGGCTTCACTTTCTTGCGGTGTTTGCGAACGACTCACAGTAGCCTGTCCTGGGCATAAACCTGCTGGTAACACCGCAGGCGGGCTATTTCACCAAAAGCTAGTCAATCGTGCGACGGTCTACGGTACAGCATGAAGAAAGAGCCTAATGTCGGACCCCCCCGCCCGCCCCCACCTCCGCCCGCCGTCTGGGCAACTACACAATGTGCAGATCACCATTTTGCTGTACAGCTTCGCGGGGCCGAATAGCGTGTACGTAGACGAGATGTGGCGGGCGAGGGGGGTGGGAGGTGATATGGTGGTGGTGGCCCAGTCAGAGCTCAGGCGCGACGCCGCGCCTCCTCTAACGTGTGGGGGAAGAGCGGTGAGTGGGACATCTTGTGCCGACCGCACAACCGAATCGACATGACACGCAGGCGTTCGGTCGTGCTGTATGATGGCAGAGGGATGCACGTACTATGCGCTGTGTAAGGGAGCGGTATGTATGCACCGAGCCCGCCGCAAATAGGGATGAACGCATGCCGATGCACGACCGGCATGTATTGAGGGGGGCGTCGAGGGGTAATGCTACCGTCAGCCCTTGGTCCTGGCGTCGTCGGCCCTCCGTCTTGTCAGTGAGGCCGCGAGAAACAATATTTTGTTTGCGAGGAGATGTTTGCCGGGATTTGTTTTCCTCTCCGCGGGAAGCCACCCTCGATGTGCTGCTGCTGCTGCTGCTGCTGCTGCTGCTGCTGCTGCTGCGTGTTTCGAACTGTCGTGCAAACCGCTTTGTACGGCCCCTCTCTCGGACATCTGCCGAACAAAGAGTACCTACCATGGTAGCGTGCAGTGCACCACTGTTCATTTTCAGTGGCGCATTCAGTCAGGGCCCCACGCGCACTTTACTCCTTTCTCGGTGACAAATTATTGGCGGGCTGTTTCAGGTTGAGGACGACCCAAGGAATCCGCTCCGGCAGGCTTTGGCGGCCCTCGGGTCAATCGTCGGAGGCCTTGTGCCGTCTCAAGACAGCTGGGATGAGGTAAGAAAAAGTCCCCCACCCCCACCCCCCCCATGTGAATTGTTCGTCGAATGGTGCTGTCTTTGTTGAGGTGTGTGATAACGCTGCACAAGGCTGTTGTTGTGGTAACAATTGTAGCTGTTGCTGCTGCAAATCGATGCTCGCCGTCTTCATAAACGTTGAACAGATAGCGCGTCAGCTGTGAGATCGAAAATTATCGTCGAAACTAAATATGTTTTCTTTACTATCGCGCGTGATGCCTGGTAGCGGGTGCGGAATGTGCAGGCTGTACTGCGGTGGGTGCTTGGCGTCTTGCATCCGATGTGACGGCCATGCCGTCGCCGAACGCAGCACCGTGCGCTCTGAGAAATATGCACCACCTTGCTTTCGTCTCCCACACCCGCTCCTCCCATGGCGTACATATGCATCACTCCAACTTATTCCCGACGGGTATTTTGGAAACCCGCCTGCTCCACTCTAATGCAGAGCGGCGTGCAACTCAGGTAAACGCTCTAGGGGTGACCTTGAGCCTGCGGGCCCGTCCACGAGCTTGTGCTTGTGGGGAAGAGGATCTTAGAGCCAGCATGAGGCTTTTTGCGTCGCGTGACCACCTCATGTCAACGTATCAAAGAACTACACAAAACTCCAGACAAAGCATGACCCGTCCCCTCCCCCCTCCCTCGTTCCCGCCTGCTTTATATTTGCTGCCCTGACAGACGCGGGGTGGCCATGTAGTTCACGACTGGAGGTGGTCAATGAGCGAGAGTCCCATGTCGCCGCTGGTTCCCCGCGCACGCTTCAGCGAGATAGATCAGGCAAGGAATAAAACTGCTGGGGAACCGGTACTTTTCCACGCTTTGTGCGGGGGGCTTGCACGCGGGGTAACGTCAGCAGAAAGAAGTCAAGAAGCCGGTACCGAGGCGGCGCAATCCTCCGATCCCTACCGACCGCACTGCTTCGAGGCCACCCGACGGAAGCATACTCGTTGGGATGCAGCCGATGACCCCGTTCACGTTCGAAATGTTTGTGCTGTATGTGGCTGTTTTGATGCTGTTTTTTGTTTTCTTAAAACCTGCTACGCAATGCAAGCAACGGTGGCACCACTGTCACCCGCCCTTTCCTCTCCAGTGGCATCTGGCGAGCCCCTTTGTACCGGGCTTGCAGAACCGTTCCAAGAACGTTCCATATTTCGGGCATGTCATCTACAGATGTTCTCGATTCATCATCTAGATATTTCAGGACAGAAATGTTCCTGGTCTGTATGATACAGCAAATGCTGTTGCCGGGTGGGAGCCATATAATCTTCATGGTTTAGGACGGGTTTTCCTGGGTTGGATCTGTACTGTACAGATCCTGCATACCCTATCACAACGGTAGGCTAGGATATTGGTGATCTAGATGAATTATCCAGATTGTGGTCTGTTCGACGTGTGGAAGGTTCCCCTCTTGACTCCTTTTGTCCGGCAGTCCCGCTGTGGGACACTTGAAATTATAGTCGTACCTACATTGCATGCACAGAGGGCGGTACTAAAAAGGTAGGACCCTTCTTAACCGCATCCACGCTGTTCGGGAGAAACGCCTACCGGTAGGAATTAATGAGGGCTCATCTTCCCAGTAGTCAATAGATGAGGCTACCCTCTTTATAACGGGTCCCACAAACTACTCGGAACTAGAGTGGAGTCGTTTGGCAGTGGCGACAGGGTTGGTAGTCCCGTGAGTGGCGGATTCTCCTCTGTGGTTCACACGAGGCGTCGTCTTTAAAATTCTAAGCGCTGAAGCGAAGCGGTGGGGTGCGCGGACTCTTCTTCCGGCCCTTGCTGCCGCGCCTCGAGCAAGAGGGCTACGCTACATAGCGCGGCGCTTGGCAAGATGTTTATGCTGTTGGTTCCCAAGGTGCGACACTCTCGGTATGCTGATTTGGCTGCCGCTACTGCTACTGCTGCCGCTGCTCTTGCGAGAAAATACGCTCATTTAACCAATCAGGAATAGAGAATGCTATTGCTACGGCTATGCGATTGGCCGAGGCTATGTGATCTCCCCTTTCGACGGACGCGAAGGGAAGTGGAACCACTGGCCACAGAAAAAAGCATGCCGGAAATGGAGGGCAATGGCTGCCGAATGTGGACCGGGCCTAACCAGACGTTTGTTTTATACCGCGCAAACAGAATACCACTATTAATAATCGGATGTACGTCGTCTCCTCTGAAAGATGTTCAGGTATTTCAGCATGGGGAAAGAGTCGCAAGTTCCTCGCCCCAAGTCCCCCCCCCACCCCCCCTCCGCCTAATTATTCCCCCCAGGATATCATCTACCGCACCCACGTCGTTAGAGCGCTAAGCGCGTCGGTGCAGCTCACGCGTGCCGGGTCGTCCCTCCTTCTGGACGCTCTACAGTGGTCAGGCTCTACGGATGCTCTGGAGGGGCGGCTACGGGAACGGGTGAGAGAAAAACAGCGCAACTAGCAACGCAACTACTTTAGGCCACGAATTCAAACGAACCGGGGACAAAATCGGCGCCTTCCCGACACAATACTGCCCCAAACGGTGTGGAACCCCCGACGTTTACCCGGCATTTCGCGGGGCCTGATTGTTTACCACGCCATTTGTCGCGGGGGTCCTTGTTCTTAGGTCACTGAACGTGTCGCGTTTGGGCCAAGTACATGACCTCGCGGATTGCGCCTCGAAGTTTTTTGTTCGATCGCTTTTGTCTCGCGCGCGTTCGCGCGTGATACTGTCCACCGCCCCCCGCGCCTCCCATACGACTACGGGTATGCATGGCATGAGTACACCCCCATCCCCTCCACCCCCCCCCCCCTTTCCCTCTCCCACGCGCGCTGCCGTCGGGAAAAACGTTTATAACGGTCTGCTTGTACCCCTGTTTCGCTTCCGATGTGAAATATGCCAAAACCTTGCGGCACCTGCAGCTGGAGTCGACCCGTGGCCGGATGCGGGATGTCTCGACTTTGCGCGGCAGCATAAGGAAGCGTATGGGCACCGTGACGGCCTTCGATCACGTCGTGAGGCAGCTCAACCCGCTCCTGGACGCGTCTCGCGAGTGAGTTACCGTAGGCTCTACCTGCAGTTTTTGTTATGCTACTTCCCTGCCACTCCGTGTCTTTGTTGTCATCGCCCCCCCCCCTCACACTCACACCAGAGATTCTTAGCTTACTGTAGGAGATGCAGATCGCTCTTCACGCGACTTGCCGAATATCTCACGGCGCTTCGCACTTCTTGGCGCTAGCCCGTGTCTGCCTGATCGATGAAAACCGGACGCGCTTCATCCCCATCATTGTAGGGATGCGATGGTCTATGGTCATACGACTACGGCTATGCATGATAATGAGGACCCCCCCCCCCCTCCCCTCGGGGTAACTGTTGAAGGAAGAGCACGATGGCTTACTGCAGGCAGGGCCGGGCTTCGTATATATCTGGTAAAAAAATCCGTCGGAGTGTTCGGTCGTTCTATTTTTCATGGGCGGGGAAAGATATGAGGGAAGGATAGCACCGAAGCGCGGGGTCGTTGCTATGGCAAGAGAAAACAAAATACAACAAATAGGGACAGTGCTAGTGGAAGCTCTTTTTTCAAATGCCCAAAAAGAGGTTTTTGACTGCAAGGCCCCCGCCGTAACATTTCTGTACCGCTCACCCCGAGTAGAATCACGAATCTTCATCAAAATAGCCTCGAAGTTGAAAAAATATATCGACCAAAACTGTTCCTGGCCGGATGTTGGGGCAACATCGGCCTGACAAACACTCATCGAAATGTTGGATTCGAAGCGGTGAGATTCCGAGTCCTCGACAGTCATCGACCGCCAAAACCAACGATTGCGTCATGAAATCTGAACGGGCGAGCTCGTCAGGGTCTCCGACTCACCCGAGGGTCTCTATGTGCACACGACGGCCGGTGATATGTGGAAGGCGCCGACCAGGCGTCGTATACAAAGTGGATGTGGCCGCTGGTGTGTACATACCAGACGACAAACAACCTTGTTGCAGGTGTTCGAGGCTGTGTCTGAGTGACAAGAAAAAAACAACACTTTCGTCGCTCACTGTTGTTTTTTGTTTCGTCTTTTGTTGGAAGGAACAAAAAACACTTGAGGTCATATGAAAACTGATTGCTGATTGGCTGGGGTTCGTGGAGCCGGCGCCATGCGGGGAGGATTAGGGTATCATCCTCGGAAACCCTGCCGGTGCTTACAGCGAGAAAGAAGCGTCCCCCCGTTTGCGTCTCGCCTATATGATAGGCTGCTGTAGATCGTGGTGTAATTTACACCCCCAATTTTCGAATATAGTGAACTCTGACCCAACCCCCTAATTGGCAACCAACCCCACGCACGTACTATTACGGGGGACCATAGTTAACAGGACCTATGGTGTACATAAAAACCTATATATTTAACCATTTTTACGAACAATATTTGGTCCTATTAACTATGGCCCCCCGTAATACTACGGTGGGCCGTTGTAATACTTAGCAATAGTAGTATTACGTACTGATCAAAACAAACGATGGACCCAAGAACGAGGTGTCCCCGTGTGTTCACGCCGACGAACGGACTTGCAACCCTTAAGTAAATCCGAGGTCCCGGCCTAACAGCCAGTGGACCCCGGATTGTGCTTTATCAGGGAAACGCCCCGACCACTGTGCTAACAGTCGGCGCTGTCGGTTGGCTCTTTGGTTAGAGTGCACCTCTTCTGGTCATACTTCTCTCAAATTCGGTTGGCGGGTAAAGATATCGACTTCCTCAAGCTACAAATAGAGGCATACAGTACCGTTTTTCGGCCAACTCGTTTCTGACTGTCGGGGTTTCCTTAACCCAGGAGCTCTACCCAATATCGTCAGAACACCATTCGTGTGCTTTCTTGTTATTTGGTGTGTGCATAGGCCACCGGGTTGCACGTTTTTTTTCGTTTTTTTTTCCAGTAGTAGAGCTCCTCTAGTCAGGAACTCTCGGAAAAAAACAGGTGCGTCCCTATAGTATAATAGTGTGTATCATAGCATGCGTCGACCCTCAGGAAAAAAAAGGCACTTCGTATTCATGCCCCTAACGTGGCCCGTCTCGGTTCATCTACGGATTGATGATCTGGATTCTAGCCTTCCGTTATGATATGTTGTACAGGACCTGTATACTTACAGATACCACCCCCAAGAAGCGCCATGCTAGATAGTATGTGCAGGTTGCACGGCTTCCACCCGGCAAGATGACCGACACCATAGTGCAGGAAATGTATCTGCCTTCTGACGCATCTTACAAAGTAGACGATTGTATGGGGACCGGAAATCTATTCCGATGTGTGTGTGCGTGTACCACACCGATTAAAGGAGGCGTTTCCATGCTCCCTCCGCCCGTCCGTCCGTCCGTCCGTCCGTCCGTCCGTCCATCCTTCCGTCGCTATGTCCGTCTGCCGCGTCCTCCGCAAACAATAAAACAGCGCCTACTCTTTGGCCTCCCATCTGGCGAGGGACGTCCGCGACCACACTTCGGGAGTAGGGCGGCAAGAAGGCGGCGGGGGTGGCGCCGCCCCCAGCGATGGAAACCAGCAGGAGGCGGGCCTGTTGCGTCCGTTCGTGGCTTCAGTAGTCGCCGTTGCGGCAGCGTGGCTACTGCGCAGAACAGCGCCGCCTTTCCCTGGTGCACGGGGTCGGAAACGAGTGAAAGTAAACTAGACTATTCATACTAGGGGTGGCGCGAATTGATCTCCTGGAATGCACTGCAGCGCCAATGAATTTTGTTGGTGTGCATTTCCCCTAGATGTCCACAGCTATAGCTAAGATTGGGCGGACGGGTTGTTTTATTTTCGGACTTGTAAGTGTGGGTTGCTTCGGATTCGGACTTGAAAGTGTAACATAGGGAGATCTTGACGGTAACCAAGCGTGGGTGGCTGATAGTGGCGGTCTTCGCGAGCGCGCAAGTCCCGTTGGCGTCTGGCATGCCCTACATGGGCGTTGCATTGTATATTGTATACCAGGTATATGTTTGTGGCAGGGTATCGGGGGCCCGCGGAATCATAGCGAAGGTTGTCCCACGGCGGCGGCATCAGCAGCAGCAGCAGCATTAGCAGCTGTCGCACCAATAGCAAGAGCAAGAGCAGCAACACCAACTGCCACCGGCAGTAACAATAGTAGCATTCATAGTAGCAGGGAAAACAGCAATCGGTCAGCGGGGAGAAGGCTCATCGAACCTGCGACCGCAGCCGCGCCCGGCGGCGGCGAAGGGAGGGACAGTTTGCTCGGGCTGGTGTACCAATCACATGACGTGGCATACAGTAGTAGCGTCTTTCTGGCGTGGAAACGGGTTGGTGCTGTCGACCATGGCCGCCTCGAGTAGCGTGTCCACGGAGACCTCCGCACAAACCTACGGGGTTGCCGACGGGTCTTTTTTTGTGGAATTGGGTTGTTGGTGTTCGATAGTTGCCGTTTCAAGGTAGCGTTTCGGGCGTAAATGGGCGGATGGTCGATATTGCAATCTCAAGCTGGACGATGAGCCCCTGCGTGCTGGAGCCGCCTACCGGAGATCGGGCATTGAATCGGAAACGACGTCCACAGCACACTCTGCGCGAGGTTTTTAGCGTTCAGGGGTACCGCTGCCGCGGCCATGGTACAATAGTTTCGCGCTCCCTCCGGTCGGCTGGCGGGGTCGGTCACTGAACTAACGTGAACGTCGCAGCAGCGTTGTCGTCTTGGATAGATGGTGCTGTACCCGGTTTCGACACAGCAGTAAAGACAGATTAAGGGTGCAGTTCCCGCATTTTTAGAATAGGTCGACAAATGATGGAGATTTTGGATTGGTGGAACGACCCTAGTAGTGTAGGTTGTACACGGATTGCGTGGTCGCAGTTTTCTGTTCGGGCGTATCTTAAGGGTCGCTTTTAACCATGAAACAGATAGTGAAAACTTGCCAATCATTGGCAAAGTTTTGAGTTTTATTTACAACTCCTGCTGAAACCTTTTGCCTAACGAGTTTGTTTTTCCTCAGACTTGCCAACGAAGGGCTGGAGCAATATCCACAATATAAAATGGCCGAACAAATTGCCAACTTGGCAACTTTTTTGCCAAACCACAGCAGTGTAGATAAAAACTACTCCAAGGATTTTTTGTATTCGGAGAGCGTCATTCATGGTCCTGACGTCAATGCTGTTTATTGTTCATTGTGATGCAGCGCCAACGCTATATATGCGTTGCCGTGCTGTTCTCCAGTATTCTGTGTTTTAGTGTTACAATTAGTTTGTTTGGACGGTCGTAATTTTGCGTGAACTTTAACGTAATATCCTGTTCGTTGTTAGTTGGAGTTAGACCCGTGGATAAATTAACCGCAGTTTCTGTGGCTGTCTGTTTCGTCCATTTATTTACATGCTGCTGCTGTAGGCAGGAGGTGTACTGCTTGGTCTGAATACGCCCCTCGAACGACCGTCGTACGAAGCGTTTACCACCCAACCAATGTTCTCGCGCCATCTCCAGACCCGGCGACGCCGGCCAGACTGAAAATACATACGTAGCCCTCTCTTTGCGTCGTTGTTATTGTTTTCACTATTAAATTACGACAGTTCACCTTACCACAGCCTCGCACAGTGTACCTCTTTGCCACGTGCGTGGTCATCGCCGTCCAGGCAAACGTTGGAGTGTGCAAGCTGCGGATCCCGGAAGGTCCCGACCGACGCACGACACAAAAACAAAAGTAAGACACCTCCACGATATACGTGGACAGCCGAGAACAAACAAAACAAAACAAAACAAAACAAAACAAAACCTGGCCCCAAAATTATACGCCTGGCGTAAATCCGTCCCCCAACGTCGACTCTCTGCAGCAAATTGATACGCACGTACATACGTGTGCTCGTCGTTCGATTGACCTCTCGAGGTATGAACTACTGCAGCTGGCCTTGAACTCGTCAACATCACCGCCTGTGCGTACGTGTCACGTGGCGGAGAAGGCAGGCGTCTTCCTCCCGCACACGTGCTCCTTGGTCGATGACGTATTGTCTCCATGTACATCCTACCCGTACCCGCCGAGAGACCGTGCTTCCTCTGACGCAGAGCGCGACGAACAAGTTACCGGCGTTGCATTTTGCGTGGTATAGTTTTACCTCCCCAGCCCGGCGGCTCGATCCGACCCGACCCGACCCGACCCGACTCGGCCCCGGAGGCCTGGGCTCGTACAGCAAACACGCGTTTGCGCGGGCACATAGCCCGCGTCACATATCATGTGTGACCGTTTTATGCGACCCATGTAGTAGGTTACTGCCGCTACGACACGTTCTGCTATGGCACCACCATGACGCCATCTACTGATCCTTTCCCTCGCATAACGACGAAACAAAAAGGTTCCAACATCGGACGCTACACGCGCGGCGAATGGCCGAAGATAGCGACAACCACCGGACGCACTCCCTGTCAAGGGGGCAACAACAGCAGCAACAACAACAGCATAGCTGCCTGCTGCCCCGGGGACGCTTCGCCTGAATCTCCCTCTTCGAACGACCAAACTGAACCTCAGAAAGCTCACCAACGACGACAATTGAGGCATTTATTTACGGAAACTGGTACGGTAGTGCCGGTTGCCGCTACATATAGTGCCGGCATGTGGTGCCAGCCAACAATACCGGTACCATATGTAGCGGCAACCGGCACCATCAGTAGCACACTGCCACACTGGTTATATTCCCCTCTGTCAGTGCCAAGCGATTCCACAGGCACTATAGCGGGCAACCGGCACTACAGCGGGATCACTGTTGATGCGGTACCGTAAATTTCAAGAGGCGCCCCTTCACGTAACGATGAAACGAACATTCTTTTTCGAGAAAGCACTACTAGTAGTCATCCAGCAGAATCCTCCCGCCACGGTCGACAAGATTGACTACTCGCTCGGTCCCATCCCACGAAGACAAAATATAAAAAAAAAAACTTTGTTTTTAGGTCGCGTAAGGACCTCTTTCGGCCCTAATATACTACTAGGGGGTGGTCAATCAACCGTTTGAACCGAGGTCTCCCGGAGAATTTGCCACGCATCGCCGCCCCTCCTCTGACCCGGCAAACGCTTCTCCTCCCCTCCCTCGCCTGGCGGCACGCTCCCCCCCCCCCCCCCCCTCACTCCCTCGGAACGCTCCCCCTATCCCCCCTCGCCGTCGACGCCTCCTTCTTGAACTACTTCACAGCACGTTTTGCTACTGTTGAGTGCAGCATACACCATTTTAGAACTCCAGTCCCGTTTATAGGGGACACACCCCTCAAATTCCAAGTAATTTGTCCCCAATTGTCCTCTAAACGAGACTGCAGTCCTAAACGGCGCTATCCACCCCTTCGACATATATTTGGCGCGCGTCAGCCTTGAGCAGACAAAATGCGACCAACAAAACTTGGAGCAGCTGCAGCATGCGAGCCGCCCTGCTCCGGGGTCGTGCTGTGGGCGTGTGTCTCACCGACTACGTTCCGACACGTTGTTTCCACGAACATCACGACAACGTCCCCAAAGCACGCCGGCGAACGTAACGACTAGGTGACCGACACACGTGCCGACAACCAGAAGTACATACTGACAACTGTTCCCGACAACGTAACGAAACAATTCCGCAAATGCAACGACAAATGTAACGACAACGTGCCGAAAACAACCGACAGACATAACCGCAACGCCCCGAAAAACACGCCGAAAAACGTCATGACAACGTCCCGACAAACATAACGACGACGACAACGTCCCAAAAACCGTAGCGATGTTCATTCATACCAGTGTGTAACGACTGCACCATCACAAAACAGACCTCGCGACGTAGCTCTGGGTCTGTGCAGCCCTACGTATACAGAACCCCACCTCCGCACGCCATCCATACGAAGCCCACATCGCAGTGAACCACCGGGGCAAAGACCTAATACCGTCCACCACTCCGGCTCAGGTTTTATTGGGGAAACACGCCTGGTGTCCCCTCTCCCTGCCCCGACTTCTAGACTCAACCAACTCCACACTTGACGCCGGCAAACGATAGAAGCCCTGCCCACTTTCGAGTTTTCTTGTCCACCTCTTGTGGTGGTACGTTTCTCGTCCGCCCCGCGTATGAAACATAGGTAAAGCACAACCGTAGAAGAATCGACAAAGACGATAACTTCGTAACCCTTGTGCCCGCCTCCGGTGTATGGCGGCCGCAGAGCGTTGTTCCGGAGGACAGGAACGGAGCGGGGCCGCGCAAACCCGCGCCACAGTAGCGCCGCTGCCACAACCCTTCCTCGTGTCACGCCCCCTTGACGCAACCCCGAGATAAAACTTGGCGGAGGGCCCAAAATAACCAAAATACTCCAACAAACACAATGATAATAGGGAGTACAAGTATGACAAAAAACAATCGGACCCGCCGATGGACGAACGGACAGGCACGACGGCGCAGAAGACGAAGAAACAATCGACTGCACGGACCGTTCCACCGCCCGTTCCACCACCCGCTCCACGGACCGCTCCATCGATCGCTCCACGTATCGTCCTACGGGCCGTTACACAGTCTACCCACGTGTCTTCGGCATGTGTTAGTCTGCCCTTGCTCGTATATTCGCATATTCGACGTACTCGCCCGACTTTCTTCACCCCTCGGCACCCATGCAGATTCTACCCTCGCGCATGTCCCCCCATACAATTAATAGAAAATTTCAGAGGCACAGCACGTCGGGGTTTCCACCGGGGCTTGAGGCATTTGTTTTCCGCGCTTGGGCGAGAGAAGCTAAACGTCTGCCAAACGAATTCAGCCCGAAGCACAGGCAAGCGTGAACCGGCACTTTTCGTCTCGTGCGGCAAAGCAGGGATTAAAAAGTATCGTCGGACGCTGTCACAGATCCAACGATCACTCGATTCAAACGAAGCTGCTGCTGAAGCTGGTGCTGTATGTATACTCTCGCTCGGCCACCCGGTTTACAGGACCGGCGAGAAATTTGGCTCGCTTTTTTAGTGTACAGAAATCTCGCCCCTACAGGTTGTGCAAGCGATTGGTCGCTGCTGCCGGCTAGCTAACCCACCGTACAGAGACGGACAGACAGGCAAGATGACAACAGAGATGAATATGGAGATAGTATAGCTACGGAAGAGAAAGGTTGTCATCGTCTCTGAGCAAGTCGCTGCATCACACCGTGAGAGGCACAGTAGAAGCGCGCTTTCCGCCTCCTCATTGAGTGTTCAATTGGGTATTCTTGTCGGTGTTGTTGGTGATGCTCTCGAATGGTCCGTCCGTACTGAGATAGCCAGCGTCGGAAGGAAACGGGCCGAAGGTGCCTCTCCGAAAACATGCTTCAAGCTCCAGTGACACAGAACGAAACAAAAAAGAACAAGGCAAAAAAAAAAGAGAAATCCCAAGGAAACACACCAAAAAAACGAAAAGGGAAAAGTAAAACGAATGCAACGCAAAACCAAACCCGAACGAGACACCGAACCTCCTAGCAAAGAAAACGCAACCTCTACGCCTGCCCTCCCCGCCCATCTTACAGTAGTGGCTGAGGGGGCAACACACTACGGGGTATACATTGGTTGGAACAATCAACTTCTCTGAAATTTATTTTCTCAGAGAATTCTCAGATTTGTTTCTCAGAAAAACGTGACGAACGAAATTCTATCAGAAAAAAATTATCATGTATTCCTCAGAAAAAAAAAAAAGAGTGGTACATTTGTTTTTCAGGGAAGTCAACGCGTTCCTCATGAATTTCTACGCGAGTGACGCTGCCGATGTCGCGCTCGTTGCCATCGGTGGCGGCGACGGTAGCGCTGACGACGGTGTCTCCGACACCGCCTGCGTGCCCTTGCGCCCCTTGCGGCCGTCGTGGATGTGCTGGTAGCAAATCGACTTCAACATAGGGAGTTCCAAGAGAAACTCCGTGTTTTCTTCGATGGGCCGCGTGCCGTCGAGGTCTACCAGCTTCAGGCCGATGGACTCGAAGTATCGAGAGGGACTGGCGGAAGGGAGAGATTTTTATGCGAGCGAACAGAGAGAGAGGAGCGCAGAGGAGGAGCGAGCATGGGGCACGGGCCTGGTCAGTGAGAGCCGGCGGCGCAACCCTGATCTTAAACACGACGCCGACCCTATAAAACTAACATTCAGACACAAGCGTGACCATAATGGCAACGACCTAAGTCGTCACGACAATAATAATAATAATAATAATAATAATAATAATAATAATAATAATAATAATAATAATAATAATAATAATAATAATAATAATAATAATAATAATAATAATAATAATAATAATAATAATAATAATAATAATAATAATAATAATAATAATACTAATAATAATAATAATAATAATAATAACAATAATAATAATAATAATAATAATAATAATAATAATGATAATAATAATAACGACAACAACAACAACAACAACAACAACAACAACAACAACAACAACAACAACAAAAACAACAACAACAATAATAACAACAACAATACGACAACTGATCGTAGCGGCAATCACGCCGCTCATAAAGCTGACGCCTAAAAGCGGTGACACCTTACATCGTAACGCCAACCGCAACGCTTGAAACATGAAGCTAGGGAACCCCAAGCGTAGGCACCTACCAGGGTACGATAAAACTTCCACAACAGAGGCACACTACTGCCGGCTGCCCTCCATAGTGCCGGCTGAGTACTGTATAGTGTCGGTTGAGTACTGTATAGTGTCGGTTGAGTACACAATAGTAGTGCCGACTGCCCGCTATAGTGCCTGTGGAATCGCTTGGCACTGACAGGAGGGGAATGTAACCAGTGAGGCAGTGTGCGGAGTAGGGCCTGCTGTCCGATCACCCCACCCAGTGTTATACAGGGGGGTGTGATATATTATCACACGTGTGATATCTTATCACACGTGTGATCACCCTAGTGTGATACGGGTGTGTTATCCTACCACGCGTGTGATACGGCGTGTAATATATATCATCACGCGTGTGATACGTGGGGGTGGTATCATATCACCCGTGTGATAGCGCTTCATCTCTAGCACACGTGTGGTACGATGTACCAGGTAATATCTCATCAAACGTACGAGTATGATACCGGGTGTTTTTTTTTTTTTTTTTTTGCTCATCCCATTTATTATCTTCGCACATCTTCTTCTCTCTCCTTCCAACTCGTAACTCAGATCCGGCGTCACATAGCAGGCTCTTCTACCCCCCTTCCCGCTACGGTACGTGCCTTCATTTTTATCGCGAGAAGATTTCAGCCTTTTCTTCCCTCGTCGATTCGCATCGAATTGTGCCTACCCACGCTGCAAGGCGCTCTCAACAATTGAATCCTTTTTTTTATTTATTTTTTTTGCGCATAAAGTCAAACGTCCGACCCACCTGGGGCTCGAACCCAGGACTCAAACACAAGTAGAATTCGAGGTTAACCACTTGAACCACCGGGTGTGTGCTGTATAACTCACACGGGTGATACGGTGTGTTATCTTATCACACGGGTTATACGGTAACCGTAACTATCGTTGCCACAATCAAAGCCCTGGCAGCGGCTTCAGGGCCTCTCGTGCATGAACGTCAGCAGACGGCTGCCCGTGGAGGATGTCCGTCAAGACATCATACGCTGATTCGATGTATGGGATTTCCGAGTCTGCCATCTCATTCCAGCGTTTTCCTCTCTCTCCTGAGAAAGTCTCCCGCATATCTTTTACATTTGCCCGCGCCAACCAAAACACAAGCGTTGTTGCCTGCATCTATACATGATCACAGGCGTTTTTGTCTGTCTGCCTGTATGTATGCGAAGAAGAAAAAAAAAAAAAAAAAAAAAGCTGTGGGATGAAAAAAATTACTCCAAACTCGTCTTTGCAAGCTTAGTGTGACATTTCGACAAATTGCTATTGATATGTACCTCGTCGGAAATCAATCAAGAACGAGAGACTTCATTACAAAAAGTCACAAGGTCCTCACATTTAGCGACAGAAACTCGTGCAGGACTGTATTTGCGCATATCTGCATACGTATTTCTGTGTATACCACTGCAAAAAGAAGGAGGCCTCAGGGGCCGTTCCGGAGACCGGTTCCTACCGAACCGAACAAAAGCTCCGGCGCAACAAGAAATTTGAAAAAAAAAAATAAAAAAAAATGCTGCTGCTGCTTATTCGCACCCGGAGCTCTGCTGGTGGTACGTGGCTATTCGAACTTTGGCAGCCCCGGCGTGGTCGTCCGCCCTCCCGGACCCCTTCCCCCTCTCCACGATCCGCTTCTCCATCTCTTCGTCGGGGCAGTTAACCCTGCGCGCGCCAAGGGAAAGGAGAAAGAGTGGCACCGCCCCGGTGGAATAAATGAGCAGCAATTTCGAGATTGATCGGCCATTCTGAGCAAAAAGGGTTGGTGAAATTGATCAGCCGTTGTGGGAAAGAGCTCGGTAAAAATTATCAACCATTCTGGGCGAAGGGTTGGCAAGTTGAAGAAACACCGGCGACGCGCCCGGGTTAATTAACGTTTCAGCCATTCTGGGTCAGGGGTGGACGGCTACGGCAACATTTCCACTCATCGGGCAAGCCATCTACGGACAGATTATCTGCAGATAGATCTACGTAGATCTATCACCAATATCCCTATATATATGCCGTTGTGATATGCCGCGCAGGATCTGTACCGTACAGATACGACCTAGGACACATGTGCTATCGCACAGATATATTGTATGGCTCCCACCCGGCAACATGAGCTAGATCATACAGATCACACAGATCATACAGATCATACATATCATACAGATCATACCCGCCCTGAAGTATCTACCACTCCGTCCCGAAATATTAGCATAAAAGAGGGGAAATCACATTCAGGGGCCGAGTGGTAGGTCGTTGCGTGGGAATGATATGTCCGATGGTAGAACCGCTCTCTCCACAGCTGCGCACACACATTACTTTGGAAGAGTTACTGATACTGGTGTCTGGGACTATTTATCATCAAGGTGGGGGTAAAATGCTGTGGATGAAAAAAAAGGCGGAGGGGGGGGGGGGTACTCGATAGGAGAGATTACTCGATCTCATGCATGGCCGTAGTCGTATGACCATAGACCCTCGCATCCCTACAATGCCGGGACGGAGCATGTCGGGTTTTCACCGACCAGGCAGACATTGCTTGCACCAAGCGCGAAGCGCCGTGAGGTGTCCGGCGAGTCGCATGAAGGGTGAGCTGCATTGTAGTAAGAACCGCTTGGGGGGCGGGCTTGCATACGGATGACAGCTTCAATGAGTTGGCTTAATTTCCGGTGTAGGCATTTCCAGAGACAGCAACGGGAGTACTATGAAACCGCCTCTTGGGTGCCTTTACCTTGGGCGGGGGGGGGGGTATATACTCATCCGTTGCTTGCCTTAGTCATTTCACCATTGGCCACGAATCCCTTTCGAGACGGAGCACACCGCTCCTACTCCTAACAGAGACACCTCCAACAGGTGGGCACTAATAACGTTGTTTCCGTCTAGTACATAAAAACGTTTCGGTAATGTTGTCCCCTGTCCCCTTCCACTATGGGCCCCAAGTGGAGTCAACTCTTGGATTGGCTTTAACCTTTCGTGTTACAGTAGGAGACGATATCAACCTTTTAGGACTGCAGCCAGTCCCGTTCGGGTAATAAGAACAAACCAGCCAAATTACAACTACAGGCCACTAGTCCCCTAAACCGGACCGCGGTTTCTAAAAGGGTCAATAGTGTACATAAACTAAATACTCAACCTACCAGGTATGACAAAGTCACACCTCCCATAAATTCCCGAACCAATTTGCAAACTACCGTACCTGAGCACTGTACTTGTATGAATAGTCTAGCCTGCTCATTGAACACCAACCCCCCCCCCTCCCCTCCTGGTCTCCTGGTCTCCAAGAGAAGTGGAGGCGTCGTGCTTGTGTGGTGTCCTTCGCCTAAGCTACTATTACGAAGGACCATAGTTCATACCTGGTAGGAGCTATGGTATACATAAAAATCTACACATTTAACCATTTTCACTAAAAAATATTTGGTCCTCCTAATAACTATGGTCCCCCGTAGCAAGAGAACGAAAAATATTGTGTTATGCGTCAACCGTGCGCGACCAGGCCGAGCGCTCCGCAGTGGGGTTACGTGAGAAGGGTCGTGTTGCGCCCCGTGCCCGAGCCGCGCACGGTTCCTTGAGCCGTAAGTCGGAATAGAGCGCAGCCGCCGTTGCTGTAAAAAAAAAGTGCGATACACTCTGATGCAACTCCGATGTGCTCTTCCATCTCTCGCCAACCTGATGCGATGAGCTCGTGAAAAAAAAAATTGCGAGAAATCGCGAAACACCTGGTCCAGCGAGCGACCGCTGTCCAGCTGCAAAGCGACAGCCTTCGTCTGTTCGCGTGTCCTACCGGTCTGCCAGCTGTGCCAGCTGCCAGCACCGCTCCGTGCGGTATCCACTTGGTATCCCCATAAGCGCGGTCAACCAAGCAATGCCAGTTGCCGCTGTCAAAGTAAGCTACGAACTACGTACACAGCTCAGGAATATGAACTATAACGCCAAATTATCTCTATACTATAACAAATGGCAGATTATTCTCATATCGGTTCCCAATCCGTACTATTAATACTATTTTCCTTTTTACATGCCGTCATTGTTTCCCCCTCTCTCAAGTCCCAACATGGTTGCAAACCGTTGTTTCCACTCATCGATTAATACTGCGGGGGACCATAGTTATAGGACCTATGGTATACATAACCTATATATTTAAGCAATATTACGAACAATATTTGGTCCTATTAACTATGGTCCCTCGTAATAGTGATCGTGCTTCATCCCACAGTGCTTATGGGGGGGCATAGTAAATAGGACCAAATAATGTTAGTAAAAATCGCGATTTATATAGGTTTTTGAGTGTACCGTAGGTCCTATTTACTGTGGTGTCCCGTAATAGTGAGATACAAGCTCTGTGAGGCCGAGAGGGTGACGGCTAGGGCTGCGACTTAGCTGGGGTTGACTTGACGGCTACTCATTAGTTGAATTAGTTGGTTGTGGCGATGTGAGCCAACTGACCAACTAACCGACTTTTTTCGTACCTCCCAAGAACAAGAAATGTCATTTGAGCAACAAACGCGCCAGCCAAGATATAAACACCCAGAAAAGAGTGTTTGCGATAGAGGTAAAAAAAAAAAAAAACTTTACTTGCGCTAAAAAAAGTGAATTTCCTTCCCTTCCTGAGTGAGGGATATCAAATCCTGCAGGCGACGCCTCCGAAAATAAGAAGGGAAGGGGGGAGGTGAGCCAAACGCGCCAAAAAAAAGAACGAAAAACTAAAAAACAGCCTGGGAGTAGCAACGGCGGCCCAGCAACGTTTCGGCGGCAGAGTTGACAGCGGTGCCACCACTGCCAGCCCACGACTGCAAGCAGCAGCACAGCAAGCGGCAGCTAGCAAGCGCTAGCCGCAGCTAGAGGCAGCTTGAGCAACAAAAATAACCAGCACCAGCACCAGCACCAGCAAGCACCAGCACCAGCACCAGCCAGCTTCCCTTTTTGGATTGCCTGCTGCTGCTGCTGCTGCTGCTGTTGCTGCTGCTGCTGCTGCTGCTGTTGCTGCTGCTGCTACTGCTGCTGCGCTCAGCCTACGCACGCCACAGCGCCGGCGGGCTCCGCTCCGCCGCCACTGTCGCGGCCACTGCTGCCGCCGCCGCCGCTGCTGCTGCTGCTGCTGCTGCAGTGTGGTGGAATCGAAATGATACACGAGCTGTCGCGCTCTGTGCGAGCACGAGTACGAGTACGAGTGTGATACGAGTCCTTTTTTGGAACGAAGCATCCTCCACGTCGTCACCAAGTAGGCGAAAGCGTGTACCCTACGTAGCAGCGGCGGCGGCCCGCTGGCACAACCCAACGCCGCTCGTGCGCGCTATACTCAAGCTACACCTCTCGAACCCCCGGACCCCCCAGCGGTTGTCGTGATGCGTACAGCAAGCAGCATGGTGGCATGGAAGATGCTCGGTGTTTTGATCCTTCTAGATTTGAGATGATGCGTTCTGCGTCCGGATAATGCTCGGTGCGTGTAGGCCAATGAGAGAGAGAGCCAAAAGTTACCGCAACTTTTGATGAAATCCTGACTTCGCTGAAGTACTTTTTCGCGTTTTTTTCAGAAATTCACCTCAAAAAGTTACCTCGGGAGAATTTTCGGAGAAGTAAAAGTTGAAAAAAAAAACGCAAACACTCTAAGACCTATGCCAATGGTACAGCGAAGTTGCAATAAAAAGTTTGAATTTCAAAGACACCCGCCAAAAAAAATCAGAACACGCTTCCTATGGGCCACCTGAAAAAAAAGAAAAAGTTTCTAACTTTTGTAAAAGCCCGAAAAAAGCAAATCTGGGGCCGATGTTGGGCCAACATCGGCTTGAGAAAAACTCAGGCCGATCTTTGCTTCGAAGCGGCGAGATTCCGAGTCCTCGACAGACATCGATCAACAAAACCAACGATTGCGTCATGAATTCTGAACGGAGTGCGCTCGTTAGGGGCTCCGACCCACCCAAGGGTCACCGTCTTCACACCATGGCCGGTGCCATGTGGCGGGAGCTGACCAGGCGTGTGATAAATAAACATTTGGCCGCTGGTTTGCACAAAACAGAAGACAAAACTTCTCCATCCGTCTCGAATGGCTAAAAATAGACTTTTTTCAGGTTTGGGAGGATACCGTAGGACGCCGCCGGCAAGCTCTCGCCCCCTAGACCATGGATCCGCCTGATATCTTCGAGGCCGTCATCTATACTCGTTGGGCTTGCCAGATACTGAGTGAGTTGGCCGTGGGCTGAGTCTATGTCGAGATCGAGCGTCGATCGTCGCACGAGCTGGTTTCGATCACCGTGTTGACAATTTGTGACCAGAAATACACAAGCCGCCTGCAGCCGTTGAGGAAAAAAAAGAAAAAATCAAACATTTTTCTCTTTTTTTCCCACAGCGGCGGTACGAGAAATTTTCGGCTGTTTTTTTAAAGCGATATATTTGAAAAAAAACTTTTGAACTTCGCGTTTCCATTGGCATAGGTCTAATGCCGCAAAAAACCGAACGCAACAAATAATTGTAACACCTACAGTGTGTATCGACAACTAACAACTAGTTGGCGGCAACTAATAAAAAGTTGGCGACTTACAGTTAGCCAACTCACAGCCCTCGAAACGGCGGTTTCATGTATGCGATTATGCTGTGTCCCGTGTACCTGATGCAAGCTTCAGGGGGACCGAAGAGCCTTGCCCAATCCCTGGCGTTGTCTAGGGACCGCGGGAAGCCGTCGAGCAGCACGTGCTTGCCAGGGTGCAGGGTTAGGAATTTTTCCAGCAGCGCCTGCACGAAAGAACACACACAACAACGAGAAAAAAAAAAGTCACCGCCCCGCGTCCACCGAAAAAGCAACGCCAAACAAACATTACATGAGGGGGGGGGGGGAGCATTGAGCAGAAAAACGTGAAACTCAAAACAAACAAAAAAAACACGAAACAACAAATATTGTATTTTGACAAAAAAAGAAACAAAAAAGGACAGCGTCAAATCAAAATTAATTAATCGGATAGGGGCACATGAAAACGGAACGCACAAGAAGAATACATGAATGACTAAATAAACACCAGGTATATACCAGGTATATAAAATAAATAGCCGAATAAAAAAAAACAATGGACCAATAAACTCATGTGCTTCTGCACGCTTTTATTGGGAGCAAGCTAATTCGAAAAAGAGTATGGCGGGAGATCACAGCGGTCAAGAACCATCATACACACCAAAACCTATACTTCGTATATTCCAGTAGTATTTGGTCCTGGTGACTATCTTGTCCCGTAAGAGCATCATGGCGTAGTGTGCCTGTTCCCTCACCAAGACAGTACTGGCGTCGACGAGCCTGCCTTGCTTCATCCTCTCAGCCACCTGCAAAAGAAAAAAAAAAGGGACAGCCATCGAGGGTCGTCAACGACAGCAATCGAAACAAACGATCCATCAAAATAACTACTGTCAATAAAACGGTCGATTGCATGTTTTGTATGTTCGAACAAACAAAAACAAAAACAAAAAACATGAGCGGTGAGATCTAAAATGTGCTTGCTGTACGTACTTCTTGAAAGTTCATATTTTCTATAAAAAAAAAAACGAGCTTGCAGCGTGCCTGCGCGGAAAACTGCTGTACGCGCAATATACAGGAAACCATAAAATAAAGGAGGCCTCCGCCGTCCATTCTTAGTCGCGAATTAAATTTGAAGAATACCCCTATATGCTCCGCCCACTGTTCTGCGGACCGCTCCATGCATCGGTCCGCGCGCCGTTCCGGACATATCATGCACGGCGGAAACCGCGAGGGCCGTTTGTTTGCCCTCGCGACGCCCACTATAATAATAACAATACTGTAAAAATGAGACTACATACTACTCAATTTTCGAGCCGTGTTTCGCCACAAAGTGTGTGCAGTTGAAAAGGGGTCTTAAGCGCGTGCGTGCGCGTGCGAAAAAAAAAATATCTCGGTCACAAAAATGGATTTCGCGAAACGTTCAAAATATTGGTTTGTACTCGGGTAGGAGTGATGGTGACGGGAGGGCAGCATGGCTCGACGGCTTCGAATAGGGTCGTTGGCGCGACAATCGGATGACATCGAATTGTATGGTATGGTATTGTATGGTATGGTATGGTACGGTATGGTATGGTATGGTATGGTATGGTATGGTGTGATAGTGTATGGTATGGTATGGTATGGTATGGTGTCGTATGGTATAGCATGGTATGGTATGGTATAGCATGGTATGGTTAGGTATGGTATATCATGGTATGGTGAACTACAGTACAAATTAAGGCATGGTGTGGTGTGGTAGGGAATGACACTCCATCGCAAGTACATACGATATATCAGACCGGGTGATCGGATCGGATCGGACTGAAGTCATCGGCGGCTGGTCGGAACAATCCACGCACCTGCAGCCCCAGAGGCGTCTGCTGCTGCACCTCCGCCCTCAACAGGTCCCCAGAGGAGACGTGCACAGAGTTAGACCTCTTGACCACCTCGGCGCAGATGGTACCCTTGCCTGAGGCGGGCCCGCCCATGACGAAAATGACGCGGAACGTTGTGAGGAGCTTCCAGCCCAGTATCTGGTCGAGTTGTGAATCGAACCGATTGGGAAGGTTGGAAGCGTAAAAAGGAAAGAGGGTGAGAGAGGCAGGAGAAGCGCGGCGGCGGCGGCGGGGGGGGTACTCGATATCATGCATGGCCGTAGTCGTATGACCATGGAGAGCGAGACATAAATATATACGAAGTACTTGTAGAGAGAGGGACGGGGGGGGAGAAATGGAGAGATAGAGAGGGTGCGGGACATAGAGGGGGGATGGAAATGGAGAGAAGGAGAGGGAGAAAAAGTTGGAGACAAAGAGAGATGGTTCGATAGAGGCACAGAAGAGAGAGGGAGAGGAAATGCGAGAGAAAGGGAGAGAGGTTGGTCGTTGGCGATGTGCAGCGTCCGCATTTTTTTTTCCAGTCATCACGTTTACTTTTCCAGCTCAACAACTCGCAGGAGGTCGTATGTACCCTAAAGCGGTCTTCTGGACGACGTTATTTCTCGTTATCCGTCGGACGAACACGTGTCCTCCCGTCCCCCCTCCCCCGACGTTTGCCTTTTTAGATATATTCGCGCATAGAGTTCATCAAAACATTTCCATTAAAAAAAAAACATTTCTGACGTTTTACAAACACCCAATCTAGAAAAAAAAAGGTCTGCGGAAGCATCGCGAAAGGTCGCGAATCTTCTATCACGGGACACCATAGTAATCCGGACCCATCGTCTACACACAAAAAAAAAACTATAGATTCCAGATTTTTTAGTACACAGTTTTGGTCCTGTATACTATGTTCCTCCATAGTATCACTATTTCGAGGGGCTACATTCTACTATTACGGGGGGCCATAGTTAACAGGACCAACTATTGTTAGTAAAAATGGCTAAACATATAGTTTTTTATGTGTACCATGGGTCCTGTTAACTATGGTCCCCCGTAATAGTCAGAAATCACAATGGACCTTCACACACATTGTATATATTTTTATATATATATAAATGTATATATATATATATTATATATATATATATATATATATATATATATCCCCCGTCTGTTTACACACCATGCATTCCCACAAAAAGAGACAGTATAAGTAGAACCAGACATTTTCTTCTTTTTTTTATGTGCAGGATAAAAGGTGCTACGTAAGCAGCCCTGTTCCCGCCCCCCCCCTCTCCTCTGGTCTATGGTCATACGATTACGGCCATGCATGAGATCGAGTACATCTCTCCTATCGAGTACACCCCCCCCCCCCCCCCGCCCCCCCCTCCCCCGCCAGCACAAAGCTGCAGCGACGGAGGGGTGGTCACACCTTGACAGCGTCTATACCGAGGTTTTGCTCTCGACGCCTAAAGTCGAAATACTCCGACCCTAGGCCAGTGGTCAGCGCTCGGATGCTGCGTTTGGTGAGACTCCAGGATGACTCGGTTGACTCGGCCGGCTTGGATGCAACGCCTGGAGATACTCTACTGCGTGCTGATTAGGTCGGCTCGGGACGCTGAGGCCGGGGAAGACCCTTAGGGTGGTTCGGTCGGCTCGCCATGCTGGTGGCTGGGAAATGCTCCAGGTTGATTGAGCCGCATATAATAGCCCTTAGCCAATCAGAGTGCCGAAATAGATACCTTACGGTAGGAAGATTCACTTTCAATCCTTGATTGCTACGGACGGTAGGGTGAATATGGGTGGGCGCCTTCCCTCCTTGACAATGTCAGAAAAAAAAAACAGTAACGCTCGGCGCTTTCAGGACTGCTGTCTCCTATTACGGGGGACCATAGTTAATAGGACCCATGGTATACATAAAAACCTACCTGGTATACATTTAACCATTTTTACTAAAAATATTTGGTCCTTTTCAGTATGGTCCCCCGTAATAGTTGGTCTCACCCAAAACGGGCAAAACGGGACTGCGGGACTGCAACAGACGCCATTGGCCTATAGCTCAATCGACATCGAAGAAAAAAAAAAACTGTGAGAAAAAACAAACGATAAGACCTAAGGCACACGCCTTATCGGGTGCTCCCTGGGTACCCTTGATGCTTTCGAGACTGCAGTCTCGTTTTGGGGACAAAGTGCTTGGAATTTGAGTGCTTCGTCAAGGAACCCAACCAGGGTCCCACCGACAAGTAATGTATGTCTGGAGTGAAGAATGCTATCCCTACCTTGGTACGGGTCTCAGGTGTTATACGTTTGCCAAGCCTCCGCTTTTGCCGTCCCCTTCCCCCGTCATTAAGGTCATTAACATGTTATACGTACATACCTACCAGTATAGGCTAAAGCCTGACAAGCTCCCATAGAAACCCAGGGCCTTTCATCGGGGTGAATATTATCTACCTGTTTAGGATAAAGCCTGTAAAGCTCCCATAGAAACCCATGGCCTCGCGCGGGGTGAATAGTATCTACCAGCACAGAATAAAGACTGTTAAGCTCCCATCGAAAACCATGGCCTCCCATAGGGTGAATATTATCTACCAGTACAGGATAAAGCCTGCCAAGCTCCCATCGAAATCCGTGGCCTCCCATGGGGTGAACATGATCTACCGGTACAGGATACAGCCTGCCAAGGCTCGCATCACAACCCATTGCCTCCCATGGGGTGAACAGTATCTCATGGGATGTTTGTTCAGTCTAGCGTGCCATGGCCCGACGGGACAGAAACAGATAATGTGAAACGTTCCCTCGTCCCCCCCCCCCTCCCTTTTTTACCGTACGCTACCCCCGGCTCACCGTGTTTTCCGTCATCATCTCCAGGAACTCCTCGTAGTTCATTCTCCCGTCTCCGTTTTTGTCCGCCACCTGCTCCGTTTCGATGCATGCGAGGGTGACACCGTGAGCTGTGTTCGTACTGGGTTGCTGTTGACGGTGATGTCGTTGTTGTCGCTGTTGTTCGCCAAAAATGATATCGACATTTAAGAAAATGGTTCCATTATTTGGAACACAAGGTTGGAACCATACCTTTGTGATAGTAGCTGGAGTTCTGTTGTTTACAGTGCCGTAGAGCAGAGGCAACGACATGCGTTGCGTTGCGTTGCGTTGCCGTGCCGCTCTCCGGTGTACAGCTTGCCCCTTTTAGGACAGCAGTCCCGTTTCGGGGGCATACTACTTAGAATTTGAGTGTTTGATCCCCAGAACCGGACTGCAACCCTAAAGGAATTAACGATGAAGGTTACACACCTCCTACAGACCATCGATTTCCAGTAGGTGATCTAGATCCTTCAGGGCAAATATATCCCTGATCTGTATGATCAGCTCGTGCTGCTCGGTGGGAGCCGGAAAGTCTGAAGGATCTACTAATAGCACGCGTTTCCTGGGATGGGTATGTACTATTGGTATACAGATCCCGCACACCATATCACAACGGCAGGTTATAAGCCAGATCATCTATCTGTAGATAGATCAGATAGACTATCATCTGAGGCGTTCTACGATAGAGGTTCACCCCATATTTTCTGAGGCTCCTCGCGTGAGGAGCTCCACACCTCACCCGAAAACTGACTTCAGAGAAAATCAAATCGCAACCCGATGACTAATCCCATGGTCCAAGTATGCAGTTACGTAATTTTTCGTAACAAGATTGGTATTCCGGCGCTTTTGGGTTAAGGAGCCCCGTCATTCAGAAACACATTTAGCGGAGATGTGCTACCTCTATCGTAGAAAAAGTCATCTGCCTCATCTATATGTCTGTCCGAGGTTGGGCTTGTCAATATCGTCGCTGTTTATCATACTATTGTATACCACTGTTGGCATCATCACTATTCATGCTTTGTAATGCCGTTGTCCTCATCGCCGTGCCGCGCTGGCAGACCATCTACAGATAGATCATCTCGATGATTTGTTAACAGGGCATATAGCCTGCCGTTATGACATTTTGTGCAGGACCTGCATAGAATACTGATCCAACCCAGGAAAACTGTCCTAGACCATGCAGGTCAAAAGGCTCCCACTCGGTAACATGAGCTAGATCATACAGACATGTGAGGACCGTTTATGCATAATACTACAAAAATGGTATTTCCATTTCCGTCGAGAGTGGTAGCTGGTAAGGCGTTTCGAGCAAGGGACTGGGGGGACGTTCGGACGGACGCCAACACATCGGGCCTGTTCAGCAGTACCTATCCTGGTGACACCCCGGCGCGGCGTACAATCCAAAAACCAGGTAGGAAGTACAAGCAGTACAACACTACGACTCTCCAAGCGATTCACAACACAATCTACGGCAACAACGCCTCCAGGCGACCCCTGCAAGCAACTCCCGGCTAGGGTCCAAGTTGCCCCGCCCTACAACGGAAGAATAACATAATGATAAAACTGTAACGTTAGTATGACCACATTAGCTAGTTTCCCTGAACTCGTAGCCGGTGGCCACAAAAACAGGCCAAGAACCGTCCCGCCGGATTTCAAAAATATATACGCATGCGGCGTACAAAACGAAGCATGCAACGCAAATACTATTACGGGGGACCATAGTAAATAGGACAAAATATTGTGCGTAAAAATAGGTAAATATATAGGTATTCGTGTAGACCATAGGTCCTATATTAACTATGGTCCCCCGTACTAGAACGCAAAGGGGAGCGGGGATGCGGGCTGTCGCATGCCACCCGGTGTCATTCCTCACCCCCCTTACACTCCCGGGGAAAGCAACTAATGAGTACGCCCCCACCCCCCCTATTTTTATTTTTTTATTTTTTCAATCGTCACTTTTACTTTCCAGCCCACCGGTAACTCGTGGGAGGTTTCACCCTCGACGACCTTCTGGACAAGCCGTGGTCACAGGTGTCGCCCCTTCTCCCCCCCGGTAATTGCCTTTATTTTTTGTCGCGCATAGGGTTCAGCATTCATTCCCACTGCTCGTCGAGTTATATTATATATATATATATATATATATATATATATATATTGGGTTGGGGTGGCGTAGGTTGGCAACGACACTGTACAACATGTCGCTCACTACTTGACCCTTTTAGAACCGCAGTCCCGTTCTGGGGACAATCCAGTCAAATTTCAAGTAGTTTTGTCCCCAAACGGGGCTGCGGTTCTAAAGGGGTTAAGCCAGACAACCAGAGTACCGTTTTTTTTTCCCATCTTTTTTGGCAGTCGGTCACAGCTAGCGGTCGAGTCAGGCCACTTTTGGTGCGGGGAGAACTTACCTCAGCACAAGGGTGAGCATGGTAAGGCACCTACGAGAAAGTGACGTAGTAAACCCCTTGCTGTCTCTGGACGTGGCCTCACCCTAAAATAAATCACCTATTTGACGCTGTCATCCAAATGCAAGAAAATCCGCCTCAAAAGCGGTTCTTAGTAGGATGCAGCTCACCCTTCATGCGACTCGCCGAACGCCTCAAGAGGCTTCGTGCTTGTGTGCACGCAATGCCTGCCTGGTCGGTGAAAACCCGACGTGCTCCGTCCCGGCTTTGTAAGGATGCGAGGGTCTATGGTCATACGACTACGCCCGTGCATGACATCGAGCCCCCCCCACCCCCCCCACCCCTCCCGTATAGTATCTTCGCCTTTCTTGTCAACAAAAGAAAAAAGGGAAAATCATCCACGGTGTACGTACACCCAAGAGACAACGAGAAGATAAGAACAAAGAAATAAATAAAACAATAATTGTCCCAGCAGGCGATAGAGGTCTGAGCTGTACGGGTTAGGGCTGCAGGGTTTCGTATCCGTCAATACAACTCCGTTTGATGAGCGCGTAGGAGTGTTATACGGGTATTACATACCCGGACACAGTGGCGTACATGTTCAGGGCAGTTCACGGGTCCGGTCAAACCTCGCGGGTCAGGTTGGGTCGGGTCGGGTCGGGTAACGGTGACCGGATCCAATCCGTGAGGATTCGAAAACCTCCTGACTCGACCCGACCCGACCCGACCCGGCTCAACCCGACCCGCAAGGTTTGACCCGACCCGCGAGGTTAGACCCTGTTGTTGTTGTTGTTGTTGTTGTTGTTGTTGTTGTTGTTGTTGTTGTTCTCGCATTAACTCTCAGACAAAGAAGTCCGTGGTCACGCAAAGGTGCTGGAGCCCAAGGGAGATCCGAAAAAAATAAAAAATGACCCCACCCGCGTGTGGGGGTCATGACTCTTAAAAGAGAAGAGAAGACAAAAAAAAAACAATCCGTAAAGGACTCAATCACTCCCGTTGTACACTCCAGATAAAAGAGGGACAGAGTACTTGGCACTAGAGTCGTGTTTGTGTTTCTGTGCACTGCAGTACTGAAAAGGTTTCGCGAGTCAAGGGGAGAAGAGCGGCCCATCAACGCACCTGAAGGATAGTTTTTGCCTCCAGCATCGTAAGCCTCTCCTTCGTCGTGGAGTGGAGGTTCGTCAGCTCGTCCACGTCCACGTAGCCGTTGCTGTCACGATCCTGCCAACACGTTCGATACGCAGACACAAGTTTCAGTAGTAGACACAGAGCGAAACGGCACTGGATACACCGCACAACAAAAAAACGCACAAATGGCACAAAAAACACAACACCAGCGAGCAATTTCCGTACAGAAAACACGCGCAGTTTTTGTAGTCAACCCGGGCTTTTGGCCGAGCTCAAGCGTGACATTAACACGCAAAACGGGACACACCAACACAACTGTTCTATGCCCATGATCTGTACCTGGCTGTTTTTGGTTCATTTCGTTTTTGTTTGATGCGGCCCATCTGTCCCCCCTGAGGGATTCTCCCGCTCTTTTTTTTTTTTTTTTTTTTTTTTATCCTGTCATCCCGCGACCACGGACTCGACATTTTCGGACACGTGTTAATGTGAGAACAGCAACAAACAACCAAACACTGCGCATACATCCGGAGTATTTTTGTAACAGCAATGAGTACGTCGGAGACTGCAATACGATGTCAAGGACGAGCTTGCTATGTACGTCGTACTCGTGCGGCATGTACGAACCCAAGACACGCAACATTGCGAAAGGGTCGTATCAGCAACAAAAGGCGCATCTGCACGCACTCCTGAATGCTGATTTGAAAAAAAAGTCACCAACATGCTCAAAAATTTGCCACGCAAGTCTCATGCAATGAACCAATACTCTTCGTACGAAATCATGTACATATGCTGTTCGAACGAAACCCACCAACACAATTAGGGTGTAAAATGTCGGCATGAGGTCTCAAAAACCGATCACCGCCAGGTACCATATGTCACACTATCACCCGTGTGATAAGTCAACACACACCCTCCGACGGTTTTCCCAGGCTGGTTTTCTCGACAAATCATTGGGAGAGTGTAAACGCCTACGCCTGCGTATATACATACAAACATGCGTCAATGGAAAACTCGCGACGAGGCCTTTCCAACGCCCACTACTTTCGCTGCGAGTGCCTCCCCCGTGCTCCGTACCGGCATTTGTAGGGATATGGTCATGCGACTACGGTCATGCACGATAATGTACACCCCCCCCCCCCCTGTTAGCGAGAAAATCGGCTCTGAAAGTCGTCCGGTGGTATCTCACCACCGGGGTGTGATATATTATCACCCGGGTGTGATATATCGCGTCTAACCAAGGTACACGTCACTTGTCCCGATATCTAAAGAGCGTTTGGACGAAACAGTGAGAGAAGAAATGTGCTCATTAGAAGTAGGACAGGGTGGAAAGCGTTTTTTTTCGCGCGAAAACTTTTGAACCCACCAACATATTGAAGATTGCCATGTAGTCTCGCTCGTCCTGTCCCTGCAGCATGAGCCAATCGAACGCCTCCACGAAGTTGTGCTCCGATATGTACCCTGTAGAGTCCTTGTCCGCTCTTGCAACCATCTGGCTCAGCTTGTCCTCGGACACAACCTTTTCCCGGGGCGGGAGAAAAAAGCAAAAACAACAACAATAACAACAACAACAGCGACGACGACAGCAACAACAAACCAAACGAAAAAGCGGAACGTGGTGGCTGTTTCGATATTTGCTGGAATCGAAGAACACTGAACGATCGCAGGCCGAAAAAGACCAGACAACCATGTGATGGAATATTCGACTGCTATTAACACGCCACACTCTGGACTGGACGGAAACGTAAGGATCGTTGGGGTATCAATATGAAGATGAAGCGTAACTTCAAAAATTGGCGGACACCCGAAGCGGGAGTCCTTGTCTTGTGCAAACAAAAAAAAAGGAGAAAATAAGCTCACGGCGAAGAGGGGGGCACAACAGCAGTACCGCAACCGCCCTTATACAGGTGATGGAAATGTTTATCCAGGTGTCCTATACTCTGCCGTGAACGGCCGTGTTCCCGACGGAGCACACGTGCATACGTGCAACCGAGCGCAGAGGGTTGCGACTCACAGAGGCGACTCGCACCTTCCGTTTTATTATTGTTTTTTTCCAATCAGCACGTTTTACTTTCCAAGCGAAACTCGTATTACGGGGGACCATAGTTAATAGGGCCCATGGTATGCATAAAAGCCTATATGTTAACTCATTTTTACATACACTATTTGGTCCTATTAACTGATCCCCCGTAATAAGAGGTTTTACCCTCAGCGATCTTCTGGACAAGCCGCGGTCACAGGTGCCGTCCCTCCTCCCTCCCGGCACGTGCCTTCATTTTTATCGCGCATAGGGTTCAGCGTTCCCACTGCTCGTCGATTTCCATGGGATGTTGCAAACTCACGCTCTCGCGCTTTCCGCCATTCAATTTTGATCAAAGAAAAAGTCCCTTCATACGAGTATGTACTCGGTGAGACTCGAACCCACGAAATTGATCTTAGAAGGCACGCGGACCACCTATCAAGCCACAGGATACGCCTGCGGTGGTTGAGATCGATAGAAGGACCCACAAAACTAGAATAAATAAACCATAAGGGGGGGGTAGTCTTAGGCCCGGCCAATGTCTGCTGCACGCCGTGTCCGCAGGCGCATAAATTCGTGCGGCCAGCACTACCAACACCACCACCACCACCACCACCACCATCCCACCACCAGCCAACCACCAGCACCAACACCACCCCCCCCTACCATCACCCCCTCCCAACCACCACCCCCACCCTCATCACCACCGCATCAACAACACCACCACCAAAAACAACACTAAAACACCGCCCCGCCCCCTACCTCCACCACTGCAACACACAGGCAGAGTAACAAATGGCGTGCCACACCACGACACAGCACGGCACAGCACGGCGTAGCACGCCACGCCACGCCATGCCACGGCCAAAGCTCATCTCACCACGCCCATAGACTGCAGCATCCGTCGGAGGTCGTGCGGCTGCAGCGTCACCTCCCCCCGGTCGTCCACGGTCCCGAAGCTGAAAAACAGATTCGCCGCCACTGCTCGCTCCGTCGGGCATGTCATCAGCTCCTCTCTCTAACAGATGCCATCAGGCACATCGGTACAAGGACGCATTATAGACGAGGGGGGGGGTCATGTCTCTCTAGTATATATCACCATGGACGGAAATGTAAGCTCCGTTTGGTGTTCCTATTTATACTCCAATGGCGCTTACATTTTCGTTCATTAATACTACTGTACAATTATACCAGGTAGATACAGGAAAAATTATATAAAAAACAGGTTTGCCACAACACCTCCCTCTCCATCAGGCATAACATCAACTCTTCTCTCTTCATAAAAGTAGCGGTTGAAGCATGCCACACAAGAAGATACCATCGCGGGTGCCTCAGATAAGTCACACGATACCTGGTCGGTACCTGGTGAATACTAAATAAAAATACAAATAAATACGAGGGGATAACCCGACGCGCCAGGACAAGGAGGCATTATTGCGGGGAGGGGGGGGGGGAAGGGGGTGGGGGGGGGGGGGGGGGGGTACTCGATATCATGCATGGCTGTAGTCGTATGTATCTGCTCCTCCCCAAGAAACGCTGAAATACGGAAGAAAATGCTGAATCCTTCCCGCGAAAAAAATGGCGGCATGCAACATAGAGGAGAGGGGCGCTCGATATGTGACCCCGGATCTGAGTTACTACCTATGAGAGTAGGGCATAGATAACGAATGGGATGGAAATATATATATATATATATAAATAGACATACTAGCACAAGGAGGCATTGTTGCGGCAGGAGGTCAATCTCTATATATGAAGGCATGACTGCGGAGGGGAAGAGAGGGTACCAGCTACTCTCTCTCTATGAACAATCTATACCCAAGGGCGTATCAACACAATCGAGGCACTACTGCGGGAAGAGTGGGAGGGGGGATATCATCCCCTCTCTCTAATTTACTCCAGGTGCATGCGGGCGACTGCGGAGCGCGGATAGTCCTGGAAGCCGAACGGTAGTGTGTGGGTTCTGGGTTGCTCTCTCCGGAAAAAAAAGGGAAGCACAAAAAAACAGCTCGTACACAAGTATACGTCGACGGTGCTGCTAAACCGTATGGTGTAAATACAGCTGTACACAGCCGATACACAGAGCGCACACCGCAGCGTTGTTGCCAGTTTCTCTCTTCCTCCGTCCTTCCTGCTTGATGCATCCACACCACTCCCCGGGTGTGTGCTGGTTGAAAATACTGCCTCCGCAGGACTTAAGTGCTAACGCTCAATGCGACATTGGCTTAAGAGGCTCGGCGCGAGAGAATGATACTGACGAGCACCCAAATCATACCAGGAACATATCCATACCTACAAGCAGTAGTAGTGGTACCGGCAGAGTGGTATGCGTAAACCCCGAAAGTAGAACACGGAAAAGGCCAAGAATGGGACTGCACGACAATACATTATCTTGTCTTATTTCGGACTCTTGTTAATAATTCGATATTCGTTCACCTCGGAGAGGTGACCGAACGGAAACGTTCTAATTGCATTATTGTCGGGGGGGGGGGGTTAAACCTCGGGTGGGAGATCGAGGATGTCGTCGCAACTCATCTTTGCAAGCTGCGGGGGATAGATATTACGGGGGGGCATATTCAGTAGGACCTACGGCACACACAAAACTTCTACCAGGTATATATCGCTATTTTTACTAGAAATATTCGGTCCTATTTCTGCTATTTACTATTACGGGGGACCATAGTTAACAGGACCTATGGTATAGATAAAAACCTATATGTTTAACCATTTTTACTAACAATATTTGGTCCTGTTAACTATGGCCCCCCGTAATAGGGTCCCTCGCAATAGTTCGATCGCGCGTATATACTATTGTACCGGCTTTACAAGACCCGATCATGCCTTATCTATCCACCATTTATTACGGGGGTCCATAGTTAACAGGACCTATGGTATACATAAAAACCTATATGTTTAATCATTTTTACTAACAATATTTGGTCCTGTTAACAGTGGCCCCCCGTAATAGACAACCATATCAAGACCAAGCGTTCCTTGTATTTACGACCACAATGGTGTCCTTTGTTGATGGTGAAGGCTTTGATTTCGATACATGATACCAGTGCCTGGTATCATTGCATCCAGAGCGAACACAACAAATGCACACCTTAGAGAACAGATGGATCATTCCCACTTCAATCCATCACCATCTACGTACAGCAGTAGACCTTTCGCGGCTGGTCTGTCCCCGATTCTGTACGATCTGTATGGTCTAGCTCAAGTTGCCGGGTGGGAGCTGTACCGCCTGCATGATCTACAACCAGTGCGTGTTTCCTGGGTTGGATCTGCCCTATAAGGCAGATCTTGCACAACAACCTCTCACAACTGCAGGTGATGAACCAGATCATCCATCTGTAGACAGATCAGATAGATCATCATCTGCCTGATCTGTCTGTCTGAGATGTGAAAAAAACAAATGTCAACGGCTAGATCCGGACGGCGGCACCATCAAGTCATCTCACAAACCAGACTACCGTTGGGGCAGACCCACGATCGCCACAACAGATGCACATGCCGGTTTCATACGTCGTACGGGTAATGGCAACACAAAGTTGACCGGAGTTGTGGGTGGGTGGGTGGGTAACAACATATTTCTTACGGCAACACGGATGGGCGTAGTGTCCCCTGTAAGGAATCGCCTTCGTGTGTGTTGGAAACCCTGTCAAAGTCAAATCGTATCGCCTATCCCCGGGGGTGAAAACCGAAAACCGTATCAGCGGATCAGCGGATCCTTCTTGCGGTAACAGCGAAAAATTAAGGCCGCGGGTCGCACCGTCCTATCCCCGTCCCCTGTGTTTTGCACCGTGGTTTTTATTTATAGAGGAGGCCGATCCAGTCCTATTTCTGGTGATCTTTGTCGCAGAGCTGAGCTAACACAAACGTCGTATCAAGTACGATGGCGTGGGATTGCACTGCAGGGTGGGATATGTGTCGTGATTTTGTGACCGCAGAGCTTGCATCTCTCTAGGGTTTGAAGAACCGGCACGGACACTGGTTGTGCTGGATGTCGACGGGTAGAAATAACGTTAAGAACGCACACAAACATGACTGATTGCGAACGCCAATATAGTAAACATGTAAATGTGTCAAGTTTGGCTGCTGTTGTTTCAACAACTCGGATTCGTATTATACCAGGTACACACCACGGGTATAAATTACCCATACCACGGGTATATATTACCCATACCACTGGTATATATTACCCATACCACGGGTATATATTACCCATACCACGGGTATATATTACCGGGTATCATGGAAGAAGCATGACGCCAGCCGTTGACGTAAAGTCAACTAATTTTTTGGATGCCATAATGCCGGTACTTCTAGATATACCGGTAGACGGTACAGTACTGGCCCCTCTGTAGTGTGGGTGGTTGCCCGCTATAGTGCCTGCGGAATCGCTCGGCACAGCAGATAGGACTAACTATAAATAGTGCGGCAGTGTGCGGAGTAGAGCCGGTATTGTTGACTGGCGCATGCATACCAACACTATAGATATAGATGGACGACCACTGCTGCACCAGGTAGGGCATGGCAACCGTACCTATACATGTATGATACGATATACTGGTGTACCACGAGTACTAGCACCAGGTACGAGGGCTATCACGGTCCGTCATGCCAGAGGTACAATCAGATACTGGTACACAAGAGACTGAGATCCCCCCCCCCCCCCCCCCCCCCCCTCCCCGTGCACAATGTGGGCGTACAAGAAGCGCTGCGGAGATAATAAGCAACGCATACTGTATAGCAACCCCCAAGAGGTATCGACAACCTCTCAATTATGTACGCCTAATGGTGTGCTGCAGTGTCCAATGCGTCAACAAGGATTTGTTTAAGGCGAAATATCTCGACGACAATATGTTCAGGCCCACATTGCATGGTGCAAGGACAACCCCCCGTCGCACAATGTGGGCGTAAAGAAAGCATCGTGGAGATATTAAACGATGTAGAGAGCAAACGCCTCGAGGTATCGACAACGTTTCAATCCGGTGCGCCAGATGATATGCTACAGTGTTCAATGCCTCCACAAGGAACAGTTTTAAGCCCCCTTGCACAACGTGGGCGTGAACAATTCCTTACGGAGGCATTGGGCACTGCAGCACACCATTAGGCGTACATATTTGAGAGGTTGTCGATACCTCGTGGGGTTTCCTATACAGTATGCATTGTTTAATATATCCTCAATGCTTCCTTTACGCCCACATTGTGCAAATTTGCTATTACGGGGGGCCATAGTAAATAAGACCTACCGTAAAAAAAAACTACCAGGTATATATTTCCCTATTTTTACTATTAAAATAACAGTATTTGGTCCTATTTCCTATGGTCCCCCGTAATATATACCGGTACATTATACATTGTCTGATACCTGGTGCATATCTCCACAATAATAGTTTCCCGCCCACAATATGCCAGCGAATGCTAAAACTCCACAACGTTATTTTTACGCCCAACTTGTGCAAGCGCTTGCACGAGGTGGGCGTAAAAACAGCATTGTGCCATGTACGAAGTATATAGCAAAATTGAACAAAGTGGGCATGAAAAATGCATTGTTGAGATAAAACTCCACAACGTTATTTTTACGCCCAACTTGTGCAAGCGCTTGCACGATGTGGGCGTAAAAACAGCATTGTGGAGATATTAAACAATGTACGAAGTATATAGCAAAATTGCACAATGTGGGCGTGAAAAATGCATTGTTGAGATATTAAACAAAGTACTATTAATAGGTGTACTGATGTTGTAGTAAACCGGTCGCCCCGGTGGTTCAAGTGGTTAACCTTGAATTCTACTTGTGTTTGAGTCCTGGGTTCGAGCCCCAGGTGGGTCGGACATTTGACTTTATTTGCAAAAATAAAAAAAGATTCACTTGTTGAGAGCGCTTTGCATCGTGGGTAGGCACAATTCGATGCGAGTCGACGAGGGAAGAAAAGGCTGAAATATTCTCGCGATAAAAATGAAGGCACGTACCGTAGCGGGAAGGGGGGAGAAGAGCCTGCTATGTGACCCCGGATCTGAGTTACGAGTTGGAAGGAGAGAGAGAAGAAGATGTGCGAAGATGATGAATGGGACGAGAAAAAAAAATAAAGAAAAAAATACCCGCCGGAGGCACGACGGTTTCACGCGATTTGCCTTATTACTTATTATTAGAGCTAAAAAAGAAATACGGTGATTGGGGCCGTACATCAACAGTCGAAGCCAGCGTTTGGGTCGTCAGGGGTTGCTGTGCAGCTGTGCAGTAGGTTGACTCACGGGAAAAAGTCGAAAATGCGAACAGAATGTATGGTGATAACGTGATACAAACATTGGCTGCTGTAGGGATAGATAGGGGAAGCTTTTTGTGTACCACCCATTCTTCTCGCCGAAACGTGGTGACACTTTCATTGCAGTAACAGGAGTGAATATTTACGGAGGTGTTGCGCTTGGTGCCTAAAGCCGACCCTCCCCACCCCATGGCAGTGATCAGCGCTTGAATGTTGGGTTTGTCAAGGCGGTAAGCCAGCAGATTGATTCGGTCGGCTCGGGATCTCGGGATGCGGTGGCTTGGGAAGACTCTGCTTGTTCTGTAGTATGACAGGTTGGTTGAGCCGCTTGTGTTACACCATCATGTACTGGTACCAAACTATAAGAACAATATCATGACATTAATCAATACAAATGGTTATTATAATTCGGGACAGAGTGGTACCAGGAACCCGGTACCAGGTACCCCTTACGTACGTACGTACGTAGCCAATCGGAGTGCGTAATTAGCGGAATACGTTACTTACTACAGATAATAATACAATCTACTATAAGCATTAATACTAGCTGTACCTGGTATTATTGATAAAACATCCTACTGCTAGGATTCGCTACTGCTCTTGCCATTTGTCACGCACCAGGTACGCACCACGTTTCGATGGGTTTCCGTTGTATCATCAGGCGTAACAGTAGGACGTACGTAACCGATATCCGTGGAATAACTCCCTCAGCAACAAGGAGATGTGTCCTGTCAGTAGATACTGCAGTGTCCTGCCAGTAGATACTGGCCCGATACCGAGCTCTCGTAGGGTCGTTTGACGAGAACAGACTCTGACTCTCATATCAAACTTGGAACTTGTTCCCAATTCCCAACGGAAACCGGTCGGGCAATACGATAACTGGCGCGTAGACGAGTACAACTACGGAGATATCAGCAGCACCAGCAGCAGCATATATTACAGCAGCAACAGCAACAGCAGCAACGGGACGGTGCGGCGACGACTTATTCCAGCGCACGATCATCAATACACTGCTGCTGCTGCTGCTGCTGCTGCTGCTGCTGCTGCTGTTGCCGCAGCTGTTGCTGCTGCCGCTGCTGGTCGTGCCTATCATAGGAGGTCGCTTTAGACGGGTTGCTGGAAGTCACACCGTCATGTGTGACTTGATCGTGACGCGCAGAGCAGAACTATGATGATGAGACGCGAAAAAAAGGCTCGTACGAGTATATACCAGGTGTGCGTGACAAAAGTGAGAAGATTGTTCCGCGTTACGTGCCCCTATTCCTTCTTCCCGTGTCAACCTACCGCAGTGGTCATGATATGTCGCCCTCCCGCCAGACTCCAGCCGGCCGCAGCCTGTCTCCGATTAGCGCACATTTTGGGATCTCGGCCTGACCTTCCCGAGGCAGACGCTGAGAGGTAGCACTTCGTGGCCGTGACTCCGGTACTGCCTCGAAACGATGGCACAAATAACCGTTCCATGCCATTTCGAGAACCGACCGCCACAACCCTGGCACAGGCCGCGAGTCTCGGTGGCAGCATCGCGGGCTCCTTAGTTTTTCTTCGCTGCCGACGGAGAAGTGCTGATAAGCTGCAGAAGGTCTACTCCTTTGTTAGGACTGAGGCAACTACGACAGCAGCAGTGCTTGCGTTTTAAACCTCTGTTGATCTGCTCTGCTCTGCTGCCGGCCTGCGCAAATAAGCATTGAGTTCCCGCTTTCCGTTTGAAGCATGCCTGCCGGATACTGCAAACCCACTTAGCGGTGCTTATTTATGTTTTTTCCACTCGAGGCTGTGGCAAGGCACATCTCAGGCAGGGACCATGCTGCTGCCGGAGCTGTTTTCATGGCAGGAATTAGGCATTACCCATGTGATGATTTCTCTGCTGTGCGTTTACTACGTGATATGGATGGCGATGGCGCGCAGACGGAGCTCGAAGGGCGATGGCGAGCCTGTATTTTCAGTTATTCTTGGGTGAGAGCATTGATGTATTTGATGAGCATCTCTGGGTGCTCGGTGGATCGGGGCGTATTGTCCGCTCATTGCTGGCTGATCAGTGATTATGTGTCTGGTCTATTATAGCTGCCTTGAGACTTTAGCTCTACAATCTCCACGTATGCAATCGCTCTACGCATCGCAGCTTCTGCGTCGTCGCGCACGATGCCGAAGTCGTCGGTATGTAGTGTCGAGCGTGTTCGTATGTAGCAGCTGTTGATGGTACGGCGGTACGTCGCACCGTCCGTCGTGTCATACCGTATACCTGGTACCAGGTGTCCGATATCTGGTACTATTACGGGAAAAATACCTGGTATTATTAGTGAATACGCGTGTACCTGGTAAGTACAAGGGCGCCGCATGGGTGCCTGCCGGCACCCATGCTCCAGGGTAGGAAAATTTACCCCAGTGCCAAGTGGTGTGATTACGTTTGAGGAACTAACATAAATGTACCATTCGATTCTTACGAACAGGATCAGGGCACTGCCAAGGGGGGCAGGGAAAAGGCACTGCCGAGTGCCAGTTCTCAGTATTCGAATGTTTCTTGGGACGTTATTATCTGTCTTTTTCAGCGATCTACTCCGAAGCCCAGAAATCAAGGATCTGGGAGAAGGGATCTTTAGGTTGGTAGGCTGTTCGGATGTTTTGGTTCCTGTTGGGATCAAGGCACGGGCGAAGACCCAGCCCAACCCCTGACTCCAAACCGCGGCCGAAACTGGCCAAAACTCGCCATAAACGAGGCTACGCCGAAATTGCATCGAACCAGAAAATTTCTCAGATGCGGACGACGATTCCATAGTGCAAACCACGATACACATTTTTCAAGTAAAAAACATCCCTAAATATCCCTTCTCCCAGACTGCTAAACCTACTCCGAGGCAGAAATCAGAACCGTCTACCAGGTACCAGGTACCAGGTATTATTTATCGGCCAGGAAATCATCGATAATTTGGAGCTCAGTTGATGCTGGCGGGGGCAGTAATCTACTCAGTTCCGTGAGGTTTCTCACAGCACTGAGATTGCTTTAATGTTGTTGCTTTAATTTTGTTCACGATGATAGTATACTGTGTAGTATTGCTGCCCTTTTGCAGCCCAGTTGCCAAGTACTGGTACCCAATACCCACACGCCGATATCACCCCTTTCTACGGCGAGCTGTACCTACTTCCAACGGCGCTTGTGCAGAGGAGATGACCTCTCCCGCACACGAAAGCGATAGCAGCAGCACAACATCAAAAATGGAAGCTACAGCAGCAGCAGGAGTAGTAGCAGGCATCGCTGCTGCTACGGTCGGTTGCTGCAGCTGCTGCTGTGCAGACCCAGCCGCAACACCAGCAGCAGCACAACAAAAACAGCAGCAGCAGCAGCGGTACGTACGGCATCGCGGCAGACAGCAACTTGCATATACGCCCAAAAAACTGCGAGAACAGGACGCGTATTGTACGCTCATTATCGCACTCAATCCTGAGAACAGGCAGTAATCGAGATGCTGCGAGTATGATGAGCAGTATCGAACACCTGATAGCTGATACCTGATACCTGATATCGATCGGCAATACAGAACAACCGCAAAGTACTCGTACTACTGCTGACGACATGGGTAGCATTCTCAGTCTGAATCCCAAAATATTATTCACCAGTGAAAATAGAAGACGTGCCAAGTTATAAAACACCAACACGGCAATCATCATCGGGATAATATACAACGATCTGGTACCGAGAACGGCGCGATACCCCGAGAAGGCGCGTGCAGTCGTCCGTCGAAGAGAGAGGGGCAATGGAAGGCAGCCGACGAGTAAGGAAAGACCGAGGTGGTCGATCACAGGCCGATGGTGGCCCCCAAAGCAAGGGAGTCGGGAGAAAGAGGTAGCATCAGCAAGGCCGAGAGATCGAGCCTCGGAGAGAAAATGAGATGAGATCAAGTCTGTCGCGTATACAGAAGGTATACCAGGTAAATAATAAGCTTTTATAGATCCCGCACCCGAGAATACATGAGACTGACACTACGTGGTACGTCTCTCACACGAAAACGGGACTGTCAGTTTGTACCAAAAAAAAATCCCCCGAACAAATATTCAATGAACCCTTCAATCGTTCAGATTCTGAGTCCACGACTGACTGCAGTTCACGCGTGCGTAGATCTCATCTCGCACACGAAAACGGGACTGTTAGACCTATGCCAATGGAAACCCGAAGTTGAAAAGTTTTTTTTCAAATATATCGCTTTCAAAAAACAGCCGAAATTTTTCTCGTACCGCCGCTGTGGGGAAAAAAGAGAAAAATGTTTGATTTTTTCTTTTTTTTCCCCCAACGGCTGCAGGCGGCGCAATTTGTATTTTTCTGGTCGCAAATTGTCAACACGGTGATCGAAACCAGCTCGTGCGACGATCGACCCTCGATCTCGACATAGACTCTGCCCACGGCCAACCCACTCGGTATCTGGCAAGCCCAACGAGTATAGATGACGGCCTCGACGATATCAGGCGGATCCATGGTCTAGGGGACGAGAGCTTGCCGGCGGCGTCGTACGGTATCCTCCCAAACCTGAAAAAAGACTATTTTTTGCCATTCGAGACGGATGGAGAAGTTTCGTCTTCTGTTTTGTGCAAACCAGCGGCCAAATGTTTTTTCATCACACGCCTGGTCAGCTCCCGCCACATGACACCGGCCATGGTGTGAAGACGATGACCCTAGGGTGGGTCGGAGCCCCTAACGAGCGCACTCCGTTCAGGATTCGTGACGCAATCGTTGGTTTTGTTGATCGATGTCTGTCGAGGACTCGGAATCTCGCCGCTTCGAAGCGAAGATCGGCCTGAGTTTTTCTCAAGCCGATGTTGGCCCAACATCGGCCCCAGATTTGCTTTTTTCGGGCTTTTCCAAAAGTTAGGAACTTTTTTTCAGGAAGCGTGTTCTGAAAAAAATTGGCGGGTATCTTTGAAATTCAAACTTTTTATTGCAACTTCGCTGCACCATTGGCATAGGTCTTAGCGCGTACCAATAAGAAATCCTCTGAACAAATTATGAACCCTTCGTTCAATCCTTCAGATACCGAGTGCTGAGTGCACGAGTGACACGCGTGCCACCCTTGGAGCCTTTTCAGAACAACAGCGAAAAAAAAATCCAGGACCTCAGAAAATTGAAGCTCCTAGTTGGCAAATTTCCCTCGAGTTCGGGGTCGCCGCGCTCCTTGGCGGCGCGAGATTCCGAGACGCGCGCACGGGAGAAAACCCGTCGTTGGAGGAGGGCGAGCGCGACCCTCCAGGAAAGCGGTCGAAAGAGCAAAGCACGAAGGCTGTAGAACCCTTCAATCGCGGTCGAAAAAGCAGGCATGAAGGCAGGGAAGCGAAGGCGTCCGGAGTCCCAGACAGAGTTCCAAGACTAAATCGGAAGCGAAAAGGCTTCGCTCAAACTGGAGATAGAAGCTCCGTGTCTCCTCACCGCAGCAAATATTCTTCGAGTTCGTCGTCGAAAACGGGACCGTCAAAATTGAACCAATAAAAAATCCTCCGAACAAATTATGAACCCTTCAATCGTTCAGATCCTGAGTACACGAGCCACCCTTGGACCTTTTAGAACGAAAGTAGGGGGGAAAGTCTCCAGGCCCACAGAAAATAGAAGCTCCTTGTGTCCTCTCCGCAGCAAATGTCCCTCGAGTTCGGGGTCGCCGCGCTCGTCGGCGGCGCGAGACTCCGAGACGCGCGCACGGGAGAACACCCGTCGTTGGAGGCCGGCGAGCGCGACCCTCCAGGAGAGCGGTCGAAAGAGCAAAGCACGAAGGCAGGGAAGCGAAGGCGTCCGGAGTCCCAGACAAGGTTGAAGCAAAAATCGGAATTTTAGGGTTCGCTCACAGCGGCCGAGAAGGCGGAGAAGGATAATATATACATTTATATAGGTTTTGTTTGTACCGTAGGTGCTATTTACTGTGGTCCTCCGTAATGTAGAACACTTATAATAATGAGGCGCGCGAGCGAAGCGAACCTTTCTTCTTTCTTTGTTTTCCAAGGAAAAAAAGGCCTCTTCATAACTGATCGGATACGAGGGTAGGGTGCCTTGCTTTGAGCTTTCTGTATGTGTGTGTGTGATTCAACATTTTTTTGGTCCACGTTTCACCACCGCGCTCGACGCACACGTCACCAGTTCCAGTCCCGGTGGGCTCTGTGCACGCGCATACACTAAATACACTTTCTCGTGCTGGTGGGGTGGGAAGTCGTGCACAGTTGGTCGAGCTAGGTGCGGCAACGTGTGTAGGTACATGTCTGTGCTGGGCCATGTTTAAAATACATAGTCGTAACGTTTTTTTTGTTCCTGCCAACAGCAGGCAGACTGTGCCTGACCACAGCAGGCAGACTATGCCTGTCCACAGCAGGCAGACTGTGCCTATCCACAGCAGGTAGATTGAGCCTGTCCACAGCAGTCCTCAGGAGGCAGACTGGGCGTGTCCACAGCAGGCAGAGACGGCTTTTATTTTTTTGGCTCTTCTACCTAGTAATAAATAACGAAATCCAACTATTAATACGAGTACTCATAGACAGACTGTGCCTGTCTGTCCACAGCAACGTCCGGGCCATGTCCCCAAGACATACTGCAGGTGATATTGTCTTGCCCACGCTGCTACTGATGAGGGGGCGGAGAAGCAGGAGAAGATCTGCTGTAGATGTAGCAGTAGTAGTGGTGGCACCTGCTACGATAACCTCTGTTGGACACATACATACCTGGTATACGTCAGGTTGTAGTTTTTCGTCTTCAAGTTATGAGTGCGGAATAAGGAAACACACACACAACAACATCGAGTACGGTGTACAAAGGACTCAAGGGTTAAACCGACACAAGCCGCGCGTACAGCGACGCTGACCCTGGCGTCGTGTGTCCTACTGCTACTGCTGCTCCTGCTGTTTTGGTCCTGGAGAAGCTCTGCTGCTGTAGATGTCCATGTTGTAGATTTTTCGTCTCGAAAATCTGATGCCGACTTTCGAGGTGGGAAGCAGGAAACATATTAAAAAAACGAGTACGTACGTGTATGTACGCGTACAAAGGGTGCAACAAAGGGTTAGACCGACAAGCCGAGCGTACGGCGACGCTGACCCTGGCCTCGTGTGTCCTACTGCTACTGCTGCTGCTGCTGCTGCTGCTGTTATGCTGCGGAAGACGCACTGCGGCTGTAGATGTCGTACATCGGTACAAGTAGTGGTGGCACCTGCTACGAGAAAGAAACCCTTTCTGTTGGACAAAACATGTGAGATGCAGATTTTTCGTCCTCAAAAGTATTTTTTACGCTGAATTTCAACCAGAAAACACTGTTGGACAAGACATGCCAGGTGTGCGTGTTCTTCACTCTTTCTACCCGTCGACATCGCACAACCAGTATCCGTGCCGATTCTTCAATCCCTGAGAGATACAAGTTCTGTGGTCACAGCAGTACAGATTTTTCGTCTTCAAATTAAAATGCCGGATTTCGAGGTGGAGACCGGGATACACACGACAAAATCCAGTACCAGACATTTGTTACAGGTGTGTGCGTACTGCTGTGTTTTTCATAGATCAAGAGCAGAAGAGGCCAAGAACATTTACGATATTGATATTCACCCACGACGGCGTAGTACGTAGATATTCGTACGTGTTGGTTCAGCGCATTACATAATCCGTATTCGCCCAGCATGATGTATCGCAGATATGACTACTGCAAGGTTTTACTGAGGTCGCGCCTCCTTACCACCAGTTACGAGTAGTATTAATAGTACTGATGTACGTACCACTGCTGTCCCACGTATTACTACTCGTAATTACAGTAGTACCAGTACGAGCTTTTTTGTCCCTTCTTTTTTTTTCCTTTTTTTTCATTTTTCTTTCATTCCCGTTTGTACCTCTTTGTGTCTTTGTTAGTATGGTCCGTTTTGCCTTTTTTGCGTTTTGCTATCTGCTTCTGTTTTTGTTTTGTTTTGTTTTGTTTTGCTTAACTTCATCTTCTTTTTTAGGTTTTTGTCTGCTATTAATAGTCTCCTTTTTGCTTCCCTGGTGTCCGCAGTGGTGGAGTGCGTATGCTTGTTTTTTTGTTTTTGCCTCTGTTTTTACATGAGGTATTTCTTCCACTCCAGAGATATTGGAGCCTGTCCTGCGACCACGGACTGCATTGAATTGTGAGTTAATGTGAGAGCAACAACAACTCTTACAGCAGCAGCACGTAGCTGTCTTTGTGAAGCTGATACCGTCTCGTGGTACTTCGTATGAAGGAACCTTTTGGTCAATGGCAAGCACGCCCGCGTCTCGTTTCGCTGCCACCAGCGTGATCATATGCCACCATGCCGGCGTCCTCATGCCTTCCGTGCCAGTGCATCATCTATCAGAAGTGGGTATGCCTGTAGAGGTGTACGTACACGTAGGACGCCAGAGTCTGGTTGCCTTTGTGCGCGTGTAACAACGTAACAACTCGCTTATACCAGGTACCAAGGAGAGCTGTACAGGTATACATGCTATCGTACGTGTTCCTGGCATGTACCTGGTATTATACGTGTACCAACTTACCGTGGGTATGCTGTATACTCGTACTCGTATGAGATACACCTCGTACCTGGTACGTACGAGCGCAGTCGTAGTGTCTAACTAATACGAGTAGCTGATATTGATAGGTTTGTCGCGGAAGGGCTCGCACAACAGGTGTCTGTGCCCCCAGTCGATAGCACGCAAGATTCGTTCTACGACGACCCATCGCTTCATCTGGTATCGTTCAAGTTTATTCTACCATCGCAGTAACCGTTTGTTCTCCTTCTATTAATATCTTGTGTGGAGGTACTATTTAGAAGGTTGGGATTCATTGGGCCTCTCTGCTGCGCTCAGCCGGAAAATCTCACGCAGGAGAGCAGTACAGCATGGTCCCGGCATTGATTCGATGATGGCAATCAACGCGGCACTCCGTCGCAGAGAGCAGTTTCTCCCGGTAAAACGAACACTTACAGCTCCCGGGATGCCCTTCTTGCGTCCCCGGAATGGAATCCGAAAATTCTGACCTGTTTGTAAAAAATATACACGAGTGTCTGTATACGAGTATGTGCCCCTACTCTGGGTAGGTGTGCTTGTATACTTTGCATACGTAGCTACCGAGTATTAAAATTACCTGCCAGGGATAAAAATAGCTGTTGCGCTGCTGTTGCGTTGACGCAACATTTTGCTCAAAGTGGCCGTTTCCCGCAACAGCTGCGGAGGGCCTGGTTAAGCGTGAGTTAGCAACATTCGATGAAAATCGACGAGCTGTGGTAATGCTGAACCCTACGCGCGATAAAAAATGGAGGCACGTACTCGTACCCGGGGGGAGAAGGGACGACGCCTGTGACCACGGCTTGTCCAGAAGATCTTTAAAGGGTAAAACCTCCTATTAATACGAGTCTGATAACAAAAAAACAAAAGCTAAAGTCGATGCGCCAAACCGCTCGTGAACCGACTGATCGACCCATGATCGGGAGGATACGCTCGGAGACTGCGATAGCTGCATCGCCGTCGCTGTCCCGCCCGTGGCGTTTCAGGGATCCCTCCGCCCACCCAGGATACCGTGAGAGCGATAGCTTCCTATCAGTCTGCCCACCCAAAGACGAAGGGAGCGGCGGGGGCGCGCACGCGCCGACGCATACCTTCGCACTCGTTCTATTCTCGTCAGAATTTGCCGGCTGGGCGTTGTGAAACGCGCTGCGTTGTTGCGATCTCAGAAAGATTTGAAGAAGTAATTTACCTTTCCCGATAGGAAGCAAACACGTACGAGCTGGTTCCAGCGACAGGTGGAAGGTTTCGGGTTCGGAACTTTGCGCCGCGGGTGGTTTTTGAGATTTGGAACACAGCATTTGGCGAGGTTGCGCTTCATGGCAATGTGAAAACAACCGAGGGCTGGCCTTTTCTGCCTTTTTTGTTTTTTTTTGTTCTCGAGTCTCAATTTTACGATTTGTCGGGATTTTTCGGCAACTTTGACGCACGAAAAAAATAAATAAAAATAATAACAACGCCAGTCCTCACATCTTCGTACTGCCATGAAAAACAACCGCGCCAAAAATTGTTTTCAACTCTCAAAAACCCTTGTGCAGGAATAGATGCCCGGAAGGGTAATTTTTCCCGCAAATGTTCCAAATTTGCAATCGTTGTAATATCTTGGCAGGCGTTTCTTATCATAGCCTTGTAGGCTCGCAAAAGCAAAAACAGTGACACGGACGTCTTCCCCCATGTTGGTGCGATCATGTTATAACCAACTGCAGTCTCGTTTTGGGGACAATTGGGGGGAAATTACTTGGAATTTGAGTGGATTATCCCCAAAACGGGACTGCGGCTCTAAAAGGGTTAAGACGTTAGTGTCGAACTACACGCCGTGTCGACCGATATATAGTATGGGGTCAGTGCACATTATACTGGTTTCACTATCGAAAGTTGTTCCCCACCAGGTACCTGGCTGGTACCATTTAGCGCCTCCCCGAGAGTTACGAAGAATGTCCCATCTCTCGTAGTACAACTCGCGTGCCAAAAAGGTCTTCACCGATGCTGTTCCCCTTGTCCATGCGGCCATGTAGGCATGTTCAGTGTCGATAACCTGGACGTGTTCTGCATGTCACCTCCCGGAAGTGAACTGTCGCGCTTCTCTCGCTGGGAGCAGCTCGTATTTTTCATGAAATCAGATCCAAACTGGAGAAAATATTTTCCGAATTGATGTTTTTGTGCTTCCCTTATTAGTATGCACCCTAATAGTCTAAAACTTACCAGGTATCAAATTACAAATTACACAAAAGCCGAACGCTGAGAAACGATCGCACCGCTGTGCGAACTCAACTCTCTTTACTCTCTACGGTATGATGAGGAATGTGTGAAGTCACACCTGTTTCATGTGCCGCGTCACTTGGCTTGATTAGGTCCAGTTTTCTGGTTGCGCAACCGTTCATGAAAAACAAAATGCTATCAGGTATTCTCTTTCGGTTTGGGTGCATCGAGCACTCTGCACACTCGCTACGGTAGAAAAAACTCAACAAAATCCTAACCCAAGCGTGCCATGTACAGTATGTATATGTATACACGTGTGCATGCAGAGGCGAGAAAACTTTGAATCTCCAGCAGTGTTGTTTTTCCGACCTACGGGCTGTGACCCTACCTATGATATTTCGGGGGAGCGCATTAAATAGGACCTACGGTACAGACAGAAACCTATATATTTCGGTATTTTTATTTTTACCATCAATATTTGGTCCTATTTACTATGGTCCCCCGTAAATAGTACTTTTTTTAAGGTCATAAACCGTAGGTCCCGATCTCAAATCATATGTCGACGACATCTCAAGCATTAGCCCCCTTTTCCGACACATAGGCATGGGACCATGCCCACGGCAGTCGGGCGTACCTGGTACGTCCGGCTTCAGCGCTGCCTCTGCTCGTCGATTTTCATCGAATTTTCGCCAACGACGGAAACACCCCCCCCCCCCCCCAAAAAAAAGGCGTTGTTTGATACACCAGCCGAGATTCTTACCTTCTACAGCGCAACCTCCACAAGGTGTGACCCTTCTATCATAGTACTATTAGTCCAAAGTACCGAAGATAACCACCGCTGTTCGCAGTCGGGTCGAACCTCGCGGGTCAAGGTCGGGTCGGACCGAGTAACGGTGGCCCGACCCGATCCGTGAGCCTCTGAAAACCTCCCGACCCGACCGGACCCGATCCGACCCGTGAGGTTTCAATGTTTTCCTCGCCCGACCCGCGGATCGGGTGATGACCCGTGAAGGGCGCTGAAAATTATAATGCCTTTTGGATTCACGGGTCTAGAGAGTATATATTACGGGGGACCATAATAAATAGGACCAAATATTAGTATTGTTAGTACGTAAAAAGAGCGAATACTGCCTCTGTCCCATAAGTCTAGTCGGTTATGCTGGGAGAGACCGTTAACCGTGTCGGATGTCTTCGGCGATAATTTTTTTGAAATCTTGAGCGTTTTTCGGGTCGAAATACATTTATTTATTTTTTTCGTGCGCACTACCCTGCATGGTCTAGCGGCTAACAAAATAGTAGTCACGCCGAAAATGGCCATATTTGACCCCTTTTCCAGAGGGTGGGGGCGTGGGGGCATTATGAAAAACAAGACAAAAAACCCCAAGATTTATCCCGAACCCTAAACCTAACCCCGCTCCTCTCAAGGATCCACGTCGCGTCCCCCCATACTAAAACCAGTATAATAGTGACCCCACACTAAAACCAATACACTCGGAGTTCCTACACTAGAACCAATATACTTGGTGGTCCCACACTAAGACCAAGACACTTGCGGGGCAAATGAAACAACAGTAGGGCCATAATCCCAACTCCCCCTCTACTCAGCGATCCATGTCGCGCTCCCCCGTGCTAAAGCCAGTATAATATTGAACCCACACTAAAACCAAGACACTTGGGGTCCTACACTAAAACCAAGACACTTGGGGTCCCACACTAAAACCAATATACTTGGTGGTCCCACACTGAAACCAAAATACTTGCGGGGCAAACCAAACAGGCGACGGAATAACCAGGGCTACTTCCACCGCAATTGCATAGCGGCGGCCAACGATAGCTCATCGCGTGGCGGGCGAGGTGGGGGGGTACTCGGGGGCAGGTCCATGGTGTGTATGACGCTTTGTGGGCTGTGGTCTGCTAAATTTGAGGAAGTTTTGCGGGAATTCTCAAAAAAAAACTCAAAAATATTCTCAAAAAATTCCCAAAATTACGGGTTTTCTGACCGTATGTTTGTAGTCTAGCACTCTTTTTTTTTTTTTTTTTTTGTTCAGCAGCATTGCCCACGCGCCAGCTTTCCAACGAACCTAACTATAACGTTAGGTTCAACCTCTAAGTACACGAACGACTTGTCGCCCATAACCGAGTAGACTTATGGGACAGAGGAAGTATATAGTTTTTTTTTGTGTCCTGTAGGTCCTATTTAATATGGTCCCCCGTATTAGCTGTCGCTTGGAACTCCTTCGGAGCAAGAAGGGGCGCGTGCTATTACAGGGGTACATATATAAGAGCGCAGCCCTTTGTTGCCCTCTGAAGCACTCTTTGTGACTGACTATCAATAGGCTCCTCAGCTTTTTGGAATTTACCTACGTAGCCAAAAAGGCGTGCCTTGTAAGGCGTGCCTTGTAAGGCGCGTGCCTTATAAGGCATTCCGTATCGTCTTGTGTTACAGGATAGGCCCCGGGGTTTTCCGTCAGGTTTTGCAGTTTGCGTGCCTTGTAAGGCGCGTGCCTTATAAGGCATTCCGTATCGTCTTGTGTTACAGGATAGGCCCCGGGGTTTTCCGTCAGGTTTTGCAGTTTTTTCTTTGTCTCAAGGCCGGCCTTTGGGCGGGGTGCAGCAATGATTGCCCTCCTCAATGCCCGTATGTATGTATGTATGTATGCGCCATCCCAACAATACAGACACCATATGTAGCGGCGACCTGCACTATTAATAGCTCACCACCACACTGCTTGATGGTTGATCGTAGCATGCGTGAAAATCGCTTCACCCCGGCTCCGACCGGCTGAGACACTTTCCGGAACCAAGACGCGACGAGGAATCAGTGTGGACTGTCAACCTTTCCGTCGGGGCTTGGCCCAGCCGTAAACATTGCTGTCGAGAGAAATCTCTCGGGAAATGACCACGCAGTGGGGATTTATAGTGTGGATGATCAACCATTTTGTCCTAGCTTGGCCATGTCGTGAAACGCTGCCTCAGCAGACTCAGAGTACAACTTTCAGTACCCGTACTGTATATACATAATTATCTATTGCGCTTGCCCAGGCCCGACCCCCCCCCCCCCCCCCGCCCGCTTCCCCACCTCCGTTACGCCCGCCTCCACCGAAACAGTATATCGACCGGAAACCCGGAGTTTCGGGTTTCACGCGAGGAGGCGTTTCGACACGCCGCGGACAACATGGATCCGGGCAACCCCTTGTCCCGCGTCCTAGAACGCATTTACAACAACTCCCGCATCGATAGCCGTTACTTCTGCGTTCCAGACTTGGTGGCACCAAGAGGGGGGGGGGGGCGGGGCGAGGACTGGCGGGAAGGCGGAGCCGGTGGGGGGGGGGGGCGGGGAAGGGGTTTCAAATCCGCAGGCGTTTTATCCCTCGGATGGCAGGTAGGGCGTGAATATCACAGAGAAGTGTGGGGTGGGGGGGGGGGGGGGCAGGAGGACGAGCGTCAGGATGTGTTCTATTGGGCGTGAGGGGTGTTGCTTTGTGATATGATGTATGTGAGTGCGACTCATTGAGTACCAGGTACCTGGTGTTAATTCATGTTTGCAAGTCTCTGCATGCTTGATATACCGATATGTATACGTCAGCCGCTCATGCTGTTGTCTCTCGTTTTGGTTTTGTGCATGCTCTCAGTTTCGCGGTGAACACCGACAGACGGTTCCAAAGGTTCGCGGAGTGCGCGCTTCCGCTAGCGACGGAGGTGGCGAAGAGGGCTCTTAGAGAGGTCGGCGTCAGACCCTCCGATGTCGGCAGAATCGTCGTCGTCACCTCTACAGGGGTGAGAGCGCTTTTTTTTCCAGTTTTTTGTGTAATGTCGTTTTTTCTTCTTTTTTTTGTTTCTCGCTTTTGTCGTTTTCTTGAAAAAAAAAAAAAAACGGTCTATTTTCTTGTTGTCCGGTTTTATTTTTCAAATTACGTTTGCGTTTGTCGGTTTTTTTTTTTCGTTTTCAACTAGGGTTTTGTTTTCTTTTTGTTCGTATTATTGACGGCGCTCATATATGTAATACGTACACTAATGGGGTTATTTTTGGTCATATATGGGGTCGATCGGTCGTTAGTTCGGTCGACGGCTGGGCTGACCAAGAAGCCTGTCAGAGAGGCCTGCGTCAGACCCTTCGACGTGGGCGGAATCTTCGTGATCAACCTCCGCGGGGGTTAAAGCGTCTCACGTTCGTTTTTTTTTTCTCGTTTTTTTGTTTTTCGGTGTTCCTCGTTTTTTTTTTCTCAGTTCCTTCACGTCTTCTTCGCGCTGTGTTGTGTTGTGTTGTGTTGTGTTTTGCTGTCTTTGTTTTTTGTGTTTTTGTGTTTGTTAAGAAACCTTGCACGTGTTTCGTCTATTGGATTCGATCTTTTTGGTATGTGGGGCTAGACGGTCAACCAGCCTATCGGACGATTGGGCCAGCCGATGTGTCGGTCGGCTTAGGCCGGTCGGTCGGCCCAAGAGGTCAAAAAGATGTTTGCGAATAATTCGGTTGGGTTGGGTTTCTTGTGATCCATTGCCTACATACAATAGCAACCCCAAACCACGAAGAAATATTTGCTGTGGGAAGAAGTGACCCAAATCACGTTTATAACCTGAACATTCTCGTGACTCTGTGGGTCGATCAGCAAACGTAGCAACTCATGATTCACCTTGCTGATCAATCAGCTCCTCATGTTTGTCGGTTTTTTAGTGTTTTTGTACTCCAACGAATTGGATTATCGCACACACCCGAATGGGTTGATTGGGCCAGTCGCACGGTCGGTCGGTCGGTCGGTCGGTCGGTTGGGCCGGTCGATTGATCAATCGGTCGATCGGGGGGATCGGTCAGTCGACCGATTGATCGATTGTAAGGAAGCAGTCGTTCGATCGGTCCATTTTGGGTCAGTCGATCAGTCGGTCTGTTGGGCCAGCCGATCGACCGGTCAATAAGGTCCGCAGATCGGTTGGGCCAGTCGACCGATCGGTCGGTCTGGTGGGCAAGTCGATCGATCGATCGGTCCATTTTGGCGGTTGGGCAGGTCAATCGATCGATCGTGTTGAGTCAGTCGACCAGTCGGTCTATTGGACTAGCCGATCGACCGGTCAATAGGGTCCTTCGGTCGGTTGGGCCAGTCGATCGATCGGTCGGTCCGGTGGGCAAGTCGATCGGTCGATCGGTCAATCAGCCAGCGAGGTATGCATAGTCATGAAGCTTGCAACCCCCCGACAGATCATCTACAGATAATTGGTTCCCGCTTGTTGACCTAGATTTTTCAGAGCAGATAGATAACGACGTGGTCTGTGCGACCTAGCTCATGTTGCCAGGTGGGAACCGCATAGCCCGCTCCACGATCTACTGCAAGGCGTGTTTTCTAGGCTGGACCTGTATAACACAGATGCGACACAACATCGGATAGCGGCAGGTTAGGATGTATAGTACGATAGATGGTCTACAGATAGATATATAGATCGTGAGCTGTCCGAAGCGTAAAACCTTCTCATGCTCGGAGTCTCTGAAAAATTCGGTGTACCACTATCATGGCATGCGTCTGAAAAAAAAAAACGTCGACAGATAAACCAACCAACCGCGCCGCACCGCACCACACGGCATCGCGTCCCCTCCCTGACCATGGTGCTGTTCGCTCATCTTTGGTCTGGATGTATACGATACAGCAGTAGTGTCTGGCCTGTCTGCCTTACTATAGCATTCTATGTCCTCAGCACATGGATAGTTTGTATTAACACATTATTTTTGGGACGTAAGTACGTGGTGGGTATAGGTCGATGCTTCTATCTTGCCGCGGTAAAACGAATCACAGCTGAGGTGGCTTTCTGTGCATTTTTTTCATGAAAAATGTTTTGCAGGTGTGCGGGCCCGGGCTGGATGGGGAGCTGGTAAAGAGCATCGGGTTAAAGCAATCAGTGGAGAGGGAGGCGGTGTCTTTCCAGGGGTGCGGAGCGGGGATCAACGGTCTTCGTCTGGCGTCTCAGGTGATGACCGTTGGTGGTGGCCGTTGGTGAAAGTGGTCGTTGGTGACGACCGTTGGGAATAGCCGTTGGCGTTGACGGTTGAGAGTGGCCGCTGATGACGACAGTTGAGGACGGCCGTTGTGAAACGTCGGCGATGATCGTTGGTGGCGACCATTGGTGATGACCGTTGGTTGTAACTGGTGATGGCAGTTGGTAGTAATTGGTATTGCCTCTCTGGCCGCTGTGGGCTGTGGGCAAGAGAGGGATTGTAGTGTGAGTGTTGACGTAGTCGTTTTCGGACCGTATTTTATCGGACGTCTTCAGGGGTGAGCTTTGCTTTGCTGCCCACTGTAAGCACGGTAGATATGTGCTGACCCCGTAACGCAAAGGTAGCCGTTTTTGCGGTACGCGAAGGTGTCAGGAGACATGTCAAGCAAGGCAAAACATGCGCCGTCAAGGGTGTAGGGCCGGTTCCACACTAAAACCTAGTGATTCGGTGTCGGTCAAGGTATGTCAAGGCAAAGTTGCTGTCTGTCAAGGGGTGAAAGTGTTGTCTCCTGACACCTTGTACGTGGTGTTCTTATCCACTCCCGCCGGGAAAAAAAAAACTTTGAGCGCCTGCCACGCGCTCCAGAGTGCACGGATCGCGCCGAGACCTGGACCAATGTGTCCGGCCGGGCTTCATGTGCCCGAGCATTTTGGTGTTTTGCCGAAAAGTGCTGTGTACGAAGAGAAAAGTTGGCAAAAGTACGAAAAATTGACAAACATACGTATACATATATAGAGATATAGATATATATATATAGATATATAGATATAGATATAGATATAGATATTATATATATTGTGGATTAGTTTGTTTGTTTGACCGGGTTTTTTTTTTTATCACACTCAGCGGGGTTCTACCGCGTGTGTGTAGGCGGCGGCGACATTTTCGAAACTGTCAATTCGCTGAAGGTGCTGCCGCCGTTCCCTCTCCGCCCCTGTCCGACTTGCGCCCCTCATGAATACGTGCATACCTTCCACGCCTCGGACGTTTAGATGATCTACAGATAGATCATGTACATAACGATCAGATACAGTAAAATCATGTACAGATAAATCGGATGTATCATTTATAGATAGATCAGATAGGTCATGTACAGATAGATCAGATAGAACATGTACAGATAGATCAGATAGACCATCTACATATAGACCAGATATATCAGATAGATCATCTACATATAGATCAGATATATAAGATAGATCATCTACCAATAGATCAGATAGATCCTAGCCTGCCCCGGTGATACGTTGTGCAGGATCTGTAGTGGCGCAGATCCAATCCAGAAAAAACTCCAGCAGATCAGACATCCTTCTGCCGTGAAATATCTAGATCATGAACTGTCGGGGTCGATGATCTAGATCATGATCTAGATCATGACCTGCCCGTTGTGCGACGCCTTCGAAAACGGCGACGAGTCTGTGAAACGGCGTAATTAATGGCGTTTCCGGCCACATTCTGTCGTTCTCTCTCGCCACCTACTCCTCTCTCGCTTTCTTTTGTTCACTTCGTACATATGTACGTATGTATCTTTCTCTTCTCTTTCCGCCTCTCTCCGTTTTCTCTCCCTCTCTTATCCCCCCTCCCCCCATACGACTACGGCCATGCATGAAATCGAGTACATATCTCCTGTCGAGTACACCCCCCCCCGGGCCCCCCTTTATCTGGCGCATATGACGTACATCCCGTAGAGCCTCGCCCTGTCTTGCCTTGCCTCGTGTTACCCTGCCTTGCCTTGCCCTGTCCTGCCCTGCCTTGCCTCGTCTTGCCTTGCCCTGTCTTGCCTTTCCTCGTTTTACCCTGCCTTGCCTTGCCTTGCCTTGCCTTGCCTTGCCTTGCCTTGCCTTGCCTTGCCTTGCCATGCCATGCCTTGCCTTGCCATGCCTTGCCTTGCCTTGCCATGCCTTGCCTTGCCTTGCCTTGCCTTGCCTTGCCTTGCCTTGCCTTGCCTTGTCTTGCCTTGCCTTGCCATGCCACTTATGTGTGCGAGTACCTGTTTTGTTTTTCTGTCGTGGCAGTACGCTGTGACACACCCTGGACGGCTTGCCCTTCTGGTGTCCGTTGAGCTTCCCTCCCTGCACATGCACAAGGTCAGTCAGCGAGCGAGCAACTTACTGATCGCGAGCGAATGCGAGGTATTTATCTGCTGCCCTTGACGACGCCAAAGTGTGTAGGTTAAGCTCACTGACTCGTGCGACGTACGACGCACGCCGTCTGCACGCCCACAAATCGGCGATAGTCGTACATATCCTGCTTCGCGAGCTCCCTATTAGCGCTAGCTAAACTATATTTTTCATTCACCGGGTATTTATTTGCCAGGGTACGTGTTTGTGTGTTTCGAGCGAATGCGAGTTTCTGAATAACACTGTTACGGGGGACCATAGTAAATAGGACCAAATAGTGTTAGCAAAAATAGGTAAATATATTGTTTTTTGTGTATAACGTAGGTCCTATTAAATATGGCCCGCCGTCCGCCTTCCCGAAATTTACGCGGTAAGTATATAAGTTGACTTGAGTTTCGGCTGAGTTTGACCGAGTTCGACCGATTTTTCATTTGACTTTGACTTTTGACCGATTTTTGACCGCTTTTCTACTGGCTTTGACTGATTCAGTTTTGGAAGACGCGTCAGTTGTAAGATAGAGGATTTCGCCGAGGATGTCCTGTCCTTCGATAGCCCCCAGTCATGAAATTTTATCATCTATGGCATGTAATGGATCTATCTTGTCGCGTGCAATGGTGCTGTCGTATCATGTGTCGCGTCCCGTGACTGGGCGTGACTGCTGTATGCGTGACAAGAGTGTGACTGCGATTGATATGGATTGCTGTGACCTTGACGGTTGGCGCAAAAACCACGGGGGCAGCGTGAACGCGGCTACCCTGCGGCTTTAACTGACTGCTCGCTGCGATTGGCGTGGGGATTTGCCGCGGCCATGACTGTTGTTTTGAAAAGCAGGGTGACAGCGTGAACGCGGCTATCCTGCACGCCATCTTCGGGGATGGGTGTGCGGTGGCGGTGGTGGGAGGGCTGACGGCAAGCACGTCCAAGCCGGGATCCTTGGCGGTGCTCGACAACAAGTCTTGGCTCGTAAGTCGGTAGAAGTTTTGCAAGAAAAAGTGCTACGCGAGAACTGAAGTAGATAAGAGAGATTGATAGCGGGACGGACGATGTGAGGATGCGGCAGCAGCAGAGCGAATGGCTGGGAACTGAGAGGTGCATCGGGAGAAGTCACAACTGACGATTTCTTTTTCTTTTTCTTTTTCTTTGTCTTAAACCTGGTCTGTAAGAAGGAAAAAATGGACACATGTCGAGAGTGTGCAATGGAGATCCAATGCATAGAGGACTCGATACCTAAACCGGGGTGTGTGTACGACTAAAAGCAAGTACGACGCAGGCGAACAACACACCTGGTACCTGGTATGTTGAGGGTAGTAGATACATAACGATGCATTATATTAACACCTGAGACAGATGATGATCTATCTATCTATCTATCTGATATATCTACAGATAGATGGTCTAGTTCATCTACTGCCGTTGCGAGAGGTTATGCAGGGGGTCTGCATATCGCGGTAGCCCCTAACATATAGGCCCCCAAACGGGGGAAGAGGGGCTTTGCTTCCCGAGTACCCTTAACGATTACAGAGGTGGCGTCGATGGGAAGCCTGCCATCAACCGCATATTTTGCGGCAGACGGCGTTTTCGATTCACGCAGTACGAGTGGTTCTTTCGAGAAAAAAGGCAGCCGAGTGTGGGCGCTTTGGGTCTATTTTGGGCCTGTTTTTACTACGTGCGGGCCTCCGTGATGGTACGTACAGATCCAACCAACAGCAGCAAACGTGCGCTAAATCCAATGCAGACCACACGGGGTACCACCCGGCAATATGAGCTAGATCATACCTGATACAAGATTTCGGGAATATATATATATATGTATATATTATATATATATTATATATATATATACTTGATCGGTCCACATCGTGAACTGAACTGATCTGTGGGATTCGATCATCTGCCTGAGGTGTACATGTATTTTAATTCGTACAGAAATACTACCCCGTTGTTCTCCACTCTACCCTGGGGGGTGGTGTGCTGCCCGGTGCTTTTATTTTTCCGCAGACCAATATGTGGTCACAAGAACGAGAACAACAACACAACAACAACAACAACAACAACAACAACAACAACAACAACAACAACAACGCAAAAGTGGTATATATATTTCTCCCGCGTATTGGAGCGAGAAGACGAGGATACCTGTGGTTTTTAAAACAGTCCATGAGTTTTGAGGAATATACCTGGTATCTTTCAGTTTTTGTTCATTTATTTTGGGGGGACATTACCGTATGGTTTCGAAGATCTACTTTTTTTTCGAGGACACCTTACTGTAGCAGTTCCTGTGGAGGCGTTTCGTCACCCCCGCCCCGAGCAGCGACTGCTGCGCGTAAGAAAGAGCCCGATTAAGAACCTAAGGCTTCCTTTTTACAGGGAGGGTAATAAACCTTGGACTAAGAACGCATGTAGACGCCGCACTCGTACAGTAACTCCCGTAATACCGCTCTGTCCTGAAACAGGAGGAACGTTGGACTGAACGGTACTGTCAAAGCGTCCCTTACATTTTCGGAACGGTGGTATATTTGCCCAGGGGTGTGAACCGGCCGTGTTTAACGATATTTCAGAGCATCGGTTTTCGCCGCAGACGATAACCCGATGTACCGACGAATCCGGCATGTGTTGGAAGTGACACATCGCATGTGTTGGGAGAGACACATCTTGAGTTCTTATTTTCTAAGATGAAAAGTGAGCGGATCCTATTAATAACAGTAATGCAAACCGGGATGATGTACGTACAAAATTTTCTTCTTTTTTTTTTATGCCGATATTTTCGCCGGTGAAAAAGATACTCCCCATTTTTTTTCCCCCGATTCTGATTCCGATTTGAACCGCTCCGATTAATTTCGGCGAATCGGCTCCGATTACCACCACCGATGTTTTTTTTTTTTGCCCAAGTTGAAGGTTGGTGTCAAGTCACAAGAAGGTTTCTGGTTGGCGGGCGGCCCCATCCCCTACCGTGTACAGCAGGCTTACGCCCCGAGCGGTGCGAGCGGGATGACGTTGCGCCGGTGCCGCGCGAATCCTTGCATCCAACCATCGTAGCTCGAACAACAACCATTGTATGAGTGATATCATCCCTCGATCACGCAGTGGCCGTTTTTGCTGTATTTTTCAACTGTTTTACATGGTCAATTTTTTGCCCGTTTTGCTGTGTGTTTTCACTCTTCTTTATCGTCGATTCTGCCCGTTTTGCTGTATTTTTGCACTTTTTTTTCGTCGTCGATTTTGCCCGTTTCGCTGTAATATTCACTGATTTTCATCGTCGATTTTGGCCGTTTTGCTGTAACTTTTACTTATTTGTCGTTTGTTTTGGCCGTTTTTCTGTAATTTGCACTATAATGTTTATCGTCGATTTTTGGCCGTTTTGCTGCAACGCTCCCTTTTTTATCGTCGATTTCGGCCGTTTCGCTGTAATTTGCACCTTTTTATTGTCGATTTTTTATCCCTCTGAAGCTCTAAGGGGGTCATGAGCCCACACACCACCACGGTACGTTACTATTACGGGGGACCACAGTAAATAGGACCAAATATTGTTCGTAAAAATAGCAAAATGTATAGGTTTTTGTGTTTACCGTAGGTCCTATTAACTATCGTCCCCTGTAATATTAGTGTCATGCAGGGTAGCACATTTTTTGGCAAAAAACGTTAGGTCTGGCTCTTAACCCCTTTTGGCACCGCCAAATCCCGTTTCGGGGACAAACTACTGAGAATTTGAGAAGTTTGTCAAACCAAAAGGGGATTGCAGTTGTGAAAGGGTGAACACGCTCCTACACCGAGGCGTTACTCAGGTCAACAATTTGGACCCCGTTCATTTTTTTACGGCATGGCTCGTTTTGTGTCATCGCTCTGGGCAAAAACCATAAGCACCTTTTATCTTGATACTAAAGACTAAAAGTTCCTTATATTTCCGAACAGATTGGTATATATACCTAAAACTATGGTAGGGAATATTATATTTCGTCGTTTATCTTGATTTTTTTTCTTCTCAATTTCGTTTTTTTTTTGGGGGGGGGGGCGACGGGTTACAGAAATAAGTTCCTTAGCATAACGACTCTCTGAAAACTGTACGAACGTGCTATGGATATGGTAACCGTGGCGTGTTGGCCTGCGTCGACGAAACCGGTTATGCGAGGGAGAAACAACAGAGGGGCGAATATACGAAATGGGGATGGAAACGATACATATCTACGGATTGAATGGAGTACACTGTAAAAACCGCGGCGTGATTTGGGGGGGGCTGTCTGCGGTGCACAGGTGGACGGCACAGATGACGGGATAGAGATGTCCTTCGGGAACAACGGGGTGTCCTGCAAGCTGTCCAAGCGATTGCCAGACTACGTCAAGACCAATGTCTCCGATTTTGTCGATGAGGTGAGGGCTTGAGCTTGGGCTTGGGCTTGGGTTTGGTTTGGTTTGACCGTCGTGGGTTTCTGTGCCCTCCCTATCCCCCCCCCCCCATACGCATTATCTCTCTGGAAAACCTATCCCAGTACTGTGCCCGACGATGAGGTGAGGGCTTGGCTTGGCCGTCGTGGGTATCTGCCTCCACCCCCCCCCCCTCCTCTTCTCCCCACACACACGCGCTACCTCTCTGGAAAACCTATCCCCCCCTGCGTCCGATTTAGTCGATTATGTACAGGCTTGGCTTGGCTTTCGTGGGCACCTTCTCCCCCGCCCCTCCCGTTCTTCTACTACTCGTCGTTTTTTTTCATCATCTAGAACCCCCCGTCATTTCTCGCTGTCATCCATATGCAAGAAAGTCCGCCTTACAAGCGTTTCTCAGTAGGAAGCAGCTCGCCCTTCGTGAGACTCGCCGAACACCTCACGCTTCGCTCCGTGCTTGGTGCAAGCAATCAATGTCTTGCCTGGTCGGTGAAAAGCCGACGTGCTCCGTCTCGGCATTGTAGGGATGCAAGTGTCTATGGCCATACGACTACGGCCATGCATGGCAATAAATACACTCCCAGCCCCCCGTGCCCGCTAGCGCCACTGCTCGAGACCCCCCATCCCCCTCCCATACACGCGTTATTTTCTGGACCCCCCCTACCCCCCCACCCCGGTCCGTTCTCCATACATGCGTTTATTATCTGGAAAACCTCTCCCCGCTCCCCCCGTCTGTTCTCTATGCATGCGTTTTTTTTCTGGCCCTTGCCCCTCCTTTTTGATTTTCGTCTGCAGATGCTTGGGGCCCACGGAGTTGACAAGGGTGATATTGATTTCTGGGCGTTACATCCTGGAGGCCACCGCATCGTTGAGGTCAGTTGTCGGGAGATAGTATATAGTAGAATATACCTGGTAAAATAGAGTAGAATATACCTGGTAGTAAGCAGTAGGCAGGCGTTAGGACGCGCGGGGCGGGCGGGCGGGCGGGGTGTACTCGATATCATGGATGGCCGTAGGCGGGGGGGGGGGGGGGGGGGGGTACTCGATATCATGGATGACCGGGTGGGAGGGGGGGTGTACTCGATAGGAGAGGTGTACTCGATCTCATGCATGGCTGTAGTCGTATGGCAATAGACCCTCGCATCCCTACAATGCCCGGACGGAGCATGTCGGGTTTTCCCGGATCAGGCAGTAGACGTTGCTTGCACCAAGCGCGAAGCGCCGTGAGATGTCTGGCGAGTCGCATGAAGGGTGAGCTGCATCCTACTAAGAACCGCTTTCGAGGCGGCCTTGAATGTGGACGACAGCTTCAACGAGCTAATTTAATATCCGGTGTAGCCACTTCCAGAGACAGCAATGGGGGTACTATGTAACTGCCTCTTGTGTGCCCTACCATGAACTCTACGTGATACGATCAATTCCTCTTGTGCGGAGTAAAGGTTCTTTTCCTCGCACGAATGATCTAACTCGACCACCAGCTGCGGGCGACCACTAAAAACATATATGAAAAACTGTAACTTGACTGTCTAGCGCGCGTAGTGAGCGGCATGTTTTACAGTGTCGTTGACTACCGACGCCAACCCAACCTATATATAATACATATATATTAGGGGTGGGGGGGGGGCGGGAAGACGCTGTCTCGTTCGTTCGTTCCGCCCATGCTCCGTAAGTTTTGTTTTTGACGTGAAATGGGCTGGGATGTAATTGGACGAGAGGATAAGATGGGATAGGATTGGATATCATTTTGTTTTTTTTCAAACGGGATGGAATGAAGAGTAACGGAATGAAATGGGTGTGATGGAATGGGAGGTGATGGGATTATAAGGGATGGGATGGGATGGGATGGGATGGGATGGGATGGGATGGGATGGGATGGGATGGGATGGGATGGGATGGGATGGGATGGGATGGGATGGGATGGGATGGGATGGGATGGGATGGGATGGAATGGGATGGGACGGGATGGGATGGGACGGGACGGGATGGGATGGGATGGGATGGGATGGGATGGGATGGGATGGGATGGGATGGGATGGGATGGGATGGGATGGGATGGGATGGGATGGGATGGGATGGGATGGGATGGGATGGGATGGGATGGGATAGGATGGGATAAGGATGGGACGCAGTTATTTTTCGCTTGTGGGAGATGTTGGTTGAGGATCGGAGACTTAACCCCAATATGGGGTACCTGTTGCGTATGCGACATCTTGATCAGCGACCGGGTTTTTTGGCAGCGCTGTGTCACAGAAATATCCCTCTCGAACTCAGGTGCCTCGCTTTGTGCCCGCCCAATCATGCTTGCGGCCCTGTCTCACCCTCGAGGTTATCCGCCGCTCTTTTTGAACACGTCCGTTCCCCGGCTCGGTGCTGTCGAACAGAAATATGCCCTCGTTTTTTTTTTTTTTTCTGCCGCGCCTTGAAACCGTCAAGATCGTGATGTCGCAATACTGTCTCACATAAATGAGTACCCCTCGAGGTAATATTTTCGCTATTTTGGAAGCGTCGTGTCGTAGCCGACGCCTCCGTGTTTGTCAGGAAACCCCGAAGGGTCTCCACGTCTTCCGTGTGCTGTCTCACAGAAACGCCCTCGGGTTTTTTTTTTCACTCTTTTGAAACCGTGATTCCGCGATCGACGCCTCTGTTTCTTTCAGGAAACCCGCAAGAGCCTCCACTTGTGCAGTCCTGCGTGAGGGAAGGGGAATCTCTCGAGTCTAGCTGCCGCGCTTTTTGAAACCGTCATTTCGTGTTTGACGCCTTTTTTTCTGCCAGGAAACCCGCAAGAGCCTCCACTTGAGCCTGGAGGAAACGGAGGGCTGCTCGGGAGTGTTGCGAGATTATGGGAACATGATATCCGCCACAGTCTTGTGAGTTTAATTTCTTCTTTTTTTCCGATCCCATGTGCTGTCTTCATCCTTCTTTTTCTTCCGCCTGCTCCTTGGTCGTATCTCAGATCCGGGGTCACGTAATGTAGTAGGCTCTTCTACCCCCCCCCCCTATGGTCATACGACTACGGCCATGCAGGAGATCGAGCACATCTCTCCTATCGAGTACCCCCCCTCCCCCCCCCTAGTATACATTGGTTGGGTTGGCGTCGGTTGGCAACGACACTGTAAAACATGCTCTCACCTCACTACGTGAGCTAGACAACGAGGGTACCGTTTTTGTTTTTTTTTGGCGGTCGCCCACAGCTGGTCGTCGAGTTACATAATTTGTACGAGGTAAAGAGCCTTTACTCCGCACAAGGGAATTGATCGTATCACGTAGTGTTCAAGGTAAGCCACCCAAGAGGCAGTCACATAGTACTCCTATTGCTGTCTCTGGAAAAGCCTACACCGGAAATTAAATCAGCTCATTGAAGCTGTCATCCGTATGCGAGTCCGCCTCACAAGCGGTTCTTAGTAGGATGCAGCTCACCCTTCATGCGACTCGCCGGACACCTCACGGCGCCTCGCGCTTGGTGCAAGCAATGTCTGCCTGGTCGGTGAAAACCCGACATGTTCCGTCCCGGCAATGTAGGGATGCGAGGGTCTATGGTCATACGACTACGGCCATGCATGAGATCGAGTACATGGAAATACTTACAGATACCTCACGCCCTGAGCGTGCTCGGTTGGTACATCCCTGGCCTCTCAGAGCTCCCACATGTGAACCGCTTCCCTTCATTACTTGGCGGACCTCACCAGCGTGTCTTTGTTTTCTCCATCTCTCTTGGCGCTTTCGGTCCTTTCTTGCTTTTTTCTTCTTTTGTTTCGTGTGCGTGCGTGTACTCCGAGCACGGCACCGTGGGTGAGCCCGGCGCCGTCGCGGGTGTCAGCGGGTGCTGGCGGGTAGAAGGGGGGTCGCAAGGAGCGCGGTCGCCACTTTCGTGCCTAGGCGTCGCGTGTGCCTCGAGACACGAAGGATGCATGAATGGGCTCTGTCTGGCCTTCATTTGTGATTTTTGATAGAGTACGTAGGTGTATTTAAGGGTCGTTCGGGATTGCCAAATAGTATTCAAGCGGTGCTTATGTTTGCGACCGGGCTGAAAATCACAGAAGGAGGTACCCAGTCTGAGCAACATTGTCGAGCTGGCCAAAGACGGCCACGGTGAGCACCGGGCTTAATGCGAGGGGGGCGACGGGGCTCACTGTGGCAGAGAGTAAAGAAAGCTTTACCCGGACCGAATTGGTGGCGAGGTGGTCGCGAGACGGGCGGGCGGCATACGAGCCTGAGAGAGAAGCTCTGCTGTTTTTTCTGTTGTTTTTTTTTACCGGTGCAAGGTGTTCCAATCACGCAGAAAATTATTACACGAGAGGGACGGGGGATTTTTTTTCTTCCGAGTTGTTCGGTGTCAGTTACGTTGTTTTTGCTGTGCTGCAGTGCCGTGCTGTGCTTTCTCTTTTTTCGTACATACAGCATATCAAAAGAAGAAAATAAGTACCCTACCTGGGGTATGTGCGTACGTACGTACGTACGTACGGCAACCGCCAGGGAGATGAAGCGTATGTGGCGTCCGAGCTGTTTTCTCCTGAAGCATGGCGGCAGGATTCTCGGCACTATTAAGTCGCCTGTGTGCAACTACGATCATAAAAAAAAACTGCTGTATTTAATCATGGACCACTGTCCGCTTCGCACTGTAATTTTATGTACTTTTACTTCCTGAGCGAGCGTAGCGGGCGGCGCAGGCCGCCCGCGGAGCGAAGCGCCTTGTATCTCCTATTGAGTACACCCACTACGGTGAGTACGCGCCTTTCAGTTTTGTCGCAAGAAGGGTCCAGCACTTTCTCCCCTCGTCGGCTGGCACCAAATCGTGATTTTACCCTACGCACTACTGTAAGAAATACTACTGTGCCGCATCCGTGTCCGTTCTCTGTCCTCCGTCCTCCACATGGCGGAGAGATGGCCGCCTCAAGCCTTTTAGGACTTGAGTGCCGTTTTGGGGACACGCCACTCACACTCCTCAGTAGTTTGGCCCCACAGCGGGACCGCAATTTTTGCCCTCGAAGGGTCAAGTCACCAAGTGGGACTGCTATTTTAGCCCTGAAAGGGTCAAGTCACCTAGTGGGCATGCAATTTCAGCCCTAAGAGGGCCAGGTCGCCGAGTGGGACTGCAATTTTTCCCCTTGAAGGGTCAATCAAGTCACCAAGTTTGTCGTTTCCCGAAGGTGCCGACTATCCGACTTACAGGGTGTATTTACTACATGCCTGTGGGAAGGTTAATTGAATACGGGATGGTTCATCCCTTTTCTCCTGTTTTTTATATTTGTGTCCTTTTGGGCTGATTTTTCCATCGTTTTTTTTTTATGTTTTGCCGTTTAGTTTTGTGTTCCCCCCGGATTTTTCACGTGTATACCTCGTACATGAAATGTGTACATGCCTATTTATACCTGGTATTTTATTTGTTTTTAGTGTTGGAGTTTTTCTATTTTTGAATTTTTCTATTTCTGTATTTTCCTATTTTCCCATTTTTGTGTTATTTTATTCTTGTATTCCTTACGTATTCCTATTTTGGTTTCGTTTTTTTTGTGTGTGTATGGTTTCTGTTTGGACCAGGTTTGTGCTGGCGCGGGCGCTGGACGAGCACCGACGACTGCGAGAGGCGGGCGGCAGCGGCCTGCAGCACGTCCTGGCCCTCTCCTTTTCTCCAGGTGTAACCGTCGAAGGCTTGCTCCTCAAGGCGGTGGTGCCTCTGCCGGGCGCGAGTCCGCTCTACGGTCAGCGCTAAGGGTGGCTGCGCTGGTTCGAGCACGCGGGGGGCGGGGAGGGAGTAGGGGGTTGCGCTGGTTTATGTTGTGGGGTGCTGTGCTGTGCTGCGTGCTGCGTGCTGCGTGCTGCGGTTGCTGTGATGTTGATGTGCTGTTGCCTTGGCGTGCTCTTATACCGTACCAGTACACCGCTTTCTGGGCGGAAATGTTAAGCTTGTTACAACACTAGCATGAAGACCAAAAGGCCTTTATATTCCTGTCCAAAAGGGGTCTAACGCAAGATAACACACCCTTTACACGATTTTCCCCTCCGATTTTCTGGAAATTGATAATGGTACACGTACCGAAAACGGTGGTAGCTTTGGAAGTTTCTCGTCGCCCGAGATATTTCCACAGATGCGTCGCTCGGCGTATTCAGTACGCTCTTCCAGTCGTCAAGAATTTTTTTTATGGAAAATTACCACAAGGGGGGGGGGGGGGGGGGGGGTGGTATCTTATCAAACGGGTGATAATCTTGCACGGTTTGCTTTGCCGTACGGCTGCTGCGCTGCTGTGTGGTGTTGTGCGGTTCCTGTCGCCAAGGTACGGTTGCTGTGCAGAGCTGCGTGCCGCTGTGCGGTGCTGTGCGTGCTGTCCTCTAGGTGTTGCTGCCAGGGGCTGCTGCTTGCAGTTGCGCTTCACTTGTGTACGTTGCTGCGGCGCGTGGCGGCCGGTGTGCGAGGCTCTTGCCGTGTGGTTTGCTCTGCAGTCTTTGCGCCTTGCGACGGTGCAGCGCGGGTGCGCTCCGGTGCGGTGCGGTTGCTGGGCTATGCTGTGCGGTGATGTGCGGGGCGGTGATGCGCGCTGCGGTACGGCCACAGCTCTAATTGCTGGCTTGCTGCCGGTTGATGTTTGTCGTGACACGAGAGACTCCACGTGGCTCACGGCAACAACTGAACAAGCGCGTGTACTGCTGAAGAGCTTACGCCGCTACCTCGTTCTCTCACGCCCTGGGAGGGGTTGGCCAGTTATCGTTACCGGCGATGGCGGTCTGCTTGCAGTCCTGGAGGTGCGCGACTCTGAATGGCCTCCATCTAGGGCCAAAGACGTCACAACCCCATCCCACCCCCCCCCCCCCCCCCCCCCCCCCCCGGTAGTCTACTTCCTTTTTCGATCTGCGTCAAGGGCAAGTTGTTGATGCCTACTGAGTCTGCCAGAGGTACAGCAAGCGTCGTGTCGTTAGGAGTTACTGTGAAAAAGGAGGCAGGGGGCCCTCACTCTGCGAGGATTTTGTTACGCGGCGAGAGATTCACAGGACGCTGGCACGTTGCTTTGACGCAAGCTGCGTGCGGTAGTGGTGCATGCGCGTGGAGGTTTTTGGTCCGACGAGCTTTTAAAGCCCCGTCACCTAGGTTTTTTTTTAAACCAGACGATATTTTGGGTAGTCACGTAAATGTAAAGACCGCTTGGTCTTCTTACTCGTGTCTAAACGCTCCTTATATTTCCGCCCGGAGTGGTAGTCGAGGAACCCCTATCAGGCAGAAATATTTTGCCTTGTAAGGCAAAAAAAATAACAAAAAAAGTAAATGCTACCTCTGCCGTAGCCCGCATTTTTTTTTTGTCCGCTACTTGAGTAGTGTCACTCGCCGCGAATGCCGCAGAGGGTATGTGCCTCGCCCGGTGGTGGTCGGTAGGGTGGGGGGTGGGGGCGGTAAAACCACAGCGGAAGCTTTTTGCGGGTTGACCTGTTTTTCTTACGACCATAGCCGGGATTGTGACGGGTTCGACTTGTGAAAACCACGGCTGTTTTTTTTTTGTGGTCTTGACCTGTAAAAACTGCAGCCATTTTTTTTTTTTTCTTGTGGTTTTCGACGTGTAAAATTGCAGCAGCCGGGCTTCTTGTTGCTGTGGTTTAGGGGCGTGTAGAACCACCGCCGGGTATGTTGTGGTGTATTTTTTCATCTCGAAACCAAATGTCTCGTTTGCTGCGGTTTTGACCTGTGCAGCCTCTGCCGCACTTGCTGTGGTCATAGTACGTTACCTCTCGAGTCCCTCAACGATCTGAACTCGCACCCGGGTCAAATCAGGCCGTCAAGCGCGATGAGAAGTCGTCCGTATGAGAAAAAAAACAAGATGCACAGCGTCCGTGTCTTCGGCGTACAGCAGCAAAAGCAAAAAAAGCCGAAGCAGCAGCAACAGAGGCAGCAACGGCACTCCCCACCCCTTTTTCTCTCTCTCTGTTGGTGTTTTTTTGGGTGCATTTCGTGTGCATACCAGGTACCTGGTATACACGGTATGATCCTGCCCGGCGTCTTGCCGTCGTCTTTTTTTCCATGTGTATCTATTGGGGTACACCCGCGTGGCGGGCCATGGTTGGTGGAGGAAAAATGGCTGACCGGGGGGGGGGGTATGGTTGATGAAGGGAAATGGTTGGCAGTATCCATCGAGGCCTGGGACGACGTTTAATTTTCTATCGTCTCTAACGGCCTCGAGTTCCCCCCCGTTGGTAGGTAGCCTACGTAGTAGTAATGTGGTGTTGTAGCTCGATGTCATATGCCGGGTATGTGTACGCGTAGATTATGCCGTAGCTGACCCGAGGTAGTCGGGGAGGCTACAACTCGGTTGTATGCTACCGTGGGTGGCCTTGTTGAGCGCGATAGGGAGGGGGGGTCCCGTGTGTACTGGGGCGTTTCCGCCGCCGGGGGGGGGGGGGGGGGGGGGGGGGTCGTTTTATACAATGCAGTTTTTGCCGTGTTTTAGTCTCTTTTTTTATCGTTTGTTTTCGTTTAGTTTCGGGAAGGACAGTGTTCCTCCTGTAGGTTAGTCTGTACTCGTATCTATATCTATCTATATATAGATAACCCCCCCCCCCCCCCCCCTGTCTTGTGCTCTAGTCGGAGTAACGAACGAACGGCCACGACCACGCCAGTCAACGATCACGTCTCGCTCTCTCGTACCCGTACCCGAACGTTTTTTTTTTTTTGGTTGTATCTGCTCCCGATCCCCGTGAATTTTCGCCGCCCGGTATGTACCTCTAATTGTCAGCCGCCATGTCATTGTGCAAGGGTAGCGGTGTTCCGAAACACGACCACTGCCATCTCCCTGCGTGTTGCCCTAGGCCCCCCGTCACGAGTACGATACTTCAAATGTGTCCGATAAAAAAAATGCAATACTGCTGTACGGAAGCGATCGAGGTCTTGGACGAGAGCAAATACTGCACGCCCGTCGTTTTCCTGTTGATACTGTCGACAACGTATACATACTGCATGGCCGCGACATGAGCAATAAATACTGCACAGGTCGTCAGAGTGACAGCTGTACCAGCAGAGTAAAGAGCAGTAGTACCAGCTACAGGGACTTCGTCACTGGCTCGAGAGTCCGAACCGTTTCAAGTGCTCAGTCCCCAGGGTACCGTGAAAGCTGGAATCACTGAGTCCTCTCGCGGATCCCGGCGGTACCAAAACCTGAAATTACTGAGTCCTCGCGAGTACCGGGTTAGTGGGTCATACCACGAGAAAATCCGAGTTGCTTTTGTGTATTTTGTCGTCGCTCTTCAAGGCAACAGCTGTCAGTGGCCCTATTGCTCTGTTATTGCCCTCGATGGAATGCATCCGAGCGCTGTTCTCAGTTCGGTTGTGTGTAGTTTTGTTGTTGTGACGTCGCACATGGAGTTTGGTGAGAGTGACGACACACTGACGGCATCCCCAGCAGGTGGGGTTATTGGCTCGCACCGGCCGTCTCGGCTACCGGTGTGCTCGTGGTCGGGCAGGTTGCGGGGGCATATACGTACCTCTCTCTGTAGTATGTTCGTACACTTACATATGCATACCTGGTACATGGTGAGATCATGGCTTTTCCCGCTGGACTTGACCCTTTTAGAATCGCAGTCCCGTTCTGGGGGCAAACCAGTCAAATTTCAAGTAGCTTGTCCCCAAAACGGGACTGCGGTTCTAAAGGGGTGAATATGTCCAATGCCACGATGGTATCAAGAAGAACTTGACAACGGTTGATACCTTTAGTGTGGGAAGCATCCACTCTCAAACTCTCGAATAAGAAACCCCTCCGGGGTCAGCTTTCCTGCTTCTTCTTGAGGAACGCGGACAGGCAGACAGACAAAATCTTTACTTCTTTGTCGAAAATGAGACTCAGTTTGACAAACTGAGAATAGCGCTCTCGGTCTATTGCGTTTGTTGTACGTACCTACACGTCCATCTCTCGAAGTTTTCGGGCGTGCGCGGAGCCGGCGGCGGGAGTCAGCCCGCCGCGATAAATCTCCCTTGAAATTGTAACTTTCGTGCAAAAATCGAGAGAAGCGCTCTTGATTCCCAAGTTGCCAAGTGCTGCATCGCGTACTCTACCTCAAGAAACATGTGTTCGTATCCGTCAACCGGGCAGTATTGCTGTACCATGAATAGTACCATGTATATATGTCTTAGGTAGCGAAACAAAACCTGTCTGTTAACCGGTGCAAATATATCCCTTCAATCGCCGTCACAACGCCGTATTAGGATAAAAGAAACGTAATCGAAATGTACGCGATAAAAAAAGAGCAAACCTGTGGCCGCGGAGTAGAACCGACAACCGACAATGCAAACCATAGAGGGTCTGCGGCTGCTGAACATGATGTCCGAGTGTTGTTGCTATCAGCGTACTCGTATGATGTGATACTTCATACGTATGATATGTACAAAGTATACTCGTACTCGTACATATACATGGTGAAAACCATTGCGTACTTTAGCGTAATTTTGTCGTACCACCGTCCAACCAACCTAAAAACAGTAACATTGGGGAACAGCACGCCGCTCCATGTTTTTGGCGCTGCACTACATACAGCAGAAATTGTTGCAGAGCTCATTCGTCAGGTTTTCAATGGCATACCGAATTTTAGAGGCTTGTATGTTCTGTTGAAGCTCGGATGTAAGGCGACTTATCTGTTGGGCATGCTAGCTTCACGTGTATATATGCATACGTAAGCTTATCCATCGCGTCGAAGCCGGTATATCTGGTACACGTATAGATAAATAGTGTGATCGGGCGGCTTATCCGGTGGCCATACGATAGAAAAGAGCAAGCGGCTTCTAAATCGTTGGCGTGCCAGATAGGGGCCCTTTTTCAGGAAGCTCGTATTTGGATTAAAAGGGCTGCGGATTGGTCCATCACAAATCCTCGTAGGCTAATGGATAAGCCGCTTCCCTTCGAAGGAAGATATTGCCGGTTCGAGTCCGGTCGAGGATGCTCTTTACTTTTTTTTTGTTTTTCGTTTTTTTGGCAAAAAAACGACAAAAAAACGGCTGAAAACCGTCGCGCTAATTTTACAGCAGCAGCAGTTACTGTACTAGTGGATAAGCCGCGGATTTCCTTTCGCAGAAATATTTTGAATGTTGTCAATAGAGGCCGGCTGGCCGTTTTTTTTTTTTTTTTTTCATCGAAAAAAAAAAACTTCCCTTCGAAGGAAGATATGGCCGGTTCGAGTCCGGTCGAGGATGCTCTTTTTTTTTGTGTGTCTTTTTTTTTTTCGAAAAAAAGACGAAAAACACGTGATAAACGGCTCAAAACCGTCGTGATAGTTTGCCAGCAACAGTAGTAGTGGATAAGCCGTTGGCTTCCTTTCGAAGAAAGACGTATGTTGTCGGATCCAGGCCGACCGTTTTTTTTTTTTTTACGTACCGAAAAAAAAAACGAAGCAAAAACGGCGAAAAAAAAAAACGAAGTAGGTTTTGCAATCTGGGAGCAATGATATTTAGCCCTTTTAGAAGCGCAGTCCCGTTTTGGGGACAAACCATTCAAAGTCCAAGTAGTTTGTCCCCAAAACGGGACTGCGGTTCTAAAGGGGTTAGGGGCGTTTTTGACTTTAAAATCGCGTAGCGCGGTCTGCACTTCGGAATCGTCGTCCGCAATTATTAGGAAATTTCCTGGTTAGATGCAAACGCGGCGCAGTCGCGTTTACGGCCAGTTTTGGCCCGTTTTGGTCGCGGTTTGGGGTCAGGGTCAGGGTTAGGGTTAGGGTTAGGGCTAGAGTCAGGGGTGGGGTTGGGTCTTCGCCCGTTACCTTGATCCCAACAGGAACCAAACTGCCTGAACAGCCTACCAACCTAGAGATCATTGGTCCAGGATTGTAATGGGACCTCGAAAAACGACGAAAAACGCGTAAATACAAACTTCTTGTCAATTACCTGATACCCTGGTATGTGTTTTGCGTTTTGTGAAGGCCATCACTTCAAGATACGGTGTTTGTCCTCTGTGTTGTTCCCCAAAACAAATAGCCGAAAAAGTTATATAAACGTCGTGTATTATTTCTGCGGAGAGAATTTTTTTCTGGTAACTTTTGACCTCACCCGGGCGGGCCATATATAGCTGCTTTTACTCACGGTAATTGCTCGTGACGTTATCTTACATAGGCGAAGTGAACCGGTCGTTGCAGACGAACATCGTCTGACCTATTGAATTTATGAAGAGGAAGGGAAGAAGAAATATGTACTACTTACTGTACTACGGGGGACCATAGTTAATAGGACCAAATATTGATAGAAAAAATGGTTAAATATATAGGTTTTTATGTACACCATAGGTCCTATTAACTATGGTCCCCCGTAATAGTATATAATAGGTAGAGAACATCATCAATGCAAGCCTACACAGCACCTATCTGTGTTGAGGACAAAAATATGAATAGGCCCAAAAGCTCTACGAAGTACTCGCGTTGTTGGCCAGTACCTGTAAATCTATGAAGGAGGCAAGTTTGCCAGAAACATGCCGTAGGCCGCGTGTGCGTTCACAGGAAACGAAGCCGAAATACAAACGAAATACTGTCGCTCTCGAAATACCGAGACCATATAGCAGCACCCCGACAGTGCATGACCGCAACTGGAGGCAATTTGTGCGCCCTAACAAGTTTCCACGCGATAGCCCAAGATCGTTCGCTTCTGTAGATATTGAGTGTGTGGAAATCGGTCACGTACAGCTCTCGCAATCTTCACTACAAATACTGCCAAAGCACAACTTTGGTGACAGACAGACAGACAAAGCCTGTACGCACCGCTATACGAAATAGTTTATTTGGTTTTTCGCCTATATATACGCAAAATAATATTCGGTCAAATCGCACCCTCGATTTTGGCGCTCCGTGCCAATATAATTTAATTGCCGGCTCCAGGTAAGACCATGGGCGTGCGACCAATGGATTAACACCGCCGCCCCATACGACCCCTTTTTGTCGTCTGCGGGGAAAAGAAAAACACTCCTCATACTAAAAAGGGTTGTTCGCGGGTATTGATCCGACCCGCGGGTCCCATGGGTCGGGTCGAGGAGTGCTCAAACTTTCACGGGTCGGGTCGGGTCGGGTCGAGAGGTTTTCAAATCTCGCGGGTCGGGTCAAGGAGGGTCGATAATTCATCGAATCTCACGGATTTGACATCGAATCGGATCGGATCGGGTCGGGTCGGGTCGGGTCGGGTCGGGTCGGGTCAAGAGGTGATGCAAATCTCACGGGTCGGGTCAGTGTCATGATCCGCGAGAAACGGGTCACTCGCGGGTTGGGCCTACATGACCCGCGAGCTTTTTCTGCTGACCCCGCGGGTGGGTGGGACCCGCGCATCCGTCCGGCGGATCCAACGCTTGAAAAACTTTTCGATCACTGCCCAAAGACTCCTCTTGTACTATTACGGGGGACTATATTAAATACCAGGTAGGACCTACGTCACACACAAAAATACATATATTTCGCAAATTTTACCAGCAATATTTGGTCCTATTTACTATGGTCCCCCGTAATAACGCTGAATAAAACCCCTTTGATACTAAAATCAAGTTAAAACACCGCCAAATGTATACCTGGTACCTGGTGTGGTATTACGCATATCCACATTCACTCATACACACTACATGCAAGTCAGATCCCATTTCTCTGTCCGTGGGGTGCTAAAACGAAGATTGATCTGTTTTTAGGGTGTCGACCCACGGGCCGGGCCCGCGAATCGAACCCGCGGGTGAAGATGAATGGTACCACGGGTTGAGGTGACCCGACCTACGACATACCCGTATCTCACGGGTCAATCGGAAACTGGCGGATCGGGTGGGATCGGATCATGAAGTGTTCCAAGTCTCACGGGTCAGGCCAGGTCGGGTCAGGAGGTTTTCAAATATCGCGGGTCGGGTCGGGTCGGGTCAGGAGGCTTCCAGACTCTCGCGGGTCAGTAGGTCGGGCCAGCCGACCTGGCCCAGCCTGAACTGACACGGGAGGTTTAAGCTGACCTGCAAACAGCCCAGGGAGTGAATCGTTGTCCCCGCGGAGACAACGCAGAAAATCGATGTCACCTCGGGAGGACAGCGTAAGTAAATAAACCCCCCGCTGTACTTCTCGTTGATTAATAGTTGCTAGTATTTGTTGTTGCGTTCTTGCTCGTGTTACAACCGCTCCATCCAAGAACTCAAAATCCAGGTTCGAAATCGCGCTTTTCCTGCCGGCGCGCAAGGTCAAAATGGTGTACGTAGGGAGACTTAACTGTTATTTTCTTTTTCGAAAATCCCCCAGGGGGGGGGGGGGGGCGTTTCTCCCCGGGGTCTTTTTATCAGGGATGACGGTGGGTTTCTCTGAAATGGAGTTGTAGCAGAGCCTTGGCGGCCTTAGCGCTGAGGCTGATAGAACTCGTCACAGGCTGGTACTCATATATTTACTTGAATATCGTATATATAGCTATCACTAGATGAAGAATAGGGTGTATATTTAACCTCGGCGAAGCTAAATAGTGCCCGAGAACAATAGACAGAGTTGTTGGGGTCTAGGTGGTGCTGCGCGCAGCGGTGGGGAGCAAAGAGGAGTGGCAGCGTGACAGCTGTCTCCCACCAGGTATGCTACAACATATAGACAAAGCTACTGTGGGTGGTCGTCCTGTGCCGCGACCGCCTATAGGCCTACTGCCTGCTGCCTCGTGTAAAATTCTAGAGGGACGCTCTATGCTCGGTTCTCTAACAAACTGCTCGTCATCCCGTCTTACGGTAGATTAGTCTCGCCGCATTTATTTTTCGGAAGGTTCCGTTTCACCTGAAAACTGTCAACCGCTTATTATCTATCTTGCATTGCACCACGTTCTATGCTGGCGAGCTTGTTGCGGTTCATAGGCTGTCCTGAACACAACACAGCGCTGCTGTTCCACTGTCGCTACTCCTGCTATTACGGGGGACCATAGTTATTGGGACCAAATATTGTTGGTAAAAATGGTTACATATATACCCTGGTAGGTTTTTTATGTCTACCATAGGTCCTATTAACTATGGTCCCCCGTAATAGAAGCGGCTATACATGTGCTGAACGCAGAATACGTGTGATATAGGCTTTTCCCAGCCTACACTTAACACTCCCCCTGATCGAAGGTGCAAGAAAATTATTCAAACACAGAGCCATTCTAAAAACAACCAACACTTACGTGATGTAATCGATCAGAAACGTTAAATAAAGTCGCTGATCGTGCCAAACGAGCATCATAACTTGTTCAAAACAACATTATCATAGAAGCTGGACCTAACCCTTTTAGAACCGCACTCCCATATGTGGGGACAAAACACTTTAATTATAAATAGTTTGTCCCCAAAACGGGACTGCGGTCCTAAAGGGTTAACCAACCCCAACCCCTTTAGGACCGCAGTCCCATTTTGGGGACAAACTACTTGAATTTTGTGCAATTTGTCCCCAGAACGAGACTGCGGTTCTAAAAGGGTTTGTCGGTCATGGCTACCGATCACCGGCACTTGATGAATCTGCTTGTAAACACGAAAATATTTCTTCACTCAACTCAGCGTACAATATCTCGGAGGCCCATAGTAAATAGACCCAAAATAAGCCTAAAACGCCCACGTTCGGTGCGTGCGCATCAAGAATCACTGCGTTAATCGAAAATGTTGGACTATTTGTAAAAATTGTGGCAGATGATACACACAGGTATAGTCTTCCCATCGATGCTGCATCAGTGTTCTTCATAAAAATATTGGGATTCGAGATCTTTCCCCCCCCCCCGTTTTGAGCCGATATATTAGGGGCCGCCACCGTGATAATAGTATGTTCGCGCTTGATACTTGCGCAAAACGCCTACACACACGCCTGTTTAGACCGCCATCACATGAATTGTTACTTCCCCCCCCCCACAATCCCAGCTCTGCATTTCATTCGAAGACATTTTTCGTCCGTGTGTATGCATGATATTGTACTGCCCAAACGGTGGATTGGACAGTTGAAGACAGGTTTGCGCTATAGAGAGAGGCGAGATATCATTCTACTGCGAAAACCTCACAAGCCTGTATCTCAAGCACCATATATTTCAATGTCCAGTTTGTTGGCCTAGAAATATCACTCTCTTACCACGTAGCATGCTAACACCTTTCTGCTCGCCTCAAAGAAAGCAGACGTGTGGCACCGCGGCAAACCCTGCGACTCCCCACGCGATGGAGATGTCGTCCTCTTAGCGATCAAAATTATGATGTTCAGCGACCCAAAAAAGCGATGTCCCGGCGCACCCCTAAACGATTACTACGTTTTCAGCGACCCTGCAGAAGCGATGTTCCGGTACAGCCCTAACCGATGCTGGTGATTGTTAGCAACCCCATCAGACGCGATGTTCCGGTGCAGCTCTAAATGATCGGACGATGACGCGGCAAATCCAGAACACGCTCTCCCCGTGCAATTCCAAAACAGGATGGTTTTGATCGATCCCGAACCACTCCGACGACCCCACGCTGTTGCTGCGTGTTGCCGCGACTCCGGAAGCTCGGGTAGCCCCATCGAACAGGAGCGTTGTACAGACCCCGGAAGTTGTTCTTCCGAAAATCCACGCGTTTATGTTGGCGGCGATCTCTGGAAGCGTCTTGACGGCGACCCCGCGCCGAGGCTACCCGTGTTGACGACAATACCCCGGTGACTCCTATGAATGATCGTACTCTGGCCCGATCCTGGATGACGTCTCTCTGCGATATATCGCCGGTGACCCGAAGATATGTATGTATGCGGCGATTCCTAAGACGGCGTCCGGGTAATCACACGATGCGAAGCCCCAGCGCTGCATGATGATGACAATGGCGATCCCAGATAAGGATGATGTCACTCCAGCGATTCCAGTCAACAGCGCTCTTCCTTCCTGCGTGGGTGAATCTTCTTCTTAGAAACGGAAGCCGCCGTCGTCGTCGAAAGTGATGGGCCTCTTCTCGTCGATCTCCGAAGGGAACGGGGTGAGCACCGAGGGCAACAAACAGCAGAAAACACTCCACCCTCCTTCGGGTTCAACGCTCCCTGCTTGTAGCATTCGTCGTCCTCGTGGAAGGTTTTCTTCTTGTGGAGCGAGCACCATTCCTTTGCGGTGTCCTTTTCGTATTTCCTCCACAAAATTCCTGCTTCTCCCCGAGTGACCTTTCTTCCGCTTGTCGTTGGTCGTGCCCTACATTGTTCCGCGTGTCGTTGGTCTTGGGATGTGCAAATTATTGTCCTTTTTCGCGACATGCCGTGGCACTGTTGGGGCACCACCTGCGCGACAACCTGCCACGGGACACCACGGAACCTTCCACGGCATACCACAGACCTTCACGGCATACCATGGAACCCTAACCCTAGCCCTAACCCTAACCCTAGGTGCCGTGGACATTGGAGTGCCGTGAGGGTTGCCATGACATGCCGCGGGGTTACCATGGAGTACCGTGGCGGTTGCCGTGGGGGTTGCCATGGTACCACCCACGGCATGCCATAGCACCTCCCATGGCGTGCCATGGATTCCTATGCCACGTCATGGGAGGCCGTGGGGATGCCATGGTATATGCCATGGGTGGCGCCATGTCAATACCGCGGCATGCCACGAAAAAATTCAAATAGTGTAGAACCCTGCACTCGACCCATCGCACATGCCATGGCAATCTCCTCTCCCACGGCAACATCCATGTCAATCCACGGCAAGCCCCCGCAGCATTCCACGACGGCAAGCCAAGGCACAAGAGGCGTTCTACGATAGAGGTTTACCCTGAATTTTCTGAGGCCCCTCACTTAAGGAGCTCGATTCCTCACCCGAAAACTGACTTCAGCAAAAAATCAAATTGCATCCCGATGAGTAATTCAATGACCCAAGTATGCAAAAACGCCATTTTTCGAAACAAGAATGGCATTCCGACGAGTTTGGGTTAAGGAGGCCCGTCATCCAGAAACATTTTAGCGGAAATGTGCTACCTCTATCGTAGAACGGATCACAACGGCAAGACACACGGCAATCCCCACGGCCATCCCCACGGCAACCCGGCCCCACGGCAACGCCCACGGAAAACGCCCACGGAAACGCTTACGTCCAGGCAACTCCCCTGGAAACGCCCACGGCCATCCCTATAGCAACGCCCACGGCAACGCCCACACGGCAATCCCCTCGGCAAGCCACAGTACCTCCAACTATTGTAGTAGCTACTGCTACCGTAGTTTACCGTGTAATAATAGTGCCATGCATGCTGTAACCCCCCCCCCGCGCTTGGTGCAAGCAATGTCTGCCTGGTCGGTAAAAACCCGACGCGCTCCGTCCCGGCATTGTAGGGATGCGAGGGCCTACGGTCATACGACTACGTTCATGCATGATACTGAGTACAACCCCCCTTGTCTTTGCGGGTGATATTCTGTACAGAAGTATCAATGCACAGAGTGGTAGTGAAAAATGAGTTGTTGTGGATCTTGGTATTAATGGCATCCACGAGAGGCACCGACCTGTATCTTTCATGAGGAATAAATTTTGGAACACATACATGCGAACGAACGTATAACTTATTATGGAGCTGAACATCGAAAACAGATACCACGGGTATTCCTAGTATAGGTTTAACGAACAAACATCCTACCGGTATATTTACAGAACATAGGCCAAACGTGTCCGGCGTGTCAGACGCACCACGCAGCTCGCAAAAAGTTCAAAGTTCCAAAGACTCGATCAGTCAACTCACAGTCATACTCACCGCATATGCATACACACATACGTGCATGCGCTGTTTTCATTTGTTTTACAAAGCCCAACGGCAATCCCCTTCAATTTTAGCTCATAGTATTCGGCAGACCGAAATGAAATATTTCTCATACGAAATCGACGCCGATTTCTTTTCCGCAAAATCAGCGTCGATTTTCACCAGTGAAATGCCGTGGTGATTGCCGTGGGGATTGGAGGTGGCCATGGAACATGCCGTGGCTTGACACGGCATGTTCCGCAGCAGTCACCAAGGATACTAAGTACTTGTTCAACACACATACCATGGGCAAAAACCAACCGCGGCACTTGCCTTGGCAACGCTATGGGCAATGGACACCCACCGCCACTGCTACGGCACTTCTGGAGTCCGCCAAAAAGTCATTAAATATACCAGGTATGCACCCATCCGCGGGTGGAGACAACAAAACACTGCAGCAACACAACAACAGCAGCACAAGCAACAATTCATCAGTTAGTTGTTGTTTACTACAGTATTCTTTCACGCTGCCGCTGATCGTTCATCAATGTAAGTATTGGATTGGACGAGGCCTCCTGCCCCGAAGCAGGGGGGCCTTGGCCCGGGATAAACTCCGCGCTTGGTGCGTTCTCAGCGCGGCGCCAATCCCTGGGATTAAAATGATCTTGCACGAAAAAAACTACCTGGTATACTAAGCCTGTAGGGTGGGCGGGAAGGTCTGTATTTTTTCCTGTGTCTATTACCCTGTTCTGGCAGGGCCGCTAGCCTTCAACACAAAGTGATCGACCCGGGCGTTCATTTTCTTAGTTGATCCCACCAAATCCTGACTCCTCCTCATTCTGTGCCACATTTGAGTTCATCTGGTTGGGTGACGATTTTATTGCAGTATTCTTGCACGCTGTCTGTCGCTGATCATTCAATGTACAGGTATTGGATTGGATGAGGCCTCCTGCCCCGGTCGGTGGTCCTACCCAAACTTCCTTGTATTTTTTTTGTTTTTCATTGATCACCTACAAGCGCTGTGTTGCCCCACTCAATGTTGTGTTGGTACGTACTGGTGTATACTATCTATAGGTGTACTTCTGCGCTCACATGGAGAAAGCTGACTCAAAAATCCGGGGACACTAGCATTGCGCGCGGTCACGTATAGTCCTTGTGCTGTTTTTGGGACGCATGTACCAGTGGTCGTCCCCATGTCGTACTGCGCTGCTCTCTTCGTCTTCCACCTCCCGATCTTCAAAAATCTCTCGTCTCCAGACGTACCCGCCAACGGCGTGCTCCTATAGCCCCTTACGCGCCCGGGGGTACGGAACGGTTGGGCCTTCCCACCGCCCGCCGGTGCCCCACAGCAACGCCGCATCGTTGTACATACATGTCGCCTGGTCTTTGCGCTGACCGCCGGGCGACGGGATGTCGCATACAAAACGGAAGCACAGTCCGTGTTACCGTGAAAACAACTATTACGGGGGATCATAGTTAATAGGACCTGTGGTATAGATGAAAACCTACACATTTAACCATTTCTGCTAACAATATTTGGTCCTATTAACTATGGTCCCCCGTAATATGTACCAGGTATTTGTTTTAGCTACAGTCGTGCGTATGATGTATGTACCGTAGCGGGAAGGGGGGAGAAGAGCCTGCTATGTGACCCCGGATCTGAGTTACGAGTTGGAAGGAGAGAGAGAAGAAGATGTGCGAAGATAATGAATGGGATGAAAAAAAAAAAAAAAAAAAAAAAAAAAAAAATGTATGTATGCGGAAAATGAGGAAAACTGGGCGTTGCTTGGATCATAGACCGACCCTGGATGTATGCGCGTCTTGCCTTTTCAACCGGGCGATTTTAACCTTTTTAGAACCGCAGTCCCGTTTTGGGGACAAACTACTTGAAAATTGAGTGGTTTGTCCCCAAAACGGAACCGCGGTTCTAAAGGGGCTAACTTGTTGTTTAGTCTGGTCCGGAAAGCCAAAAATAACAAGCGCGAAGGCCCCCCACCCCCTCCCAAAAGAACGCAACACTACCCAAAAATCATACCACAATCATTATGCCACACTAAACGCCCATGTCGGCGTCGGAGGGGATTGCCCCGGCAAGGCGGGTATTCCCCTAGCATGCCCCAATAGGCCAGCGTTTTGTTTGGACGCTGATCCCGCTCAATCGGGTACTACGACACCCGCGCGCCGCGTTTACCCCCGGGCGTGTCCGCCGTGAAGGGGGATAGCGGAGCTGATCTTTCTTTTGAATTGTTCCCTCTGATGAGATACTTACATTATGCTTGATATTTTGTCCATCATCAGAAGAGCAAAACGTGCCAAAACAAGTCCAAAACGGCGCAGGAACGGGCGAAAACGGGGGGAGGGGGGAAACGCTCCAGCTGAAAAAGTGAAACGGTTCTGGTCACACCCCCGGCGCGGGTTTCCATGCTAAAAACGCATGTAGGTTTTGGTTCTGAACTTGTTCGGCGTCATTTGATCTACGAAGAGCAAGGGTGCGTGGTATCGAGTATCGGCTGCTGCTTGTGCTGTGTACAGGCAGAGCTGCAAAGAGCTGCTGCTGTTGCTGCCGCTGCTGCTGTTGCTGTTGCTCCAAATCGAAAGGATGGCCAAGACCACAGCATCCCTTGTGGGCGTTGTGGCCCTCCTTTTTGTAGACCCCGCCGCTTGCTTCGTCCCAGCACAACCCGCAATAACGTTCAAGCATGATGCTCGTAGTGCGCATGTCTGCGTCGATGGTACGAGAGGAACCACGACGACGACGGCAGAGGGACGAAGAAGAACTCGACATTTCGCGCGTCGAGCAGGACCGGGCGAACCGACGAATATGGCTGCTGAGGGGGAAGGGGGAGCAGGAGCGTCAGAGGCGGGGGTGGGGAGGAGCACGGTGGCAATTGAGGCGCCGGAAGGAGTGCCCCGAGGCCCCGAGGGATCTATCAAACTGACGTGAGCTTCACAGAAACCTTGATATTAGTAGACTTCAGGACACGCCGTGTCTTTTACGGGCTCAAGCGCACGGCAGCTCTGACCGCTAGACAACTATGATACAAAGCTAGAAGGCGTACGAGTACACTCGTACAGCAGCAGCAGCACTTTGATGCTTTACAGAAACTGCGTAGCCTTCATTCTGCTGTGTGTCTTACATAATAGGCATGAGGTACGAGTACATAGCTATATAATGTGTAGCCAAACTTCGGTATACCGGGGGTGTTTGATGCCACTTTACGGTATATGGGAATTCGCCACAAAAAGTACCTTACACCGGCAGCGCTGGTTGGCTACTACTGCTGCACCTGACTATCACCGCAAATGCCAGGGTACACCGGCATCTATCTTCTCGGGTTGGTTTTCACCGCTAGATGGCGTGGGGTTCACCGTTATGTGGCACGCAACACACCGATCGATACGCCCACCAACGTCGACCCCCTCAGCTTCAGAACCGTATATGCATACCTGGTACACGACAACACCATACGTGCGCCCCACGGAACAGCACCACACAACCAAGAGAGCAATGTCGGGGGTCAGAACACACACACGTTGGTTGGGCCATCCGCAGCATGTTGGAGCCCTTTGCTCCCCTCCGTGACCACCACATGGCTTGTAGCAGCGTCCACACTGCACCCCATGGCTATCTACAATAGAGCCAAGCACAATCGTCCCATAAGAACCTACAAGTACTGTACTGCTGTGGGTATCATAGTTGCTACCGTATCACCCGGGTGATCGGATAACACACCCCCCGCGACGAATCCCCCAGCCGGTGTTCTGCAAACCATGCCTCAAGGGGGGGAGGGCACACTCAACGAAACGGGAGGCTTTGAGAATGTGCTGTCGAGATATTCCATAGATGCATCGCCCGGCATTTGCACCTTCCCCATTGCAGAGAAAATCTGCTTCAAAATTCTTCTGAGGAGGTGTGTTATCTTATCGCCCTGGGTGATAGTTTTATACGGTACTGTTAATATGAATACCAGGTTCTTCTCAAAGAAAAAGTCGTACGAGGCGGTGTGTTATCTTATCACCCGGGGTGATAGTGCTATACGGTACTATTCATACCAGGTACTGCTGAACACCAAGATGACCCAATTGCACAATTCGATGCGAGTCGACGAGGGAAGAAAAGGCTGAAATCTTCCTGCGATAAAAATGAAGGCACGTACCGTAGCGGGAAGGGGGGAGAAGAGCCTGCTATGTGACCCCGGATCTGAGTTACGAGTTGGAAGGAGAGAGAGAAGAAGATGGGCGAAGATAATAAATGGGATGAGCAAGAACAAAAAACAAGAAAAAAAAATGCCGAACTTGTTCCGTGGCTTTATGGACGTAAGGATATGGATAGATAGCCATGGGCTTCAGTGGGGCTGCGGGTTTGTGGACACTGATGAGCCATGTGGTGGGCACGAGGGGGGCCAAAGGTATCCGGCATTCTAAAGATTACCCAAACGACGTTCTTAGAGCAGATAGCCCGACCAAATGTGTATGTTCTGCCCCCCGACATTGCCCTGTTAGTTGTATGGTGCTGTTCCGTGGGGCCTTTTATGGCTTCTTTGAATCTAAAGTTGACGGGGTTTTCGACGTTGATGAACGTATCGGTCGGTGTTTCGCACGCCGTGAAACGTTGAACCCCGCGCCATTTCGACGGTGAAAAAACAAAACTATAAGATAGATGCCGATGTAGTCTGGCGTTTGTGGTAATATCCCGGGGCAGGGGTGCTAAAGACAATCAGAGCTGCCGGTGTAAGGTGTTTTTTGGTGGGCGGGTTTCCCCTGTACCGTAAAATGGCTAAAAAAACGATATACTGCTGTTTTATGGTTAACGCCAATGCTGGAAGGTGTACAGCAGTATCAACAGCAGATTGTACAAAAGCAGTGGTACGACGCTTCGCAGACACCTTCGGGCCTTCGTGCTGCTCTATTTGTTTACAATTTCAAGCCCGCACAGCACACAACGGTTCTCTCTGATAGCAAGCTACCGTTTGTCGCTGCAGTGCCCCCCAGGAGGTCTACAGCAGCACCAAGTGCGGCAGCATGATGCCGCCATGCGCGCAGAGCATGCGTTGCAAATTGTCCGCCCGACAATATCACGCAGCTTCCAAAGTTCTGTACCAACCGCTCGTCGGCCGTACTCGCAGCTGACGCACACCTGTACCTAGCCGTAACAATTTAGTAAAACTTGCTTTGTGGGGCCTACGGATTAGGGATATCACCTACCAGGTACCGCTCTGGCCGGAATTTTTAGGGCCGCTGGGTTGTAAGTGCGAAGACCAAATACTCCTTATATTTCCGTCCGGAGCGACGGTCAGCGAGCACTGAGTTCCTTGTCAGCCATCTCAGCAATCTATGGGGGGGGGGGGGGGGGGGTCATAGTATGCATAACCCCACGATTGACTCAAACACCATGTACCCCCCTTTGTTTACGCGCCATTTGTGGGGACTTGACTACTATGTATCAGTTTTGCTCCCCCGTAATACTGGGATGAGCGTGCAGCCGTGCGGCGATACAACTGCAGTAGTAGTATTACGGGGGACCATAGTTAACAGGACCAAATATTGTTAGTAAAAATGGTTAAATATATAGGTTTTTATGTATACCACAGGTCCTGTTAACTAGGGTCCCCCGTAATAGTTGTCCCTCTATACCTGGTATAGTAGTGCCGACTGCCCGCTATAGTGCCTGTGAAATCGCTTTTGCAGTGGTGGGATGAATCAAGGTTGCAGTGCGCTGTGAATAGTGCCGGTTGCTGCTACTGTATGATGTCAGTATTGCTGCCTGTCGCACGCCGGTACTATAGAGGGGCCGGGGCTGCTGCACTCATTATCATGCTGCGCGCCTGTGATATACCACGGTACGTCTCCTTGGTTTGAAGTTCGGGCGCATACCCCGAGCCCCAGCAGCCAGGGATTGTTTCTTCATGTGGCCGATGCCGCGTTCACCGATGCCATGCAGTACTCACCAATTATCTCACTGCTTTCAGACTTCAGACGCATTTCCCTTCGAAAGTGTCCGCCAAAGGAAAATCGAAAACCGTGACACACCCGCACGTCGTAGGTCTAGGTCCGTCCGTGTGTACGCAATACAACGTACGCACGTTTACACTTTACACGGTTTGGTACTTGAGGTTTTTGCGGGGACAGCAGTACGTATGCATCAGCAATCGGTATACTATCAAAAGGAAAATATTCCTGGGGTTCGACCGGTAATTCCTTCTGGACCTCAAACTCGAAAGAGACAAAAAAAAAACAGGGCTATTGACGGGCGTCAGGAAGTTTTTGAAGTATGGTAAGGTCGGGCCGGGCCGGGTCGGCTCGGGTCGAGTCAGGAGGTTTTCAAGCTCTCACGGGTCGGCTCCGGTCCCCCTTTTGACCAACACGACCCGCCCTGACCTTACCCGCGAAATTTCAACGACCCGCAAACGGCCCTGCTAAAAAACCGACACGAACAGTAGGTGACCCCCCATGCAGGGGTGGTCGGATCGGTGGCAAGATCGGCCGCGCCATAAGCAGCCCGGGCTGCTGGGGTAGGGAAGGAGTTGATGGCGACTTTTGTGAAATTTGTCAGTTTTGGGTCCGAACAACCGGCAGGTTCTACGCCCAACACCATGGTAGTACCCTACCTCTCTGGGTGTCTGTGAATGTAATGACCGTTTGGTCTTCATATTAGTGTGACCTACGGTCCTCGTATTTCCGCCCAGATTGGTATTACGGGGGGGCATAGGAGTAGGACCTACGGTACACACAAAAAACTACCAGGTATGTGTTTGCCTATTTTTATTATTGCGGGGGACCATAGTTAATAGGACCTGTGGTATACATAAAAACCTATATATTTAACCGTTTCTACTAACAATATTTGGTCCTGTTAACTATGGTCCCCCGTAATAAGAATATTTAGTCCTATTTACTATGGTCCCCCGTAATAGTGGTTTAGGCATCGAAGGAGAATCAAGCCCGATGCGATACCGATGAACGAAAAAAACAAAGTTTCCACTCTTGCTGTAGGACAGATCATGATCTATCTATCTATATCTATATATATCTACTGTAGACTATCTAAAATAGATCCTAACCTCCCTCTATGAGATGCTGTGCAGGATGCGTATAGTACAGATCCACTCCAGAAGAGGATCTGCTAGATCATGCGGGTTATATGCCTCCCATCCTAAAACATGAGCGAGATCGTACTGTTAATAAATCAAGAAAAGGTGATCTACCTGCCCTGGAGGATCTAGATCATGATCTGTAGATGATCTGTATATGATATATACATTATCTGTACATGAGCTGTCCGAGGTGTGGAACGAACCGATAATACGATCTCGACATCTGACGCATCGAAGTTTTCGTTCAGTGTCAGCTTAAGAAATACGGGGCGGGCAAAACACGATATTCGACGTACGATATAATACGTTCGATATGCGATTTCCACCACAATTAGATAGTGATTCTCCCGCGCGCCCGCTCGCTCAAACCGTTAAAACGCCCAGCTTGCGAAACACGTTTTTTTTTTTAATCGAAAAATCCTCGGATCTCCCACAGCAGCTGTGTGTTTTTTTTTTCATGTATAGAATTGTTGAAAAATAGACACTCGGTTGACGGTCGATCATACAGCAGTACCATTCGTCTATAAAACGGTCGTCTCAAGCAGGTGCCGTGCTGTTCGTCTTTCTAACCCGCCCGGCACAACAAGGCAGTTACTTGGAGGGCAACAGCTGGCTGTGCCAGGTTAACGGGCTGAACTTGCTCGTGGACCCCGTCTTCGGAGTTCTGGACTTCGGTGTTCCGGCATTGATACAGGCTAGGAAGAAGGTGAGAAGAACGAAGAAAAAAAAGGGGGAAAAAAATAGACGCGTGGTGCAATACGTAGGTGTACATACCGCATTACCGGGGACCATAGTTAATAGGACCAAATGTTGTTGGTTAAAAAAAGGGAACTATATACCTGGTAGGTTTTTGTGTGTACCATAGGTCCTTTCTACTATGATCCCCCGTAATAGCACTTTTTTCGCCATTTTTTTTCTGGCTGAACGGGCTCTCCTTAACCCAATATCGTGAACCAACGTTTGTTTTACACGTTACTCGTCATTTACCTATTGCGGGACACCAAAGTATGCAGGACTCATCATATAGATTAAAGCCTATGTATTTCAGGATTTATTTCAGGATTTATTTCCAAGCATGTTTGGTCCTGATTACTGTGTTCCCCAGTGAGTAGGCTTTGGGACGGGTTTATCGGGTTGACACTTTTAGCTTTCTCGAAAATCGGCGTTTCGCTTACTGTTAGGCTTGAGACTGTTTCCTATGCGGTTCGATTTGTGAGATTCAGATTTTGACCCGATCGCATTTTCAGATGTGAACTTGGCAATTCGAAACAGTCTTCCTCTACGGAGAAATAAGATTTGTTGTGCGTGCAGAGATTCGAGCAAACGCCGAGACCAACCGCTGCTGTTGTGGTCTGGCGCCGCGAAGAGACGTGCCGGGTGCGCTGTAGTCCGCGTAGGACCCAAGCGTCGGAGCCAAGGGTGATTGCCTCTGGTCTGGCGGCAAAGAGACGTGGCGAGTGCGCTAGAGTCACAGAGTCAACCCGTCTTGGTATTTTTTTGTATTCACAATGTGACTACTGCTGCTGCTGCTGCTGCTGCTGTACAGCAGTGTAGTCTACGAGTACGTATCCACGGAGAGGTGCGCGCCGAGTGCGCTTGTCTTCGTCTCTGGGCCCGAGCCCGCGCCAGCCGACTGTAGTCTGGTCACGGAGAGAAACACCGATCGCGCGTCGGGCGCGAAGCAACGTCGCTATACAGCTGTGTCACCATCCAACTCGTCGATCGTTCTGCTGCTCTTTGCTGTCGTGGATAACATCTTGAAATTAGAGAGCATGCCATTTTTCGAGTTGAACTCTGAGGACCCAAGTCGTCGGATTTTGGGCAAAACTCCGGTCGGATTTTGCATATTCGGATGGCATAGGCAGGGGCATACATTTTTTAGATCGAAAAATACAGATATGAAGCTCGAAATCGAACCGCATAGCAAACAGTCTGAGCTCCTAAATTTAGGAGCCTCTTGAAATGTAGGCGCTGCTTCCCCTGCCGCTGTCATGCGTCCCCAAAAAAGTGAGAACCGATGTGGTGCTCCTCGAAAAGCATCGTCACAATCAGCCGTCGCAACAGCCGATCAGGAAGAGGAAATTGCACCTCTTTTTTTTCAGTTGGCTGCTGAAACAATCGAATCGCTTTGTGGGTCTGGTTGACAGGTCTGCTGCTGCTGCTGCTGCTGCTGCTGCTGCTGCTGCAGGAATCTCGTACTTTTGCTTCGCTCTGATTGGCTGCTGCTCAAGGGATCGCACCGTTTTCCCAGTCGCTCTGATTGGCTGCTGCTAAAGGAACCGCATATCTGTCCCCTCTCTGATTTCCCCCTGAAGGAGTCGCGCCGCTTTCCCCTGCGCTCTGATCGGCTGATCCCAGGTCCTTTGGGATGGGGAACGCGTGACGAGGGACCTCGCCGCCGTTACAGACTTCCTGGTAATTACTCAGGGCTTCGACGATCACTGCCACCGTGAGGAAAATGATTGGAAAATTATTCGATATTGCTGTCGGCGGCCGGCCGGCGATCACTGTCGCCGCGAGGAAAATGAGTGGAAATTTATTTGTTGTTGTTGTTGTTGTTGTTGTTGTTGTTGGCGGCGGCGGCCCGGCCCTCTGAGTGGTATTTTACATACAGGCTTTACGGGCGATGAACACGTATACGAGTATCATAAAAAAAATGTTCAATTATAATGCAGTGTAGAAATGTTGAAGGTCACGAATGAACAATACTGCAGGAAACAAACCCTCTAGCCGACGAGAAGAGCGACACGGGTGGTCGGTTCGAAAGAGCGCCCGCTTCTGAATCATCTGATCAGAGATACTACCGGAAAGATGATAATAGGAAATGTTGTACCTGGCACCTGGTATGTTCTTTTATTTTTTCACACCGTGACTCAGGGTCATTCTTATCGGAGAATTTTTCCCCCCATATTTTCCATTTTTTTTTTGTCGTAATTTTTTCATCTCCCAGATTTCCCTGATTTTTCCCCATATACTCGTACGTGAAATTTAACAAACCTGATTTTCTTGCTTTTGGAGAATTTCACGAATAGTGACAGAACGCCTACGTATCTTGATACATATATCCAATTATTTCCAAACTTTGGAAATTCTGGGAAAAAAATTTCGATAAAAATGAGCCTCAGCACCAGGTGTGTAAAAATGTACGCGTTTCCGAATATGAAGACGGAACACAACTTTTGAAGCACGAAGCGCTCCCTGTCGCACCAAATATCGCTCAGAAATGGCGAGGATCGCGCCTACTGGCCACACCGAGTTACCCCTCATCAGCCTCCCCCCCTCTTGAAAAAACGAACGCCTTGCTGCCTCTACCAACCCCTGATTGTGTCGTGTCCACCCCGCCCCCCTCCCGTTTTTTCCGGCTTTGTACAGCCCGCACGGTCACAGCGCCCGACTCCTTTTCGAAATAAACGCCGCTCTGTCACCTCCAACCCCCGGTTGTGCCGTGTCGCCCCCTTCCTCTCTCTCTCCTTTTCTCATCGGTACAGCCTGTACGGTCCAGGCGCTAGCGGGGCTATCAATACTGGACTCCTCCGTGTCCACCACAGCACTCCCCTTTTCCTTACCATGAATCGCCTGTTTGTCTCTACCAACCTCTGATTATGCCGTGACTCCTCCTCTTAACACTCTTGTTCTTTTTCGCCCCCCGCAGCCCGTACTGTCCAGGCGCTAGCTGGACTGCTGGGCCCCTCCGTTCGCGTGGTCGCGCCTCCCAGCGCGCAGGCCGTCCTCGAGGTGCGCTTCATTTTTTTACACTCTATGGTCGCTCTGTGGTGACTTTGTCGTGTGACTTGGAGGTAACTCTGTCGTCGTGTTCCCAATTGCGATCCGGTATAATGAAAACAGCAGTTGATTGGAAGGCGTTTTCATCCTGTCGTTGATCACGGTTGATGCAGTACGCGAGGTGCAACTTGTACCAGGCACAGCGTGAACGGGGTACCAGGTATAACGTGTGCCAGGCAAGTGAGTTCCTGAGTCTAGACGCTTTCGTTACGGTAAATAACCATAAATGGGTACACACGTTCCGTTTAGAGCCAAAAAAAGGTACGGGCCGGAATCGAGTTAAACCACACCCCACGAGCCATCACGCGATTGGCTGGCCGAAAGCACATGCTGGCCGTATCTGGGGGATAACGACCCACAGGTACACTTGCCAGCGGCTGGGTATTTACTTCGACGTATCCAGGTTCAGTTTGAAGGGCTCAGGATGGGGTGGGATGAGGTCTGGGTGGGAACAGGGTGTCATACCGGAGCAGGGTGTTCTTGAGGCAAGAGTTCTGGCAAACGTTTTTATTTTTCAAGTTAGTCTCAGCTTGTACATGTCTTCTGCCCCTCTGATGTCTAGTACGCCTCATGAGAGCACATAGACCATTCCCAGGTAGAGAAAATATGGATATCATACACAGGCACAACAGAGGTAAGTATGGGAGTATCAGAGTATCAGGGCTGTAAATCGGTAGCGTTTCACGAATGGACTGATAATTAGTCGCTAGGTCTAGCTGACCTTAGTCGTCGAGTCGGCTACTAGCTGTAGTCGAGCGAAGCGCGCCCCCCCCCCCCCCCCCCCCGCCGGACGAGGTATCACGCTGTAGGGGCGCCTCCGGAGGATCCCGGTGACGGCCAACCCGGAGGCGAAAATAATTCCAATAACCCTTTTAGAACCGCAGTCCCGTTCTGGGGACAAATTACCTATAAAGTGACTGGATTGTCCCCACAACGGAACTGCGGTTCTAAAAGGGTTAAGCTTCATTTTTCACATGAAAAGCGCAGTAAATAGGGTTTGGGTTCACGTCAGTTTCAACACACGGACATAAACGGCTTCAGTTTACACCAACAAGAAAACTGGAAAACGAGGAGTACAGACGGTGTACGATAGCTCTCTCCCCGGACTAGAGGACCGTGGCATCGACTGGTTCAGTCGCAGTGCTATCTGACGGGGATACGAGCGAAACAGCGAACTCACCACCAAGCTATTATACGTACAAAGCAGCGTTATAACGCTCGGTCAGACGGCAGCGGTGCATAGAAACTATTTTCAGAAAAAAATGGCATCTCTTTCCCATCGCAGTCATTATCCTCACCCTTCTCGCTCCTGCTCCCTCCCAGTCGTCACTCCGACCCAATAGGGTCAGATGGTACGCCTTTTGTCCCCCCCTCCCTCCCTATTTCGGAGTATCCGTGCCTTGATTTTTTTGTTGAAATTAGAGTTGTGCACTTTGTTCCCTCGTCGAGTCGCGTCGGTCTGATTGATTGTGCCTACCTACTGTACCTACACTTTATTACGGGGGACCATAGTTAATAGGACCTATGGTATACATAAAAACCTACCAGGGTATATATTTAACCATTTTTACTAGCAATATTTGGTCCTATTAACTATGGTCCCCCGTAATAGTATGCGCTCTTGGAGAGTTGGTGTCATTTGACAAATAAAACACCGGTACCATATACCGAGAATCGAACCCCTGTCGCCAAGGTTAGCATTACGGGGGACCATAGTAAATAGGACCTACGTACACACAAAAAAAAACTAGATATTTACCTATTTTTACGAACAATGTTCGGTCCTATTTACTATGGTCCCCCGTGATAGTATTCGAGTTGATCCTTTAGAGCTGCAGTCTCATTTAGGGGATAACCCATCCAAATTTCAAGTAGTTTGTCCCCAAAACGGGACTGCGGTCATAGAAGGGTTAACCGAGACCCTTCCGTGCTCCGTGGTGACGTTCGTTTATTACTGTCACCCCCAGCTATATTACCACTCTGTCCCTCAATATAATCAACTTTTTAGCATTAACTTTCACTGTAAATGGTGTTTATACTTCGGGACAGAGAGGGTACATGAATAGCGTGAAACGCGCGCGTCGATGACGACAGCGAGTCGCAAACCGTCTGTCCGTACGAACAACAAGGGTTTTGCGCCGTTGGCACAGTCGAGAGAGATGAGCTGTCCCATCATGCGTGCGCGTGTGCGTGTGGAACTCCCGCTGTGCAGTGCAGTGCAGCGCAGTGACGCAGGGCATGAGGGTATCCGCACCCCTCAGCGGTTCGCGTTGAAAAGGTGTATCCCTCGGTAAGAAAATGCCTTCCATCGATATGGTTCCGGCAAGAAGCGCGGTAGTTGAAAAGGTGTATCCCTCGGTAAGAAAACGCCTTTCATCGATATGGTTCCGGCAAGAAGCGCGGCAGTTGAAAAGGTGAATCCCTCAGTAAGAAAACGCCTTCCATCGATATGGTTCCGGCAAGAAGCGCGGGAGTTGAAAAGGTGTATCCCTCAGTAAGAAAACGCCTTCCATCGATATGGTTCCGGCAAGAAGCGCGGTAGTTGAAAAGGTGTATCCCTCAGTAAGAAAACGCCTTCCATCGATAAGGTTCCGGCAAGAAGCGCGGTAGTTGAAAAGGTGTATCCCTCAGTAAGAAAACGCCTTCCATCGATATGGTTCCGGCAAGAAGCGCGGTAGTTGAAAAGGTGTATCCCTCAGTAAGAAAACGCCTTCCATCGATATGGTTCCGGCAAGAAGCGCGGTAGTTGAAAAGGTGTATCCCTCAGTAAGAAAACGCCTTCCATCGATATGGTTCCGGTAAGAAGCGCGGTATTTCACCTCCGGGCAAATAAATGAAAAACATGACCGCGCGGATAAGGAGAAAACGCCGGTGAAGATATTTTTGGCGTGCGAGTTGTAGCTCGAGAGATATGAAAGTTCTTCGTAATTCCTGGGACGGCGCTATTTCATACTCGTACGTAGGGATTTTACCTTACCTTCCTATGGTGAAATCAATACAAAATGTATTCAGGCCATATTTTGGTCACTGCGCCGAGTAATTCGACACTATATAAACGATTGACATATGACCGCATCAACATGGGGAAGGCGTCCATGTTTTTCTTTTTTTTTCGCTGCGAGCCTACAAGGCTGTGGTAAGAAATGGTGACCGCCCAAAATTACTAGAACAATGTATCGAGCAGATTTGGAGCCTTACGGCAAAAAATGCTCTTTCGTTTGTTTTTTTTTGCGCCATGGTTTTTTTCGAGAGTTGGGAAACAAATGTTGGCATGGCTATTATTATGATTTCTCTTGCCATCCGACAATGTGCAGCATGATCTTCAACATGGATCACTCATAACTTTCCCGAAAGAAGAAAACCTCGGAAACAAAGGGAAACCTTCGTGACAACATGAAAAAAGTGACGCCTGCTATATAAATATGTGTCCGTGCGTCAGTTGTTGCCAATTTTTTTCGAAAAATCGTGAAATTTCGAAAAAAATAAAAAATCCAGTCCTTATTTTTTTCACCCATGAAAACCAACCTTGCCAAATTGTGTATCTCAACTCTCATAAACCATGGCGCAAATTTCCATAAGTGTATGTTTCGCTTCTTGCTGGAACCCGCATAAAGAACGCCTTCCTGCAATTAAGGAAACCCAATAAGTCGGATAGGCGGCACCTCCGTATTACGGCTGACTAGTTGTGTGATCAACAACTAGTAATAGTCGGCGACTTGATGCCGACTCACAGTCCCTACGTACGTAGTAAATATCAGCTATTATTAATAATGATATTAATATTAATAATAATATCAACAACACCACCACCAACAACAATAGCAACAATAATAATAATAATAATAATAATAATAATAATAATAATAATAATAATAATAATAATAATAATAACAACAACGGCAACAACAATAACAACAATAATAATAAGAATACTAAGAATAATAATAATGTGGAAGGCAGGGTGGGAGATATCGTAGATCTCGTAACACGCACGACACGTCAGGGTGTGTGTCTTAACCCCCCCCAGAGAGCATTGGAACGAACCGTATGGAATAATATTTGCCGCATGAACTGGTGTTGGTTGGTTGTGGGAAACGAATAGATTCAGTGCAGCCCGAGAAAAACAGATCTAGGAAGAGGAAGAAGAAGTGTTGCACCCCTTTTTCTTGTTTGGGAGGACCGAACGGCTCGACCGAACGGGAACAAATAAGCAGATTGTTTGATGTGCATGGACATCACCGAAGATGAATGTGGACACCAATTTGCTTTGGCATGTGCAAAAGATACCGTTCGTGCCGATTCGGCTGGCAAGGCCCAGGATTCTGCATGGACCCAAACACGTTTTTAGGTAGGAACGGAACGAATGACCACGAAGAGCCTCGTTCCGTTCCACTCGTTCCCATGCTCTTTGGTGGGAGTTAAGACACACCCTCACCGGTCAAGTAATATCATAATCTCGGGTCTCGAGCGGTCTCACATCATTGATGGTGCAGACCCGTCTTCGGGAAGATAGCTATCGGGAGATACGGGGGGGGGCGAAAGGGGGACGAGGGGGAATGGCGGGGGGGGGGGGGGGGGGAGGCGGTCTGCCCAACAGACTGAAGCCTGGTTATGGCCTTCATCGTCATGATGCACTCCCTTCTTTGGGACCCAAGTAACTAGCATGGTGCCATCTGGGCAACTTTGCGTGTCTGTATGCTCCAGTGCCTGCCTTTCGTATTTTCTTCCCCCCCCGCCCGTGATTATCGCTTTTTTGTCCCTTCTTTTTTTTTCATTTTTCTTTCTTTCCCGTTTGTACCTCTTTGTGTCTTCGTTAGTGTGGTCCGTTTTGCCTTTTTTTTGCGTTTTGCTATCTGCGTCTGTTTTTGTTTTGTTTTGTTTTTTTTGCTTAGCTTTATCTTCTTTTTTAGGTTTTTGTCTGCTATTAATAGTCTCCTTTTTTCTTCCCTGGTGCCCGCAATGGTGGAGTGCGTATGCTTGTTTTTTGTATTTGCCTCTGTTTTTACTTGAGGTATTTCTTCCACTCCAGAGTTATTGGAGCCTGTCCTGCGACCATGGACTGCATTGTATTGTGAGTTAATGTGAGAACAACAACACCAACAACAACGTAATCCGTCGCAGACTCTCGGCACCAAGAGGGGGGCCCCTCAGAGTCAGTCTAGCACTAGCATCTCCTTGCTAAATATCAACGAATAATTCTGCTCGGCTTACATCGGCCGTAACGACGGCTACAAGGGACCCTCGCTCCGCGACCTCATCACGGCGACGTCTCCGCGACTTCTACCCTACGACATCATCTCCGCGACGACCCCGGTACGAACGACCAGCGCCGGTACTACATCTACATTGGTGACCACCGTGGGATATTACATCTACAATAATAACAATAATAATAATAATAATAATAATAATAATAATAATAATAATAATAATAATAATAATAATAATAATAATAATAATAATAATAATAATAACAATAATAGCAACAATAACAATAATAATTTCCGAGGTTTTTTTATTTCGGGAAAGTTATGAGTGATCCATGTTGAAGATCATGCTGCACATTGTCGGATGGCAGGAGAAATAATAATAATAATAATAATAATAATAATGATAATAATAATAATAATAATAATAGTAATAACAATAACAACAATAGTAATAACAATAACAATAATACTAATAATGATAATGATGATAATAATGATAATGATAATAATAATAATAATAATAATAATAATAATAATAATAATAATAATAATAATAATAATAATAATAATAATAATAATAATAATAATAATAATAATACCGGTAGTAAATATTCGATCTGTCTGGGAGGGATGTGACAATAGATTCAGAACCACCAGGTACCAGGTATACCAGCAGGACGAAAAAAAAAAAGTATGCAATATCCGAGAATCGAACTCGGGTCGCGTGAATGGCAATCACGCATTCTACCACTGAACCAATAGTGCATTTGATGAATACGATGGATAAGGATCTGTGACCATTCTAAAGGAGAAAGGGAAGCATCTGGGACCAACTTTACAGCGCTTTCCTCGGGACGCCTTTTCGACTCCGGGACGATATCCCGCGGGACTCAATCAACTCCGGACTAAACGGTACTTTTTGTATGGGATGTGACCATCGCGGGACGTGTTTGTACGGGAATGAGATTTATAGTTTTCGGTGGCGCGGGAGCGGGATACTAGATTTTATTTGGGACGCGTTTGTGCGGGCGCGGGATATTCACATGTATGACGGGACAACGGGAATATCCCGAATCCCGTACAAAACCGCATGATTTCTGGCTGGCTTCATGTATTATAGAACATTTTTTTTGGTTGATTTTGGGACACTTCGATGCTGCCAGACTCGGGTATAAATAGGACGTAAACGCAAAATATTTGTGGACAACAGTCCACTATGTTGAATAAATTTCTTGGCATCGGTGGGTGACATAGTGAATCACTAATCACATGACTGTGTATTCAACATATTCATCAACAAGCTTCTCCCGAAACATCTCGAAGCAAGTTGGAAGCCATGGTGGTTGTCATATTTCGGGATTTTGAGACCCGCCGTTCGGGTCTGCAGAGGGTGTATTGCTGCTACTGATATTAGATTGTTCCATCGTGTGTACCCCACTCCCTCTAGTGTGTGCGTGCCTTCGTCTCACAGAGCCTCTCCCCTCTGATGCGGCGCAATTCGGTGGGTTTCCATGTGGGTTAGGAGGCATAGCGTAGGACGTACGTAAGTGGGTCAAGTACTGGCTGTACTGGCAGCCTCTAATCCAGTACAAGGAGTACTGCCACAGTAGATACTGATCCAGGACCCAACCCTACCGAGTGAGCTTATTTTTCTAACAGCACGAGCGCGCTGTGAAGCTCCCCATGGCGTGTTGACCATCCCACAAGACACTTGCTCGCGCTCAAATCGTCATGTGTCAAGAACTATGTACGGTTGTCCTGGCGAAAACATCCGCAAATTCGGAAGTCTTTTTCGTTAATGGCATCGGAAGGGTCCCTCATCCCCTGTTGGACCCGGCTGAAACAAAAACTAAACGAACACTATTTGTAGTTTGGCCCCCCACTTCAAGCCGAACAAGGACTTTAAACACAGCGGTGGAGGCATTAACCCTTTTAGAACCGCAGTCCCGTTTAGGGGACAAACCAGTCAAATTTCAAGTAGTTTGTCCCCAAAACGGGACTGTGGTTCTAAAGGGGTTACTGGTGAAAACGTGGGTTCCAGGATCGATTTGTGTTTTGTATTTTTTCCTGTGGGGGGGGCGAACTCCATTAAGCTTCAAATATGTCTCATACCTGGTGGGCGATTAGGTCTCCACAGGCGTCATGTTGTGCGTCTCTGCTCCGGAGTGTGTCAGCTTGCGTTAAACCTGTAGTTCGTGAGTTCGAATATCGCGGCATCCTCTCTTTTTTTTTTCGGAGACACTTTTTTCTTTGAAAAATATCGTACATTTTTTTCATTGCCAAAAAAGATAATGAACGAATTCACCAGTCTTTGGTATTTTTATTACTAACTTTCTCATTCGCGTTGTCGCGGACGGATGACATCGGGGTTTGCCTATTTATGGAAGGCTTTCGAATGAATCGCGAGACAAAAGGGCGACCAAGGAAGCCGTGAAATACCTGGTATGTACAACGCACACTATTTTATTCGCAAGCGGTGATCCCGAAACACATACGCAACCAAAAACGTGTTGAAAGCCAAGCATAATACGACATTTACGGGTATACCCGGGCCAACATACCTCCAACATGGACACGTACGAATCGCTCTTGGCCAGTCACGCGGCTCGTGGAGTGTGTGTTTTACTTTCGACCGGCTTCCGGGCAAACGGGCAGGGCATACCCGTACCCGTGTCGATTTATTTCCACAGCAGTATTAATACTCTATTACGGGGGACCATAGTTAACAGGACCTATGGTAGACATAAAAACCTATATGTTTAACCATTTTTACTAACAATATTTGGTCCTGTTGACTATGGCCCCCCGTAATAGTTGTTTCCCTTCACGTGCACCACGCTTGAGCTGTCATATAACGAGCGTTCAGCCCTTAATATATAAAGACCAATCGATGCTTATATTTACGACCATAGTGGTGGTGCTTATAAAATCGAAGCATGCTTCAACCGTGCTGTCGAGGACTGCCAGGAAGAGAGCATGTGATGCGGAGAGATGTCGGGAAGTGCTCCTGCGCTCAGGGGGTGGGTTGGGGGGGGGGGGTACTCGATAGGAGATATGTGCTCGATCTCATGCATGGCCGTAGTCGTATGACCATAGACCCTCGCATGCATACAATGCCGGGACGGAGCATGTTGGGTTTTCGCCGACCTGGCAGATATTGCTTGCACCAAGCGCGAATCGCCGTGAGGTGTCTGGCGAGTCGCATGAAGGGTGAGCTGCATGCTACTAAGAATCGCTTGTGAGGTGGATTTGCATATGGATGACAGCTTCAATGAGTTGATTTCATTTCCAGTGTTCAATGCGAGCGAACAGTAGGATCATAATTTTCACGCCGGACAGAGTGGTATGACACACACCGGACGAATCAACCGATCAGATCACCGATCTCCACCGCATGCTCTAGATATTACCGAACTAGCTCATGTTACCGGGGGTGGGAGGCATCCATATCTTCTGCATGGGTTAGGACAGGCTTCCTGCGTTGGATCTGTACTGGGCAGATCCTGCACAGCACCTCAGGAAAAAAAAGCAGGCCGGAGTCTACGTCACCTGTCCGATGTATAGATGCCATTTTAACTGCTTTGTCAGTGGCCCCTTAAGTAAGTATTAGTAGTAGCCCTAAAAGAAAATAATTAAACCAAACCGTCTGCGTTTTTGTTTTCTCGTCGTGGGTCTACATAATGATAGTCCACATCGTTGATGAGGAGTTCCGGTGATGTGGACTATCAACCTTTTTTACATCTCGAACAAATGATCGATTCGTAGCTCATGCCATGATCTATCTCGGGCAGAGCATCTATTCGCAATTCATTGATTATCTACTGTAGTTGTTTCGGGGTGTATAGATTTTAACTGATCTGTACGTTCCAGCTAACGCTGTTTTCGGGTGGGAGCCGTACAACTTACTTGATCTAGGACAAAGTTTCCGGATTGGATCTATACCGTACAGATCCCGCACAACATCTCACAACGGCCGGCGAGGAACTGTTAACCCTTTTAGGATCGCACTCCCGTTTTGGGGACCAACTATTTGGAATTTGGCTCGTTTGTCCCCAAAATGGGACCGCGGTTCTGAAGGGTAAGAGATTATCTACAGCAGTAAATCGTGATCCGTCCGACATGACAATACTATTGCAGCAGCAGCCCTAACACTACACCAGACCTCCTGGAAACTTCTTGGGAATTTTCTCGGAATTTTCTCGTAGTAAATATGTGTTGAGGAGCTAGTGTGGACAACCAACAATCGTGTCGAAACTGGGCCGAGTCGCAGACGCTGCTGCTTAAAAATGAACAAATGAGACAGTATGTAGCTGTCGCGAGGAACTCACGCAGCAGTTTTTTTTTTTTTCCTTTCTTCAACGTCAAATTGTGTGCATTAGTGGAAAAATTGTGGGACGGCGGACGCATCCGGCAAGTGGAAAGAGGGGTGCCCTATTCTTTCTGAGACTCCGTGCTTGAGGATCTCTGTACCTCAATACCTTCGATACCACCTGCACTATTACGGGGGACCATTGTTAATAGGACCAACTATTGTTAGTAAAAATGGTTAAATATATAGGTCTTTATGTATACCATAGGTCCCATTAACTATGGCCCCCCGTAATAATAACACCAGAATACTGACTTTGAAAAATCTAAGTAAATACCACCCGATGAACTATTCATATTGGGCACATCACGAACAATATGGTAAAATAGAAAATAGTATTCCAACGGCATCGGGTTAAGAAGCCCGGTCAGCCGGAAATATTTTTTCCCCCGAAAATTGCTAAACTGGTATACCCCCGTCGCAGCACGCCTCCCTGTGTATCTCTGTGTCCCTGTGTGTGTTCTTCACGTTATACCGCTCTTTGTACCTGTCGACACCCACGCCGTCAAAACTAGAACGTCACATCATTTCTCTCGTAACAAATGGTCTCTCGCTCCTCTCTCCGGGCGCAGGAGCACTTCCCAGCATCACGCATCACGTACATCCTCCCGGGGCAATCGACGGTCCTGTCTGCAGGCGGTCGCGCGGTCGAAGTGGAGGCCGTCGCCGGGGCGACTCTGGGCCCGCCTTGGCAACAGGCCGAGAACGGTTACTTTGTCCGTCCCGCTGCCCCGCCCACCGCCGCCGCCGTCGCCGCCGCCGGCTCCGCTGGCAACGGCAATGACACGGGTAAGTTGGCGTCTAGGACTCATCTGTCAGTACGAGGAGTTCCACTTTTTTGGCTCTATCTTTTTCCGACGGGTTGAGCTCCTGAAGGGAGCAGATATTACAGTAGTATACCGGCTATATAGCAGGGCAGTTGTACTGTTACGGGAGGCCATAGTTAGAAGGACCTACGGTATAGATAAAAACCTGTACACTCACCTATTTTTTCTTACAATATTTGGTCCTATTTACTATGGTCCCCCGTAATACTGTCTACACGTATATTTTGGTCAGGAGTTTCTTTGCGCACCCTACTCGGTCTCTATCTTACAGGGACCGTCTGCACTGAATTCTAGTATTCAAAATGCCCCTAGAGAGCTGGAGACAGACTGGCACACATCTTGGGTAGGGCCGCGCGAACAAACGCGCTTCGAAATCAGCCTTGTTTCGGGTGAGATATCGAGCTCCTCATGTAAGAGAATATCAGAAAATAACATGGCGCCAACCCTACAAGGCACCACCCCTCTAAAGCACAGCATGTCGTGGTGTTGCTCCTTGCTCGATGCCGCGCCTGGCGTGTCGAGGTAATACTCTTCTGGCCGGGAATGGCTCTGATGTTGAAAGGTAGTGGGGACTAGCGATCTGTTTTTGTGTGTGCGTTAGTTTGCGACTGGTGGCGTACGTGTCATAAGATTCCGACTGTTCTGTTTGTCGCAGCATGTTTTTTTTACGGTTTCCCTCCCAACTCCCGACACATCTTGATGAATGTCACAGCTCATGACGTTCCTCGCGATAACGCTTGCCCATAATTCCTATTATGTACCAGTACAACATTTTGCGAAGTACATACCTGGTGTACGAGTTTTTTTATGTATTATTTGATCCCACAGGTGATGTGGTTTCTTCCTAACGTTCATTTCCTGCTACGGTGGGGGTCTCTCTATAGTGCCGATTGAGTAGTTGCGGCCTCCCGCTGTAGCGCCCTGAGAAATCGCGGGGAACAGGTGGGATTACCCAGTGTGCAAGGTGTGCGGAATAGTGCTGGTTGCTGCTACATAGAGTGCCCGTATTGTTGGCTGGCAGCACATCCCGGCACTAGAAAGGGACCACTACCGTATACACCAGAAAAAAAGAGGCGTGCTGCTCGTACGATGATGGGGGTGGACCACCCTGGGCGGAAATGTAAGGGCCGCTTGGTCTTCAAAATATTGTCTATAATTTCCTTCTATTTACGTCCAGAGTGGTATGGTATTTTTGGGCCAATTTGTAACTGGGACTGACGGGGCTCCTTAAGGGCACTGGAAAAGTATGTACCCAACATCGTTTACACAGCAGTATCATCACTTTTCCACAATTAGCATTCGACGCTTGCTAGGATAGGCCGAGTTACCTACTTTTTTCTGAGGTTTTTCGCTCGAATGCATATAGTATGGGGGCTCCATATCTCACTCCAAACTGACTTCTAAGAAAATGCTTGGGCTTATCCCGAGGATGGACACTTCCATGGCCTGTTAATAGGCCAGCAGCTAAAAACATTTTCAACGCAAACGGGATGCCGGGTGGTTCCTTAGCGGAGGAGCTCCGTACGCCAGAGAGTGTTGCCTTCTGAGGAAAAAACCGTACTACCTCTATCGCAGCACGCGCATTCGTCGTATAACGAGGCCATGGCAATATTCGTCGGGCTGGTGTTTTCATTTTTTTTTGCTGAGGAGTTTGAGAAAACACGGGGTGCATGCACCCTTGCTACCGTACCCTGCGTCCAAGTGTTGGTAGTTTTTTTTTTGCAAGCGCACGTTATACCCCTCCCTAATGTTTACATTCAGTATTTTGCCACTTTTTCGTTTTTTTTGTCCCAGCTCTCCCTATTAGCTGATGCGTTTCTTGAAAAAATGTGTTGCGTTCGCCGTCCGACAACCTGCGGCACGCGCCTCAACGTTAAATCACCAATACACATTCCCCCCAAAAATAGGATGAAAAAACAAGGGGAAATATATACCTAAAACAAAAATGGTGACCTACGCTGCGCATATGTGCTGGTTCCTCACAGCGATCGCTCCAGGGTTAGAGGTTCTGTAGCTCTTCTTGGCGACGCAACAGGCGCCAGCCAACATCGGTAGCACCAGCAGAGGTTTTATCCTGGCAAGTAGAAGACGGTCGTAATAATCGGGGGAAAATAAACCCGAGTACCACACAATGACGCCGATGCACGAAGTCCAACTCCATTTTCGGCACCTACTTCTCTGCTTTGCACGAAGTCTAACTCCCTTTTCCCGCACCTACTCCTCTGCTTTAACCTCTAGTATCCAATTCAATTGCTGCCCTTGTTTTTTTTTTTTTATATGTTTTTCCCACAGCTCCCGAAGGAGGCACCCTGTACTTGGAGCCGCACCTGATGTTCGACGATACCGAGCTGTCCCGGTTTACGGCGGACGTCGTGATCGCCCCTGTGGTGGAGCAGAACGTTGGCCCTTACCCCCTCGTCCGTGGAGGGTGAGACAGCCCACGTGCGCGAGGAAGGGGAGAGTGGAGCGAGGGGGGTGTGATGTACTCATGTCATGCAAGGCCGTAGTCGTACGATGACCATACACCCTCGCATCCCTGCAATGCCGGGACCGAGCACGTCGGGTTTTCACCGACCGAGTAGACGTTGATTGCTTGCACCAAGCGCGAAGCGATTCATTAGGAGCGGGGTGGGAGGGGGGGGGGGGGGGGGGGTGGCTACTCATTCGTTGCTTGGCTTAGTAATTTGACCATTGACCACGCATCCCTTTCGAGACGGAGCACCGTGCCTACTCCGAATAGAGACACCTCGAACAATTGGGCGCTCATTACGTTTCTTCCTTGTTTCCATATACTACATAGAAACTTTTTGCTATTCCCCTCCTGTTTGGCCGCCTGTGACCACCATCTGTCGTCTAGGGGAAGAAGGGGGGGGGGGGGGGGGGGACTAGGGGGTGGCGGGGGGCAGCGCAAAGGGTGGGAGGGAGGGGGGGGGGGTACATTTGTTTTGCGGGGGAGGGGGTTATGGGAGTGGTTGACTGCGCATAGTTCATGATATGACGATGTTATGCTGTTGATAGTGTAACCAAATATGCAATCAGTCAACTGCGGCGTAAATGCTGTCGCTACGAGGTAAAGCAATGGGGGCGCTGATCTCAACCCTTCGAATTTTTAGTGCTGATCGCGGCAGAGGGTCGAAGTTTTTGTATAGTAGAAGCTACGCTGTTTCTTTCCTGCACCAAACTCACACATTTTCACATGCCACGTCATCTCTCTGTCCCTCTCTCCCACCTCTTGCGCAACGAACGATGCAGCGCTAGAGCGCTTGAGCTAGCATCCACCCTAAAAGCATCGAAGCTGGTGAGCATGGCGAACGGGGATGGAGACTTCACAGGGCCGGTGAAGAACGCCATCAGCCAGGGCAACACCCTTCAGGAGTTCCTTGACCTGGCGAGGGATGCAGGGAGGGACGTGGTGGTGCCCGAGCCAGGGAGACCAATCAACGTTTGGCCGTAGCAACCTTTATTTCCCTTTCGTTTTCGATGTCAAGAAAGCGTCGAGTCGAAGCGTCGAGATGACTTTTTGCTGGACAGTTACAAGGACGAGTGTGTAGCACTTTTCTTTTTCTTTTTTCCGACGTTACAAGGAAATGTCGAGTCGAGGCGTCGAGGTGGGGCATTTTCGCATTCTTCCTGACAGTTACAAGGCTTACACGATCACACGGCGCTTGTTTGCGGCTGCAAGCTGCAATGCATTATAAACCGGTACGTTCAACAGCGACCGCAGTTGAAAAGTATTTACAGGTTTCATCGCTGTGTCACGCGGAAAAGAAAGAAAGGAACACGATACTGGCTGCCCACTGCTTGCTGTTGTCAGCTACTGTACGAGACGAGGCAGGCTCAGTATTACTAGTGAATGACGGTACATCACATGTTAAGCTTCCGCAGTGCACTACCTACCGTGTAGGGGTGTTGACTTTTAGTTTTTGTTTTTTTCCGAAGTTACGAGCATTCTTGGGTGGGTGGAGGGGCGGGCTCACTGACACCAGCAACGGGGGACAAGGAGGATGCCGGCACCAACCACACCGCGCGAAAAAAAACACATTTTTGGTAGATTTTTGGGAGTTCGATATAATGCATCGGGCCGAGGCTCAAGTGGAAGAAACGGAACCGATAATATCTCTGAGCGTCCCACATTTCCCGACATGCGTACCGCCTCTCCGAATACTATATAATTTCCTAGGTGCACCTACTGCTGTATGATCATCTATAAACGAAAAGTTCTGACGTGTCCGATCGAAAAATGTATGCTGGAAAACTGTCTGACCTATTCAGAAGCTCGCAACCTACTATTAGTATTTGTTCCAGGTACGCATTTGTTTTTGCTAAGGATCCTTAACCGTTGACGCTCATACCTCGCGAAGCGGAAATCGACAGCTGACACCCACAAGGGTCTCGCCCTAACTCCCGGCTTCTCCGGTGTCTTTTACCTTCAGTTAGGCGAGCACCCAAAGCACCCCTCGTATCACCCCTCGTACGTACAACAATCGCTCGAGCAAGAATCGATACGACGGTTGTTCGCGCATCACTTACGGATCGTCAATCACAAGATTGGGGGTGCGTTCTATCGATAGAGGATTCTGTCACAAAGCGGCATCGTTTCACGGCGTCGCTCTAAGGTCGGTGTCCGACTCTTGCAAGAACAACTCGAGAGATCGATGCCTCCATTCCGCCTTAAATGTAAAGACTTAAGGAACAGCACGACAGCGCAAAGTGTCGGCGCTGCATTGCGGTATGTCTGTGTGCCGTTCTTTCAAGTGTAGATCATGGCATTGTCCATCGGGCCGCCCTTGCAATATTCCTCAAATTCGTTTTTTGAATGCCACTGTATGCACTGTAGGTATCATATAGAGCTCTTATCAGGAGCCCTAGAATAAATAAGCTCCCTCTCTGCCCTGTGGTATTATTATTTTTTGAAGTATGAATCCAACACGCGTCTACAGATCTTAAATAACACTGCAAGCAGTGCTTCGAAAGGGCTGCCGCTGGTTGGGCGTCAGGCCTTTGGGATACGCTCAGGGGGGATTGGCGCTATAGTCATACCTGGAGTGAGATCGAGGGGTCAGACGGACAGACAGACAGACAGACAGACGGACGAATAATCATTTCCCGTTTCAGAGACTCCAGCTGACGCCGAAGAATCGCGTGGAAGTTGGAGACACCCCGGTTGTCCCCAATGGAGAGCTGGGGGAATAATTTAGAAGTTGGAGAAAGAGATTAAAGGCGGGAAATACCCCAGTTGGTTGAGGAACACTGTGGAAAATGGCGAGACCCTCTTTGACACCTGTGAATACTGCTGAAGTCGAGAAAACCCTACCTAGTTGATGGTACGGGAGTTGAAGAGAGCACAGCAGCTATTACGGGGGCACCATAGTAAATAGAACAACTGTTATCAGTAAACATGACGGAATATATAGGGTTTTGTGTGTGTACCGTAGGTCCTACTTAGTATGGCCCCCCGTAATAGTTGACACCGAAGAATGGTGTGGGCGACTCGTGCTGACCCTGGGGAGCAGCGTGCGAGTAGGAGACACTCGATACTGATAACAAGACAAACGAAGGAAGTTGGAAACGCCTCAGTTGACACTGGACAAATCCAGAGTTGGAAAGGTTCTCATTGGCGCTGGGGAATAGCGTGGATTTCGGAGAACCCCCGGTTGGCTACTAAGCATTGCAGATGACACATATTCCTGTGGCCACAGTCTTATGTAGTCGCTGTTTAAAAATGCAGAGTAATCTGGTACGTGCAGCTCATACTACACTATCAGTGCGTAGTCGTGCGTGCCCGTCGTGTGGTAGGTGCTGTGATCTGTTAGGTATTACAGCATTATTATTCATGTGGTGAAGCAGTACCGTAGGTAGCAGCACAGGTCTTATTCTACTACAGTACTACTGCTGTGTTTTCGTACACTGCGCGAATGGCCTTTGCTAGCATGGAGTAACTACTCGTGTAGTAGAACAACCAGTACGCAGGCACGCAGCAGTGTGGCGGCAGATATATGTGGCTATGCAAAAGGAGGCCTGGAGTATGATTGGGGGTCAAACTGTCGGACGCTCCCCGCTTCATCCTATAGCTAGATCAAAGAGAATGGCGTTGCTCCAGACATCCAAGATATGAGACGGTCTTTAGACGGGGCTACAATCTTCGGGCTTATTACCATACCCTCGTATATATCTATTCGATACGGCCCCCAAGAACGGATATATTTTGCACCGACGTCACGTAGCATGGATAACGTGCTTATACGTATATCACACGCATCACACGCACGTTGCATGCTATATATGTATCATGCAGTACATGCTGGAATACTCGCTTTGCACTTGCCCGGGTCTCAGGAGGGCCGCATTTCCGGGACGAGGACGTTCTACCTTCCCGATGTACGAGGAAATGTAGGATATAGAGAGCGAGGAAGGAAGGGTCCGTGAGTGGCTAGACCACACCTACGGACAACTCAATTTGGACTGAAGATGATTGATAAGGATACAGACCTTGCACTATGACCTTAATATGGTGAACCCAGGGAGATGTAGGCGTACCGTGAACAGGCTTAGAACCCTGTGCATGCGCTACTCGCACGTATATTACGGGCGCAAACACATTTGTCCAAACAAACGTAGGTACACACGAGGGTCGCACGAACGTATCTCTGTACACCAGTGTCCAGTAGCATACGTAGTCCGGACTGATGGCCTGTATGGCTACAACCAGCGCGTATTTCCCGGCCGCACACGCTGGCGGGAGGGTGATCAGTCAGACAGGCAAGCAAACATAGGCATACGTGTACGAAAGCCTGTCTGGATCTCGGAATGGTCACGTTTGCAAAACGAGGACATTCTACTCTATCGATAGACGAGAACAGGAGACGGATAGCGAGGAAAGAAGGACCTCTGTAGGGAACCTATAAATTACTCTGACTGGACTAAAGGTAAGTGATTGGGGTTTAGACCTTAGGGCAACCATAACAGCAGGTATAGTTGCAAGCTTGTAGTATGGTCTGGGGTCAGTCAGGAGCCACTGAAACAGGAAGGACGTACTTACGTATGGAATGGGACTGGCTGTGTATTAATAATAGTAAAACTTCAACTACGTACGAGGTATCTTCGATCGATCATCGGTTCAATAAAAAGAGAACTCGATTGCCAGTAGAAACAGCCAGGAAGAGGCTAGGTTCGTCACGGATTGATTTGTTATCATGCACCGTTCGTGTTGGTCTGTACCGCGCTGCAGAGGCGCATTGCCCCTATCATATGAGCTCATTCTGTTTCTGCTCCTCGCCAGCTCTGTCTGTTGAGCAAAACAAGCAATCAATACGACTGGCCTCGGGTCACCAACACCTATACTACTCTCTTCTATAGAAACTCTCATACGACATCATTCAACTGTGGCTTGCGCGTTCGTATGCCTCTCGATAACTCTCATACGGTAGGTATTGTTTGTAAAACATAAGTATGTGTCCTGATCGGTCATCTGCAAGCGAGTCTACCTGGAGTATACATCAGATACGTACGAGCTGATAAACGCGTCAAACACCGCACCCCTAAGATCGACACTGTGGAATACAGCAAGTTTTGGAGAGACCTCAGTTGACACTGACTGGGGAACCGTGTGGCAGTTGGGAAAAAGTGTGAAAGGCTCTCTTTAATAGTCAACTTTTTAAGGGACATGGTGTAAACAGGACAGACCCCGGTCAACACTGGGGAAATAGTGTGCAGTTGGAGACACTGTCGAACTTGGAGAGACTCCAGTTGGAACTGGCGAATCGTGTGGAAGTTGAAGAGATCCCTTCTTGACACTGAGTAATAGTGCGCTATTAATAGCCGGGCAGACCCCAGTGTAACACTACAACAGTGACAGTTGGAAGGACCTTTCTTGCACCGGGGAACCATGTTAATATTGGACAGACCCCAGCTGACACTGGGGGAAAGTGTGATCTGAGGACCAACGCCCAAACGGGTAGGGTGGACCGTAACTGGACCAAGTCCGGCGGGAAGGCCTCATAGCCTCGGTTTTTGTTAGTGGGTGAGCTCGTGCGAGTCCCACACTTCCCGGTAGGGATGAATCTCCCGGGTGGCTATCTCCACCGCACCTGCCCCTCTAGGGGGTCAGTCAGGTCGGGTCACCGTGCCCAAGCGCCAGTAGCAACAGCAGCCTGTGCTGATGTTGCAACGGATTCTATAGGTTAAATTGACACACGACACGAGATTGGAACGTGGAAGTGTGGTGAGCTCAAGCTTTACTTTTACGAATCCGCCGGAGGATAAATAAAACATAAAAAGCTAGAGAGGCCGTGCGGAAACTGGAGAGACCTCAGCTGAAACAGGTACTGTAAATCGTGTGGGAGGTGGAGACACCCAAATCTACACTAGGGAATCATGTGAAAATTGGAGAGACCTCAGCTGACACCGGGGAACAGTGTGGCAAACAACGGAGATACCTCAGATGGCACTGGCGAACCGTATGGGAGTTCAGGACACCCCAGCTCCCACCGGGATAAACCGTGGAAATTGGAGAGACCCCGTCGACACTAGGGGATAATGTGTGAGTCGAAGAGACCCCAGTTGACACTGGAGAATAGTGTGTAAGCCGAAGAGAGTCCACGTGTCACGAGTAGGATCGAGCTGCGTCGGTGCCGTCCGACCCATATTGCACTGCTGTGCTCCAGACATACCAGGTACGAGGTAATATGTATTATTCGGCAAAAGCCGATGCTGTGACGTCACTTTTTGTCGTCACTTTTTGTCGTTCAAGTCCCCGAAAATCACGGCATGCCTTAACCCTGGTGCTCTACCCCCTATAACTTGGCAGAGGCGTTTCCCTAAACCTGAACCCGGTCCACCAGTTCACGATAGGGTTGAACTCCGTGGGTGTTTCAACATCATCCCCTCCCCTGCAGAAGCCGATTCCAAACAACAAAAAACACACCACTTTCGACACCACAACAGGTCGTCACAAACCGCTCACGTTCTGTCCTCCAACAAGACCTTCTCGACGCGAGATAGACCCGTCGTGGCCCAAAACTGCTTGGAAATGGTGCCGGAACCTCTACTAAGCAGCAGTAGGGAAGCAAGGGGTGGTTATGGTTATGGGATTCAGTTTTCATCGCCGGCGCTCTCAGCCGCCGCGCGGCCCTCCAGTATACTTTGTCCCTCGCTAGTCCATTTGCCGGAGAGCTGTCGATCGTCGCACGTCCCGGCGGAAGAGGTTTTCGTCCGCGTAGCTCATGCCTCTCTCCTCATCTACCGTAGCTCCCCTGATCACCCCTTCCCCGTCCCTCACCACGACCGGCGCCTGTCAACCATAAGGCAAACGGGTGATTGGGGGTGCGCGGGGGGGTAGGCAGAGCAGGGTGGAGTGGGGAGGGGGGGGGGGGGGGGACAAAGGGTTCTGTTAGAGAAAAAGAGGGGTTTACTATGTCGTGGTTTTGAATCGCGCTTACCTTGGCCTTTTTACTGTACTACTGCAGTCCCGTTTTGGGGAACAACGTACATAAAATCTGAGTGGGTTCGTCCTCAAAACGGTACTGCAGCTCTGAAAGGGTTAGGGTCATCAATAAATCCAACACACGGACACACACTCCTCTAAAACCGATGCGTGGTTCCTTCGTGACTCCATCTGACTCGCTCATGACTCATGCGCTACCCAGCGAGGAGCACAGGGTTACGTATGGCACCAAAATCTCCGACTACGCAACAGGGTTACGTATGGCACCAAAATCTCCGACTACGCATGTCTATGGAAGAGGCGTTGCATACCAGGGACAAAAACCTGAAACGACCGGATTCACGATGAGCGACTGCATTCGTCATGCCGCATTCCTGGCACCGTTCCGGTAGCGGTCTACGAGCGCAGCGTTGCTTCATCTGGGGCTTCGTAACTCATTCTTTGACTCGCTCGTATCTCGTTCATGCTATAAACCACGACCCGTTGAAGACTCCTCCATGACACGTTAATGATGAATGCATTCAGGGGTCATTGATGACTCACTGAAACCTATTTTTTGGCACCTTTCGCGTCTCAGCTTTGGCCTTTCCGGCCACTCCCTTGATACGTAAACTCGACGAAGTACCCGGTACATGCATGCCATACCGAACGCAGCCGTGCATAACCTTCGCACGAACCTCTTGGCGCTACCTACCGATGCGCAAAACGTCTTGAGTGAGACCAGTCGCTGACCCTCCACGGCCGAGGAAAACATGTCTAGTAACAGCGACCAAGACGAAACGACGGTGTGAGTGCGAAGTTATCAAGCATCTACGCAAAGCGTGGAGCCGTAGCGAGTACGCATCGCCATGCCGCCTGTGCGCATGTCGAACAAGCCCCACACGATGCCGTTCGGACACGCACTCAACCCCGGCAACCCGGGCTACTTGAGGTACCTCGTGGGGCCGTAATCGCCATATTTTCTATGGCACGTTTTCCCTCTATACTACAGCACAATCAAGGTTACTCAAAGGGGGGCAATCAGGGCTCGTCACGGGTCATACAAAACTCATGGGTCGGGCCGGGGCAAGAATTTTTTTGAAGTATCACGGGTCGGGTCGAGTCAACCGAACCCGACCCGACCGGACCGGACCGGACCGGACCAGCGAGTTTTGATCTGACCCGTGAAAAGTCGTGGGGGCAATGGCTCACCCGTGCAGTGCCCTTGCTTGATGTGTCCTTCATGGCGAAGGCCCAGCGCTTCTTGGCTAGCTTCGGAGCCTCGGCCAGTTTTTTCGTCAGTTTCGCCGCTTCCCCCTCGCGAACGGATGCATAAACAGCCTGCAAGGAGGCACCAACGAAGACACGCGGAGGGGGGAGTGGGGGGGGGGGGGTACCGACGAAGATACGTCGGTACCGACGAAGATGAGGAGATGCACAAAGGCGAACGGGCGTACCAAGGCAAACACGAAGACGACGGGGAAGACACGGGAGGTGCCGGCAAATACCAGAAGGTGCCGACATAGAAAATGTCCTGCACAAGGTGAACGTAAATACCGATGGAGACATCGAGATACCGATCAGGACAAGGAGGTAGAGAGACGACGACACGAAGGTAACCCTTCTGATACAGACGCGGAGGTCTGGACAAAAGACACGCACAGACGTATGTACCAACAATGGAAACACAGGCAACGGCGACGATACACACGAACCGATTCGAGACACGGAGGTACCGACGACGAAACGGATGCACACAAGAGGTAAACGGGGGTACCGACGAAGACACCGGTATACGATACCGACGAAAGAGCACCGGTATACGATACCGACGAAAGAGATGGGGGTACACCAAGGAAACCGGAGGTACCAAAAGACCACACACGGAGGCACACACAAAAGATGACGGGGGCACCTACGACCGCAAATAGGTACCGACGACGGCAGGGAGGTACCGTCGACAAAACGGAGGCGAGAAACCAAAAAAGGAGATCGCGAAAAAAACAGGGAGATACGGGCGGACGACTACCTTTGGAAGATAACGCGACATTAAGCTCGCTGGAACAAAAAATAGCCCATCTGTCGAGGCTGGTGTTGTTTTCGAACAATTTTTTGGTTCTTGTTCGATCCTTTTACCGCTGCAAAAAACATCCAATCGAATTTCCAAGTGTTCACAGTTTGTACCCGAATCGTGGGTGAGGTCCCGAGGGGGGGGGGGGGGGGGGGGTGATTGTTAAGTGTATAATATTTTTCGCTTTTTCTCATTAATTTCTTCCCTTTTTTTTAGATAACTTTTAGCTTTTTTCTTGTTATTTTTTGGTGCATTTGCTTTGTTTCGTTTTTCGTTCACCTTGCTGGTTCGCTTGTACTGGAGGTCGGCCGCGACCTCGTCCTGGTCCTTCAGAGGAGGGCAGTCGAAGATGTTGTTCCTGTCCTCCTCCGTCAGCTTGGCCATCTTGAAGTCGGTCGAAGCCCAGGTGGCCGGATCGTTCTTATCGCTGAGGAGGCGTACGTCAGAAAAGGGGAAGGTTGGGAGAGGGCGGGGTGTGTGTGTGCTCATATCAGACATGGCCGTAGTCGAATGCATGACCATAGAACCTCAATAAAAGGGGAGATTGAGGGAGGGATATGTACTCGATCTCATGCATGGCCGTAGTCGTATGGCCACAGACACTCGCATCCCTACAATTCGGGACGGAGCACATCGGGTTTCACCGACCAGGTATTAATAGTAGGCATTGCTTGCGATAAGCGCGAAGGGCCGTGAGGTGTCCGGCGAGGCGCATGGAGGGCGGGCTGCATCTCGCGAAGAACTGCTTGCGAGGCGTGTTTCGGCGAAGGAGTGGGGGGCGAAGTGCTGGTAGGGGGGCTGGGCTCCAGATTCTGACATGAACAAACCTAAACCCGAGCAAGAATCAAGACAATGAAAGCGAAAAGTAAAAAAAAAAAAAAACAGTACGTAACTGCGCCATCCAGCACAATGCAGCATGTTGGGGCGGACGGGTTGGTTGACATCATAGTGCTGGGGGAAGAGGTCTACAGACTCGGACGAGCCGACTGGAGTATGGCCGCACTGACGCTGACATTGCACTGTCAATAAAAATCGTCCTAAATAAATCTCGAGAACCACGCTCTAAAAGGGCGCACTTACAATTTTCTGAGAAATTTCTGACGCTCCTCACCTGAGGAGCTCAGTATCTCACCCAGAAAGAAAAAACGGACGTGTAACTGTACGCTTAACCCCACGAACCACTCCATTGCCTACGTCGAGTACCTAGGTCCCAGTCTCGAAAAACCTTGAAAAAAAATGCAGACGGAATGTAGGGTAGTTCTTCCGGTAGAAATAGTTTTGCCGAAAAGTAGTACAGCAGTAGGGGTACGCTCCCCATGAGGCGGTCTGGGTATGGCGGTATCACGACATAAGGACGCCGAAATCGCTTGGCGCGACTGGGGAGCCGCAGTCATAACCTGGAACGAATAAGACGGCTTCCCCCAATAAGGCGGTCCTATTGCTGTGGCACACCACCGCCATATTATTACTGTGGGACCTCTACTGGACCCGTGCCGTATAGGGCAAATGAACAAATGTCGACTCCATTCACACAACCACAGCCAGCAAGGTCGCTCCTCCAAGCCGTAATCGATAAGACCACACACCAGCCCAAGAGCCAGGTAAGAGAACATACTCTTTGGGGTCGGGCACGAGAGCATATTCAGCGCTTCCTACGTCCGTAGCCCCCGGCTCTCTTCGATTCTCGCCCAACACCCCCATCGCCCATTGCTTCCGCCAACCCAGGCGCCCGGGTCGATCGACCACTCAGCTGAGGTACGTCGAGAACGATTTGGGTGGATGCACTAGCAGAGATGTATGTCGAGGCATCACTCGCAGCTTGCAAATATGAGTTTTGATCACATCCTCGATCTCGCAGCTGTTGTTTCATGATTTTAAAACATATATAAGGGTACATACACGTCACCGAAAATGAGAGACGCGCAATACCGGTGAACACGCGATTATCGCACGTCTTCTGGTAAAACCCAAAACTACCGCTAGGAAAAAAACTGCCAATGTGGTCGTGTCTTCACTAGGGGGGGGGTGTTTATTGCCCCGCCCCTGGCGAATGCAAGCAATAAATGAGTACCCCCGCCCCCGTTACATATTATATATAGGTTGGGTTGGCGTCAGTTGGCAACGACTTTGTAAAGCATGCCAATTACTCACTACGTGAGTTGTTACAGACGACTGGGGTACATAACGTTTTTTTTGTTTTCGCGGTCGGCGCAACTGACGGTCGATTTAGTTCTATAGTGTAGGGCGGAGAACCTTTACTCCGCACAAGGGGAAGGATCGTATCACGCAGTGTTTATGGCAAGGCACCCGCGAGGCAGTTACATAGTATACCCATTGCTGTCTCTGGAAGTGGCCACACCGGAAAACAAACCAAATTAATTCGACGCGGTCATCCATACGCAAGAAATACCGCCTCACAAGCGGTTCTTGGTAGAGGATGCAACTCACTCTTCATGCAACTCGCCGAACACCTCACGGGGCTTCGCGCTTGGTGATAGCGAATGCCTGCCTGGTTGGTCAAAATCCGCCGTCCTCCTTCCCGGCACGGTACACATAGGGATGCGAGATGCGAGGGTCTATGGCCATACGCCTACGGCCATGCATGGTATCGAGTACAACCCCGACACCCCCCTGGGCCTACTATGGTCATACGACTACGGCCATGCATGAGATCGAGCACATCTCTCCTATCGAGTACACCCCCCCCCTCCCCCTGGGCCTGTACTATAGTTTATTTCTCCGCCGTGTTCCTCTCCACGGCCGTGTTCTTCGACTTGTGTAATTCCATCCGACGTACCACAATGGTTCTACCCCCATGCTCTCCCTCTTAGCACCCCAAAAAGCTCACAAACTCGATTTTCACCTCGTTGCGGTTACAAAGTGCACCCACGCTTTTAGGGAAAATCAGCTTTTATATAGGAACTAAAGGCGGTATAAATTTGCAGTATTACGGGGGAGGACCATATTAAATAGGACCTACCGTATGTACAAAAACCTATGTATTTCGCTATTCTTACCAACAATATTTGGTCCTGTTTACTATGGTCCCCCGTGATAGTAAAATATTTACCCGAAAGAAAAACGCCATTCTATCTCTGCAAAAACGGTACCTCATTGCATGTGCCGCGCTGTAACACCGGCGGGTGTACGGCTTTTGCGGGTGGCGCAAAACGTTTTTGAGTCGAACAGTCAGAAATAGAGAGTGCGTTCATGCCTTGGAGTGATCATCTAAACCCTCAGTATTCCATAACAGAGCGATACATCATGTGCATCACAAGGCTCGGAAAGCGTTCCTCACATATCTGGGCAGTGCTCGTAGATGAAAGGTATCTCCTGGCCGTAGTGCTGCCCGAGGTCCTCGATAAACGCCTCCTTACGCTCAACCATCAAGTCCTCGAGTTCGGGGTAGATCTCGTACCTTGTCGACAAAACACCAACGAGGGCATACGTTCACCGTCAGGGACGTCGTCGGCCGGTATCGTCGTGGAGGAGAAAAATTGGAGGAGAAAAAACGCCTACGCTAAGCCGACGTTAAGACAAGGCGAAGAAAGACAAGACGGGTGAATTGTGCCGGATGCTGGACCGATCCGACTGAAAAAAAGGGAGAAAAACGACACGCACGGCTATGATGCGGGCAAGTCGTGGTGCTATTACGGGGGACCATAGTTAACAGGACCTATGGTACACATAAAAACCTATATGTTTGACCATTTTTACTAACAATATTTGGTCCTGTTAACTATGGCCCCCCGTAATAGTATATCTGCGGTCTAACGTATAATTCCTCTCTCTCTTGTATCTCTCACACTATCTCCGTCCTTTCCTTCCGTCCTCCTCTCCCTCGTTCCGACCTCTCTCTATCTTCCCCTCCCTCTCTCTCGGTATATCTCTCGATGTGCACCCCTCCCTCCCTCCTTCCCTCTCTCCCTCCCTCTCTTTGCCTTTCTCCATACCCTCCTCCCCCTCTCTCTACATCTCTCTTTCCCCCTCACATCTCTCTTTCCCCCCCATCTCTCCCTTCTCTCTCCCGATTTGCCTCCTTTCTCCCTACCCCCCCCCCCCCCCTCTTTCTCTCTTTCTCTCTTTCTCTTTCTCTCTCTCCCCCTTTTTAGTTTCTCTTCACGCCCGTGCCATGACTAAAAAAGGTGTGCGTGAGCTAAATATGTGATCGGCTGACTCACCCATTACCAGCGTCGACCTTCTCCTTCGCGCTCAGCTTCAGCGTCAAAATCGCCTGCACGTCCAGGAAAGGCAGTCCGTACCTCTTCGTTAAGGACTGATGCCGTGCACCGGGGCAACACCGAGAGAGCATGGCCATGCCGCGGCACAGGTGGGGAGGAGAGGGGGGGACGGGAGGGGAGGGGAAGAGATGGGGGGGGGGGGAGAGGGGAGGGGGCGGCAGGAAAGGAGGGGAAAAGGGGGAGGGGGGGGGGGGAGGGAGGCAAGGGCGGCGGAGGGGAGAGGGAAGGTAACGGAGGGGAGGTCGTGTGACACGGTTCGACCAACAACGTCGGTCACCTTTAACCACAACGGCGAGCTGGCTGTGATCTCTGTCCGACCGCACATCGGTACGCTATGTCTGTCGGTCCGCGCGCGAGTCTCTCACCATCGCGGAGTGCTTGACCGGGTCTTTTTGCCAGAGTTCGAACATCTTGCGCTTCACCATGTCTGGCACGTGTCCCCGAAACCAGTTGTCGGGGATGGTCGTGGGATCAGGTTCCCACTTGATGCGGCACAAGTCCTGAGGCAAAAACCGGCAGGGCGCACAAGAGGAACGAGCGTCGTCGCGTACACTTGTTGATGTTACTGCTGTTGGTGTTGTTGTTGTTGTTGTTGTTGTTGTTGTTGTTGGCGTTGTTGTGGCTGAGAGCACCCACGTGCAAGCGCGAGTATCATCATGGGGATGAGGTTAGTGTCAAAAATGGCAGGAGAGCGGCCTTTCGGGGGGCATCAAGGCCTCTTTTGGCATAAGCAGACCAGTGTTGATACAGGGGGCGGCCACCCAAGGGGTCAAAGGGCGGTTTACCAGCATAATGGTTGGGGTTATAGGGGAAGGCTTTAGGCCCAGGCGCGCATTCGAGATGGCCTCGCAGGCAAGGAACATATGCTGTATGCCTGCCTACATGAATGAAAACCCGAGTACGTCAGTGCCCAAGTACCAGGTATGCGTTAGCCATGGGCAGGAGGCGCGTGCCTACATAGACATATTTAGCACTTCTAGTACTTGTAAGTGTTGGTGCTGCATACACCCCACGGGGGTAAGAACTACTAATACTATACGTACTCAATATATTATTGTAGATGCTACCGTATAAAGCGTGTAATGGGCCATTCGCTGAGCGACAGACATGCCGGCAAGTCAACAAACGAAGAAGGTACTCTTGTGTGCTCGTAGCTGCTCGCGTGCAAGAAAAGCGCCGCCGAATATAGCAAGCAACTCCCCGGGGCATGGTGCCCCATGGGACTCCGCGTACAGGTGGTATGTGCAGCTGCACAAAACTTTGAACAGGATGCGGGTCTTATTGGTCAAGGCCGGTCTTTCGGCCGCACGGCGTTTCTGAGGAAGAACGCCACCAAAACAAGCGGCGGAGCCGCGTGACTGCCCCGGCCGACCTCGAGCCCCCCGGAGGGTTGGGGTTCGGGTAAGGGTCTCAGGCCTGGGGTTGGGTTGGTCTGGGTCCACGTGCAAGGTTGAAATTCACGACACACGTCCTGCACAAAGTTTTGTGCAGGATGCAGCTGCACATAGTGGGAGCCGCCCTATGGGGGTATTGTATGAGCCGCTGCTTTGTCATACCCCGTGGGAAAATCGGAGTTGCTGCCATACACTACGCGTCACTCACAGGGATCAGAACTGTAATTCTGTACCAGTACTATACCTGGTATACACCCACGGGGATCAGAGCTGCCGCTTCATCTCTTTGCACTCTCACGGTGAAAAAAACTGCCGCTGCATGCTGTAGCTGACATTTAGAACCACTTACTTAGATCTTACTCTCTGAGCGTGCTCGGTTGGTACATCCCCGGCATCTCAGAGCTCCCACTTCGAAACCGCCTCCCTTCATTTACTCGCCGGACCTTTCCTGCGGGTCTTTGTTTTCTCCCTTTCTCTTGGCACTCTCGGTGCTTGTTCCTTTTTCCTTTCTTTCTTTCGTTTCGTGTGCGTGTGTGTACTTCGAGTACAGCTCCGCGGGTGAGCCCGGCGCCGTCGCGGGTGCCAAGCGGGTGCTGGCGGGTAGAGGGGGGGTTGCAAGGAGCGCGGTCGCCGTTTTCGTGCCTAGGCGTCGCGTGTGCCTCGAGACACAAGGGATGCATGAATGGGCTCTGTCTGGCCTCCATTTGTGATTTTTGATAGGGTACGTACGAGTTATAAGGGTCGTTCGGCATTGCAAGATAATATTCAAGCCGTGCTTATTTTTGCGACCGGGCTGAAAATCACAGAGGGAGGTACCCAGTTTGAATAACAACATTGTCGAGCTGGCGAACGACGACCACAGTGAGCACCGGGCTTAACGAGAGGCTGGGAGACGGGGCTCACTGTGGCAGAGAGTAAGGAAATATTTACCCAGACCGAATCGGTGGCGAGGTGGTCGCGAGAGGGGCGGGTGGCGTACGAGGCGGATAGGGAAGCTCTGCCGTACCATTTTTTTTATTTTTTGACCGGTGCAAGGTGTTCCAATCAGGCAGAAAACAATTTCATGAGGGGACGGGGATTTTGTTTTCTTCCCACTTTTTTCGGTGTCATTTTCATTGTTTTTGCGGCGCTGCTGTGCCGTGCTGTGCTTTCTCTTGCGTACAGCAGTACAAATAGCAAGCATATCAAAAGAGGAAAAGGATGAGCCTACCTCGGGTAATGTTATGTACGTACGCACGGCATGTGAGCGAGCGTAGAGGGCGACGTACGTCCGGCAACCGCCCGCGACGCGAAGGGTATGTGGCGTCCGAGCTTCTTTCTCCTGAAGCATTGCGGCAGGACTCTTGGCACTATCAAGTCGCCAGTTTGAAACTACGATCGATCATGAAAAAACTACAGGTATATTCAATCATGGACCTCTGTCCGCTTGGCATAGTAATTTGATGTATTTTTCCTTCCTGAGCGAGCGTAGCGGGCGGCGTAGGCCGCCCGCGGAGCGAAGCGCCTTGTACACACATACAAATATCAAGCTTGTGCTGTAACTTTGCACATCAGGTACCACGCATTATACGTACATACTTCACGAGCTAACGAAGGTAAACACCTGTCAACATTGCCATACAGCACTGACTGAGTACAGAATACATACGTACCTGGTGGGGGTCAGAGCTTTGCCAAGTCTTGTCGCGCTTTTTCTGGGTTTTGTTTCTCGACCTCTGATACCGCCCGCCCGACCGCCAGCGGTTAAGCCTCTGATCGTCCGATTCCCACTCCGAAGCCCTGGCCCTGTCTCTCGCCCGCGTGCTGGCGTCTTCCTCGCCTCGTGCTGAGGTCGAGAGGGGCTAGAAGAGCGGTTGGTTCGTCGATAGCGAAAGCCCAAGTGCGTTGGGGGGTATATTGGGGGCGAGGAGGGGCGAGAGGGGGGGTCAGCAGCAAAACCAAAGAAACACCAAAGCAATTCGTACGTACGTAGGGGGGGGACTACCTGTCCAGTACCCGGTATTATGTAGAGGGCCAGGTGTGGATGTTCCTCCCTTCGCACGTTGAGTTCGCACTCGTATGTATGGTACGCACGGAAGTGTCCGTACGGAGAAGCCAGCTGGTGCTCGTGCTGGTGCCTGCTGCCGCTGCTGCTCCTGCATTCCTCGCAGGGACATTGGGCAATACCAGGTACCTGGTAGGTACCTTCTTCTACTTCCATTAATAACTATTTTGAAGGTTGTCGGGGCGTGATCAAACGGCCGGAGTGCCACCTAACGTTCAAGGGACAGCACGGCGAACCAGTTGCAACACGCGCGCAGGGGCTACTGCTGTGCTACTGGCGTGCGTGCAGTAGGTGGGACAACGGACTCTGGGGCCTGGACGGCGCTCGTCGATGCACGGAGTCGCGCAGGCTTGGGAACGAAAAGAGCAACACCTTCAGTAGCACGCCTTTCAGTCATGACAAACTTTTGTTTTGAGGATCACAATCGGTACAGCACCCAGTAGTAACAAGATAACAACCTGGTTACTCAAATGCATGGTACGCTTGAGTACTTGTACTTGAGAGCCGCGCCTTCACTCGTACTCGCACCTCGTTCAAGTGGGACTCTCACATGGCAACAACACCGGACAGGAGATAAAATTATGAAGTCCAACAAACAGCCCTCACCTGGGATATCGAAAAAGAGTCCCATGGAAGATTATTCACCGAACTTCCAAGACGCCTCAGTCCTAGAGCCCTAGTAGAACCCTGCGAGCAGATGGTTCCGGCAGATTGCATGGCTAAACGCTCCAGCACAGCGAGCTCGTGAGCTCTGGCCCGTGATGAGGCAACCTTGTCTGCTTGTCTGAGTTCGCGTCCCGCAAAAACACGCCTATTTTGGTCCTATCGAAACCCTGTATACTTCCCAGCCCCCGTCTCAGACATGCGCAGGCGTTCCATCCCTTGTTTGTGGCCGGGAGGGCCCATCATCCCCCCAGCGTCCTTCCCCTGTACGCCGGAGGCAATACACCATGGCGACCGAACTGAACCCTGATGGATGGGATGGGGGAGAGCCCGTTGTGGAACCCGTGGTCGCCGATGGGTGGGGCGAGAACGAGGCGGATGCGCCCCTTGCCGTGGAGGAGTCTGCCATCTCTGATGTGCAGCTCTTCAATAAGTGGTGAGGAGCTGATTCTGTCGAGGTTTGCTGTATGGCGGCAGGGCGTCTATGCAAGTAGCGCTTCTATGTGAGGGTGGTTGGCATATTGTAAGGACTATGGTGAACCATCTAGTGTGCGTGCCATTTGCTGTCTGGCTGGAAGATTGCCATGCTGACGCCTCCGTTCTCCGAGCGTGCTGCTGGTGAAGCACATCCATCGGTGCTTGCTTCTTGCTCAGCATCACCGTCGATGTCGATGTTTCCTGCTTGATAAACGCAAGACACCTATCGTGGGGCGATCTAATTTTATACGTAAGCTGCTGTGGATCGTGGATCGGTCATCATCCTTATCGTAGGGCAGAGCTTTGCATTCGGCCGTAGTTTCTAGTTCGCATTGACCACGCAATACACGCCATAAAGGTGCTCTGTGGGCGGCGGTCATCCTCCACTCGTACTGGTTCAAAACTGGGAACCATTTGCACGGCACCAGCGTCTTCTACTGCTTTACATAGAGAAAGACAGCACCACACGTATCGTAGACCACCATTGCGCAGCACGCCAAAGGGGGGGTCGCTGCTGCCCTACAGCAGCAGTACAGCAACAACCTTGTCTAGCGGGTGCAAGCCCTTCTGCCGATGTTAATGAGTTACCTGGTACTATTTATACTGCATTAGTAGATTCGATGCACCCCAAACAAACTTGCGAACGAATCAATACTTCGTGCAGTGTGCCGTGCGCAACTGAACTACTACGAGTACCACCGCTACGAGTACCACCGCTGTAATTCTACGGGGCAAGGGGGAAAAGGCCAGCGGTAACTGCGCCTTTCCGTGGGGCCGCTTTTTTAGAATCCAGCATGTCCAACACCCTTTTTCCACAACAAGCAGTTGTGTCGTGCCTTCCAGTGGTGTCCATGTGCCTCAGGATTAACGATACCCCTGAGAAGACTATCTGTACGAACAGCAAGCAGTACGACGCATGCCGGTGCAGTCGTTTTCTTGAGGATGGAGGGGGCTTGGCCCTCTGTCCCCCACCCTACACCTGTCCAAACAAGAAAAACGCCTCCGCGTCCACCAGGTGTGACCTAAGGTATTAGGGTATCAGGGTGCCTCTAATTGCAACACTATCTTGGAAATGTTCTCGTGATGATCTCGTGCAACACCTTTTGGTCAGAGAGTCTATAGACTTCACGTCGGCCCAGACCTCATCCTAATCTCAACCCTTCGCGGGGGTCGAGGTCGGCAGGGGCGATTGCGCGGCCTGTTTCGGTGGCGGGTTCCAGTGTTGGTGGCGTATTTACCAAATTTCCTGCAGGTAAAAAAATCAGCGTTAATAACCAACCGGAGAGCAGAGGTGATGTACGTAAGAGTATTTTGCAAGGTTATGTTTCAAGCTGGACCTATCAATAGTGAACGTATAATACAGGACATTCCCCGGTTTCCCATCTCTCTACTGGTGCCTTGTAGTCTTCTTGTTGATAGGATAGCAAAATACACCGATCTCGGAAACGACTACTGCTGATGCTGCTGTTGTGGAGTGTCGACCGCGAGCGTATTTGTTATTATTACTATGAACGTTCTGTATGTTCGAGGGAAGCAAATCGGATACGGTTGTGTAAGCATAATCTTGCGATAGTGGCGACAAGGCGCCGAAGCATGCCCAAGCATGGTGTGCTCCCCTTCACCCCTTCTACTCGTATTGACGTACAGCAGCAGTGGACCTCTGGTATGTTCAATCTTGAGTGTTTCGCCAGGAACGAGTACCTGGTAGTCTAAAGCAGGTACACCTTTTGGTACTACAGCAGTATGTTGAGCTCTTCAACTCTTTGATACTATAGGAAAAATGGGCCTATTCTAATTTCGAGCAGTTCATCCCCTAAAACAAAAACGTGGGTGTTGTTCCAAAGGGGTCTTGATTCGTTACAACGGCTGGTGGTGATTTTTGTGGTTTTTCTGCGTCTAAACTCGAGAAAACACTACGGCCGCACGAAAACTCTGTACAGCTCTTTGGGTATCTATTACGAATAGAATCTAAGCGCAGCTCGCTCCTTAGAGTGGGATCTGGGCAGCTAGAACCTTCGGGGTGCTTCGCCCTCAGCTCACGCTGCGGCGCTGTATATAGGGCTGCCATGGATCATGGATCGTTCATGGATCATGAGTCATTTAGAACCGCCGCCGTCAATTGGCGGTACGGTGAGGTGGGCACTTTACGAAAGCAGGTTTCGGGTACCGTATAGAATAGGAACCTGTATCACTCGCCTCTCCAACTACTACTGCACCAGGTAACTAGTACTTACTTGCATACTGTAGTACCACGACCTCACAAGCGCGCGTAGGGTGCACTGCTGTGGCTCCAGACTCGTTTCAAAGCGCCCCCTTTTCGCCCCCGCTTTTTTCTCGGGTGCGTCAAATTCCGTCACATCTTATCATAACTACAAGCCGTTGTTCCATGTTTTGGGGACAACCTACTACAGTATGAATTTGAGTTGGGTGAGTGAGTAAACTACGTGCCATTGTTCCATGTTTTCTAGATAGCCTTCTTCGAATGAGAGTCGAGCATGTATGGCCGGGGTAAGTAAAATGGCCTGGGACCCTTGGCTGCTGCAAAAACAAGGCTAAGGCTACTCTGGTACAGGGGGCCACAGTAATCAGGACCCACCGTGTACACAAAATTCTACCGGCATGTATCACATTGTTTTTACCTGATTTTTACAAAGGATAGTTGGTCCTGATTATTATGTTCCCCGGAAAAGAAATATTTATTTTTTGTACGGTACCCAAGAGCGGCTGCCTTTCCGAATGGGGAGTGGCTTTCTCAAACCTTTGTGCGTCTAGGCATCAACCAAAGTACTATAGTTGAGCTTTGGATAGATTTATCCGCGTTCGAGTAGGTTTGTAGCACGCAGAAAACGCGTTTCGCGCGCGACGGTTGCCCCTGGTTGAAGGGTTGTGCGTGGACGATGTTCGACGCTCGAGTTTTCTCGATGAGGCCAAGGGTTTTATGTCTCGTGTCCGGCCTGTGGTTCGAATCCCGACCGACCGTTCTTCGTGGCTTTTTTTGTCTCGATGAATCAATGTCCTCTGATGTGACCCGGCTTATTGTCGAAGGAGCCGTCATGTATCCCGCAACAGCTATAGAGCGAAAGCGCGAAGAAGTTCAAGGTGCCCGTTCGCGTCGGATCATCGAAAAAAAAAAGCTCAAAGTCGCGCGAACGACGCTGTCCATGAACCGCACGAACGGCTGGCCAGCCTCGCAGTTCGATCGGATGGTCTTGACTTGGTCGCTCGACGGACGAAAAGAAGCATCCCTTCAGCGGTCCTGCTTTCTCCCATTTTCGCGCAGCTTGCAGTGCCGAGGATGGACTAACGACATACGTTGAGCTCACACCTGGCGTGCGTACTAAGGTTGTGTCGATATATAAACGTCGAGGTGCGTGTGTGTAGCGATGAAAGCAGCCGGCGTTGTTTTACTTTTTTTTTTTCTTGGAGACCATGCCTTTTTTCTTGACGTGGCGCCCCGCTAGACCAGGTTGTTGGCAAGGTTAGACCGACCCTACTATTTCTATTGGCAGTGTCCCGAGATCTGTCAAAGATTGTTGCCCGTCGTTTGAAAGGGTGGGGCCGCTCTGGTTTAATCATCACACCCTATTAATAGCATTACTTACAGAAATAAAGCACGCAGGGGCACACGATCCCCGTTTTCAACACGCCTCCGAAGTGGCATTCGCGCTGCTGAGATTAATCGAGATGCGTTTACCGCATGCACAACCCACGTCGCCAGTGGGATGTCTTCGTTCGTACCTGGGTTGGTCGGTTGGACTCCACGAACTTGAGACAGGCAATGTGATGGGACACAGGGTGCACGGCAGACACAGCGGTTGTCGCTTGGTGATAGGTCCCTCTGACGACGCCTTGAGGTTCAGCCGCAGCGAACTGCGTGCCCCTGCTCTGATTTATTGCACCCTTTCAACTATGTAAGGACCGCCCGCACACCTGTTTCGTGGGCATTACCTGAAATTGGAGCCAACTAAAAGTTTCTGCACAGACAGTACCGTAGTGACAGCGTTAATTCCACCCCTCCCCTCCCCCAGCCACGTTCCCGTACCCCCGATTACCTGGTATCCCCTGTGGACGGAACTATAAAAACCATTTTTCTTGGTGTTAGTTTTCAAACACTCCTTATATTCCCACAAAATAATGCATGTGTCTGCTGAAATAAGACTTTCAAGAGCAACTTGGCACCCCCCCGCTTGGATTTCCGACGATGTTTGACGACGGCCGCCCCGCGCGTCCTCCAACCCCTGCTTCTGCTGTCTGCTGAAATAGGACCTTCGATGACATCGAGATCCGCGACATCTCCCTTGAGGACTACATCGCCGTGAAGGGCAAGTACGCCACCTACCTGCCCCACACGGCCGGGCGCTACCAGAAGAAGCGCTTCCGCAAGGCGTACGTGAGTTTTCCTCAACATTTGGCAACGTGTACGATATACGTAGATATGCTTCCCCTTTCCAGTGGGATGGAGTGGGACAGAGCGAGCGCTCTCTCGAGTGGGGCCCTCTATTTCCGCGGTAGATGTTGGACCTGATTGGACGGGTTTGTTTGCTTTTCTGCTGTTGTAGCGCGGTGTCGTACTTTGCTGTGTCGGGTGCGCTGGCTCCCAAAGCCTTCTGGTGGGGCACATCGTCTCCGATTTATCGACAACGCGACGTTTCGCGACCGCGAAGCTTCCGCGAAAATGCCAATGTCTGCAATAGTAACCTTGTTCCAATGCCACAGGAGTGTTTTCCCCCCCTTCGTATACCCTTTTCTCCTGACGTCTCGACCCGACAGCATCACTGCCGCTTCCGCCGGTTAGCTAACTGACTTTTGTACTTGTCCCTGTTTGTTGCGTTTTTTTCTCTCTGTACGGCGCGTTGTTTTTTTTTCTGTGTCGGTGTTTCCCAGTGCCCCATCGTGGAGCGCCTCTGCTGCGCCTTGATGCGCAAGGGACGCAACAGCGGTAAGAAGCTCATGGCGGCCCGCATCGTCAAGCACACCCTGGAGATCATCCACCTCCTCACCGACCAGAACCCCGTACAGGTGCGTCTAACTTCGTGTGAGGAGCAAGCGCGTGAAGGGTCTTGGCACGTGTCGGCGAATCGTGGTCCAGGCGCTCGCGGCATGACGTATTGTTGGACCTTGTTGGACGCGGCATATTTGTAATGCATGCACCGCTGAAGGTATAAACGGGCTGCCTGGTTTTAGGCGCTCGCGGCATGACGTATTGTTGGACCTTGTTGGACGCGGCATATTTGTAATGCATGCACTGCTGAAGGTATAAACGGGCTGCCTGGTTTTAGGCGCTCGCGGCATGACGTATTGTTGGACCTTGTTGGACGCGGCATATTTGTAATGCATGCACTGCTGAAGGTATAAACGGGCTGCCTGGTTTTATTGCTCCGTCCGCGACGGGAGGGACAGAAACCTACGATACGCCAAGTGCGGTCCCACCGACCTTGCAGGAGGATCGTGCGGAGGGCGGGGTACAAAGTGCCACAATGCCGCTCGGGGCTGTTTTTCCGCGTCACCTAGACCTTGAAAATTACAGTAGTGCTGCAAAAGAGTGCCGGATTCTCAGTTTCTCCGCAAAACGTGGGCGAAAATTAGTATCGTGGAAGTGTTTTTGTGCAACAGGTACTTGATTGACATCAACACACGTGTATACGATACCTTGGCGTTTTTTTTTTTTTTTTTTTTTTTAGTTTCTTGCAGTTTTTGTTGTTTCAGCGTTGGTGGCGACCTTCACCCTCTTGCGTGTGTTGCTACAGACGACTGCACCGGCGCCTCGTTTCGTCGCCCGTTTTGGTGTCTTTCGTGCGGCGTGTGGGTTCGCGCGCTCGATACGCGGTCATCGCGTGTTGTCGATGTTGCATTGATGGTAGGTTTTGATGATGGGGTACGTAGATGGGTACAATCACAAGACCAGGTTCGGACATTGCCAGTCCCCGAGATATTCTGTGATATCACCAAGACCCTTATCAAGCAAGACCAAGGTATTCGACACGAGGTCCTTGTGGAGCAGTGTTGTGTCTGCTCACGTATACCGCTCAAATCGCGCCGCTCTCAGTTGACCTGGTTTTTTTTTGTTGTCCGAATACGACTTCATATATTTGTCAGTCGGGTTTGACTTTTGGTTGAATGTGTGTGTCCCGCTGTACGTACACGAGTATTTTCGGCCGGATTTGACTCTGATTGCATTGGGTCCAACACGGAAAACGCCAAAACTGCGAAGTGAACCAACCGTACACGCGTAAACAATACCCCGAAACTGCAACTTGCTGTGATGGCGTATTCGCAAGGTGCTTGTGGACGCGGTCATCAACTCCGGACCCCGGGAAGACTCCACCCGCGTAGGTTCCGCGGGTGTGGTGCGGCGCCAGGCCGTCGACCTTTCGCCCTTTCGCCGTGTCAACCAGGTGAGCAAGCCCGTGTGTACTGGTTAGGTTGAAGGTGGTTTGCCCTGGTCGTCTGGCGTCGTCTGGTTGACTTTGTTGACGCTGCGGGTTTTTCGAGATTGAGTGACAGCGTGTGCCCCCTACAAGTTGGAAGGTCGGTGAGTTGCCGAGACCAGTGTATGCATCCATTGCATTAGCGCTGCTTTCACCTTCACAGGCCGATGGGTTGCGCAGCCCAACGTCGTCGGTGCTAGACACGTGCTCCTTCGTTCACCTCTTTCGCTAGGGCATTGCACAGAAACCTAAACTAACTGTAATTCCAAGTGTATTGCCGTCTAAACGGCAGTGCAGCCCTAAATGCGGACCATGTATTTTTTTTTTTGCCTTTGACGATCTGAATGGTAGTTGCCCGTCTTTGGGGATACTTGTTTTTTTGTTTCGATTGGCTTTGCCGGGGGGGGGGGGGGCGTTTTGGTTGCGGCGCCTGCCGAGGTACCAGTCACACGCACTGTTCGTGCGTCGGACTTTGCAAGGGCTTTTGAAGAGCGCTTCAGCCATCCCCAACGTCTGGTTCTTTTCAGGGTCAGTTCATGTGCGCAGAAGCTGAACACAAATAACCGGAAGATTTTTTCCCTCAATTTGACTGATTTCGCCTAGAAACCGATCGAGGCGTGTTCGGTTCCGGTTCGGTTTTAATCCGACCGACTTTTCGCCAAAAAATGAACGAAAAACCGAACAAACCATTTTTTAATTTCACGACACAATCCTGATGGCCATACGACTACCGCCATGCATAACATGAGTACCTGCCCCCCCCCCCCCCCCCCCCCCCCTTCCATCTCGAAAGGGATGCGTGGTCAATGGTCAGAGTACTAAGGGTAAGCAACAAATGAGTACGCCCCCCGAGGGTCTATGGTCGTACAACTACGACTATGCATGATATTAGTACACCCCCTCCTTCCGAAGCTGTGGCAGATTCAACCTTATTTTCGTGTTTTGCGTCGTTTATCCTGTACGTCATGTGTTTTGCTTCACGTGGACAGGCTCTCTACCTGATCACCACCGGAGCGCGCGAGTCTTCATTCCGCAACATCAAGACCATCGCCGAGTGCCTTGCCGATGAGATCATCAACGCCGCCCGTGGATCGTCCAACTCCTACGCCATCAAGAAGAAGGATGAGATCGAGCGTGTGGCCAAGGCTAACAGGTAGATTAGCAGTTGTTGCTGCTTCTTCCATCTTCGTCAACGTCGACCTACTCGGAAACTGGCCACAGCATCCGTCGGTGTCCTTCGTCTCTTGGAGGATGGGGTGACCGGGCTGTTTTCTGCTACTTCTAGGGCGTGGGTGCGCGTGGTGCGCAGTTGAATGTTGTGAGCTCCATAAGCGTATCAGATTTGGCTGCCGCCGTTCTTGTGCGGGGTTTCCCCACGCAAAGCGCGTTTTTCGTTGAAGAGGGGGTTGGTCGGGCTACGTTCGGGAGGCGGAGGGGGGAAGGGGGGATCAGGGATGAACCCCCCCTGAAACTTCACCGCACGGGGACAAAAGGATGTCATCATGAATGATAACCTCAAAACCTTTTTTTTTTTTTTTATTTCTGCGAAGCCCTGTGGACAGGAACCTTTGCCACGAGAAACGATTGTGCCAAAAAATTCAAGTAGGTGGCGAGGCGTTTTTGCCGCCCCTATATGTTGATGGTGTTACCCTCACACGGCGTCCCACAAACGCTGATGGTGATATCTCATATGAACACACGCACACAATTGATCAAACACGCATGCCTACCAGTAGTGCACACAGCGCATACGAGGGAGACAAGGGAAACAATCCGATCAAATATTGTGTGCCGACACTCGGAAAACACGAGCAAACGGCATCATGAATCGAAACGTTTTAGTGTGGATTAGACCGAAAGTTGACATGAAATCTAGAATCGATTTCGGCGAAGATGATTAATCGAACCTTGTTGAATGAATTCCTCGCAGTACATCCGATCTTGTCTTGAGTTCCGAGGCAACCCGAACGGACGAAGCGAGGCCCAACTAACCTACTCTCAAGGTTCGCGGGGGGGACGGTACAGCCGGTGAAATACGATCATTTCGGCCTACTCCCACAGTTGGCGGGGGGGACAGTACACCCGGTGGCATACGATCAATTCGGCAAAACAGGTATCTTCCTTCATTCAGGTATAACGGCCTCTAATTAGTCAAACGTATAAATGGATGGATATCGAGTCCTTTTCATAACCAGCCAAACCGATGAAGCACGCGAATAAACGTCGAAGGCGTATTGTTGACGTACGGCGCGTGCTGCGATAGGGGTGTAAGGGTCGTTGTCATCGGTTCCTCCCCCCCCAAGAATTTCCTATTTTTGGTAAAATTTGGCCCGAGATAAGGAGGCGTTATGTCGCAATGTGTGAATTTTGTCAGAGGGGAAAGTTTAGGGAAGTTGAATCTGTCGTAATTCCCAAAAACGAACGCAAGAAAAAATGAAAGATGACTCTAAATTGCTCGAAAAAATAAATTCAGAAGTCTCGAGATTCTGGAAAGCTCTACGACAACAACCCCATGAGACGACATACGAAAGCACTTTTGGAGCATCCTATCTACCCCTGATTTGGGGGGTGGCCACGAGTATAGTATCTGCTATATATGTTTTTTCATTATGGCTGGTATCTGGTACTTAATTTTCGCCGCTATTTCGACACGCTGCGTTCGTACATCCGGCTGGTTTTTGCTAGTTGCACCCCGTCTGACTGAGAACCGGGTACCCGGTGGCGGGCGCCCGGAACCGTCCCGGTCCAACTCACGGAACCGCGGGTATTTGTACTCCGGGTACCCGTCAATTTTGCTTTACGGAGGCCCCAAGACTGGGGGATACGTTGGTTTACACTACAGCGGCTGTGCCTCTAGACTCTCGCCTCTCGCCGCTGCAGATTACAGACCGAGAATAGAGTATACCCCTATTAATACCTGCCTTGCCTATCACGCCGCCGCTCCATAGCTACAAGGGGAGCAAATAGTGTATGGTAACCCGGGTACCCGTGTCTGCCGGGACCCGGGCACCCGGTTCCGGTTCCGCCTCAACCGCCCCCCATCCGGTCCGGTACCCGGTTACAAATTTTGAGGCCGGGGTGCAACTCTAGTTCTTGCCGTCAGCAGAGAGCACCTGCATCAGCTCAGTGTTCCATCCGTATTTTAGGCAGACTGTGATTCTCTTCGAACTGGCCGTCTGCGCACTTCGTCTGGATGGACCATGCAACCTGTCCTAAGCAATCAACGCCCGTGAAATTGAGGCAAAAGCTCCCGATGGGGTGTGTGAAGGCGTCGGGTGAGACTGCCGCAAGCAGCCAGAAACGGCTCGGAATAATGTTTCGTGAAGTCGAAGTTGCGAGCCAGCAGGGCAAACTCGCAAATTAGTTAAACACTTCATTTCACGTGCGGGAGCCTACAGTCAGTGTGTTTTGTTGTAAACCGAAGACGAAAGTATGTCGGCCAGTTTTTCAGATTTTTTTGTCGAAAATGTTAGCCGATTTCAATCTGTTTTTTTTCAAACCGAAAATAATAAAAAAAAAAAAAACGAACACGTAACGGTCGGTTCTCGGGCCGATTTCTCAGCAAACTGCCTACTTCAGTACCATGGCTGGTTTCCTGGCGAATAGTCTAATATATTAATAGTAAGCTGACGCTATATAGTAAAGGAGCGTTCCCGTGAGAGGTTGTAGGTTATTGGGTCCAAAAAAGGTCAAAACAGGGCAAACAAAAATCCGGGTTCTTTTTTTCCACAGAATTTTCGTGCATTGTTAATGTTTTGAAGTATACTGATGATCTTGACACTTATTTGTTTGATATTTGGCGAAACGCCTACATACTATACGTGCGCGTAGTCGACACCAGATTCTGGAGATATCCTCTACAAACCCTGGCAGCAAGTCAACCATGACAAGAGTGCCGGCGATATTCTTACCGTCGTAACGTTATGTTTTTAGCCCATACGTAGCATGTTAATAGAAAAGCTGAAAACCCTCACAACAAACATAGCGTCACCTCTCATCATCAGAAACCCAGACTGCACACAACGCGTACTCGTACTATTAATATTATTGGGAAGAAGCTGCATATATATACGCTGGTAAGAGACCCAGGGATATCAATGCTTGTTAGGGCACGCTGCTTGTAGTTCGCGATGCTCCCCGAGTGAGTTGAGAGAGAGCTATATAGAGCTCGAGTGAGCGGGGTGGGCTTCGTCGGTAACACAACCTAGCCCGGACGACGCGTTCTACGATAGAGGTAGCACACTTCTGCTAATGGTTTCTGAATGACGGGGCTCCTTGACCGAAAAATCGTCGGAAGGTCAATATTGTTTCGAAAAATGACGTTATTGTATACTTGGCCATGGGATTATTCAACGGGATGCGAATCGATTTTTGTTGGAGTCAGTTTTCGCGTGAGGTGTGGAGCTTCAGAAAATTTAGGGTGAACCTTTGTCGTAGAACACCACGGACGTCGACCAAAACTAACCTGTGGTATGCAGGTACGAGGTACGAGGTACGAGTCTTCTCACAAAGAAGATTCCCAAAAAGCGCAAAGTGCATACATACGGAGATATTCCCAACACGCTATACGTGTATAACCATATAAGATTCGCATACGGGTATATTCCAAAAGCACTACTACGGTACGTGCAACCTTATGATATCATATAAGGTTCGCATTCGTACGGTTATGCCCTTTCTATGTACCACTCACTGCTGTGGATATGCTACTCCATCACACTATAGGCTGTGGTATATACCGACGACGTCCCCGGCGGCTTGGTATAGGTGATCCGCGTGCCTACCAAAATCAGTTTCGTGGGTCCAAGTCTCGCCGAGTGCATATACATATACTCGTACAGGCAGGGATTTTATCTTGCACAAAATGAAGATTGACGGAAAGCGCGAGAGCATGAACGAGTAACATTCGATGGAAACCGACGAGCAGTGGGAATGCTCTGAAACCTATGCGCGACAAAAAATGAAGGCACGTACCGGGGGGGGGGGGAAAGGACGACACCTGTGACCACGGCTTGTCCAGAAGATCGTTGAGGGTAAAACCTCCTACGGGTTTTGAGCTGGAAAGTGAAACTGATGATGACAAATAAATATATACCTGGTACTTCTTATTTATGTACGTACTGCATATATATACTGCTTGTGCGCGCTGTGCTGTCTCTTGAGGCTTCTCGCACATTTAGCTGTCATCGTGTATGATGCTGCTCAGATTGACTTCGTGTCCCCAACGAAACAAACGATCCTCGGTGTTGAACGGGGGCGGGGTAGGGTACGGTATGTATGGTATATGTTCATACGCCCACCACCCGGCCACATTTCGTCTGCCCATCCATGAAGCAGTTGTTATGGCACTGCTTTGAATGAGTCGGCTGCACTCGACTTTTTTTTTCTTGTCGTTTTCCTGGACTTTGGGGGGTTGTCTTATACCTTTTTTGACGTTTTCCGAGTTTTCGGGCCGGGGTTTTTCTCCTCGGTACGTTTCGGCGCTTCCTGATTTTTTTGCTTCTTCCGGGCGTTTTTTTTTTTTTTCTGCGTATTTCGTCATGTCGCCCCCCCGCCCGCTCAGGCTCGGGGCTGGTCTGGGTAGTCTGGCCAGTCATTTGTGGCACAGGACACGTTCCCGGAGCTTTGGTCTGGATTTAGGTGGCGTATACGGTGCATTCCATGTTATTTTCCTTGTTCGTCCTGCCGATCCCCCTCCGCTCGGGAGCCGGGGGCGATCTGCATAAAGTTGCCTATACGCATACTGGGGCACAGGACCGCCTCTACTCGCTTTTTGTGCTAATATTTCGCTTTTCCGTCGACACATTCTCGCTCCACCACCCTTACGGGTGGTATGGCGGTGGCTTTCGTTGACGATCTATTCCTGTCCCTCACGGCTAGGCCTCCCTTGTTTTGTCGTCGCTTGTCGGCTTCGTAATATTGCCGTTCAGAGGTGTGTGGGAGAGGGTATTGAGGCGCCGCATCTTCGACTCATGTTCTAGCTCTGAGACTCATGGAATCGGGATTTCCATGAATTTTACATATTTTCTACATACAGCTCATTAGAGTGGGCTAGTGTTATGGGACACAGCTTTGAATGAGGCCGACAGGCCGGTAATTACCTGGGTCCTGGGTTCAGGTATTGGGTGGGGTCGTCTTTGTTTGGAGTACTCGGGAAGGCGTATATCTTCAATGGAAAACGAGGGGTTTTCCCAGCGAGGAACGAGCCTTTTGCTCTCTCTCGTCGTTCTCGAACGAAAAAAAAACGATCTTCTTTTTTCCACCTCTTAAGCATTCAACACACGTGAGTACCAACGAGTACCCACTCAATACAAGGCAAACCTAACAAGGGATGCAAAGTGCCCCGACCTTGAACTTGACACAAGTTACAAGAAAAACAACAACAAACTGCAGTGTGATGATGAATGTGATGAGTGTTCAACAAACCATCGCTATTCTTCGTCCTCCTGGACTGGAGAAGAATGGGGCAATACGGTCGAAAAAGAAGGACCCCCTACGAAACAATGAGGGTGAGAACATGACACTGCCGTTCTAGAGACGTTTTGAGACGCGCGTGTCACAGCTGTCTGTCGCTACGCTGGCTGGGTAGTACTATTACCGGTTACCGGTCGGTCAATGTGCTCGTACAAATTAAAAATTTAAAAAATCATCTTTTTTTTTGTGCTGTTGTTGTGGGAAAAGCTGGAAGATATGCCCGTGCATCACGGTATCATGCACGTGCATCATGCAGATGGTGCGGTGTATGCCTGTGTACTGCTGTCAGCCTGCTGCATGCCAGATATACGGGAGTAATACTACTGGTGTACGACGAGGATATGAAGCTCGTGAGCCTTTGGCGCACATGCGAATACATCATGGCGAACATCGCAAGAAGGGGAGGAATATGTGCCGGTTCAAATTTGAAAAAATCCGGAACAAACACGCCAATCAGGTGTTGTGAAAACCTCGTCGAAAAACTACGAGTCTACGGTGTCTCGTCTACGATACGATACGAGCACACGAGTACACGAACCCTCCAGCAGTAACACAGCACCATGCTGCACTCCATTCAACGGCTGTTGGATTTCGATGGCTGTACTAATCCTCAGTTCAAGCACACTGATGGCCTGGGACGAGTGGGCGTGGCCGGCTTTGTGACCGGACTCGTGTTTGGGGTGCACCTCTCTATCGCTGGGTGCTGTTTGGCCATCAACGGCCTCGTCCTCTCACGTCTGGTAAGCCTCTACGGTATGCTACTACGTAGTGGGAGATGAAACTAAGGCGAGAGAAGCAAACGCTGAAAGTCTGAAATGCTGGATAGCCTTGTTTGGTGTCTAGGGGAGGGGGGTGCATCGGAGGGATAGTTGTATTAGAGTGGAGAGTTGTGATGGACCTCCTGCCAAGCTTGTGACGATAATTCTCGTCCCGGGGCTCTCTGTGTGACAGCAGTATACCACGGCGAGGGTTCCAGTACTTGTCAACCCTACTTGCTGCGTGGCGTATTTTAGACGTGGCAGATCTACGAGCACGACTCGAGCAGTCGAGTGTAAATGGTTATATATTCGTATAGACTTTCCCTTCGAAGATATAGCTTCATCGTGTGTGTGCATTGCTGCTGCCTTTTGGAGCTTAGGACCCGAGCGAGCAGGGCAAGACTTCCGATAGCATAGGCATGTAGGTATGGCGACCACGGACCTGATACGAGCCCCGGTCTGAATAGCCGTCTACATGTCTACATTCGACGGTGCGCGTAGGAGGTGGTATCAGGCTGCGAGCGTGTTGTTCAAGCAAGTAGTTCGCAGCGAGTGTGGTGCAGCAGTCACTGCTGCTTGTGCATTACCCTGGCAGCACGTATAACGCATGCACTCCTGGCACGTCTGTGTCATACAGAACGTACATGAGCGTTGAGCTCGCACAGGGAGAGGGTGCGACCTTTTTCCAGCGCTCGTTTTTTTTTCTAGAACGGGGAGGTTTTGAAGGTTTTGAAGGTTTCCAATGCTACCTACTTTCTGTAATAACAACATTAATGTTTTAGGAAAGATCTGGTCCAGAGAGCTTCTCCGAAAATGTATAATCGAAACGTACGAGAAAACGAGCGCTGAAAGACGACCCCACCCCTGCCCGAACTCAATGCTCTCACGTACCAGGTACGTACGCACGTACGTACGTACCTGGTACGACTCCTTATGGTATTCGTGGTTTATATCGCCACGTGTGTGTTTCGTCTCTTTTCCCACATGAGTCGTAGGGGTGTACATACCTGCGCGTGCTCGTACGTTGTTTGTTGTTGTTATTCTCACGTTAGTTCATCGCCACAATACAAGTACACTGCAGTCCGTGGTCGCAGGACAGGCTCCAATAACTCTGGAGTGGAAGAAATACCTCGGTAGTCAAACAGAGGCAAAAAAACAAAAAACAAAAAACAAGCATACGTATCATACCAGGGGTATTTATGTACCAGGTGTTCGTTACCAGGTACATACACAACAGATTAATGGCAGCTGTTGTCTCGAGATATTGTTTACCACTTCGGCCGTGAATACGTAGAATCATCATTTGGACTCTACTTTTAACATTAAACACAGCTTACGCAAAAATACCAACAGTACGTACGTACCAGGTACCAATTATTTCCCCAAATATAGACACACTTCCTCCTTGAAATCTGCAGCTTCACATTTTGTCTTCCTCATATACGGACTGTATTTCCTGCATGAGGCCATGTGGAATCGCCCAGTACGCGCGATCGAATTATCTCTCACAGCTTGCACAGGTGAGTTTCGACCATATCCCCCGATCTCATACGAGTACTTGTACGTACGAAGCTGTTTTTTTTTTTTTTTTTCAATTTTATGTAAGGGCGGGCAAAAAAAACGATAAAAAAACGAAATAAAACGAACAGACTTTCGTTTTTCGCAAAAAAAAACAGCAGGTTGAGTCCTAACGAGAAAAAAAAAGGAAAAAAAAAAACGAAACGAAAAGAAGCCGAGTCGAATTTTTACGCGGTACAATTTTTCGGAATGGCTCAACCGCCACAGGACGTGATTCCCGGCGATAGCGCTGGACGGCGACGGTGGATAGACACAACTCGCACACGTGAGGCACCCTCCACAGCAGGCGGTTCTCGTGGTCCAATCCGCTCCCTCCGGAGTGCTCTAGAACTTGTCTATCGGCCATCGCTGTTTGATAGCAGACGTTTGAATGTTGAGTGGGACTCATGCCGAAAAATGTACCGCCACAGCCACTTCCTGATCCCCCGGTTCCTTGCGAGGGCACCCCATGGTGATTCCCTACCCACATGTGCTCGCGCCGTATGTGCTCGCGCCGTCAGCAGACAAGCCGCGTGGCAGCCACATGCACTACCTCGGCCATCCTACGCTTGCCAACCGGTCGTAGAAACTTTATCGGAACTTCATCCCAACGCTTCGAGCTCCTCCAATGTTCCTGTTCGACCCTGTGTATCCCATATTTCGTTTATTTGGCACCCCTTTCGTTTTTATTAAGTCCTCTGGGACTTACAAAAAACGAAATGTGAAAACGGAGGTATCGGGATCTCTACTTCTATTTTTTCTAATTTAACCCATACTCTTCGTTTTTTTATTTCGTTTCCTTTTCGTTTGTTTTGCCCTCGTTAAGACCGGCCCTAAATATTAATGGTTGTAACGAAATCTGCCAGCAGTTGACGATATAGCATGTCACATACAGCAGTGCATGTACCAGTCTCAGCAAGCCTTACCAAGTGACGCTTAAGTGGTTCCTTTGCTGCTCTACGTATAATAAACCCTACGAGTACTGGTTACCTCTTGATCCTCTTGGGACTTCAGAGCGGAACAATGCAATGTCGAAAAAAAAAAAAAAATGCTTACGGCAACGGCCACTGCGTGATTAAGGGATGATAACATCATGCCAGGTACAATGGGTGGTGTCCCGAGTTACAATGGTTGAATGCAAGGAGTCGCACAGCTTGGGGCGCAGCACGATGCACGATCCCATAGACACCCGATGTACCGCTGGGCGCTCCCGCTTCTCATGTACGGACAGTTAATAACACCACACACCACACTATCAGGTACCAGGTATCGCTGTTTGGTCGCTATCTTCCAACACCCAAAGGGGATCAATAGTATTATAGTAATAATAGCCTATTACTAGTGGTATGTAGGATATGAAGATATTCCGCTTCGGGACTCCAGCGGTGTCGAAAAAGGCATGACAATTACCGTTAAAATGGTTGAATTCGCCCGGGGTGTCGCTTTTTCAAGCGCTCAATTTTTCCAGAGGGGGGGGGTTACCTGTCTAAATACCGAACAACCGAATGGGGTGTTTTAGGTAAGATATGGTCGAGAGAACCTTCCGGAAATACAATGTTCGGCTTTTTTAGCACCCCTACTTTTTGTTGTCGAGAAAACGAGCGCTGAAGAACGCTTGCGACCCTGCTGTGCGAATTCAACGGTCTTATTTTACTCTACACTCTTTAAGGTACACCCTCGACCTCAACGAAGCAAGCAGCCCGGGCTCTTGGGGGTAGGCCACATGTCCGTCCGAAGTGGCAGCATCGTTTTTATGTTGCTTCTTGTATACCGGTACAGCAGTAGTGGTCCCCTCCGTTGTGCCTGTTGAGTAGTGCCGCCTGCCCGCTTACAGTGCCTGTGAATCCGCTTCTCACAGATGGGGTTGGCCAGTCGGGAGGCAGTGTTGCGGACTAGTGCCGGTTGCCGCTACTCGTGCGGCCATTACGTAGTGCCGACGTTGTTGGCTGGCCCATACGGGCACTCTACAGGGGCCACTACTATTGTAGTACTTCTTAACGGGTATAGACGAGCGAATGCTAGTTACTATTAGCGTAAGTTTGACGGCGCCTAAAAAATAGGCGCCCTTTTCGAGTGCCCTGAAGCGCCCCGCCGTCACGGCCCCCGCACACGACTTGACGACAGTTGCCACAGTTGCACTTACCCTGGCGCGCGAGTTCCTGCATAGCGACAGCGACGTACGCTATCTTACTGGTGCACGCTGGCTTGTAAGGAGGTACTTTTCGTGTTGTCCGCAGGTCGCTATGCCTTGGTCTCCGAACGGGTTACGATTTTTCGAGTATGACTTCCTACTTGGCGACGGACTGCGTACGTATGCTAGCTTTCTGGTGCAAGTTGGCTCACACATAAGGGGTTACTTCTCGTGCTGTAAGTCGCTATGCCCTGATCTCGAAAGGGCTGCGGGTTGTGATTACGCGTATGCTATCTCAGACGCGTTCTACGATAGAGGTAACACATTTCCGCCAAATAGGTTTCTGGATGACGGGGCTTCTTGACCCAAAATCGTCGCAATGCCAATCTTGTTTCGGAAAATGACGTTTTCGTATGCTTGGGCCATGGGATTATTCACCGAGAAGATGTTTGAGCTGTGCTGAAGTCAGCTTTCGGTGAGGTATGGAGCTCCCCAAGTGAGGAGCCTCAGAAACTTTAGGGTGAACCTCTATCGTAGAACGCCTCCTCGGTATATTTTACGTACCTGGTGGTTGAAGCGCGTGGCTGGCTTCGCAGCTCCAAAGGTGGGTGTGCGAGGACTTGAAAACTACAGAGTTTAGTACTATTGTGTGGTATCATTTCTGTGATACCACCGTATTAGCATCGTGCATCGTGCACAGCACACATCTGATCGAGTGGGTCTGCACCCAATATGTCTGCGTTATGGATGCTGATAGTCAGGGCCGTGTTTCGAGGTGGACCGCACTCTGTGGTGCTCGACCAGCACGGCCCACCTACGTAAGAACTCAGCAGCTGGGTATCAGGTTCCCGCTCCGATAACGCGGGCAATGCAGAATGCAGAGGCCCATTTGATGATACCTGTGGTGTAACAGTCCGATGCTAAGACGACCGTACCACAGGGAATGATGCGCCACAGCACTAGTTTTGAGTCCTGGGCACGCCCGCGCGCTTCTGGGGCTGCGAAGCGAGCCGCGCGCTTCAACTGCTGTTGTGTATACCAGGTACGTATTTAATGATGATAGGCGTAATGGGAATCTATTGCGTAACCCTTTTGGGGCCCGGTCACAACGACCGGCCTACAACACGACAACTACCGCCTTATCATCCAGCGTGCAGTGGTGATATCGTGAGCATCGACTGGAGGCCTCACTCCAACCCAGCGCTTTCATAATGGCAAAAAACATCGGTAGTCTAGGTGTCTACATTATTAATACTTGACAGAGGACATGTAGAAGGCCAAAACCAGTCCCCTAGCCTCCTGCTTGGAGACACGCCTCAAGAACATATGCTCTATATATACAATACGAGGTGGAAAGAGGAGGACTATGGACGCATACGAGAAGATATAGAATTGCTGCCGTCGTGCAGGAACTTGCGCACCAAGATATTTGCAACCCTCGTCGATTTGTGGGTGGGACCGTGACAACGGACGACTCGAAGAGGATCCCTTTTTTTTATACCTACGATTATTATTACGGGGGGCCATAGTTAATAGGACCTATGATATACATAAAAACCTGTATATTTATCCATTTTTACTATTACGGGGGACCATAGTTAACAGGACCTATGGTATACATAAAAACCTATATGTTTAACCGTTTTTACCAACAATATTTGGTCCTGTTAACTATGGCCCCCCGGAATAACAACATTTGGTCCTATTACCTATGGTCCCCCGTAATAGATGTACTGTATATATACGCCATGGAACAAAGGTCGCAGCGTCGCCACAACAACACAGGCGCTTTCAATCGGCTCGAGTGTCGGTTCGAGCTCACCTACTTTATGTCGACAAGAAAAATAGAGTATCTTGAAACGAGTGCGCGGTCTCCCATCACGGGAGGCCATAGTAAACAGGACCAATAAGAATATTGTTAGTAAAAATAGGGAAATCTATAGGTTTTTGTGTGTACCGTAGGTCCTACTAACTATGGCCCTCCGTATTACCACCCGCACACACTTTGTACAACGAAGGTCGCCACAACAACAACCACAACAACTATTACGGGGGGGCATAGTTAACAGGACCAAATATTGTTAGTGAAAATGGATAAACATACAGGTTTTTATGTGTACCATAGGTCCTGTTAACTATGGTCCCCCGTAATACAGCAACTACAACAACAGCCTTATTAATAGTACATAGCTGCAGACAACACGAATACCGAGCGACAGCACGTCGGACATGGCGCACTTTGAAGATACCGCGAACACCGCCTGGGGCGTGTCCAGTGTATTTTAGGCACAACGCACCGTGAGTCATTTCTTACATGCAGGCACGTTTTCCGGCGTTATGGGCGCTACGGCGTATCCTGGGGTACTTTTAATATCATACCGGGGCGTACCCATCAATATCGGCATATGCATACCGTGCTCGTCAGGTGCTGGTGTAGATTTACTGGCGCAGTACACTCGATACACTGCTATTTTGGCGATATTTGCAGGTTGTACAGTATACCAGTAGCATCCTCATGGCAAACTATTCCGGGTAAAGTATTCTCTATCTTCGTACCGGTGTTTTAGTGACCCACCCGGTCACGGAGGCAGGGAGACCAGTGCAACATGAGGCGCCCAAGCATGCAGCCCTGATAAATCGCCCGAGCATGCATGCACGCCCTGGGGAATTGATCGGCCAGTATGCATGCAGCACCAGCACCAGCATCAACTTACGTTCACAAGTAGCTTGCACTCTACATGGGGTCGGAGAGTCGGGCAGGCGTTTCCTGAATGCAGGGACTACACGATACCGCGTGCTTGCGTTACAGTGGTTGCGGTACACTTATTATTCTGGGGCGCATCACTTGAATATAGTATATAAGCTATGTACTAATAGTAAGTCGTTTGTTTGCCTCATAGGGGACGGCACGTACTTTTTTGCCTTATAAGGCTCATCGCTTGAGCTCTACACTATTGGTAAGCCATTTGTTCGCCTTATAGGGGACGCCACCTACTTTTTGCCTTCTACGGCTCCCGACCTGAGGAGGTCCGTAGTATTATAATAGTGAGTCATCAGCAAGTCACCCAAAAACTGTTTTTTGAGAGAAGCCAGAAGAGCAACTCGATGTACAACCCCAAAGCTTATACGGGTAAAGACGGGTGGTATTACGGGGGACCATAGTGAATAGAACCTACGGTGCACACAAAAACCTACCAGGTACCAGGTATGTATTTCGTTTTTTTTACTGACTTTATTTGGTCCTATTTACTATGTTCCCCCGTAATAGTCGAACGATAGGGTTAACCCCTTCGCCACTCCGAGATAACGACTATTGCGGGGGACCATAGTAAATAGTACCAAATAATGCTAGTAAAAATAGCGAAATATGTAGGTTTTTGTGTGTACCGTAGGTCCTATTTACTATGCCCCCCCGTAATAGAACAATACCTTTAGGGTTACCAGCCATCAATCGTGTACGGAGGCGTGAGCGCCTACAATGGTAATAGCGGTACAGGTGGATCATGTTGCGCCCGTGCCATACGTACGGCTTCTTGATTTCAACCGTTGTACCTCGGGCACCAATTTCCGTGAATCGCCCCCCAATTGTGCAGTTGTCATTTTGCTGAGTCACGTTTATCGTCATTTTTCCGATCGAAGCACCACGAGGGTTATAAGCTTATAAGGAGGCCGATCGGTCAGAAAAAAAAATAGAAGAAAAGTGGCACCTACCCCTGTCAGTAAGTAACATTTTAGGGCTGCAGTCCCGTGCAGCCCCTTTTTGGGGGCGAACTACTTAGAATTTGAGTGGGTTGTGCTTAGAACGGGACTGCAGTCCGGAGAGGGTTATTTAACCCCCTTACAAGCCAGAGATAGCGACACACAAAAAAACGGGGGCAAGGTTGGTCTCATCAACCGGCTGCAGTGCAGGACACCTATCGAGAAAATAAGCAATGAGAAAGGCAAGCTGAGAGATCTACAGGACACAGAAAAATATTTTTCAAACGCTGCGTCTAGAAGTTGGGCCGGTTCGCGCCTACCGGGAGAGCGTTCCATGCCCCAAGAAAATAATATTTTTGAGCAGCATGTGTTTCTCTCTCGAGACTGCCCGTCCGCAGGTTCTCGACTGAGGCCTCGAGGCTGCCCTTCCGCAGGTTCTCGACTGAGGCCTCGAGGCTGCCCTTCCGCAGGTTCTCGACTGAGGCCTACACCTCGACTTAAGAGGTGTTGCAGTGGTCGAAAAATTGGTTGAAAATTGCTGTTGGGGTGTCCCCATCTGAACGTTTGCACTGCACTTGCGAACAGCTACAGGTCATCACAGGAAACTACAATCCCCGCGGAATTGAGGAATGCTCCTGATGGGGTGTGTGAGAGCGTCGGGGGCGCCCGACCGACAGCAGTCGCGGGCAGCCGGAAACGACTCACGGTGTTTTTCGTGTAGTCGAAGTTGCGAGCGAGCCAGAGTGGAACAAAAAAATCACTACATAAATCGCTAACATGTTTCGGTTCACGCGCGGGGGCATAGTACGAAGGCCACACCACCTACTGTAGGAAGAAATGGTCGTCACTTCGTAAAAAAATGCTGTTCTCCACGCAGACGTTAGGCATCTTCTCGAGTCGGGGCCGAAGATGTTTCGGGAAAAATGTTACTTTCCCATCATAGATAGGCGGTACCTGGTAAAGTTTTTGGGTCCGAAGAAGGGCTAGGTTGTCGATTATTTTGTGTCAATTATTTTGTGAAGCTTCGAGATACGGATCTTGGTTGCAAACCCGTTGCTCTATAGACCTAGTCGTGTATGTTGTTGCCAAAACGCCTACTCGTGCGCGCGCCTGCATCAAAGACGCATTCATGAGTGAATCCATCGCCGTCCCCTTAACCCTTTTAGAACCGCAGTCCCGTTCTGGGGACAAACCAGTCAAATTTCAAGTAGTTTTGTCCCCAAACGGAACTGCGGTTCTAAAGGGGTTAACCTCCTTTGGCGCCCCTTCTCGGAGAGCTGACGACTGAAAAAGAAAATGGTTGGTGTAATCAACCATTTACGAGCGATGTGGGCGCCCCCAGCCAAATGGGTCGCAGGATCATGCTGCGCCTGTGTCATGCGACTACTTGCTTCGTACTGCTGCTGTAGTTCGCGCATCAAGCTGGGTCACCCCTAGTCAAATCACGCGGTGGCCGATGCTTTTGTCCTCGCTTTTAATTGTCAAGTTTTCCCTCTTTCAATGGGGTCCCGAGCGAGTTGTAACTCCAACCATTCCCTCTCCCTGCCCTTTCCCTCACTGCTGCTGATGTTGTCGCTGCTGCTGCTGCTGCTGCTGCTGCTTGTGCCGTTTCTGTCATTCCGGCCCAATGGTATGGGACCGGAAACCGAATCGGATCGGATCGGAAACCGGATTGGATGGAATCGGATGGGATTTGGCGATGCGGCAGCTCCAGTGGAGCCTGTACTCGTGCTCCGTGTCGTTCTTCCATTTCTCCGAGTTTTTTGTGACGGCTGTGTACAAGCCGGATATCGTGTCCTACAACTGTGAGAGCCCTGTTGCTTCGGCGTTCCTAACGATGCTGCTGCTAATGCTACTACTAATGTTACTGCTAATGCTGCTGCTGATAGTGTCGTTGTATCGCTGACCCTGAAGCTGCTGCTGGTGCTGCTGCTGCCGCTAGGGCTGCTGCCGCTAGAGCTGTCGTTGTCGTTGTCGTTCCTAACGATGCTACTGCTCGTGCTGCTTGATATTTCGCTCACGGGCGCTTGTCTCGTAGGAATACCTCTTATCTTTTTTTGGTATTGCAATGTTTTCCTGGTATTATTCTGATACTGTATGCCTGGTATGTATGCTCCGAAGTACCAGATATGTGTTTGAAAACTCGATTACCTGGTAAAGCAGTGATCCTTCTACAATGCCTAGTGTCGAGTAATGCCGGCTGCCCGCTATATATAGTGCCTGTGGAACCGCTTGGCACTGACAGAGGGGATTATAACCAGTGTGGCAGTGTGCTACTACAGTACTAGTGCCGGTTGCCGCTATTATAGTGCCGGTATAATAGCGTTCACTGTCGCCTACCGCCACCATAGAGAAACCACTTCTGTAGCATAAAAAAAAGATGTTGACCTTGAAACGTGGGTGCAACAGGTCAGTTCGGAAGGAGTTACTGCTGTACGTCGAACTCGAGCAGAGAAAGCATTGCGCACCCGCCAGACAGGATGTGATAAGACAACCTGCTTGCTGACGGCCCTTTCGGCCGGCCCGACATCCCCCGTCGCCGTCTTTGCCTTCGCTGTCGTTTCTGCCGCACGTTTTTTTTCCCGTTTTGTGACGATACCGAATGTTGCTCGAACCGAAATCGAACGAACCGCCCTCGGCAACCGAACCGAACACCCGGAAACCGAAATTATCCAAACCCGAACCGCCGAAAACCGAATCGCCCGGACCGCGAACCGCTCGAAAACCGAACGGACCTGGAACCGAACAAACGGAAAAAAAAAAAAAAAAAACATGACAATCGAAAACCGTCAGCGTTCGTTTTGAATCACAGTAAAGAATACACGGGTGCCCTGCTGGCGAGCTGGGTGGAGTTTTGGCTGGAGGCGTTTTTTTTCCCCGTTGTGAAGCGACACCCACCCCTCGTCGCCGCCGGAGCATTTCTTGCCCTCGTCGGGCACTGGTTCCGAGTCGGGGCAATGTGGACGGCAGGTTCGAACTTCAACCACGAGATCATGCAGAGGGTGAGACTGTTTTTTTCGACTTTGGATTTTCACTTTTTGATATTTGAAATGTTCTAAGTTTCTTTTCAGCTATTGATATGAAAAATTGGGCATTTTGTATTTGTTTGGAGATTTTGATTTTTTTCATTTTTCATTTTTCATTTTTCGCTCTCTCTAGCTTTTTTTATTCAGCGTTCCTAGTCGTCGTCGGCCACGTGTATTGCGTCGGGGGCATGAGGACGGCGGGTTTGAGGTTCAAGCATGAGATCGTGCAAAGGGTGCTAACATGATACAATGCACTTTAGAATTTTTAGAATTTTGAATTTTTGAGGTTTAGAGCTTTTGAGTTTGTGGGCGTAGTTCTGTATTGATTACCAGGTATATTGATTTTGATTTTCGGGTGTGTTGACTATCTGTCAGCAGCAGTTGAGAGTTGAGTGATCGATGTGCTTGTAACGTCAGCCGCCGCGCGAAAGGCGGCGCCAAGGTAACTCCAGTGAAGGGTTGAAGAGTGCGCATCAGTCAGGCAGTTCGCTCGCAAGAAGCAGCACCAGAAAAATGGCAGGTGCCGAGTATGGTGAACCCTAACCCAACCCTATATCAGAAACCCCCAAACAGCACCAAAATCAGTGTGGTAGTGTCTGACCTGTAAGCGTTTCCTACGGATTCGATTATCAAAACTCTACTAGTGTCAAAACACTTTTTTGTACTGTAGGTGAGAAACAAATCGTATATGAGGGATACTTTCCTGAAACCTCTATAGCGCTATGAGGGCCGAAAAACCCCACTCAGCACAAAACTCGGCATAGGAGCGTCTCATCTTCTGAAATTATCCCCCTGAGTCGATCATGCAAATATTAATAGGTGTATAACAGAAATATGCACACATTGTAAAATCAAATCCGTGTGATATTTCTGACACGGGTATACCTGTATACCAGGTATCGTGTTTTTTGCTTGTATACATGTTTCATGCCGGTAGGGAGTTTCCGAGTAAGCGTTGTTGGGGTTTTAGGATTTGTAACGCTAACAAGGAGCAGTGGAGTATAGGAAAGGGTTCCGAAAACGTGCACGGTAATATGCTCGTGCTGGTATTTGATCGTGTGTACTTCGGGCAGTAAGATTAAGGCGTACAATAGCGCCGCGACTGCTGCTGCTGCCGGTACTACTGCTACTACTACTACTACTACTGCTATCTACTACTACTACTACTACTACCGCTACCCTGGTATCTACTACTACTACTACTGCTACTACTATTACGTAAATAGGACCCATGGTGCACACAAAAACCTCTATATTTCCCTGTTTTTACTAACAATATTTGGTCTTACTTACTATGGTCCCCCGTAATACTACCCTGAGTAGTAGGGGACTATTGCCTTAGCGCTGCGATGGAACCTGAACCGGTTCGAATTGGAACGGTTGCGTGGTGAGTGGATAGGTAGTTGGTGGGTGGCAGGGAGGTAGAGGCGGTGGTGACTTCGACATCTCCGACACGATCTCGCTCTCGAAAAGCTCAAGATTCAAGGTTGACTCGCCGATGTTGACAGTGGGCCGGGTTAGGGACGGTTTTCGACCCCGAGCTTAATTTTGTTTGCCACGCTACTGCTGCTGCATCTTGTACTGACGCTGCTGCTGCAACTTGTACTGATGCTGCTGCTTCTACTGCTACCGCATTTACTCCTGCTGCTGCTGCTGCTGCTGCTGCTGCTGCTGCTGCTGCTGCTCCTGCTGCTGCTATTGCTACTGTAGGCTTCTGCTACTGTGTTGCGAGATATTGATGTTTAGTTTGCTGTAAATAGTTGCGCTGTCACTTGTTCATGCTGCGCCCTGCGTGGAATAAAACCACCTGCAGGATCTCGCAGTGGCGACTACTTTTTTTTTCGTCGTGCTCTCTTTAACTGCGCGCGTTATCGATTTTTCCTTTCCCCCTATTACTATTAATATTATTAATAATAAGAGACCGCAGTTTGACCGCTCTTTGACTGACCGCCCCCTGCACTAAAACTGGCATATTAAGATACTACGGGACCGTGGGTTTGACCCCTTGACTGACGCCCCCTTACACTAAAAGTAGTATATTGGGGCGAAAAGAGGCGTTGACGTGTCAAACATGCTTGGAGACTGCGGTTTGACCCCATGACTGACCGCCCCTACAATAAAACTTGTATATTGACATTCTAGGAGACCGCGGTTTGACCCCTTGACTGACGCCCCCCTACAATAATACTACACAAATTTGTCAAGGTCCAAAGAGGCCTTGACGTGCTAGGAGCCCGCAGTTCCTTTGACTGACCGCCCCCTACACTAAAACTAGTATATCAAGGCCAAAAAAGGCCTTGGCGTGCCAAAAAATAAACGATCCGCTATGTATAGCATATTTACCCCCCTCGGTTGCCGCCGCGCCAATGCAATAACTCCTCGCCTCTCGCTTTTGGTGTGGTCGCACAGAGAGAGGAGTCGCATCAGCTCGTCACTAGGGGCGTCTACAGGTACTTGAGACATCCCAGCTACTTCGGGTGGTTTTGGTGGAGCCTGGGTACGCAAGTGAGTAAGCGATCGTTCTTATCCTTTTTTTTCTTGTGCGCGTGTGCGTGTGGGTGTGGGTGTGGGTGTGTGTGTGTGTGTTTTTTTTTCTAGAGCTTTGGACTGGCTTTAACCTGGTATCAGGCACCAGTTCTGCTTTACTACCAGGTACCAGGTATGTTATTTTTTTATCGGAGTATTATATATATATATATATATATATATATTATATATATACCTGGTATTATGTATGTGTTGAGATCGGCGAAGTCGGTACCATAAGGTTTCCATTGTCGATTGTAACCCTTTTAGGACTGCCGTCCCGTTTTGGGGGACAAACTACCCCACATTATAAGTAGTTTGTCCCCAAAATGGGACTGCAGTACTATTAATGGAAGGGTCAGCCCAACATGTTGGCACCCGTAAAAAAAATGAGGGGCCGCCGGAGGTCCACACTGGACTGTAGTTCTCTACTGCTGTATTCTACTCCACTGTTCTCGACTTTACTCTTTTCTACTCTACTCTACTCTGCATGCCTCTACCAGACAATTCTGTATCTTGGTTGCTCTACTCTACAGGATTCTACTCTTACCTTTTTCTTTTTTCATCTACTCTACTCCGCTCCACTCTGTTTTGGTCTACCATGTTCTACTCTTAGTACGAGAATACTCGACTTGACTCTCCTCGTCCGTATGGTACTAGCCAGGCAATTTGGCTTCCAACCTCATCGTACCTGCCGGCTAATTTATCAACCTCGTGGCCTCTACCATGAATGTCTCGCGTCGGTGAAGATGAAGGCATCTGTCACCGTCTCACCAGCTGCTGTTTTCAACGCACCCCCGTCGACTGCGCGCACAAACTCTACCAACATCGTCAGGCCAACGCGACGGCAACCACCACCGCCACCCAACCTCAACATCACCAACCCAAACGTTAACACCACCACCAACACCGATCACCGACACCGACACAACTACCGACCTCCTGCGCAACCACCCTCTACCCTGCCCCCCCCCCCCTCGTCCATGCCGCTCGTTTCCCCCAGCTCTTGCTGTGCAACCCCCCCCCACCCCTGCTTTCTCGTCTGCGTCGTCGTGACTACCAGCTCCTTTTACCACTACCACCGCCACCGCAACCACTACCCCCCCCCCCCCCCCCCCCCCCCCTCCCTCACACGCGTACCCTCCAACACACCACCACTGCCACCGCCGCCGACCACCCTGGTATCACCAGAAAAAAAAAAAACGCAAAAAAATTGGACGCTGTCATCCGTATGCGAGAAAGTCCGCCTCGCAAGAGCAGTTCTTGGTATAGGATGTTGCTCGACCTTCATGCGACTCGCCGAACAACTCGCGCGTTTCGCTACCACCCTCCGCTTATCCCCCCCCCCCCCCCCCCCCCCCTCCCCTCCCCTCCATCTCGAAAGGGGTGCTTGGTCAATGGTCAACTGACTTAAGGCGACCAACACATGAGTACGCCCCCCCCCCCCCCCTCCCCCCCCCCCCCCCCGCCCCGCCTCCCGCCTCCCGCCTCCCGCCTCCCGTTTTTGCATGTCGCTCCTCCCCCCCAGCTGTTGCTGTGCAATCCCCTGTGCTTCCTCGTCTATGTCGTGGCCGCAAGCTCCTTCTTCAGACGACGCATCCCGTACGAAGAAGCTCTGCTAGAGCGTTTCTATCCAGACCAGTACCCTCGGTACGCCAGGAGGACATTCGTGGGCATACCTTTCGTGCCCAATCGTCGACGACCATCAGTCGGGGCGGGGGGGGGTGGGGGTGCGGGCGGGGGGGGGGGGGCGGGAGAGGGGCAGGCGCGAGCGCAGGCGCAGGCGCCGCCCTGAGCGATGTCCGCGGAGGAGCGGGAGGCGGGGGTGGAGAGCGGGGCGGGAACGGGATATCCCCTCCCCCGTCTGTGCCCTCCAGTTCTGATTCTAGGGATACGAGCGATGAAGCGTTTTTTTCGGACGGCAGGTAGCGGTTGGGTTTGTGCGGGGAGTCAGGGGAGATGTCGAAATTGAGTTTGGTCATGCGCTGCTGCGGTTATCGCATCCAGCGTAGCGGTGGCGGTAGTGGCCGTGGCAGCGGTAGCAGCGGTAGCAGCGGCACGGCAAGTGTCGTAATTCCAGGTGTGTACGTACCCGCCGGGGGGTCGGGTCAGATTTTTACAAGTTGTTTCTTTTTCTTATTTTTGTTTCATTTTTGTGTTGCGTTGCGTTGTCTTATTTTGTTTTTGTTTTTTGTCTCGTTTTTGTTTCGTTCCGTTTTTAGTTCGGTCTGTTTTGTTTTGTTTTGTTTTGTTTTGTTTTGTTTTGTTCCCTCCTGCTTTGTTTTGTGCTGTTTTTGTTTGGCTTGGTTGTGTGCTGTGTGTGTATTGTTTCTTGTTTTGTTTCTAGTTGTTGCCTTTCCCCACTATCATTTCATGGTGGGGGGAGGAAGATGGAAGATAGGTGTGCTGACCAGACCGTTCAGGCTTTGATCGATCGATGTATTTGTAGCGCTGGGTTTTCCAGGACGCAAGGGGAAGGGAGGAGGGGGGGGATAAGGGGGGAGGGAGGGGTACTCGATATGATGCATGGCCGTAGTCGGGGGGGGGGGGGGGAGGTTGGCTCTATATTGTACGGTGACCGTCACGGGATGTTTTGGCTAGCGTAGTTTCGTCTGCTGGAGTCACATTCGCGGCTTAACCCATGTTGAATGGTTGTAACCCATGTTGAATGGTTGTAGCCCATGTTGAATGGTTGGTGCCCATGTTGAATGGTTGGTGCCTCTAGGTTGTTGCTAGAGAGAGTTTTTTTTTCTCCAGCGGGGGGGGGGGGGGGGGGGGGGTGGGGGATAGGGAGGGGGCTGATATACACTGCTCGAATCGGGCACACGAGCAGTACGTACGTATGAAAATGGAAGCGCGATACGCTCTCTCGTCTGGATGGGGGTGGGGCACGCGCGATATTTTTCGCTCTAAATATTGCGTATATTATGTGCGAGTATATATATGCGTGTGCTCAAAATATGGTACCAGTATAAAGTAGGACACCTGTCTCCTCGGGCGCGTCAAGGCATCTCTCAGCCTTATTATACTATTTTTAGTGTAGGTAGACGGTCGGCCAGAGGGTTAAGCCGCCACCTTCTACACATGACGTATCACACGGGTCATAAGATAACACACACCCTGGGAAAAAAAAATCACAGCCGGTTTTTTCCCGAACTAGAGGAGGGGAGGGGGGGCGCACACACCGAAGTGATGGCGGCTTTTGCGAACATGTCGTCTAGATAATTCCATTGGACGCTTCCGCCGTCGCTCGGCGTTTTTTTCGCGTTTCTCATCCCCCCCATTGTCAGGAGAACATCGCCTTCCAAAGTTCATCCGAGGGGGTGTGTTACCCCATCACCCTAGTGTGATAAGTGTTAGGACGGCAGCACCTTCTGCTCGTTGTTTTCTGGATTTTTCCTCGGGTTCGACTGCTGCTGCTGCTGCTACTGTTCTTTTTGTCCCTGCATTTGGCTGGAGGGTGTCGCCGTCCCTCCTTTTGTTTTCCTTCTGTTGGTGATATACATATATATATATATATTATAATATATATTATATCTACTATATATAATGTAGCAGTGGTGGTGCATGACACAGGACAAACACCAAATTTATTTGTGAGAACCAGAGAGCTGTTTGTTACGGTCATGGTCTGCGCTGGAGTTCTTATTGAGGAAGAGGGGTTCGTTCCCGCACGAAGTTACCGTTGTTCACTGGGACGGTGGCTGCTCCTGAATGGAAATAGCCTGTCCTTCTTGTGCGCATTCTCTCAGCGTAAAATTAGCCTTCGTGGTCGGTTTCTTATTGGAGTGGTATACCTGGTACATACTTGTCCAGCACCTCCTACTCTGCTGTAATACCAACTATAGACCGTCAGTCTAAGAACCGTGTGATATTTATACAATTCAGTGTCCAATCCGATTGTAGTCTGGGTCAGGGGGGCGTAGTTCCAGGTATACGGGGGCATGTAGTACACAGCAGTGTTATACCTGGCAGGTGCTACTCTGCCCACTCGCCTCGAGGGATTTATACACCCTGTAGTCTACGCATAGGTTTTCAAAGTTTTTTTTTTTTTTTCTTGTGCGGTGTTCTACTACACTCTGCGGGTAACTACCTGGGTACATACCCGGGTGTGATCACGACAACCAGGTTGGGTACCCGGCTACCCCAGAGGGCTGTATGTATCATAGGTGCTACCCTGGCTACTCTCTCCGAGAGATGGATATGCATAAGGTTTCAGAGGTGCATTTTTTGTAGTATATTCTATAATTCTCTGCAGGTATCTGGGTACGTACCCGAGTATGACCACGACAACCAGCTTTGGTACCCGGGTACCCTAGACGATACCCGGGTGCATACCCGGGTACCCTACAAGATGCCCCCGGGGGTACATATATACTACCCGAGTATGATCAAAACAAACGGGTTTTGTTGCCCCTGTACCCCAGAGTATATATATACATATATACCCTACTAGGCTTAACGTTGGTAGGTTTCTTTCACTGCATGCAGGAATCTTCCCTCGCGGTCGGACCCCGACTCGACCCTCCCCTCCCGACCCGATCCGACCCGATCCCACTCGACCCCGAAACCACAGTAGCAGCCAGCCCCTCGGTCGACAGTTTCGGGTCTACATCTTTCCCGCACGGGTTATAATACCGGCAGTACAGCAGTGTGAAGTATTTTTTTACGCGACCCGTCACTAAGAAAAACTGCACCCACGCGTTTCTTCGATTCTTTTTTTTGTTTTCCGGTTATAAACTTCTCGGAGCTCGGTGCGGGATTGAGTTGTTTCGCGCGAGCAGAGCGCCGGAAGGGTTCAGCCGAGAAGCGCTCTTTTTGTAGTTCGGTCGATTTGGGCCGGTTCATCACACCCTTGTTAAGACTGCAGGACTCCCCGCAGTTAGTTGGGGACAAACCCCACTCAAATTATCTGTAGTTTGTCCCCAAAACGGGACTGCGGTCCTAAAAGGGTCAAGAAGCGCTCTCTTTTTTTTTCGGTTTTCGGCCCAGGCTCATTTTTTTTTTTTTTTTTTTTTGGCGTCATTTTTTGTTTCTTGTGGGACGGGCAGAGTATGTCTTATTATTTACATTGGTCTCAAGACGCTTGCTACGATATATATATATATATAATATATATATATATACCTGGTACAGGGATCGTATCACTTTTCGGCCGACTTGTTCCTCCGTCGACGGGACTTCTCGGGCGAGTAAGCTATATATACCCAATAGCGTGATTCGTGGGCGGTGCTTTGTGTTTTTTTCCTTCCGTCGTTTTGGTAAGTACTGTAAACCTTAAAAAATCTCGGGGTTGCTTTTCGTCGTCGTCAGGTTATTAAACCCTGATTTTTCAGGGAGAAAAAAAAAGTCAAGTTCTGGGTCAGCAAGGTTTTGGGGGTGGTAAAAAAAAATGCTTCTTAACCCTTTTCGTATCTGCGCCCTCCCTTTTTTCCCAACAAACTACTCGGGTTTAATGTGGGGCTAGCTTTTTTTACAGTGGTGTAAAAGGGTTACACGGGGAGCCTCAGAAAAGTCCAGCCGCCGTATAGCCCCTATAAACCGCAGCACCTCTCCGCAGTCTCTAAAACTAGCGTTCTTAATACGCTTCGGGCAAAATTCGAGGAGCCGAAATTTCTTGCCCCCCCCCTCCCCCGCCGCCTCATAATAAGTGCTGCCGTGCAGGGTACTGTTACGTACCAGGTATACTGATATGCCCCATGGAGGAGCAGGGGCCGGGGGGCATGGCTTATCCTACTCTACTTCACGTCCAAAGATGTTTGGAGGACGGTCGTTTCGGGTGCGTCAAGACCTCCTTCGGCTTCAATATACTAGGTGTAGTGTAGGGGCGGTCAGTCAAGGGGTCGAACGGGCGTCGAGGAGTCTCTTTCGGTCTTAATATACTATTTTTGGTGAAAGGGACGGTCAGTCAAGAGGTCAAACCGGCGTCAAAGAGTCTCTTTCAGTCTTAATATACTATTTTTGGTGAAAGGGGCGGTCAGCCAAGAGGTCAAACCGGCGTCCAAGAGTCTCTTTCAGTCTTAATATACTATTTTTGGTGAAAGGGGCGGTCAGCCAAGAGGTCAAACCGGCGTCAAAGAGTCTCTTTCGGTCTCGATGTGCTAGTTGTAGTGTAAGTGGCGGTCAGCCGAGGGGTCAAACAAACCCGCGTCAAGGAGTCTCTGTCGGTCTTGCCCCCGCTGGGGCTTTTATAGGGGAACCAAAGGGCGATAAAAAATGGCCATTGCAGCAACCATTGTTGTGGCCACCTCGGAATTGGAGAGGGTGATCTGTACAATGGTTGGTGTCCGAGTCACAATGGTTGAACGTTATCCTACCGATACTGTTGATACCGCTGACCGCTCAGCTCAGGCTACTCTGTAGCTTGGTAGACGGCCGAAGTGACCAGAAGATGTCGTTTTTGTCGCCATCGAAGGGGGTTGAGATACCGGTCGCGGTGTAGAGGGGCCATCAGTCAAGGGGTTAAATCGGCGTCAAGGGAGTCTCTCTTGGTCTTAATATACTAGTTGTGGTGCAGGGGGCGGTCAGTCAAGGGGTTAAATCGGCGTCAAGGGAGTCTCTCTTGGTCTTAATATACTAGTTGTGGTGCAGGGGGCGGTCAGGCAAGGGGTCAAACCGCGGTCTCCAGTAAAAACAAGGATGTCGCAGTACCTCATATCCCTGCGCTTCTCGGGGGGGTCTGGGGCGGTTGGCGGCGGTGACGGTGTGTTTTTGTGGGTTCAGTGGCTGTTGGTTTTGATCGAGAAGCGGTGTGGGCCGAAAGCTTGATGGTTCATGGCGGCAGTTGATGCTTCGCACAGTGCTTTCCCTCGAGTCTTCAATCTCGTGGTTCATGATATGTACCGCCAGTGCTCGCAGTTTTTCAGCAGCAGCTCTCGTGAAGACTGATTTTTGCGTGAATCTTGAATATTTTTTTCGTGGTTTGTTCCTAAAAGTCTGCTCTCAGATTTTCCGTCTGCACTACAGACCTCAAACCACAAGAACGAAAAATGGAAATGGACCCCCCCCTCTCTCATAGCAACTTTTTTTTTTTTTTAATTTTACATTTTCTCAATCCAGCGTGCCCACCAAGCATACCACTCGCACGAAAAACTGCAAGGATTGACGGGACGTTGTAGCTTCGACGGTGCGGCTACGACCAGCAACCAGGGCAAAACGCTTTCGCCAAGCCCCCCCCCCCCCCCCCCCCCCTTCCCTCCCCGCCTCGTCTCGGAGGGAATGCGTGTTCAATGGATATACACCTAAGATGAAATGATGTGGGGAATGGAAATTGGGAACTAACGGCAGTGGCAGAGGAGCGTACGAGGAATACTGCTGATTTACGTAAGGATATTCGGCTTATACTCGTAGTGGAACGGCATCTACGCTATACCGGTATATTAATATTATTTCCCTTGCCATCCGACAATGTGCAGCATGATCTTCAACATTATATTGTCGGTAGGCAAGCATATTATATATTAATAATAACAATAATGGCCAAATAACTGAGGCAAGCAAGACAAATGATTTTTATTTTAGTTTTCATCATTTTTTTTCGTCCTCCGGCGGCTTGATTAAAATACAGCATAGGCTCACCACACTCACCACTTACAAATATCGTGTCGCGAGTCAATTTGACCCATATAGCTCCCGTTGCAACATCTGTTACCACCGGCCGCTGTTACCACTGGCGCCTGGGCACGTTGTGACCCGACCCGTGACTGACCCCCGAGAGGGGCAGGTGCGGTGGATGGAGAGAGCCACCCGGGAGAATCGTCTCCCCCCGCGGGTAGCGTGGGGCTTGCGCGAGCTCGCCCACTAACAAAAATCGAGGCTGTGTGGCCTTCCCGCTAGACTTGGTCCAGTTACGAATGAGTATGCCCCCCTCCCCCCCCCGTGCCCTGCCGAGTGTGCGGAACGCCACGGTTTTCCTTGAGTGGTGTGTTCTGTAGAGCTGGGGGGAGTCGGCACGACTTAAGCAACTCTTTCAGGACAGCAGTCCCGTATCGGGGGTAAACCGGTCTACTTCTAAGTAATTTTCCCCCCCAAACGGGACCGCGGTACTAACAGTATGCAGTGAAAGACCCCTCTGAGGCGAACCACCGTCCCGTTTTTTTGGGGGGACAAACCCGTCGAACTTTGAAGTGGTTTGTCCCCGAAACGGGACTGCGGTTTGCCTCGCCGACTTTCCGACTTTGTTGGGGTTCCATGCGGCGGTTGCAGGAAGGGTTGCTGAATGCGGCATTTGCATTTTCCCTCGACCGGGGAGGTCTGCCCATGCTCGCTTCGCTCGCCTGTGTTGGGTTGGAAAGTCGTCTGGCCACATCAGCTAGCTTGGACAACCGACTTGCTGGCTAGAGTCAGTTCGTTGGATAACGGAACCTGCCGAGTTTTGGTTGTTTGTTGTGAAGTCCTGCCGACTCATCACAACTCTTTTTATTGTACAATAAGTGCTGCCTTGTAGTGTTTCGTCACCCACCGATGTCTTTTGCGGCAGTGTACGTACGTACACAGTAGCGTTTCCGGGGAACATGGTGATCAGGGCCAAAACATACTTACTAAAAATGCTAGAACATACAGGTTTTTGCCTACATGATGGGCCCTGATTACTGTGGTGTCCCGTATTGGCGGAATCAACGAAGGCCGCTTAAACCTTGAATAGTTATTGGCGCCTCCTCCCATACGTACGTACTGCTGTAGCTCTCGTACATATGTAAATATACACGAGACAACGTTTCGACAGATAAATGTTGTGAAGAGAGACTTCCTTCGTTTTTCTTACAAGGCGAACTGTGCCACAGAAAGCACTTTCGGACGATTTCTGGCCAGAAACAATTTCTGACCGTGACGTGGCTCCTTAAAGGCACAGAGGAACTGCCTACCTGATACCCAACAAGGCATGTCTTGTCGTTGGAATGCCGACCGAGGCACTACCCAACAAGACATGCCCTATCGTTGGAATGCCGACTGAGGCCCTAACTACCCAGTAAGGCATGCCTTATCATTGGAATGCCGACTGAGGCCCTAACTACCCAGTAAGGCATGTCTTTTCGTTGGAAACCCGACTGAGGCACTAACTACCCAGTAAGGCATGCCTTGTCGTTGGAAAACCGACTGAGGCACTAACTACCGAGACTTCCTACGATAGAGGTTCACCCTATTTTTTCTGAGGCTCCTCACTTGAGGAGCTCCACACCTCACCCGAAAACTGAAATCAACAAACATCAAATTACATCCCGGTGAATAGTCTACTGGCCGCAGTACTCAAAGGCGTCATTTCTCAAAATCGAGATTGGCATTCCGACGATTTTGGGTTGAAGAACACCGTCACTCAGAAGCCGTTACAGCGCGGAAATGTGCTACTCGTACCTCTATCGTAGAAGGCGTCTATCTTATAAGGCGTGCCTCATCATCGTTGGAATACCGACTGAGGCATTAACTTCCCAATACGGCATGCCCTCTATCGTTGGAATACCGATTGAGGCCCTAACTAGGCCCTAACTACCGAGTAAGGCACGCCTTATCGCTAGAATGCCGACGAAGGCACTATTACGGGGGACCATAGTAAATAGGACTAAACATTGCTATAGTAAAAACCGGTAAATATAACGGGTTTTATGCGGGGTTCGGGTCACCTTGCGAAGTAATTTATCTTGACCCGCGGGTGCGACCCGCGGATCCGGCACGTGGGTCGACACTTCAAAAACAACTGGATACTAATTTCTGTGCTCCGCAGCGACACGCGGCCTGGCTGTAGTGGGTATGGATGGATGCGGGCGTACGTATATGGATTTGGCGATGTGTTAGTATTTGAACATTATCCCAAAGGAGTATTATTATTGAGTACAAGTACGAGATAATCCTTCGGGAATAGAGCGGGAAGTCTTCCAAGTAAGTGTCGGATCCGTGAGCCGGATGCGCGGGTCCGACCCGGGTCAGCAAAAAAACAACTCGCGGGTCATGCTGGCCCGACCCACGAGTGACCCGTTTCTGGCGGGTCATGACCCGACCCGATCCTTGAGTTTTTCATCATCTCTGGACCCGACCTGACCCGACCCGTGAGATTCTGAACACCGCCTGACCCGACCGGACCCGACCCGTGACATTTTGAACACCCCGTGACCCGACCATCAGGGTCGGGTCATGACCCGCAAAAAGCCCTGCAAAAAGCCATTTTGACGATATACCGATGGTTTTTCGTATATATTGCTGCAGTACAATAAGAAGAGCGCACTCGCAAAGCAGACAAAATGAGTTCTAGGCGCAACCAGCATTTTTTTCCTGCTTGCATTCCTTTGTATTTCGTTGCGCATTTTCTTGCTTGCACTTTCTCGCATTTGTTTGCCGGCGTTTTCTTGCGTTTCGCTTTCCTTTGCTCATCGGTTTGCGTTTTGTTTGCTTGCATTTCGTGATTTGATAACGTTTTTTTTTTCACAGTGCGGCATTATTACGGCGGTATCCTGGGGCATATGTTTCTTGTTTCCCCGACCCAAACAAAAAAACGCCTTCCGTGTTTGTACCATTTTTTTCGTAAGATGTGTCCTACGAGTCCTACGAAGGAGAGCTGCCCCTGTGTGCAATGTAAAGTGTGCCACACGGCGCTCGCGGAAATACCGGCCTACAGCGGCAAAAAACGCCTCGTTTCCCCCTTCATCAAATATTCGACCAACCAATCAACAACACGTCCTAAATTGTCGCGGTCTGTCTGTCTGTCTTTCTGTCGCCTTTGGCCCAATAATGCTGCAATCAGATTCATCAAAAATAATGGACTGCTCCAACTCTTGCAGACGAGTCAGCACTCTCCCAAGGCCTACACTGAAGTTTCAACCACCCCGATAATTTCAGGCGTCGGCAAGAAACCCAGTGCCACACACACAAACAACGAGCAGCACCACATACACGGCGCCTCCCGTCGCAACGAGGTCAGCTCTGATCACAGCAGCAGCAGCAGAGTGCACCGAGTTCAGCTCTGATCACAGCAGCAGCAGCAGCAGCAGCAGCAGCAGCCAATAATATCACTGGGAAAGGTAAGGAGAGGTAGCAACGCTCCAAACGCGAACCCTCACCCTCACCCTAACCCTAATCCTCTGCTTCCACTTCTGGCGCGTTGGTGACCCCCCCCCTCCTCTGACTTGGCTACTTTTCATATCGCCTAAACGTTTCGAAGCATCCCTCTCAAACAAAAAATGAATGCCTTAAGCCACCCCCTGCAATCCCGCCGCATGCATTCCTCCTATTGCGCTTGTGGGGAGTCCGTGAGCACCCCCCTCCTCATCCTCGGACTTGGTAAGCCTCGGAGATAGACACAAAAAACATGTACCAAGCAATACCGTAGATGTGCATACCTCGAAGTATACAGTTAAGTACGAAAGTACTGCCTGGTGTGATGCAACGTGGTTTTTACCGGCTGGCTTGTTTTTTCGCGGGATGTTGATGTTTCACGACCACGCTCCTGGACAGGGACATGAAAATATTTGGCATAAACGAACCACCTTAGCAAACACGCTTATCTCAGACAGATCATGATCTATCTGTCTAGATCATCTAGATCATCTTGTAGTCCCTTACTCGCAGTTGTGAGAGGTTGTGCAGGATCTATCTATCTGCCTAGTGCAGATCCAACCCAGGAAACATGCACTAGATCATGCGGACTTCACGGCTCCTACCACCCGGCAACATGGGCTGAATCATACAAGATCGGGAGTAGACGAGCTATCTGCCTTCAAAGATCTAGATCATGATCTGTATGATCTGTAGATGATCTGTCCGCGGTGTGCAAATATGACAAGATACAAAATCAAACCCTATCGCGTTCCGCCTCCCCCCTCCCCCCCCCCCCACCCCCGCCCCCACTCCACGCTCGGACAGCACCATCAACACCAACACCATCAACACACCAACACCACCCTCAACACCACCCCCACCAACACGATCGCCATCGCTACCACCACCGGCCCTCCCGACGCAAAAAAACTAAACTGCAAAAAACAAACAAACAAACGAACAAACAAAAATGATATGACACGTACTGGTGCTTGTTTTTGCACACACATATTCAGGTATACATATTTTATTCATACGACAACATGTCCATTTCTTGTCGGCCATTCATCAAAGGCACGGTACGGAGGTGCAGTGTACACATCGGCTATAGATCAGATAGATCAGATGATAGGTCAGATAGATCTGACGACATATCAGATGATATGTCAGATAGATCAGGCAGACCAGATGGCAGATCAGATAGATCATATGGCAGATCAGATAGATAAGACCCTCATCACTTAACGATCTAAGAGGTAGATACCTTAGGCGGGAGAGGTTCCTCCTGGGTTGCGTCTGTCCGATACAGACCCTGGACAACATATCACAACGACAGGCTAGGACCCAGATGATCTATCTGTGGATGATCTATCTGTAGATGCTATATCTGTAGATGATCCATCAGTAGATGATCCATCTGTAGATGACGTATCTGTCGGACCTGTGGAAGGTGTACTACGCTGGGCGTAAATATAAGGACCGTTTCGGGATTGATATTAATGTATAAAGATCCTTATATTTCCGGCCAGAGTCGAAGCGCATACAAGAACCAGAGGGACGACCAGAAGCTGGTCCCTAACAAGACCCATAGCAGAAGCAGCAGCAGCAGCAGCAGAAGAGGAAGACATCAGAGGGCTATCGGCAAGTGACGGCGCAGACCTTAGTCTCCACACGCTCTCTTCCACCACCACCACTACCACCACCACTATCAACACCAACACCACCAACACCACCAACACCACCAACCGCCGAAACAAAACAAAATTGTACTAAAAATAACTAACCTGAGCTAAGAATGAACCTGTACTAAAATAACTTCTACCGCTTTTCGTACGAAAATAGTCACAGGTGTCCCGTGTTTCGGTAATTTTTCCACCGCCTGGTACGAAGGTTTAGCAGCACTCTTGCGGGGGGCCATACCCGGTACTCGACCCGGCAGCGGCGGAAGAAGGGAGTAGAGGGGCTATCGACAGGCGACAGCGCAAACCTTGGCCTCCTCGTCCGCTCCCTTTCACCACCACAGCCAACACCAACATCATGACAAAATAAATCTGTGCTGAAGTAGTTATCCCCTGGCAATTTTTGTCGATGCTCCCATCCGCCGGTCACCCCTGGACAGCCTGATATGACGGTACACCACCACCACCACCACCACCACCACCACCACCACCACCACCGTCACCGCCACCGCCGCCACCACCACTACCCCCACCAGAAGAAGGCAGCAGAGGGCTATCGACAAGCGACGGCGCAGACCTCGGCCTTCTCACCCTCTCCCTCCCCCCACCAGCCCCCCCCCTACCGCTCTTCGCCCCCGACGACATCATCGCCTCCCTCATGCTGGATTGTCGAAGCAGCCTCCCGTCCTCCCCCTTGCGTCGGTGGCGCCTACGCCTGAGAGGCGGCTCGTAGTGCGGACAGATGTGGTGGAGGATGCACTGCACCACGACGACGAGAGAGAGGAGAGAGACGAGCGCCAAGAGAGCGGTCCACTGCCCCCCCCCGATGACGCCCGTCGCACCTTCCTGGCACTCCGATCGGCTCACCTGTGACAATTTTTTTTCCAAAAATATTATATATAATATATATATACATATCTCAGATATACATATATATTAGGCAAAATAAGTTTGTGGTCATACAACCAATACACAAAAAAAGACACCTCAGCCATGCGTTGAGACCGAGGGTATTCGTCGAAACCCATCTTTGCAAGGACTTGCGGTGGTGCACGAAAAATAAAAGCAAAGAACAGGCCGACACTACACCTTTTTCGTTGGCCCCAGACAAGGGAGGGGGAGGGGGGGGGGGGGGGGGGGGGGGGTAGGCCACAAAAAAGTAAACAAACATGAAAAAAAAACGTTTTTACTTGAAAAAATGAGTATTAATAATTAAATTTCTGACTAAAATTCCAACCCGCGACGTATACGCACGTCCTCAGAGTTTGTTTTTTAAATCTCGAGATGGTGGCGAGTGTGCATCTGTTTTCTCTCTCCCTCTCTTTCTCTTGTATATGCCTTCCCCCCCTGGGGGGAATAAAGACCTGCCGGTAAGGTTTTATGAGGCCCCTGCCTGCCCATATGACCGGTGGAACTACACAAGTACTTTTAGGCCATTTTTGTTTGTCACTGGGACTGGCGAGGGTCCTCAACGGACGATATGCCCAATAAGGCATGCCTTCTAAGGCCATAAACGCCTTCTAAGGCACGCGCCTTATCCATATACCCAGTAAGGCGTGCCTTATCTATGTAATACTCCAGGCGGAAGCATAAGGGTTTTTGAGACATTGCTATGGAGATCAAGATGTCCTTATATTGACGCCCAGCAGAGTGATGCCCAAAAACGAATGCCTCATCGCTTGTGTTTTATTTTATACCTGGTACCTCGTTCTAGGTACCTACTACGTACCTGGTATTTGTGATTGGCGAGGCTCTTAAACCGAGGAACTGCCCAACAAGGCGTGTGCCTTACAAGGCACACGCCTTACAAGGCACATGCTTGCTTTATCGTTTGTGTTATTATGATAAAACTAATAAACCACGGTACTACTACTGCTGTCGATCCGGCAACTGATTATCTGCCCAATAAGGCATGCGCCTTATGCCTTGCTTCTCTTTTGTGTTGCAATGGTATAACTAATACGCCACGATACTATTAATAATACTACTGTACTGCTGTCCATCAGGCTATTTTTCTCGATCACGGGGAGGGTGTAAGCGCCGAGCGACCCACCCTACCACGGGAAAAATCCCGAAGCGACCTTAAGAGATCTCAAGACACCTCAAGACACCTTTCCAGAAACACTGTTTCAGGTTTTCGTTGTGCGTTCCCCTTCATGTTTTGAAATTCGTCCCAGCGGCGGGGGGGGTGTTATCTTGTCACCCGGGTGTGACCACTATGGCCGGAAATATAAGCACCATTTGCACTCTGGCATCAATGTCAAGCGGAGGTTACTTCCTCGGTAGGAGTGGTATACGGTGATAGATTAGCGATGACAGTGAGATGGCTATCGTGTATAGGACTATAACGGGGGGCCATAGTTAATAGGACCAATGGTATACATAAAAACCTACATATTTAACCATTTGTACGAACAATATTTGGTCCTATTTACTCCCGTAATAGACTGGAGTTCGACACGACATCCCCAAGCGAAGATTCATCTTGACCACTTCGCTGGACGGGGGCACAAGGACCATGTAGGTATGAATATGAGGACATGAGGACCAAACGGCTCTTATATTTACGCCCAGAGCGTTGTCCGACTTCCAAACTCGATGCCGCGCACTGGCCGGCCGGGCACATAACACCCGCTTGGCACGAATATCAGAGTGAAAAAAAAAGTTATAATTTCGGCCGGAGTGGTGGGTCGAAGCGTTTTTGTTCAGCATCATATTAATAGGAGACAGCACTTTCACCCCTTGACGGAGAGCAACTTTCCCGTGACATGCCTTGACTGACACCAAACCACTACATACCAGTACAGTGGTAGGTTTTAGTGTGAAACGCTTGGCCCTACCTACACCTTTAACCCTTTTAGAACCGCAGTCCCGTTTTGGGGACAAACCAGTCAAATTATAAGTAATCTGTCCCCCAAACGGGACTGCAGTCCTAGAAGGGCTTAACAGCGAGCATTTTGGGCGGCTTGGCATGTCTCCTGGTACATTTGCTTTTCTATCGATACGGGTATGCCGAGGGGATGGGAAGCCAAAGCGCTTTCGCCACGATATGTCGAAAGCTCGATACTTCCACATCCAGACTCGATATTTCTACATTTTTCAAGATTTTTCTTTTGTACAGAATGCGCCAGCCGTGGGTTTGACCGAAGGAGTGCTTCACACTCAACTTCGCCAGCAGTGCGAGATACCAGGTACGACACTTCTCACAGTACAGAGAGGCTGATTTTTTTGGCGAAATGGTTGGGCCGCATCTCACCTCGCGCCACTGGCCGATGTGAGGGGTGTAGAGCCAGACGTCGTTCATGTAGATGGCCTGGCCGGTCCTGCCGATCGTTTCCCCGCCGAACACAACGAGGGACGCCACCCCGTCGCCCGCCCCTCCCTTCCACACCTGCTTATTAATAGTATGCATACACCAATACACGAAGTGCGGAAAGAATCAGCCAATCAGGGCTATTCACGGATCATGATCTCACCCACGGGTCGGGTCAAGAGGTCTTCGAACACCCGCGAATCGGGTCGGATCGGATCGGATCGGGTCGGATCGGATCGGATCGGGTCGGGTCGGGTCGGGTCGGGTCGGGTCGGGTCGGGTCGGGTCGGGTCGGGTCGGGTCGGGTCGGGTCGGGTCGGGTCGGGTCGGGTCGGGTCGGGTCGGGTCGGGTCGGGTCGGGTCGGGTCGGGTCGGGTCGGGTCGGGTCGGGTCGGGTCGGGTCGGGTCGGGTCGGGTCGGGTCGGGTCGGGTCGGGTCGGGTCGGGTCGGGTCGGGTCGGGTCGGGTCGGGTCGGGTCGGGTCGGGTCGGGTCGGGTCGGGTCGGGTCGGGTCGGGTCGGGTCGGGTCGGGTCGGGTCGGGTCGGGTCGGGTCGGGTCGGGTCGGGTCGGGTCGGGTCGGGTCGGGTCGGGTCGGGTCGGGTCGGGTCGGGTCGGGTCGGGTCGGGTCGGGTCGGGTCGGGTCGGGTCGGGTCGGGTCGGGTCGGGTCGGGTCGGGTCGGGTCGGGTCGGGTCGGGTCGGGTCGGGTCGGGTCGGGTCGGGTCGGGTCGGGTCGGGTCGGGTCGGGTCGGGTCGGGTCGGGTCGGGTCGGGTCGGGTCGGGTCGGGTCGGGTCGGGTCGGGTCGGGTCGGGTCGGGTCGGGTCGGGTCGGGTCGGGTCGGGTCGGGTCGGGTCGGGTCGGGTCGGGTCGGGCCGGGTGGGGTCGGGTCAGGAGGGTAGTCGAACTCTAACCGGTCGGATTAGGTCGGGTCGGGTCGGGCTAGGTGGCCCCATCCCACCCCATGAAAAGCCCAGAAAAAAAAATGCAATATTATGTCACCCATCGGATGCGGAAACAATTCAATGCGTTGACTGTGTTGAATGTGCTGCTGAACGTATGTATGTGCTGAATATGCTGCTGAATGTATGTGCTGAATGTATGTGCGGAACGTGCTGCTGAATGTATGTGCTGAATGCGCTGTATGTGCTGAATGTGCGGAATGTGTTGTATGTGCTGTATGTGCTGTATGTGCTGTGTGTGTAGGAAGGAGGCCCTTCACGATAGCGGTCGCGCATTTAGGTCAAACCATTTACGACAGCGTAATTGCAGTACCCAATATTTGATGCAGTGGGAAGAGTAGATGACGCCGTGCCTCAACCGACAAAACAGGAAAATATCGAGAAATAAAATGGAAGGTCGATAGCGAAACTGGACGGTAGGCCTATACATACTTTATTATTTTTTAGCAAATCGAGGTATAGATCGTTGCATCTTACACGATAGATCGAGAACAGAGTCGCATAAAAAGCGAAAACTGACGGTCGACGGAAGAAACCTAGAGTTAAAAGCGTGTATTCCGCAAAATTGGGACTCGATATCGTAGGGATGCAGCTTGTGTTTCTGCAAAAATTGTTTTTTGACCCATACGCCTCGGCCGTAGCTTGCAGTAGGTCTTCATTTTTGTCTCCCAACAACAGTTTTTGAGTGAAGTATACAGCAGTAGCGGGTGCAACGCTCTACCGCAGCGCGCGTCCTTGGACTACCTTGTAGTATTAATAAAACTGCCCGCCCAAGAAGAAACATAACTAAATCCCTTCACCCCCTTTTTCAACCCAATTTATATCCATACTCTAGTACATGCATCCGTTATCAATACAATAGCGAGACTTCGGATACAGTAGTAAAATAGGTTCCTTGCATGGTTGTACCGTAGTTTGTTCGTCTCCTATATCTGCCAGTAATTTTGTACAAACCTCCAGGATATTTTTTAATCAAAATTTTAGTTATCTGCATAAGCCAGCCAGTAAGCGTCGAGCTCATAGTGCGAGAGTGGTGCATCACTTCAGAACCCTCCTTTTGGGGGAACGTCGGACGAATCATCTACGGATACTTGTAGATTATCTACAGGTGCATCATCCACAGATGGATCATCTACAACTATATAATTTACAGATAGATCATCTACAGATAGATCATCTACAGATGGATAATCTACATATAGATAATCTACAGATAGATCATCCACATATATATTGTGAATAGCTATCCTTATATCTGCCGTCAGGTGATGTTGTGCAGGATCTGTACAGTACATATCCAACCCAGGACACAAGTCCTGCATCATTCATATCCTACAGACCGAGAATATATCGGCCCTCAAAATCTAGATTATTGACTTGATATCGATGATTGGTCTGCCCCCATGGGTGAAATACTTACTATACGAGACAGGACGCGCCCTACACCCCACACACTCACAGACAGGGTGTGCCCTATACCCCACACGTACTGTACGTTCGGGCGGTGAACGAAAAATAAACGGTCTTACATTTCGTCCAAAAGGTCGAGCCGACTAGAAACGTTTCTATACCCCGGCACTGTAAAACATGCCGCTCACTACGTGAGCTACTGTAGACAACCAGGGTATCGCTTCTTTTTTTTTTGGCGGTTGGTCACAGCTGGTTGTCGAGTTAGATCGTCTGTGCGAGGTGAACAACCTTTACTCCGCACAAGTGGGAATTGTCGCATCACGTACCTGGTAGTGTTCAAGGTAAGGCACCCAAGAGGCAGTTACATAGTACTCCCATTGCTGTCTTTGGGAATGCCTGCACCGGAAATTAAATCAACTCATTGAAGCTGTCATCCGTACGCAAGTCCGCCTCAAAAGTGGTTCTTAGTAGGATGCGGCTCACCCTTCATGCAACTCGCCAGACACCTCACGGCGCTTCGCGCTTGGTGCAAGCATTGTCTGCCTAGTCGGTGAAAACCCGACATGCTCCGTCCCGGCATTGTAGGGATGCATGGGTCTATGGTCATACGACTACGGCCATGCACGAGATCGAGTACATATCTCCTATCGAGTACACCCCCCCCAATTTCTCAGGTGACGTACCGTTATAATGCGGGTTAGTTATCGCACAGGGGGGGAGTTACGATCGCTTTTTCAGCGCTTTATTTTTCCAGAGGGGGAAGGTTGCTTATACTACCGAACAACCACTACCGAACTAAGGAGGCGTTTCCGGAAATATCTGGTCGAGCGAGAGAGCCATCCGAAAATACAATGTTGATGTTCGACCTTACATAGCGCGGAAAAACGACCGCACCCCTGCTCAGCGATAAGCCGCATCCTTACGGCACTATTAACAGTATGTACACCCGCATGTTTTTTATCCCTTTGACACGGGTGATTAAGATGGGGTTAACTTCCGACGCGATTTTTTTCAAAGCATGTCGGGCGCACACTCGTACCCAGTACGATAACCGTGGCTTTAGAAAGGCCCTGCCGAGAGCTCTCAATGGACGTATTTTGGCACAACATCTGCACCCTCCCCGTCACGTACAACTTGGATACTATCCCCGTAGGCAGCCAGTAAGGGAGCAATGCGACGGGGGGCGGGGGGCGGGGTATTCTCGATGGGAGAGATGTACTCGATCTCATGCATGGCCGTAGTCATATGACCATAGACCCTCGCATCCCTACACAATGCCGGGATCCCCGGGGGAGGGGGGGGGGGGGGGGGGTGCCATTGTTTTAGCTTGACAATTTCAGACCGGTCGAGCTGTTCAAGCTATGTGTGCACGTTTGCCGGATACTATGGCATTCTTACTACGGGGGACCAGAGTAAATAGGACCAAATATTGTTCGTAAACATGGTTAAACATGTAGTTTTTTTTTATGTATACCATAGGTCCTGTTAACTATGCCCCCCGTTATAGCGGTAAGTTTGTTTTAGGGCTACGGTAGTCGGGTGCCGTCAACAAAACTTCTTCGAAGTCATGTTTCGGGCGAGGTGTTGAGCTCCTCTCATCTGATGAATGGGCTCAGAAAATAAGGCGTCACCCCTAAAAGGCGTTGCGAAAAACAAAAGGCACTACCCCTAAAAGGCATTGATAAAAAAAAAGGCACCAACCCTGAACGATATTGCTCAGAAAGAATAAGGCACCACCTTTGGAAGGCATTTTTCTCGAGGGTGGAGCTCACCGTGAGAGAGTGGTCGAATCTGTTGGCCGGGGCGTTTTTGGACCCTGGCGTGACTTCCACCCAGCGCATCACCGTGAAGTCGAACATCCTGGCGAGAGAGGGAACGCGACCAATAACATGAAATAAAAAAGTGGAAAAAAAAGCCATGCTGAGGATCATCGTCATCATAATCGTCATCACCAATCATGTCATCACGACAATCATAACCACCATCGTCATCAGCACAATAACCATCATCATCATCAACACCACCATCATCATCCTCATCATCACCACCACCACCATCATCATCATCGCATATAGAGTACAACATTCTGAGGATGAAGTATGATGAACACTATTTACGCGTACCAGGACAGTATGTTATGCCTCGAATTTTGAAAAAAAAAAATCCCACTAAACTTACCGTGTCAAATACAATACCGTGGTCGTGTTTTTGTTGCGGGCGATCCGGAAACATAAAGCGTGCTCTACAAGAGAGGTACTGTACCTTTTTTTGGCTAAACTATCACTGGGACTGACGAGTGTCATTGACCCTTTTAGGACTACAGTCCCGTGTTGGGGACAAACCACTCAAAGTCTCAGTAGTTTGTCCTCAAAACGGGACTGCGGTCCTAAAAGGGTCCAAGGGCAGTGACAGCACTGAGGAACTGCCCGATAAGGCAATAAAGCATGAAGGCATGCCTTCTTATCGTTGATTCCATTCCTTATTACAGTCCCGTGATACAACTGGAGCAACACCTACGATAGGCCGAGGTTAAGCCGCCGTCATTACGGGGGGGGACATATCTGGTATAGATTTTCTATATTATAATCAAGTGAGGCACCTCGTAATTGATACCTGGTAGGTGCTATAGTCAGTTAGTTTACTTTACGCCTGCGGCTGGTTTTATACTCCTTTGCGTGAGAACCTAGAACATTATCATATATACTCGAAAAAAACGGTGCTCACCACAGGTCCCCAAGCGGCGCCAATTCCTCCGCGTTTTCCCTCCCCCCGAAGACGAACAGCGCGTTCACGGAATCCACCTTCGACTCTATGTACGCCGCCGCGTGGGCGTGTCTACCCAGGGGACGAGGCGTCGATACCCCCGGGCACACCACCACCGTTTCAGGGCTACTACTGCTGCTGCTGCTGCTTTTAGCAGCATCGGCGGTTTTAGTGTTTTTGGTGGTGGTGGTGGTGGTGGTGGTGGTCATCGTCGTGGGAGGGGGGGTGGGGGAAGGGGTTGCGGTGCCAATATCCGAAACGTCCGTTTGTGTAACGTTTCGGTGGTTCCGGTTGAGATCGACCGGCCCGTTCGGATCGATGTCGGAGTCACCTGTGCTCCCAATGGTGGGATGAAGACGGCGAGTGTGGTGATTTGTGCGAAAAACATGAGATGCATGGTAGGAGGCGGGGCGAGGAGGGGGGGGGGAGGGGGGGCGAGAGAGGGGAGGTGGGGGAGGGCGGGGAGAGAAAGGTTATCGTCCACTCAAGTCTACGGAATTTTTGCCCCCGCCCCCCCCCCCGTTCCCTACGCGAGGTGCCTACGGAGGGTCCTGCTGAAGGCGCCGCCGTGCGTAGGCCAAAATATACCTGGTAAGTCTACAACATCACAAAAAAAAAATGTTTTTTTGGGCCAGGTTTACAAGAAAGAAGTATGACATAACTAAGCAAGCCTTCTTGCGAACCGAATAGTCAGATAGTTGGCACCACAAGCGACTATGAATAACTGCAAACACCAAGATCATACCTAACTACATCAAATAGTCGGCGACGTACGGTAAGCCGGCTCACAGCAGTTGCGCAAAATATGCCTCGAACAACGTCACGCCCCAGACAGCTCATCTACAGATAGATCATTCCCACAGTTCATGAGCTACATCTTCGTTGCAGATATATCATCCATTCCCCATATTGGACGATCTCGTATGTGATCTATGACGTACGAGTACAGCAGCTAATGTTGCCGGGTGGGAGCCGCATAATCCGTGCCATCTAGGGCAGACTTCCTGGGTCGGATCTGTACTTTACACAGATCCTGCACAACATATCACAACATCATATAACTAGATGATCCAGATGATGATCTATCTGTAGATGGTCTACATGCAGTAGACTGACCGGATGTGTGGACACTTTCGAAAATAGCCACGAGATTTTTTCTCTCGACCCTGCCTCCTGGTCTACCTCAGAGCTTAGGGTTCTCCCGAACGGGGTACATATACATCATCACGGTATGTGCCGCGGCACCTTGGCCAATGGACGCTGTCGAGGGCCGAATGGGAGCTGCCGTTCGCCGATTCAAGGCGCTTCCTGCACATACTGCTGTGGCGGGTTTTCCCCGTACAGCACACTCGCGCGAAAACACCCACGGTATACCTTTTTCATGGAAAATTACTGGACGAACCTGCCTGCTCCAATTAGCGTGAAACACCCCCTGGATGTACCGTTTTCGGGATAACCCACTTTCCGAAGGAAAATTACTCTGCGAACCTGCCTGCGCCAACCGGCGTGAAACACCCCCACGACGTACCGTTTTCGGGATAATCCACTATACGACGTGCCGTTTTGGGTCTAATCCACTATACACAGGGTACCGCTTTCTAGATAATTTACCACGCCGTGTACCGTTTTCTGGATAATTCACTACACCATGTACCGTGTACCTGCACAGGCGTCGGCGTCGGCATCGCTCTTCGGAGATATCTCCTCCCACACGTCCCCCTGCAGGTCGTAGGCGTGAAGGTTATTCGAGCACGTGAACTTCCCGTTCGAGCCCCACTGGCACCCGCCGAACACCACAGCTCGAACCTGGCGCGGGGTGCAAGGTCAAAAAGTGGAGAGCGATCAGTGACGAGGTGATTGATAACGGGTAAGGCGTGGATACCAGGACCCATTCCCCTGGATATTGCCGCCTCATTATGTGTACACAAGTTCAAGGTCACACCCAAGGTCTGCCTGTCACTCCGTTCCGTGTAGTCCCGAGGGGCAAACCCCCCTCCCTCGGATTAATGTGTATGCTCCACTATTACGGGGGGCCACAATAAATAGGACCAAGTATTGTTAGTAAAAAGAGCGAAATATATAGTTTTTTGTGTGTACCGTAGGTCCTATTTAATATGGCCCCCCGTGATACCACAGCCGCACAAGAGAGACGACCCGCTTGGGGCATCCGCCCTACAGCCATGCCCAGATGATAAGCCGACACCACCAACACCAACACCACCAACACCAACACCACCAACACCGACACCATCATCTACCGCTTCCCGCCAACCCGCGTCCACAGCAAGGCAACCGGAACGAACAAAAAAAAAACGAAACCAACGAGCACACAAAACACACACAAACACAAAACACTAGAAACGTCTCACCAACCCCCCCCCCCCCCCCGCGCCAAAGCAACCAATCAAACAACTCCAAACCAGGCCAACCAACCGACAAGACGAGCTCAACCAACCCACAGAAGCAACTACCCAAACCAAAACCAGTCAACAATTCACGCCCCTATGATACCTCTTCCTCCTCGTCCCTCGGAATCTTGACGGTGTTCATGGTCTGCCCGAGGCCACACTCCCCTGGGAACGACGCCCCCTCCCTCCATTTTCCATTGGGGTCTTCGAGGTCCAGCAAAAACAGCCGCGAGTCGCACTGCTCGTTCATCTCTCCGTCCACCTGCTTGGCCGACCGACGGGCAAAAACGACCGACGTATATATTATTAAAACCAACGGATACATTTACCAACGAATGAATACATTACGGACGAATCTATTAATTACAGACGGATGGACTGCCAACGGATACACTTATCAACGGATACACTACCGACGGTAAAACGAGCAACGGCAAAATCACCAGCGGATACGCTACCGACGTACCAGGTATGTACTAATACCGACGGATGAACGACCAACGAATATATTACCAACGGATGAAACACCAACGGATAAAATACCGACGGAAGCATCACCAATGAATACAAGTACATTAATTACCAACAAATATGTTACCGACGGATGAACGGCCAACGGAAGCACTACCAAAATCACCAACGGGTACATTGCCAACGGATAAATAAGCAACGAACATATTACCGACGGGCGATTGCAGCCGCAGTCACAGCAGTCGCAGCACGCCAATCGAATGACACGATCATGTCAACCATCTCACCACCTTGCCCCCGAGCATGAGCAGCGTCGAGTTGACCGACGGCAAATATAGGACCTACAAATCCCGCACCTCGGAGAGACAGATGATGATCTATCTATCTTATCTGTCTACATATCTATGATCTAGCTCATCACCGGCCGTTGTGAGAGGCTGTGCAGGATCTGTATATCAATAGTACAAATCCAACCCGGGAAAGATGCGCTAGATCATGCAGATTCTACTGGTCCCACCCACCCGGCAACATGAGCTAGATCATTCAAGATCTTACTTCTGGAAATACCTATACAATGAAGTGGGAATGATCTGTACATGATATGCAGATGATCTGTATGATCTGTAGATGATCTGACCTGTCCGAGGTGTGAGCCGTTTCGAAAATTGTTTTGAAAAATATCACCGATAGGCACACATAGGATGATCTGTCCGGCGTCTGGGATGTTTCGGAAAACTCACCACCTTGCCCCCCAGCAAAAGCAGCGTTGAGTTCATCATCGCCATCGAGGGGTTCCGCCTCTCCCCCGGCTTGTCTCCCCGCCGATCGTAATTCTATACGAAACCCCGTTATGAACGGGACAAGACGGGACAGGACAGGACACAGTACATAGGGCAAGCAAGAGCAAAACCGAGTTGATCTAATTTGAGGCGGGGACAGCGAGAGTCAGGGCAGGGCAATCCGCGGCGTCCTGCCTCACGTACGAAATTGAGCCTGGCCAAAACAAAACACAAAAATAAGTGTGGTTACGTGCTGTATATCGCCCCCCCCCCCCCCCCCGCCGCCCCCCCCCCCCCCCCCCCCGCATCCACAACCCCCCCCCGGCTCATAGGAAGGACCTCCCCTCCCCGCCGAACACCTCGCGACGCTTCACGGCTGGTGCAAGAAATGTGTGCCTGGTCGGTGAACGCCCGACGCACTCCGTCCCGGCAGTGTAGGGATGCGAGTCTCTATTACATGGTCCTACGACTACGCCCATACACGACATGAGGACCCCCCCCCCCCCCGGCAACCTATCCCCTCCCCTAACCACTACCCCCCCTACGACTACGGCCATGCATGAGATCGAGTACATCTCTCCTATCGAGTACACCCCCCCCCCCCCTCCTACACCCGCCCCCTGCTCATTCCGGCCCTCTCACCTCCCACTCGTCTGCTATCGGGCCGCCTTTGGCGTGGATGCTTGTCCTTGAAGCCCAGGGGGAGTACACCCAAAGGTCTCCCAGTCCCCCAACCTCGTTCGTTGTTTGATCATCTCCACCGTATACCACAAGACTAGATCAACATCAGACGAGGCCGAACATACAGTAAGTGGGGGCATGGGCAGCGGCGAGCGGGGTTGGTTGGGGTTGGGGTTTGGCTTGGGGGAAGCGTGATTGATGGGGGGGGGGGAGGGGATGGGGCGCGGGGGGGTGGGGGGGGGGGGGTACTTGCTGTCATGCATGGCCGTAGTCGTATGACCATGTGACCTGGCATCTCTATAATGCCGGGACGGAGCAGGGGAAGGGGGGGGTAATCGTTGTCATGCATGGCCGTAGTCGTATGACTATATATCCGTGCACCCCTATAATGTCATGCATGGCCGCAGCCGTATGTGACCATAGACCTTCGCATCCCTACAATGTCGCGGCGGAGCACTTGTCGAGATTCTTACCAACCACGGAGACATCGATTGCTTACACCAAGCGCGACGCGAAGCGAAAGGTGTTCGGCGAGTCGCACGAAAGGGCGAGCTTCATCCTATACTATTGGAAGAGCTTGAGCGGCGCGTTCCGGCATACCTTCTTGGATATGCATGACAAGCGTCAAAATCAACTGCTTTGTCTTCCGACGTGGCCACTCCCAAAAATGGCAAAGGGTATACTACTAGTACGGGGGACCATAGTTAATAGGACCTATGGCATACATAAAAACCTATATATTTAACATTTTTTACTAACAATATTTGGTCCTATTAACTATGGTCCCCCGCTACATGACATGTAACTGCCCCGGGGGTGCCGCGCCATAGTACGTGATACGATAATATCCCTTGAGCGGAGTGAAAGAGCGGGGGTGTATCCATGCCCAGCAACGCCCGCCTACCTCTGATCGAAAGCCACGGCTCGGCCGGTCTGCCACCGAGGCGATGGCCGGAGGTCCCCGTGCGGGGTAACCTGCTCCGTTTCATTTTCAGCATCGGGAGGGTTTCGGTTTTTGGTGCGTTATATGTTACATAGGTAGGGGCAGAAGGAGGAGGAGGAGGAGGAGGAGAAGGAAGAAGGGGGAAGTTTGTTGTTAATGTTGTTGTTTGCGGTTCTCAAACTACTCCAAGGCTGCCACAGTACCATTGATAGTCCACTACCACAAGCCAGGAAGGATACAATGAACGCAGATGGGTAACCGCAGTGAACATCATATATGGCGGCCAGTCCGAAAACATGGCATACTAGGCAGTACAACACATAAGTATTTTACCTGTAGCACTATTACGGGGGACCATAGTTAATAAGACCAAATATTGTTCGTAAAAAATGGTTAAATATATAGTTTTTTATGCATACCATAGGTCCTATTAACTATGGTCCCCCGTAATAGAATGGTCCGCATAGATGATACACGTCTGGTGATGAATACCTGGTGATGCATACCTGGCACTACTATACGCACGTTGATTGCCAGTTCCATTTTGTGCTTGCTGGGCTTCCCTCAAGTCATACTGCCGTATACCAGCAGACTGTTTCCATGATTAGAACCAGGTACTCTTTTTCTTCTACCTCCAGAATTACTGGAGCCCGCCCTGCGGCCACGGACCGTGACAATAAATGAGAACAACAACAAGTGCGCTTCGAGCACTGAAAGTGATCCGCGAGAGCAACAACAACCATTTTTCTTCGAGATCAACAAGCGCTCTTCGAGAACAGCAGCAAGGGCTCTTTCGAAAACAGCGAAACATGTTATTTTCACAAGCAGATAGATGGTCCCAGATATGCTACAGTTCCCTATTACCCCCGCCCCCCCCAATTCGAGTACACCCCCCACCCCCCCCCCCAACCCCCCCAATCCCCGCCAATGACAGCAAACGCCTTGCTAACCTTGTTCCATCGAAACCCTGTGTTCGTGATGTGCAGCGCCCACATGTCAGAGAGGTAGGACAGCTGGTTGTCTGCTCTTGCCGTAAAGTAATCCACCCTGCGACAAACAAAACGCCGGACCAAGCCAAGCAAAACCCGAAACCAGTAACACCAACAGCGACGACGACGGACGGTCAAGACGTGGGAGAGGCACGCACTGTAGGGCAGATGGTTGACCGTTCTTTACGTCAAGCAGTCCACCCTGTGCTAAAAAACGCCGTATCAAGCAAAAGAAAAACCCAACGAAGACCAGCAACAAGAACAATGGCGACGACCAAAATAAGACGTGGGGGGGGGGGGGGTAGGGCAGCTGGGTTGTCTGCCCTTTACGTGTAGCAGTCCGCCCTGTGACAGAACACGCCGGACCAAGCCGATACAAAGCCGGAAACCGCAAAGAGAAACAACAACGACGACGACGCAAATCAAGACATAAGGCCAAAAACGCAGCTGCAGAAAATATCGAGTCGCTGATTCCAAATGCCGCCTAAAAACACCACGTTTAGGGCATGCCATACGCGTTTTGAGCCGGATAAAGCCGGACATCCTATAGAAAAATATGCAGGGCTCCTCACGGGTCACGACCGACAAAGCTTGTGGAATCCCACGGGCTGAGTCGGTTCGGGTCGGGTCGGGTCATGAGGTTTTCAAACTCTCTACGGGTCGGGTCGAGTCACCCTTACCCGACCCGACCCGACCTTACAAGTGAGGTTTGACCCGACCCATGAGCAGCCCTGATTGTTACAGATAAGGCGGGAGATCCAAAAGTATAGAATTTACGAAGCCGAGAAAATCCGTGCCCTCGGACCGAAAACCACCGTTTTTTCTTTCAAGATACATTCCGCCAGCTCGACTCCATAATGCCTCACGGGGGCCTCCCCTTTCTCTCTGTCACCTAGCCAGCTCGACTCCATAATGCCTCACGGGGACCTCCCCTTTCTCTCTGTCACCTAGCCCTCAATAGTTGCCCCTACCCCCCTCTCCCGTGCCTTTCACCCTAGCCTTCGTCAAGTCTCTCCCCTGCCTCCGGAGTCCCCCAACCCCGCCTCCCTCTCCCTTTCACTTATATAGCCCTCGACACGTATCCCTCCCACCCCCACAACCCTTCACCACCATACCCCCCCCTTCCACCTGGCCCTCACTCCTCCCCCCCCCCATGCGTTCCGTCTCGAAACGGATGCGTGGTCAATAATCAAATGACTATCAATCAGACAAACAACAAAATCAGTACGACCCCCCGCCCCCCCCCCCCCCCCCCCTACGCCTCCTTCCGTTCGGCCAGGTCTCACCCTTTGCCTCCGAACACGACAACGCGCTTGGCCGTTTCGACCACCTGGTTGTCGGGGTCCCACACGGGCAGCCACATGTCCACCACGTCCGCGCCAGCTCGACAAAACGGGATTTTCGGCAAAGGAAGAACTCCATCCCTTTCTCCTCCGCCTCCTCCTCCTCCTCCTCCTCCTCCTCCTCCTCCTCCTCCTCCTCCTCCTCCTCCTCCTCCTCCTCCTCCTCCTCCTCCTCCTCCTCTTCCTCCTCCTCCTCCTCCTTCTTCTTCCTTCCCTCCTCCATTAGCACTGCTGCTGCCGCCACTGCTGGTATCACCCACACTAGTTGCCGAATGTTCGCGAAGCCCTCTAGGTCTATCGGCAGCAGGGGTGGCCGCTGATGCCCCCCCCCTCCCCCGGGTAGCCGCGGCAGGGCTGGCTGGGTTGGTATCGGGTGACGAGGCGGGACGCATGGAGGTGGCGCGCGCCGAGCACGGGGCCCCGGCGAGGAGGACGAGAAGGAGGCCTGCTGTTCTTCCGGGGGTGAGTGACGGTAGCCGCCGCTTGGTAGGCCGGGGGTTGGCGTGGGGTAGCGTTTCGGTGGTGTTAGTGTTGGTGTTGGTATTGGGGTTAGTGATGATATTGGGTCTGGTGTTGGTGTTGGCATTGGGGTTGGGGTTGGTGATGGTATCGGGGCTGATGATGGTGTTGGTGTTGGTGGTGTTGGTGTTAATAAATTATATTAGGTCGCGGGGCGGGCAAGGCGGGGAGGGTGGGGGGGGCGGGGGAGGGGAGAGGTGGCGAGGGTGTCACGGGGAGAGGTGGCGAGGGGGGTAAGCAATAAGAACCCACGATACGAAGGACGCGGTAAGCAATAAGAACCCACGATGGACCAGGAAAAACATCAATCGCCTCAAGTTTGCACACCATACTTTCTTCTGGATAGTACGTACCCGGTACGTATTACTACTGTACCCTCCCATAGTACCTGAACAGTGCAATTATCTGGTACAGTAGACATCCGGGATAGGGGGCAGCTCGGCCACCCCTTCCCCCCCCCCCCCCCCCGACGTGTCCGTGGAGGCGACGAGAAAACTGACCGGGGTTAGCTCCGGCCGAGGATATTTCGCATTTGGGGGGGCGCTATGAAGGCCGTCAAGGTACGGCAACTCCACCCCCTGTTTCGGACACGCGCTCGTTTTCGGGCGAAGTAAGTCATGTTTGCTATTATTACGGGGGAACATAGTTAACAGGACCTATGGTATACATAAAAACCTATATGTTTAACCATTTTTACTAACAATATTTGGTCCTGTTAACTATGCCCCCCCGTAATAATAAGAGTTTGCTAAAGAGCGTAGTGGCAATGAGGCGCCGGGCCTTCCGCATGCTCGCATCCAGTGGAAAAGCCGACCCCTGGGCCCAGGGAAAGGGGCTAGGTCAGCACGGGGTGGTCAGCTCTGAGACAGCCTTGTACATCTCGGAAATATCACGATATATAGATAGATCATCTACAGATCATCTGCAGGGTTCGAGATCCTATCTGTGCCGTCACGTGTTGTGCAGGGACCATATAGTACAGATCCAACCGATAACACGAGGTGCTGCTGTAGACCACCACTTGGTACATACATATCAGGAACCTACAGTATGTATCTGCCCCTGAAATTCCAGACCATGAAGTGGTAATGGGCTGTAGACGATCCGATGATCTGATGGCCTGATGATGATATGATGATCTGAAAAGCTGATATGATGATTCGATGCGTCAAACCCTAACCTTCGTACCAGGTACATCGTATACTGACTGGGACGCGGGGAAAAGCGGCACCTGGGGCATCTCGATTGCAAGCCATGGCAGGAACAATTCAGGACTCCTCGTAGGTCACGACGCCATCACCCAACCCGCTGGTCGAGTCAGGAGGCTTTCGAAGTATCACGGATCGGGTCGGGTCGGGTCGGGTCGGGTCGGGTCAGGCCGGGTCGGGTCATCCTTACCCTACTCGATCTGACCCGAGAGGTTTTGACCCGACCTGTGAACAGCCCGGTTTTTCTTTTCAGACAGTCGAACAAAGTCGAGACATACGTAAATAGTCCTGCCGACGACGCCACGCGTTGACCCTTTTATGACCGCAACCACGTTTTTTGGGCACAAACTGCCTGGAAGTACTACTTGTACGTGCAGTGTGGGTTATTTTTTTTGCGTAGGCAATGGTCTCAGCCCTTTCTTTTGCCGTGTGTAGGACTGCAGTCCCGTTTCGGGGACAAGCTATTACGGGGGATCATATTAAACAGGACCTACGGTACATACAAAAACCTATATATATCGCTTTTTTTACTAACAATATTTGGTCCTATTTACGATGGACCCCCGTAATAGTACAGGTACGTGTAGTCCCGTTCTAAAAGGGTGAAGGTACCATGGTTGTTGCCGTGGTATATACCAGATTACGACGGGGGTATTATTACATGAATCGTACTGCTGCTCGGCAAGTTGTCTCGGGTTATGTCGAGTATTCCCTGGTGGCAGCTGCCGGTAGCATTATACAGAGCTCTTCAAGGGTCATGACATCACCCGCGGGTCGGGTCCAGGACGTCTTGGGCATCTCACGGGTCGAGTCGGGTCGGGTCGGGTCGGGGGGTTGGGTCGGGTCGGGTCGGGGGGTTGGGTCGGGTCGGGTCGGGTCGAGTCGGGTCGGGTCGGGTCAGCCGCTTTTTCAAAATCTTACGGGGCGGGCCATGTCAATCTGACCCGACCGACCCGGCCCGCGAGGTATGACCTGATCCGTGAACACATCATTCATTCATGGCGTCTTCTGACAAGAGGTGCGAGTGGCCCCTTTTTCCAAAGAAACATCAATTATGTCATATCGTAACCTGGTACTCGTACACGGGTACTGGGATGCCATCACGCTAGGACTACTGCAGCAGTAGGCCACAAAACGGTCAAAACCAGCCTCAGTGTGTTGCTGTAGTGCTTGCTATCGATAGAGCAGTTGTGGATACCAGGTCCCCTTCCCCTAGATAGTACCGCCTCATTACACACAAGTTCGAGGTCAACATAGGTGACTCACTCCGTTCCCCGAAGACTCGAGACACCAACCCACCTCGGTGTGTCCTCCACACCGCAACCACGTGACAGAGAACCTGCCCGGGGCTCCGGCCCACATTGGCGTCGTCGGCACACAGTACATACCTGGTAATGCGTACCAGGGGTACCTGGTACCTGGTATCAGGTACCAATACCATACCAGGTACTACTCTGTAGTACGTACTCGTATCTATTATCTGTCTACATGTCTATACTGGTAAGTGACGAATAACATCCCGGGTGTACCGTTTTATGGATAATTTTGTCAAAACAAAACTTCGCTGGCAACCAGCAACTCTAACCGCTAACGTCGAACGGGACGAAATTCGACCTTTCGCTACGTACTGCTGTGCTTTTTCCAGGCCGACACAGCAGCAGCAGTGCCGGGGTATGGGTCAGCATTAATTAGTAATTAGGATAAAGCAGCTCCAGGTATTGTAGCCCACATCACTGCAGGTATGCTATACTGCTGTATACGCGGATAGATAGGTGCCGGACCCAGCAACTATGGTTGTTGCAGTGGCTCGAGGCTGGTACACAAGTACCAGGTAAAAAACTCGCTAGTATTTACGGGGGACCATAGTTAATAGGACCAAATATTGTAAGTAAAAATGGTGAAATATACAGGTTTTTATGTGTAACATAGGTCTTATTAACTATGGTCCCCCGTAAATACAAGTAGTAACTCTAAATAGGCAGAGATGTCAGGAGACAGCATTTTCACGCCTTGCCAGACAGCAACTTTGCCTCGACTTGCCTCGACTGACACCGAAATACTGAGTTTTAGTATGAAAAATTCGGCCCTACATTAGCGCACGTTTTGCCTTGCTTGCTTGACGTGTCTCCTGACGCCTTTGACTTTACTATTAATAATACGGGGGACCATAGTTAATAAGACCTACGGTATAGATAAAAACCTCTATATTTGATCATTTTTACTAACAATATTTGGTCCTATTAACTATGGTCCCCCGGTAATATAAATACAGCAACACGGCAGCGAAGATCAACTTTGGTCGATCGAAGCTTGACATTGATCTGCAGTACGTATATACCAGTACTGCTGTAATCTATCCCGAAGGATGAGCGTGGACCATGCTGTCCCGTTCAAATCACTCGTGGGGCGACGCCGCAACCACACCACTCTCTTACTCTCCCACTCTCCCTCTCCCTCTCTTGGCGTAGACCACAGGACAACCTCAACAACACCGCTCTCCCTTGCATTCTCAACATTCTACGTCATCTCCTTCATTTTCATCACAAATGACAGCACCGAACATTTTGTTCCTGTTTTTTTTCTTTTACACGTGCTGCTCACCGTCGACCGCTGTGTTTCCATACCACGAGTGCAGTGTTCTTGTTGTCCTCCCCCCTTCTACTCTGTCCGTGGGTGCAATGGCAGGAGCGCGCTGCTGCTGCTGTCTGTGCACTGAATCTTACGCGATTCTTGCTGCTGCTGGTTGTTCGGTTGTCGTTCGGAACGGAACGTACTACCTGGTACTCTGGAGTATATTCTGTTGGCAGATTCGCAAAATTTGCGTGAAACATGTGCAGAAAAAACGGAAAACACAAAACAAAACAAAAAATTTGAAAATTATTAAATCATGACTAAAATAATGGGTTTCGTGTTACTTGGGAAGCCATACCAATACGATGTACATCCGGGATCGGGACAGGGATCGGTCGGAGAAGCTGGACTGTTACCACCACACCACCGCCGCAACCGCCCATCGATTGCCATGCCGCAGGTCACTCCACCCGCTGTCCTACACCGCAAGTCTTCTTTGCGAGAGGACCCGGTGGAACGAAGAGGAGCGAGGTCAAACAGCGCTGGGCAGAATTCGAGAAGTCAGGTGCATTCTTCTGTCTTACAGCTCCTCACAACATAGTACCGGTACGTCGTAGGGTCGTAACGGTACGAGCATTTTGTCCTACTCCTGTAGTAGTCGGAGCTTGTCCGAGGCAGCTCGTGAGCTGCCTGCGAGCATCTAGACATCAGAGGCTGTAAACCGCTCATCCGTAGGACGATTCAGTCTCGTGCTTCCTCGAAAAGTCGCCTCGAGGGCGGTGTGTAGGGCTCGGAGTCGGAGCACCATGGCACACCAGCTCTACCTGTGATACCTGGTACCGGTACAAGAGAACAACAACTGTAGTGTTAAGTTTAGTCGCAACGGAACATTGTTCTTTCTTGCTCATTGGGTACGAGTACTATTAATATTATACGATTAAAACCCCTTTAGAACCGCAGTCCCGTTTTGGGGGCAAACCATTCAAACTGTAAGTACTTTGTACCCAGAACGGGACTGCAGTCCTAAAAGGGTTAATAGCGCGTATGATGACGATGCTGCTTTAGGACCCCAGTCCCGTTTTGGGGACAAATCACTTGGAATTAGAAAGGTTTGTCCCCAAATCGGGACTGCGGTGCTAAAACATGTCGGTACCAGGTAACCTGTGAACGCCAACCAGGGAGTCACCGAGCTATCCTATCATCTCATGTACCTGGTATCATGTACCAGGCACCTGGTAATAGGTACCAGTATGTATCATACCAGGTACACGATAACTCCTTCACCAGAACATGTATGTAGAACCCGTGCAGCCGATATTCCAGCAGTATCGCCCAACAAAAACCGAAAATGAAAATTACTCTGTCGGTTTTTCGTTTTCTTGACGGACGACATGTCGATGGGTCGGCCTCAGTCGGTTAAAAAAACAAGACCGAAACCGACGCAAACAATTTTGGGTCGGTTTCTTGGTCGGTTTCTTGGAGACTCCTCTGTCCAGCCAATTGGTCAACAGATTTTCAAGGGGTTTGGTGTGCCTATCATGGTGTCAGGTGACGACCCAGTGTTGTGAAGCCAAAACGGAAATGGCTCGGTCGGGTTTTTTTTTTTTTGTCGGAAATGCCAGCCGCTACAGTATGTAGCGAGGTTTCCATTCATGTATGTAGGTGTTCTCGGTATGGGGGGCATGTTAAAAAAACGGCTGCAAAAAAATGAGTCGGCTTTCGGTTTCGGTCGGTCTTTGGCAACGGAAAAACCAACCCAAGAGGTCCGTTGCGGTCGGCAAAAACCACCGGTATTACCGACAAAAAAAAACTGTCGGTTTTCGGTTGACAACTCTCAATATGGTACTCATCAACCTGGTCGAACTCACAACCTACGTATTTGTAAATTTTCCAAGAAAACGCGCTGTGATTGATTGCCGGTCGTGGCATTTGTTGTCCTCGCACTCGTATGCCTGGTACATGATAAGTGGCATACGAAGTACCAGGTACCCGGTAAATAGATCAGCCGAACAAACGATAGCACCGAAGAAAAGGATGAGATTTCCATGAAAATTCAAAATCCTGGAGCCGTTGTACTGAAGTACCGTATAATATGTACGGCAGTAAGATAAGTTTCACACGCAAGATATGACACCCAAACCCAAACAAACCCAAACCCCTGGGACGATTTTCAGAGCCGGTTCCTCCAAAAAGAGGGTGTCGCATACAACCAAAATCGCCTGTTTTGGGAAGATCTCGTCGGAATATTTCCACAGACGCGTCGCTCCTGGAGCGTCATTTAGCGTTTGCAATCTCCCGGTTAATGGTTAATGAGGAAAATCACCCATGGAAATCGTCCGGGTGTGTGTGTTATCTTTGTCACCCCGTGTTATATTTTGATACCGTTACTTGCGCACGGGAAGTGTAGAGAATGCACCCTTTCCCACATAAGAAATGCAGCCCGGGTCAAAACTATGTCTAGGCCTGCGAGGTACCAGGTCCCAGGTATGTATGCACAACAGCAGTAGTGGTGTGGGAGGTCAACTACTCTGTAGACGGGTTTCGGCGGTTTCTAGTGGATCGAACGGTTCGAGCGCCGGGCGATTCCGGGCGAATGGTACCTGGTAGACGTTAAAACGTTTTGAAAAAAAAAAGCAGGCATATACGAAGTATATAGTCCGGTGCGTGCGGGATTCGATGATCAATTCAGCATAAGCAGCACTCGTGTACACGCGTACTGTTACTACTGCTATGTCTACGCTGCGAACGTGCAGGAGTATACTTCGTACCAGGTATTACAGAAACAGTAGTGTAGGATAGTATTTATATGCGCAGTACTGTTAACAGTACATAGCAGGGACGAAGTATGATATGATGTGATATTTTGTGATAACATTCATATCACACGAAGCAACGAGCCGGTTTCTCCTGTAGTTTGTTTTCAGCTGATATTAACACAACAATACTATTAATACGGACGTATATGTACTACAACCACTGCTGCTGCTAATAATACTACTGCTGATGGCATATCAACTGCTGAAACTGCGTCAATAGAGTACTTGCAACATGCTGTCCTTAGTTGTTTGGATTCGTTTTGCTACGTAGTGTCAGTAAACTTAGACCGGGGGCACCGTGCTCTGCATCACTGCATTCTTCTGTTGTCTACACCCAGCGGCCTTTCGAACAAGCCGTGTTCACAGCTCTCTACCCCCCCCCCCGTCCCGGCATTGTAGGGGTGCGAGGGTCTATGGTCATGCGACTACGGCCATGCATGAGGTCGAGTACATCTGTCCTATCGAGTACACCCCCACCCCCCACCCCTCCCGGTGTACGCCTTCAATACATGGTATTGATCACAGCTGTCTACCCCCCTCCCCCGACCCCCTCCTGTATATACATGCCTTCCATACATTACGTAGTACCATGGAAATTCTTCAGTCATCCTACGACAAAATAGGTTCCGAGTTGGTGACCCCGCTTGGGACCGTTTGTACTTTCTGCCTGTGGTGTTCCGCGTGTTCCGAACGAAGTTTTGCTTTCAACATTTTTTTACCTTACACGTAGCACTTCGGATAACACACCGCCCCCAGCATTTTTCTTTTCGGAGCTCAGTCGATCCACAAATGAGGAGAGTACAAGCGCCGAGAGATGCGTCTGTATGAAAAGACCTCGTCCCTCTTTTTTTCGGAGAAAATAGGCTGAACATATTTGCGGCTTTTTCCCGGGTCAGGAAGTTTTCGCACCTTGGACAGATAGATGATGATATATCTGATCTATCTGATATATCTGTCTACGGTAGATCATCTAGAATAGTTCTTCCCGTGCCGTCGTGGGAGGTTGTGCAGGATCTGTTGATATTGTAATACATACAGATCATGCAGATTGTACGGGTCCCACTCGGCAACACGAGCTAGATCATACCAGACCGAGAATGTATCTGCCTTGAAATATGTAGGTCATCCAGTGGGCATGATCTGTAGATGATCTGCACATGATTTATCTGTAGATTTTCTGTACGAGGTGTGGCGGTTTTCAAAGTCCCACGGGTCGGGTCGCGTCGGGTCGGGCCTGGTTGGGTCAGGTCAGGAGGTTTCCAAACTCTCACGGGTCGGGCCGGGTCACCCACCCGACCCGACCCGAACCCGACCTGACGAACGAGGTGTGACCCGACCCCTGAACTGCCCTGAGAAATTCATCTTAGTGTGTGTTTTCCTGCGTGTTTATGCGGTACTGCTGCCAAAACAAATCCTAGTCATGCTGCAAGTCTTTTATCCCCAAAACGTGGGTGTAGTGCTGAAAGTTGGGGTTTCGTTTTTTGTTGTCGTGGCGTGTTTTCAGCGCGTGACTTTTCCGGCTGACAACCCCCCTTCACCCTCCCTCGCGGGTCTGGCTCGGCAAGCAGAAAATCGATGGCGTCGTCGGCGGTGGAGGCGTTCGTGCGCTAGAGATAGAGACGGTGCCGGAGGATGCTGGAGTTGGGCTTCTCACCAGGAGGACTCATTCGTTTAGAGGTGGGGAAATATGGAGGGAAGAGGGGAGGGGAAGGGGGGGGGGTGGAGAAGGTTGAGGGGGGTGGGGGAAGGTCATGTGGCTACGCCCATGCATGGCATGAGAGGGAAAGGGGGGGGCGGGGGGTTAGGGTGGCAGGGTGGGTAGGGAGAGTATCGGGGGGGGGGGGGGGGGTACTCGATAGGAGAGATGTACTCGATCTCATGCATGGCCGTAGTCGTATGACTATAAAACCCTTGCATCCCTATACAATACCGGGACGGAGCATGTCGGGTTTTCACCGACCAGGCAGACATTGCTTGCAGGCGGCATGCTTGTTCGGGGTTACGCATGGTACATATCAACCTGATACTGTAAAGGGGTTGTACGAGGCCGTGGAAGTGCATCGAATTGACGCGCAAAGGGTTGCGTTTGTCTGGGTGTTGGCGGTGGTGCTGGTGCTGATGGTGTTGGCGTTAGTGTTGGTGTTTGTAGGGCATGGGCGTTTGTTGATGTTGGTGGTGTTGGTGATGTTGGGGGGTTGGCGTTGGTGTTGGTGTTGGTGTCGGCGTTCGTTGTCGTTGTTGGTGTTGATGTCGTTGGTGTTGATTTTGGTGTCGGCGTTAGTGTGGTGTTTGTGTTGGTATGGGCGCTTGGTAGCGTTGATGGTATGTGGGCTTGGTGTCGGCTTTGGTGTTGGTGTTGGTGTTGGTGTTGTTGGTGGTGTTGGTGGTGTTGGTGGTGTTGTTGGTGCTGGTGTTGGTGGTGTTAGTGTTAGTGTTTTTGGTGTTGGTGCTGGTGTTGGTGGTGGTGGTGTGATGTTGGTGTTGGTGTTTTTGGTGTCGGTGTTGATGGTGTTGGTGGTTTTGGTGTTGGTGCTGTTGTTGTTGGTGTTGGTGGTTTTGGTGTTGGTGTTGTTGGTGTTGGTGTTGGTGGTGGTGTTGTTGGTGTTGTTGGTGTTGGTGTTGATGGTGTCGGTGTTGGTGGTTGTTGGTGTTGTTGGTGTTGGTGTTGGTGTGGTTGGTGTAATATCGGTGTTGTTGTTGTTGGTGCTGTTGGTGTTGGTGTTGATGGTGTTGGTGGTTGTTGGTGTTGTTTGTGTTGTTGTTGGTGTTGTTGGTGTAATATCGGTGTTGTTGTTGTTGGTGTTGAAGGTGTTGGTGTTGGTGTTGTCGATGTCGATGTTGGCATAGGAGTTGGTGTTGACGCCGTTGTTGACGCCGTTGTTGGTGTTGGTGTTGGTGTCGGTGTTGGTAGTATCGGTGTCGGTACCGTGGCGGGGACGGTAACGGATCTGTTGTTGGAGTTTGGGCTGCCCGGACCATGCCCAACAAAACTGCCCCGAGGTCCGCAGCAGCTGCCCGACCTGCACGTAAAGCGAGTGGGACCCTGCTGTGAGGCCTGGCGTCCTACGTATGTCACGCGTGTTTTGGGAGGCTTGCCTTTCCTCCCTTCCCACTTCGGCTCGTCGCGCCGTGCCCTACGCCCTACCCCTGTGCCCGAAAAAGTAAATACCTTTTGGTTGGTAATATGAATGCCCAAATGCTCCTTACATTTCCGAACAGTGGTATATACAAGGTACCAGGTATGTCTTATGTACGCCCTCATGCTGTACGAAGTATATCACACATAGCTTGCGAGTTATGAGTTTCGACGGGATTTTGGATCTCACAGCTGTTTGAATTTATTTTCAGATGTGTACTACAGCAAGTGCATACACCAACGTGTATTTACCATTTTACTCTCCATGCCTTTTGTGTGCTTGCAGACCCTGCTTGCCTACAGTGCCCTATGATATATACCCTCTTGTACCCTCTGCCCTACTGGTACTCGTCTGATATTCCCGTACGCCCTGCTTTCCTCTATTGTAGTGTATGCCCACGAGCAGTGGCACCTTGGTATGCTGTAATATGCCCTTTTAGTACCATTAATGACCGGAAATGTGAGCACCGTTTGGGTGTTGATATTGATGAACAAACCTTCCACACGTCGGACAGACCATCTACATATATAGCATGTACAGATAGATATCTACATATATAGCATGTACAGATATATCATCTACATATAGATCATTCACAGATAGATGATCTACAGATAGATAATCTACAGATATATCATATAGATTATCTAGATCCTGAACTGCCGTTATGATATGTTGTGCAGGTGCAGATCCAACTCAGGAAACATGTTATACTGTAGATCATGCGGGTTTTACTGCTCCCACCCGGCAACACGAGCTAGATCACACAGATCATACAGAGCATACAGTTCAGGGCTCTATCTGCCCTAAAAATCAAGCATTTTCAGCCGGCGTCAATGGTCTGTCCGAGGTACGAAATATTCCTGTGACTCCGCACATCGCGGTGTGCCCTATGGTAGTATATCGGGTATTTTTTTTCTCTATGGCATGCCTTGTGCTACACACTGACACGCCGTAGTACGCCGCATGCCCTGTCCACCTTTCCTGGTGAGCCCCAGCTTGCGCCCCGAGGGCCTGGACCGCAACTGTTTTTTGTCCACCCCTCCACCCCCCCTCCCCCCCACAATCACAAACGCCTGCTTGGCAGGTAGCGCGGCGCAGACTTACCGCACCATGTACGTGAGCGCTTGTGCCGCGGCTTTTGTGAACGCCATGACGTTTTCGGTGCTGGGTCCCTTCTTCCCTGCCTACATCGCGGGCCGGTTCGGAAGCACCTCGACCCAGGTACCATGTCTGTGCTGCAGCTGTCTACAAGTGCCACTTCCAGTGCGCCACCACTCTGTCCCAGCATGAAGCTCCTGTACCTTTTAGATGGGTATCAAACACGTACGTACGTACCAGGTGTATTAATATTTAACCCCGAATAAAAACTTCCATGTGTCGGAGCAGTGTACCGTAAAATTTGTTGTGTGCGATGATCGATCGCTGAGCGGGCACAATTGCCCCTCAAGACATTTTTTTTTTTTGCTTTTTGTTTTATTTTTGTTTCGTTTCCATTCTCACTCGGACGGGTGAGAAATAAGCTCAACCCGTTCAGAGTACTGCAAACCCCCTTTTTTTTTCAGAATACTTGGAAACAGCATAGGATGTTTTTTTTTGCGGTACGTAGTAGTAAAGAGGGTTAAGCTCCCCATACCCTTCCACTTCTACATTTCTACACTTCCACTTCAGAAACGAAATCATAGATCGGGTGGCTATAGGTATTGGTTCGACTATTACGGGGGACCATAGTTAATAGGACCTATGGTATACATAAAAACCTATATATTTCACCATTTTTACGAACAATATTTGGTCCTATTAACTATGGTCCCCCGTAATAGCTCTTACAGACTTTTGCCTGTATCTCCCTCTCTTTCGTGTTGCTTCGTCCGTGCAGCAGATACCTGCCCTTCCTGAGTACGTATGCTGCCCGTCTAGCAGCCTTTCTGAAGTCCTTGCGTCGTTTGCATTCTGTTCTTTTTTTTTTTATTTTATTTTATTTTTCGTCTCAGATTTTTTGTTTTTTTTTGTTTTTATTGTCTTTTGCTCCTATTTTTCCGGTCTTGCTTGTGTTATTGTGTTCTCGTACCCGGTACGCTGACACTTCACTTGCTTGGCACATGAATTTGCGATTTATTTCTATTTTTGGTCTTCCTCTGTCTCACAGTGTGTGACCACAGAATCAGTATCTCTCTAGGATAGGGAATCAGGACGGACATTGGGTGTACTGATGAAGCGGGGTAGAAAGGACGATTCAATGTGAAGACAACAACAACAACAACAACACTTCTACATTTCCACATCGCCTTCCACCGACAACAACCATTTCCTCTTCTCGTCTGTTACGTCGTTACAATCAACAAATCCCTAGGTGAAACCCTTGCTACATTTAGGTATTGACCCTTGCTACAGTAGGTATTGCCCCTTGCTACAGTAGGTCTTGACTCTTGCTACAGTAGGTCTTGGCCCTTGCTGCAGTAGGTCTTGACCCTTGCTACAGTAAGTCTTGACTCTTGCTACAGTAGGTCTTGGCCCTTGCTACAGTAGGTCTTGACCCTTGCTACAGTAGGTCTTGACTCTTGCTACAGTAGGTCTTGACTCTTGGCTCTTGCTACAGTAGGTCTTGACCCTTGCTACAGTAGGTCTTGACCCTTGCTACAGTAGGTCTTGACTCTTGGCTTTTGCTACAGTGGGTCTTGAGTCTTGACCCTTGCTACAGTAGGTCTTGGCCCTTGCTACAGTAGGTCTTGACCCTTGCTACAGTAGGTCTTGACTCTTTCTACAGTAGGTCTTGACTCTTGGCTCTTGCTACAGTAGGTCTTGACCCTTGCTACAGTAGGTCTTGACTCTTGGCTCTTGCTACAGTATGTCTTGACCCTTGCTACAGTAGGTATTGACTCTTGCTACAGTAGGTCTTGAGTCTTGACCCTTGCTACAGTAGGTCTTGACCCTTGCTACAGTAGGTCTTGACTCTTGCTACAGTAGGTCTTGACTCTTGGCTCTTGCTACAGTAGGTCTTGACCCTTGCTAGAGTAGGTCTTGACTCTTGCCACAGTATGTCTGGACTCTTGGCCCTTGCTGCAGTAGGTCTTGACTCTTGACCCTTGCTACAGTAGGTCTTGACCCTTGCTACAGTAGGTCTTGAGTCTTGACCCTTGCTACAGTAGGTCTTGGCCCTTGCTACAGTAGGTCTTGACCCTTGCTACAGTAGGTCTTGACTCTTGCTACAGAAGGTATTGACTCTTGCTACAGTAGGTCTTGAGTCTTGGCCCTTGCTACAGTAGGTCTTGGCCCTTGCTCCAGTAGGTCTTGACCCTTGCTACAGTAGGTCTTGACTCTTGCTACAGTAGGTCTTGACTCTTACCACAGTAGGCCTTGACTCTTGGCCCTTGCTACAGTAGGTCTTGACTCTTGGCTCTTGCTACAGTAGGTCTTGACCCTTGCTACAGTAGGTCTTGACTCTTGCTACAGTAGGTCTTGAGTCTTGACCCTTGCTACAGTAGGTCTTGGCGCTTGCTACAGTAGGTCTTGACCCTTGCTACAGTAGGTCTTGACTCTTGACTCTTGCTACAGTAGGTCTTGACCCTTGCTACAGTAGGTCTTGACTCTTGGCCCTTGCTACAGTAGGTATTGACTCTTGGCTTTTGCTACAGTAGGTCTTGACCCTTGCTACAGTAGGTCTTGACCCTTGCTACAGTAGGTCTTGAGTCTTGACCCTTGCTACAGTAGGTCTTGGCCCTTGCTACAGTAGGTCTTGACCCTTGCTACAGTAGGTCTTGACTCTTGCCACAGTAGGTCTTGACTCTGGGCTCTTGCTACAGTAGGTCTTGACCCTTGCTACAGTAGGTCTTGCCTCTTGCCACAGTAGGTCTTGACTCTTGGCCCTTGCTACAGTAGGTCTTGACTCTTGGCTCTTGCTACAGTAGGTCTTGACCCTTGCTACAGTAGGTCTTGACTCTTGCTACAGTAGGTCTTGAGTCTTGACCCTTGCTACAGTAGGTCTTGACCTAGGCGACGATATCTTCTGCCACGGCCAAGTCCACGTTGCGTCAAGCAGAACCTCTGCTTGCGAAAAACATTCTCTTATCTCGTGCGACCCGGGCGACTGACCCATCAGTGGCGTTCCTCGTGTTGCCAACTGCTGTGTGTTCGAGCCTTTCATTTACGTTGCAAAGGGTGGGACCATTCCTACCCTCACCACCTTCCTCTACTACCGTCCGCCTAACAACAACATCAACAACACTATCAATGACATCTCGCCTTGTTTCCGCCCAAAACCGGTCCGCCCCATCCTGGAATAGCATTGACGAGATTGGCGACAGTGCATGCCTCTTACGCGCCATATTCAGTTGTGTTGTTGACGATCCTAAACACTACATTCACGTAAGGCAACATATCGTTTCACACGTTTTTTCAAAACCAGGATGCCTTCTTTCTACTCGTTTCAAATGGTTACAACAACGAACGGATTCATCGTATCCTCGGCCACCAGCAGCGTCACTATTGATACAACAGCTTCCAAGAATAACTAGATACCGTATCACACCCTAACTCCTACACTGGCTAGGTGGAAATCGCGGCTGCCCAGCCGTTACACAAACAACATCAACATCGACGTCGTCGTTGGCACGGGTTCCCTGCCTCCTATGGCTATCCCTCCACTCAGCAACAACCTCCACGTTCTCTACCGTGTCACATTCAATGCACTATGCCACTCTCGCCCCCGACTATTACGGGGGACCATAGATAATAGGACTAACTATTGTTAGTACAAAAGGTTGAATGTATAGGTTTTTATGTATACCATGGGTCCTATTAACTACGGCCCCCCGTAATATTAATATTTCGTTGATTCATTTATATATCTTGCATAAATGCTTCCAAGTAGGCTCTATATATATGTATTTTTTTTTACCCTATTTTTGGTCTTCACGTCTGCATCATTTCCCAATCCAATTATTCTTGCGTAGCCTTCGTGACATATTTACAACGTCGTTTGCAAATAGTTAAGTCTAGGCTATTACGCCTAACTACTTACAAGCAAAAATCGTGAGTGTGCAAGAATCGACCTCGCTCGGTTGATTCCTTTCGTTCTTCCTCCCGCGCCTGCCTCTCCGAAGGAAAATCTTATAGGTCAGAGTTATCCCGTGGTTCTCACGACTATGTTTGCGCACAATATTTTGGTTCTGGTTGCTATGTTTGCACAACCATAGCTGGTTCTGATTGCGATGTTTTTCAAACCATACCTGAAACACGCAGACTACCACTGGGATTCACAGCCAGCTAACCTTGCAACTGCGACCCTCGAGGAGCGGATGGGTTGAGTTGGGTTGGGTTAGGGTGGGCTGGGTTGAGTTGGGTTGGGCTAGGTTGGGCCGGGTTGGGCTGGGCTAGGTTGAGCTAGAGTCGACCCCCTCCCTTCCCTCGTTAGGTTCTCGCCCTACCGCCGTAGCGCGCTTTGTCTATAACGTTTTGTATGCCAAATAGAGTCGATTTTGCTCTTGTCCTCTGATAGACGACCCCCCCCCCCCTTGTTACCCGGTTTTTGGCTGTTAAGGCGGGCATGATCATGGCGACCTACCCCGTGGTCAACCTGGCCACCTCCCCTCTCGTGGGCTGGATCATGAATAGGTGGGTGGGTATAGCGTTCGTGTGGAGGCGTCTGTTTGTTGGCGTTTATCCGCAAATCGCCCTGGCCCGTGGCTTGCGGTGTACCGAGCAGGCGAAAGTGCGCAAATATTCATGTGAGAGCGTAAACAAGAGAGCATCAACGGTTAATCGAACGGTTTCAGTATGCTTGTAGCTATCGTTGATGGATGGGGGACCGCAGCTGTTGTTGGTGGTGTTGGCTCGTTGTCTCGTCGTAGCCTAAATGTATTCCGTGGTCCGAAGAGCCTTCTCTCTTCATTTAGCAGATGGGGGAGGTGGAGGACGTTGTTCGCGGAACTGGTCGTGCCAGCGTCGCGACGGCGCTGTACAGCCTCAACGGATACAGTAACGGTGGTGACAACGGTTACATTCTATGGATTTTGCTATAATCGTGTTGCTGTCCTTTGGTAGATGGGGGAGGTGGAGGACACTGTTGGCGGGGCTTATCGTGCCGACGGCTGACGGTATCCACGGCGCTGTGCGTAACGGTTAAAACAACGATGATACTGTCGATTTTTTATCAACGGTTGTAACAACGGTTATATTGACGTTTGTTACATTACTGAACACCTCGGACAGATCATGTACAGATCATTGGTGATCTAGATCTTTCAAGACAGATAAATCCCTGGTCTGTATGATCTGTATGACCTGTATGATCTAGCTCATGTTGCCGGGTGGGAGCCTTATAAACTGCATGATCTACTAATAGCACATGATTGTTGGATCTGTACTATACCAATGATGTACTATACCAATGATCCTGCACAATCTCTCACAACAGCGCGTCAGGAACTGGACGGTCTATCTGTAGATGCCCTGTCATACATTCTTTTTTTGCTGTCTTCAGTCCATGGCACCTGGGCCGGGTAGAGGACGCCGTTCGCGGGGCTGTTCGTGCTTGCGGCAGCCACGGCGCTGTAGGGTTTTGAAAATGACGACTACAATACCGACCATCGTAGCGGTTACCATAGCTGTTGTGCCAACGGTTATATTGTGATGCCGTTTCGGGTATTTTCTCTTCGGCAGATGGGGGAGGTAGAGGACGCTGTTTTGCGGGGGCTGGTGGTGCTTGCGATAGTCCCGGCGCTGTCCGACCTTGACGGCTGTGATGACGACTGTATGAACGGTATTAACAACGGTTACCATACCGGTTATTCTAACGGTCTTATTGACGCGGTTGCTTTCTGCTCTCTTCGGCAGATGGGGGAGGTGGAGGACGCTGTTTGCGGGGCTGGTGGTGCTTGCGATAGCCACGGCGCTGTACGGCCTGTCGGGGTCAATCCCCGGCATATACTTCGCCAGCGGCCTGCACGGGGCGGCTCTGTCGTTCATCCACGTCAGCAGCCTCGGATTGCTCAGCGCCTTTCCCGACCGCACCACGGAGTCCATGGCCGGTATAGAGGTGCGTAAGCGTGGCGGTGGTGGCGGTTGCAGTGGTGGTGGCGGTGGTGGCGGGGTGGGAGGGGGGGTGTACTCGATAGGAGAGATGTACTCGATCTCAATGCATGGCCGTAGTCGTATAACCATAGACCCTCGCATCCCTACAATGCCGGGACGGAGCATGTCGGGGTTTTTCACCGACCAGGCAGACATTGCTTGCACCAAGCGCGAAGCGCCGTGAGGTGTCTGGCGAGTCGCATGAAGGGTGCGCTGCATCCTACTAAGAACCGCTTGTGAGGCGGGCTTGCATGTGGATGACAGCTTCAATGAGTTCATTTAATTTCCGGTGTAGGCATTTCCAGAGACAGCAATGGGAGTACTATGCAACTGCCTCTTGGGTGCCTTACCTTGAACACTACGTGATACGATCAATATCCTTGTGCGGAGTAAAGGTTCTTTCCCTCGCACAAATGATCTAACTCGACAACCAGCTGTGGGCAACCGCCAAAAAAAAAAAAGGGGGGGGGGGGGGGGAGGGGGGGGTACTCGTTCATTGCTCGCCATAGTCATGCATCATTGCGGGGGGGGGGGGGATAGCTGTGGGGGTGGTACGATGAAGATGGCAGTGGTGGGGGGGGGGGTTGGGGGGGTAAGGGGGTGGTGGGTTTGTCGCCTGCGTTGTTGTTTTTTGGTGTGGGGGAGGGGGGGGAGGGGGGGCGGGGGGGGGGGGGGGGGGGGCGAGGTCAAGGGAGTAGAAGACGTACAAAGGTTTAGCCACTGCTGGAGAAAAAACCACCGCGAGGGCGCAGACACCAACCTTCTGAGACAGAACAACATGTAGCATGCATGCTCTTGCATTTGTTTGGTCCTCTTATATATTGTAGCAATTGAAACTGCTTCGTGTTTCGACCCCAAAATATTGAATATGTCCCGAATGGGGGGGCGATGTGTTGTTGGTCTGCGCCAAGACCTTTCTTTTCTCTTCAGGCGTACCAAAAACACACACACACACACACACACACACACACACGAACGGCAGAGGTATGCAGTGCTGTGGGCTGTAGACGCCACCTGAGCTGTCCGAGGCTCACTGCGCAATCATTTTCCGACGAAAGACAACCTGTGAAAGCCGAGGCCCGACGACACACAGTCAGTCTCACGAGCTACGTCTGGATGATACGTGTTTCGTCTCCTCGGGCTGCGAAGATGTTGAGCGTGTTCAATAGCAACACAACCTGACGTGTATAGAGCGTTCGCCCACCTGGTCTTTTTTTCCTCTTCCGGTATTGCAGTAGCTTCGCCCCTCTTTGCTGTCTCCATCCTTCCCACTGTTACGGGGGGCCATAGTAAATAGGGCCAAATATTGTCAGTAAAAATAGTGAAACATATAGGTTTTTGTGTGTACCGTAGGTCCTGTTTACTATCCCCCCCCCCGTAAAATAGGAGCTCAGATCCAGGGTCACGGGCGGCAGGGTTTTTCTCTCCCGGTGTCTACACATGGAACGTTTTTTTTACACTGCAGCTTTTATCGGGCGAATGCTTTTGTTAAAAGCATCGAATAAACTTGTTTTCCCCTGTCACGGGGGACCATAGTCAATAGGACCAAATATTTTCAGTAAAAATGGTTAAACATATACCAGGTAGGTTTTATGTATACCATAAGTCCTATTAACTATGGCCCCCCCGTAATAATATGCTTACTTTAGTTTTACCATTCGATGCCTTTCGAACACTGCTTCTCAGTTGGGAGTTCACTTGTAGTCGAGGCGTGCTTTTACTGTTGAAAATGCGACGAGTATACTGGCTACCTTAGAGGATGAAAGGTGGCCATTTTTTTTTTCTCTCGATGGATGCGACCTGCATGTGATAGCTCAAATTACTGCTGTAGAGCTTCACGCCGTCGAGAAAATGCCTTGCACACACTGCGTACAAGGCGAATAAGAACGGACCCTGAACCCCCTAGGCCCAAGCCAACGAGAGCAACCCCAAACCCGCCCCTAAGCCAATCAGACCAAATCTAAAACAAGCGATAAGCTCTACCGCTCGAAGGTGCCGAACCCCTCCCGCAGCAAGCAAGGCTCACACCATGGTACTGGTTTCCGTGGGCAATAGGGAGGCGGTCGGTCGAAAGGGGTCAAACCGGCGAAATAAGTCGCCTATGGCCTTGTTACACTAGTTTTGGTGTAGAAGGTGACCAGTCAGAGGGGTCAAACCGCGGTCTCCTGACATCTTAATATACCAGTTTTAGTGTAAGAGGCGGTCAGTCAACGGGGTCAACTGGCGGTCTCCCACTTATAGTAACATTCTAGCTTTAGTGTAAGGAACGGTCAACCAAGGGGTCAAACATCGGGCGTCTATGTGTAACAATGTACCATATACTATCTTTAGTGCAGAGGGCGGTCAGTCAACGGGGTCAAACCGCGGTCTCCTGTTTATGATAATATACTAGTTTTAGTGTAGGTGGCGGTCCGTCAAGCGGTCAACGTGCGGCCTCCTATTGTAACATATTTGCCCCACCTCCCCCATCCCCCCCGCGAAACGATGTGCCAGATATGGTCGGGGGTCGCGCTGGTTCTCGGGCCCCCCTTGGGCTGTCTGGTGGTTCCCTACGGAGGCGTTTCATCGGTTTTCCTGGTCGCGGCGGCGTTTCCGCTTGTTTTGTTGCTCTTCGCGCCTAAGGTGGCACATCTCGCGCGCGCTGACAGGGTGAGGAAGAACGTTTATGGAAGCGTTTCGCTGGAGGGGGTGGGGGGGGTGGAAGGAGGGGAGGGGGGGCGTGTACTCGATAGGAGACATTCTATTTACCCGATCTCTTGCATGGCCGTAGTCGAGTATACACTCACTTTTTTGCTTGCCTTAGTCATTTGACCATTCCTTATGCATCATTTCCGACACGGACGGAAGGGGGGGGGGGGGCGGGGGGTCGGCTCCATGGGGGGGTTGGGTTGAGGACGGGATGTTTTTGCTTTTTTCCCCGTGGCGGGGAGGAAGGGGGAGGGGGGGGGGGGGGGGGGCTGTCGTTTGGAGGTTCGAGGTGTGGGTTCGAGGTTTCTCTAATACGGGGGACCATAGTTAATAGGACCACATATTGTTAGTAAAAATGGTTAAATATATAGGTTTTATGTATACCACAGGTCCTATTAACTATGGTCCCCCGTAATGGATGGTTTCGCTCCCTCCTCCCACCTGTTGACGCATTCCTCAAGGAACGGGCGTGGCCACCTTTCCCTCTCCTCACCGTTTTAGGACCGCAGTCCCATTCTGGAGACAAACTACTTGGTATTTGACTGGTCTGTCCCCCAAACGAGACTGCAGTGCTAAAAGGGTTAATATGGCCAGCGATCTGAACAATTCGCGCGCCGTATCGCGGCTCTATGTGCACCATGTGCCCAGTACCCTGCGCGACCCTCAATTAAGCTTCCCGGAGTAAACATCTCGGCGCGGTCGGTTCTCGCATGGCTGCGAGCTTGACTCTTCACAGCAGATGAACATGATCGTGTGTCGACCCGATAATTCTCCCGGAAAAATGGTGACACGCCGTCGTTTCTCGCAGGGTTAGCCTCTTTGGCGTAGCCTGGTGTCACAGAGCAGAGCATCGGCGAGGAGGACCCGAGAGCCAGCCTTAACCTTATGCCCAGTTTTTTTTTTGTTATTCTATTTTTTTATCTCGTTTCCTCGAAGGATGGTGGCGCGGTTCTGTTCTGGCATACTGTAACGGGGGGCGCATAGTAAATAGGACCAAATATTGGTAGTGAAAATAGCGAAATATGTAGGTTTTTGTGTGACCCGTAGGTCCTATTTACTATGGTCCCCCGTATTGGCGGTTGACCTGTGGCACCGGTTGTTTTTGGTGCCAGGGCAGCGGGGGCGACGAGGGATCGAGGACCAAGCTTTCCTTGCGGAAAGTCGCGAGAAATCGCGGGGTGCTGGCGGGGGTTTTCGTCACCGTGTATAACTACGGCGTCATCGGCTTCCTCGAGGTACGTACGTTCGCCCGACACACGAGGGAATGCTCTGGGTTTTTTCTTTGTTCTGGGTGGTGGTGGTGGTGATGGTGGTGGTGGTGTATAGTGTTGGGGGGGGGGGCATCAATCCTTCTTTGACCCCCCTGCCTATATATAGCACGGCACCGGACACCTATTAATAGCGAGAAACAGGAAAGCTGTATCCAGGTTGGATTTGTCACCTAAGAACGGGTGCGTTGTACACTTTACCTCGGCATATTTTTCCTGTCGAGTAAATAAATCTCGGCCCGACTTTTCTTCTTGCTCGCTTTCTTAGATGCAGTAGGTGTATTGTACAGTACCGTATTTTTTTCTTGTTGCTCGCTTTCTCAGATGCAGTAGGTGTATCGTACGGTGCCATTTTTTTTTTTTATTGCTCGCTTTCTGAGAGATACGGTAGGTGCATTGTAGCGTACTATATGTCTGGTGCATTCCTGGTTATAGCTTATGGTGCGGGATTTTGGTGATGAACGGACGATCCTATCAATGGTGGGTGAAGGTCATAATAGTTTTTTGAACGAAACGCCCTCCCCCCATGTTTTTTGTCCTTTCAAGACAAACTGCAGCAGTAAAAGTTTTGGGGGACAAACCAGTTAATTTCCAAGTAGTTTGTCCCCAAAACGGGACTGCAGCCCTAAGAAAAACTAATCCTGGTCTGAGCTAATCCTGTCTGATTCGACCTGGGATGGGAGGGTTGGGGGTTAAGTACTTATTTTCTGTTTCCAGGATATACGACTACGGCCATGCGTGACATGATCTCCCCCCCCCCCCCCCCAGACACCTCACGGCGCTTCACGCTTGGTGCAAGCAATGTCTGCCTGGTCGGTGAACACCCGACGTGCTCCGTCCCGGCATTGTAGGGATGCGAGGGTCTATGGTCATACGACTACGGCCATGCAGATCGAGTACATCTCTCCTATCGAGTACCCCCCCCCCCCCCCTCCCCGCCCCCGGAACCCTTTCCCCTCCCCATGGTGGTCAAAACAGGTCACGCTAGCCCCTCACTTGGAACAAACCCTTTCCACCTCGCCGAGGACGATCGGGTTCGTTCTGGCGCTTCCCAACGTGCTGTACACGATGACGGCGATGAAGGCGGAGGGCGTCGTCGACAGGCACGGCGTACGGAAGAGCCTGCTCTGGGGCCTCTGCGTGATGGCGTTCAGGTGACGGCATCACCACCAACCACCATGTCATGGTCACTGACGGTTTTTGCCTTCCGTGGCTGTGTTGTAGGACGGCGTGACGGCATGATCTGGTTTGGAGGCGTGGTAAGGATAGGGGGGACGGTGATAGTGCCGGTTGATGGTACAGTATTGTGCCGGCATAGTATGCGAGAGCCAACAGTACCGGCACTATATGTACCGGCAACCGCTACTATTAATACATACTCCGCTCACTGCTACCCTGGTTAGTCCCATCATCTGTGCCAAGCCAAACCACGGGCACCGTGCTACTACGGGGGAACGTAGTAAATAGGACCTACGGTACGCACAAAAACACAAACTTACACACCTCGTATACCAGGGTGTCTCCGTATTTTTACGAAAAACATTTGGCCCTACTTACTATGCCCCCCCTCCCCCCCCCGTAAATAGCGGGCACCCGGCACTATTAGTAGAAACTCAACCGGCACTATAGAGGGGCCTTCACCGACGAAATATTTATGCCTCCTCAGCCTCTTAGAGCAAAACCGCAGTCCCGTTTTGGGGACAAACCACTCGAATTTCAAGCAGTTTCGTTTGTCCCCCGAAAACGGGACTGCGGTTTCTAATTTTTCAAGCAGTTTTCTCCCCCGAAAACGGGACTGCGGTTCTAAACTTTCGAGTAGTTTTGTCCCCCGATGGAACGGGACTGCGGTTTCTGAATTTTCAAGCAAGCTTGTCCCCCGATGGAACGGGTCTGCGGTTTCTAAATTTTCAAGAAATTTGTCCCCGAAAACGGGACTGCGGTTGTAAAGGGGTTGAACCGATATCGTTGGAAATGCCATTTTCGTCGTAATGGTGTTTTACTTTTTACGTCAAGTTTCGGTGTTGTACCTACTACCAGGTACCTGGTATTTTTTTTCTTTTAACAGGCTTTGGGATTGTTGTCCGTCGGATTTTGCATTTTTTTCCCTGCTATTTCAACAGGCTTGGGTGAGACATATAACTCCTGTACTATATATAAGTCAAGTGAGAAGAGCCTCGGGAGATTAGGTACCGCCCCTATAAGGCAAACACGCCTCTGCGGGGCCTTGCGTGTGGTGGCATGTAGGTGACACCATGGGATATAGGTACATGTAGAGGCAGCACTACGTTTTTCTTAGATTCCTCACTTTGAGCTCTGTACTATTACTATTAATAAGTCATTATTAAGTTACCCGACAACCGACGTCGATAAGTGCTGCAAGCTCACACCCACACCCGACACACGGTCGAATGGGCTTGCAAATGTTATAATGCAATACCTACACATCATCTGCGAGTGTATTGGGTTTGTGAGTGAAGTTGGTTTGTGCCGACGAATTGCCTCGTTTCTGACCGGAGAAGTAACACCACCTCCCTTCCGACCCCCTCTCCCTCTCTCTCTATCCCTCTCCCTCCCCCTTCCTCCTCCCCTCCCACTTTCTCCTGCTTTCTCCCCCTTCCTCCCCCTTCCTCCCCCCCCCCCCCCCCCCACCCACCTCTTCTCCTTTCGCCGCCCCCCCCTCTCCCCCCCTGGCCCACCGCGTTTTGGTTGGGCTGTCGCACACTATGTATGGTGCATCAGCCTTACGCTGTTTGGGCCGAGTCCCGCCCTCGGTCCTGCGTTTGTGACGCGTGGGGCCGCGAGAGGTGCGATCGGCGTGGGATTGCTGGCGTTTCAGGTCGGGAGCGCGCTGGCGAGCGTCCCCGCGTACACCGCCATGCAGGCAAGTGGAACGCGTCGGGCGCTACGGTTGTGTTGTCTGTTGGTGTTGGTGTTGGTGGTGGTCGTTGCGGTGGACGTAGTGATGGTGGTGTTGGTGGGGCGGGTGTTGTTGTTGGTGTTGTTGTTGTTGGTGTTGTTGGTGGGTGTTGCCGTTGTTGCTGTTATTACTGTTTTCATTGTCGATTGTAACCCTTATAGGACCGCAGTCTCATTTGGGGGACTAACCAGTCAAAATTTAAGTGGCGTGTCCCCAAAACGGGACTGCAGTCCTGAAAGGGTTAACGTAGTTGTGCCTTTTTTTCCAAGGATTGTGGTTGGTCATTGGTGGTGTTGATGTTGTCGTTGTGGGTTTGTTTTTGTTTTTGTTTTGTGGTGGAGCTCGTCTGAGGCTGGTGGTCGACGCTTATTCTGTATCGCGAAGTGCAGGTCGACTCTGCTCTTCGCAGACATGCACCCCCCGGACAGGTAGATCATCTACAGATAGATTATCTACAGATACCATCATCTACATATATATCATTTACAGGTACGTCATCTACAGACAGGTCATCTACAGCTATATCATCCACAGATATATCATCTACAGATAGGTCATCTACGGATAAATCATCCTCTACAGATAGATCATCTAAGTCCTAACCTGCCGTCCTGAGGTGCTGCGCAGGTTCTGTATAGTACAGATCCAACGCAGGAAACATGCCCTAGTCCTAGATCCTGTAGACTGTCTGGCTACCACCCGGCAACGTGAGCTAGATCATTCATATCATACAGATCATTAATAGATCTATCTGCCCTGGAACATCTAGATCATGAATTGTGGGAATGATCTGTTAGATGATCTGTTAGATGGTCTGCCCAGATGTGCAAATTTTTACGTTTTGCTAGTTTTGTCGGGCCGTTGGTGCGCCGACGATTCCACTATAGTAGGTTTTGATTGTTGCTGGATTTCGATTATGTCTGGCGGCGTGTATCGAGAGCGATGAAACGTCCCCGACGTGTCTCTGCTGGGACATGGTAGGCATGACATTTTCCGTCTGTCTGTCTGTCTGTCTGTCTGTCTGTCTGCCTGTCTGTTTGTCTGTCTGTCTGTCTGTCTGTCTGTCTGTCTGTCTGTCTGTCTGTCTGTCTGTCTGTCTGTCTGTCTGTCTGTCTGTCTGTCTGTCTGTCTGTCTGTCTGTCTGTCTGTCTGTCTGTCTGTCTGTCTGTCTGTCCGTCTGTCTGTCTGTCTGTCTGTCTGTCTGTCTGTCTGCCTGTCTGCCTGTCTGTCTTGTCTGTCTGTCTGCCTACCTGCCTGTCTGCCTGTCTGTCTGTCTGTCTGTCTGTCTGTCTGTCTGTCTGTCTGTCTGTCTGTCTGTCTGTCTGTCTGTCTGTCTGTCTATCTGTCCGTCTCGCTCCGCCGGTCTATCTTTCTCTATGTCTTGCCCGTATATCCGCCTGCCTGCATGCCTACCGTCCATCCCTCTATGCCGCGATTCTACACTGGACGCATGTATGGGTTTTCAACACAGGGAGGCGTGGTGGGGATGGGGGTGGGGGCTGATGACATGGTTGCATCTTTGCATTCGATGTCCATCGGTGTGGGAGAAGTGGTGGGTCCGCTCCTTGGAGGCTTCGTAGTGGACCTACTGCCTAGCTCCCCGGTACGTCTTGATACTTGTCGCAGACTAAGACGCCCGTAAATTTAATGATGTAACTGGTGCACACTACGTACCTGGTGTGTCTTCGATCGTTTTTTTTAATATCTATGTGTATTTTGCATTTGTTTGTATACGCTTATCCAAGTTCGGTCTGGTTTGGTTTGGTTTGCTTGTTTTTTTGTTTGTTTGTTTGTGTGTTTGCCTGTTTATTGATTATTTTGTTTGTTTGTCATTTGCTTATTGTGTGTTTGTTGGCTCGCCTCTCTGTCCTGTTGACTGTTCCCTTTTGTGTTTTTTGTTTGTTGCTTTGGTTTGTTTCGGATCATCTCTCTCCATGTCCGCCTCCGCTAATTACCCCCCCCTACCCCCCCCTATCCCCGCCCCTTAATATTATATACCTGGAAGGCGTTTGCCTGTGAACAAGGGGGCACAATAATTAGATACACGGAGCCAATCTTCCAAGTGGAACGAGCAACGGCCGCGACCCCCCCGCCGGAAGAAACCCCTCTCGCAGACGATGGCCCCGAAGAATTCTCCAAGAACGATCCGCCCGGTGCCCCCGAAGAACGTTCCAATAATATTCCTTTCGGAGGCGCGCCAGCTGGGAGAACACGCCGGGGCAGGCGGGGCCTGTTACTGGCAAATGCGGCGCAGCCATCACCGCCGCCCCCGCCGCTATCGAAAAAACGACCAGTATCTGCTGATGTTGAAGTTATTCCCGAATCCGCCTCGAGCTCGGCGTTCACTGAACCTTTGGAAGGCGGTGACATTGCCGGGTGGGAGGTGGGGATGGGGGACGGGGAGGGGGTGGAGGGGGACGGGGGGGGTAGGGAGGGGGAGGGGGCGACAACTGCTGTTGGGGTCGCCGGGGTGTTTGGGGGCAGGGGGGTGTCGTTTCGACGAGTACGTGCTTCTGCCGCAGGAGAAAGAGGGAGGCAGGGTGGACGGGGAGGAGGAGGAGGAAGAGAAGAGGAAAGGCTTGGCGAACAGGGACGAAGAAGACAGCAAGAAGCAGGACAAGGAGGAGACTTTGGACAACACGAAGAAAGCAGGGGCGGAGAAGAAAGGCAAGACGAGAGGATAGCGGGAGAAGAAAGGGAGGACGCAGTCGCCGCCGCCGCCGCCGCCGCCGCCGCCGTCGCCTCCGACTCCGCTACCGCCGGTGGAGGGGACGGGGGCATTGATAATGTCGCCGCCGCCGCCGCGTCCGGAGAAGGCGAGAGTATCGCTAGTAGTGGCGTCGAAGGGGCGAGGCTAGGAGCGGGGCCAGGGAAAAAGGAGGAGAACCTTAGACGCGATGCTGACCCATCTGTCGACGTCATTTCGGCCGCTGCGGCCGCCGCCTCAATCTCTAGCGGTTTGAACCCGGGCGTCGATTTGACCGCGGGGGTGGGGCAGGGGTTGAGCCGGGGCGGGGAGGAGGATGGGGGTGGGGGAGGGGGGGGCGAGCCGGTGTCGTGCGAAAGCTCTTTTCCGCTGGCGACGACGCTGCTCGCGTGGGTTTCTGGTGTTGCGATCTTGGCCGTATATCGGCTGCTTCCGGCGCAACTGGCTGGTGGTGGTGGTGGTGGGGGTGTTGGGGGGAACGATAGTCACGGGTACGTAAACGACGTTTGAGTCACGAATACAGGCATGTACCGGTACGTGTTTCTTTACTCAAAGCCTTCCCCGGCTTGACGGGGACGCTTGTAACCCTTGTAGGACCCCAGCCCCCGTTTTGGGGACAAATCACCTGGAATTGGACCGGTTTGTCCCCCAATCGGGACTGCGGTACTAACCGGGTCAAGAGCCATGTCCGGGTTTTTTTAAGCCGTGCGTTGTGAGTGTTGTTGTTGGTGGTGGTGTTAGTGGTGGTGTTGGGCAGGCAAAATATATCCACGAGTAGTAGGTTGGCTACGGACTACACGAATACGGGGACGCTTTTGAGCCATCCCCGGTTTTCTGGCCTTGCGCTTCGGGCTGGGTTGTGATAGTGATAGTGATGGTGGTGGTGGTGGTGGTGGCGGTGGTGGTGGTGGCGGTGGTGGTGGTAGTGGTGGTGGTGGTGGTGGTGGTGGTGTTGGTGTTGGTGTTGGTGTTGTTGACGGTCTATATGACGAAGAATATGGCGCAAGCAGCGGGGCTGCGCGGTTAGAATCGCCGCCGAGACGTGGAGCGCTGGGATTGCTCGTGTTTTGTTTCTCCTTGACCGTACCAGATACAATCAGAACTATCGTCTAGATATATGCGGGGTGCAATACGTTGCCGTAGTGATGTGGGGTAAACTGCTGCTGTTGCTGTATTTTTTTCGTCAAGCATTGGTTGGTGTGTTGCTGGCTGCTATGTATGCAGTGGGTAGACCTTATCACGCGTTTGTACCGTTAGTGTACGTACTCTCAGCTGCGTGCTGCGTTATGTTTTGCCAGGCGTTGCGTTGTTGCCGGCCTCTGTAGACGAGAGCGAAATGTGCGTAAAGTCCTTAGGCTTCGAGCATTTTGCATGCCAAGCCCTTCAGGCTGTTACGGTAGCCTTGTTGGCATGGCGGGCTGCTGCAGTTGCTTCTGCCTGCGTTGCTTCTGTTGATATGTTTCTATTAATAGTAGTTTTCTGCTCTCCACCGTGAACTTGTTCGCAGCGGCAGGAAAAGAGAAGGGACAGCGGGGATGGCGTATACCCGCCCCTCTCCCCAGCCCCCCTTGGCGTTGTCGGTGCCTACCGCTTTGTCCCTAAACATAAGGAACGTTAGCACTTGTGTAATCGTATGAAATGGTGCTTACATTTCCGAATAAAGTGGTAATTTGTTACCGGTATGGTTGATGGCGCGTTTGACCGTATAGCAGTGCCTGCTCGCACCATGCCATTTTGTTATATTTTTAGGTGGGATCCTGTGTATACTTACACACTGTAGTTGCGACAAGGTTTCTGTCTGGTTTGGTTTATTTGGTGATTGACACCCACTGACTGACGTGGGTGAGCGGTGGCTTTTCTGGTGGTTATATGGTTGGTATTTCGCCAGTTTGCCCTTACTGTCGTGGAGTTGGCTCGTACAACTTTGGGGCCGGTAACTCTGCAGCTCCTAGAATTGGGTTTTCTACGACTACTTCTACGAACGAGGATGTTCGATTAATGTATTTAGGTGAAACTGGAAAATTGTTTCTCTCATGTTTTCTCTCTTTCACCCGCATTTTGATTGCTATTGCCATTTATATATCATGTGCGCATGCCGTGCCTGTCGTATCCAGTACGATGACATGATGTTGCATTGCCCACTCTGCCTAAGCTTTACAGTGTAGTATCTCTTGAACAAGGGTCGTGGTTTTGTTAACCCAGAGCTTTTATCTCTCCCAAGATTGAACAATCGCCACGGACACAATAAACAGTTGGGCTGGTTGCCAACGGGAAGACTTGATTGACCCTTCCCTCAAGCCTTTTAGGACCGCAGTCCCGTTTTGGGGACACACTACTTGGGATCTGAGTCGTCTGCCCCCGAAATGGGACTGCTGCAGTCCTAAAAGGGTTAATGAGGCGTTCTACGATAGATAGAGGTTCACCCTAAAGTTTCTGAGGCTCCTTCTCACTTAAGGAGCTCCATACCTCACCCGAAAACTCACGTCAGCTAAAGCCAAGTTGCATCCCGATGAATAATCCCATGGCCCAAGTATACAAAAACGTCATTTTTCGCAACAAGATTGGCATTGCGACGATTTTGGGTTAAGAAGCCCGGTCATTCAGAAAACTTTGTAACGAAAATGTGCTCTACCTCTATCGTAGAATGCATCTAAAATAACACGCACACACACGTAGGATACTTGGTCTGAGGGCAAAACATTTTTCACTAGGTTTGTTTACCTATGGGGCCTTAAAACGTCCACACGTGTCCACAATGAGCCATAAAACGGTACACCCGGTGTATTTGCCGCCAGCTGGCGGCATAAGGGATTGAATCAGCCCTTACCAAGCTCTTCAAAGCACATGTAGAAGACGTCGTCGGAGGGCAAACTACTGTAATTTCTCCAGATTTTCCTCGTAGGGCCCTATAACGTGCATGGCAAATGTGTCCGCAAAACCTCGCAGAAAGCCACAAAACGGGACTCCCGGTGGATTTTTGCCGCCGGTAGACGTTGTTATGTCAGCTACTTCAAGGTACAATTAAACCACAGTAGGGATACTCTGCCCGTCTTCTGTCCTGGTATACCGTTTTCTGTCCAACGGCATGCACCTTAATACCCCACGAAGACCATAAAATGGCAAATCCGTGTATTTTTCTTCCAGTTGATGACGGTGAGATGCGAAATCAAATAATTTCGCGGTAAATTCAATACTTGCTCTGTAATAACCACCAACTTTGTTCAAGCGCTCACGAAGGTTTGAGGCGGCAAAAACATGCCGGTAAATTAACCTCAACCATGGTTACCAACCAAACCTCCTTCAGCGGTCAGTATTGTCCACTGACAGCAACCAGCGTTACCAGCCGTCTATCTTCATTCCCGCCGAACTGCGTGTACGTGCGGGGTGCCAATATTGTGCGTGGGGTTTCCAACGCCGTGCGTAAGGAGTGGGGCTGTGCTTGATCCACTGCGTGCACCAAAACTCACACCGCTAGCCTGCACCTGCACTGCATGCACCCAAAAACATGCACGTCGCCTGCAACACCTACCCTTGCCCTGCCTGTCATGCACGCGTCCCGAACGACAAAAGTGTAGCTGTACTGCATGTATGTACAGCAGTAGTGCCGGTTGCTGTTACATATAGTGCCGGCATGTGGTGCCAAGCCAACAATACCGGTACCATATGTAGCGGCAACCGGCACCATTTGTAGCACACTTCCACACTGGTTACATTCCCCCCTGCCAGTGCCAAGCGATTCCACAGGCACTATAGCGGGCAACCGGCACTACTATTGTGTACTCAACCGGTACAATGGAGGGGCCACTACGGCCCTATTTTGAAACCATACCTAGCCTATAGCTGCACCGCACCGCATGAGCAAAACCCCAGGCGGGTACAGTGTACGAGTCTGTAACACGCGTACAACAGTGTCCCTAGCGATCTACAACATATGCCACCCCCCCCTCGAGCTCTCCCCCCCGGCCCCGTCTCGAAGAAGCAGCAGCAGCAGCAGCAGCAGCAGCAGCAATGACGCTCATCTACAGGGCGACTAATCACAAACGAGGAACCGAGACTGTCAACCGACCAATCAATCAACCGACCAATCAATCAACCGATCAATCAATCAATCAATCAATCAATCAATCCGTCCATCCGTCATCAATCAATCAATCGATCGATCAATCAATCAATCAATGGATCAATCGATTGATCGATCAATCAATCAATGAATCAATCGATCGGTCAACAAAGCAACTCATCAACCAACATCACAATGGACAAATCAATCAATCCATCCATCAACCAAAACCAACCGACCACCCCAACCTTCCAAATCAAACCACCCAACATAACCAATCAAGGACAGAAACCGAAAAACAACACCGAGCCAAAGGACAGATCAGGCCACGACGACATCACACAACCTCCGTTCTATTAAAGCGGACAGCTCGCTGCCGCCGCGGCCGCAGCCGCAACCGATGCTACCACCTCCTCCGAAAGAAGCGACGGCTTAGGCACCTCATAGTGCACGGTGTAGTTGAAAACGGCAAACCAGTGTAGCATGCTGGCCACCATGACGAAAACATGCCACACCGTATGGTACACAGGTATCTGTTTGTTTTTTAAAAATATAAAACAGTGTTGCCCGGGGAGATTACAAAAACAAAATAACACAGGAAAGGGGATCGAGAGAGGGAGGGAGGGAGGGAGGGAGGGAGGGAGGGAGGGAGGGAGGAAGAACGGGAGGGGGAACGGGAGGGGGGGGAGGGAGGGAGGGAGAGAGGGATGGGTTCAAGACAGAGACTTAACCCCTTTTAGGACTGCAGTCCCGTTTTGGGGACAAACTACTTGAAATTTGAGTGGTTTGTCCCCACAACGGGACTGCGGTTCTAAAGGGGTCAAGCCCTTTTAGAACCGCAGTCCCGTTTTGGGGACAAACTACTCGGAATTTGACTGGTTTGTCCCCAAAAACGGGACTGCAGTACTAAAAGGGTTAAGCGTAGCTTGGATACCTTGGAGGCAACCAGGAGCGTCAAGTGTCTCATGTGTGACGGGAGTACGAATAAGCGTTTCGGCTTCACTAATGGTAGGAGGGAGGGGGGGATGCGCTCATTTCATCCATGGCCGTAGTCCTATGACCATAGACCCTCGCACGCCTACAATGCCGGGGCGGAGCACGTCGGTTCTTCACCGACCAGAAATATATTGTCCGCGCCAAAGCGCGAAGCGCCGTGGGGTGTTGGGCGAGTCGCATCAAGGTGTGAGCTGCACCGTACTAAGCCCACGATGGGTACCACTGCGAACAAGATGCTCTGCGCTAGTGTGTTACAGAATATGTCTGTATCACCTGTTTTGTTTCTACACGCAAGTCGTACGTACGCTACGCTTACCTTCTCGCCCAATATGAAGAAAATGACGCCTGCCACATATGCAACTCCACCCCCTGGTTGCCAAGCCGGTAGAAATACGCGACACAAGTCCAGATCAAAAGCGGGGGGGGTAGGGTAGGGTAGGGTTAGTTTGGGTCGAGTAGTGTAAGGTAGGGTAAGGTAGGGTCGGGTCGGGGTAGCGTAGGGTGGGGTAGGGTGGGGTGTGGTAGGGTGGGGAGGGAGTAGGGTAGGGGTAGGGTGGGGTAGGGTAGGGTAGCGTTGGTAGGACAGGGCAGGGAGGGTTCGGGTAATTTAGGGTAGGGTAGGGTAGGGTAGGGTAGGGTAGGGTAGGGTGTGGTAGGGTAGGGTAGGGTAGGGTAGGGTAGGGTAGGGTAGGGTAGGGTAGGGTGTGGTAGGGTGTGGTAGGGTAGGGTGGGGCAGGAGTAGGGTAGGGTAGGGTAGGGAGGGTAGGGTAATTGAGGGTAGGGTAGGGTAGGGTAGAGGGTAGAGTGGAGTAGGGTAGGTTAGAGTACGGTAGAGTAGCGTGGAGTAGGGTATAAAAATAGGGAAGGGTGGGATAGGGTAGGGCAGCGTAGGATATAACATCTTGAACCTCAACTCGAGCAACAGACTACGTGGTATTAATAGAAAAATCACGAGGCCAACAGAAAAAAAAACAACAGCAAACTCAGCATCAAACATTCAATTCCAACACCAACTGCAACATCAAACTCAAACTAGACAAAAAACAAACAAAAAACACCACGCTGACCGTCAAACATCAATCAAATCAAACATCTGTGTGTGCGTCCGGAGCGGGACTCTCACCAGCAATCAGCATGAGCTCTCCGCTGTGCATGTGCTCCATGACCGTTTCCCACACAAGCAACACAGCGAGGCCCAACCCCAGGTAGAGCGACAATTCCACGTACACCGTCGATTTTGCCGTCTTTACACTGCTTGTGCATACACATTAGCGTTCCACGTAGCAGGCAAGGGAAGGAAGGAGGGGACCGGGATATGATGAATCATACTGGTACATATTTCGCGATTCCTACGGAAGAAAAGGAGGGCGCGGGCGGGCGGGCGGGAACCAATAAAGGAAGCGGTATTCATATTAATACTCGAAGTAGTGTGGTGTGAACAGTAGTTTCAGCAATCAGAGATCGAACAAATACGCAATACAAATGCAAGACCTATTGTAGCGGTCAGTGCAGTCTATCCTTCTCGCCGAGAGCGTGCCGCGAGGGGGGGGGGGGGAGGCGTACTCATCTGTTGCTTGCGTTAGTCGTTCGACAATTCACCGCGCACCCCTTTTGAGGCGGAGCACCGTTCCTACCTTCGCGTTAGAGCCACTTCCAACATTTGGGCGCTCATTGCGTGTTTTCCGTATATCTATGTATTTTTTGTGTGTTGTGTTTTATCTCGTCCGCTTTCTGTTTCGGAGGGGGGGGGTGCGTGTGCTAATCATCCCCCCCCCCCCTCCGGAACATGAAGTGGACGGGGGGAGGGAGGCGGGGGGTACTCAATATCATGCACGGGCGTAGTCGTATGGCCCTAGACCCTCGCATCCCTTCAATGTCGGGACGGAGCACGTCGGGTTTTCACCGACCAAGCAGATATCCCTTGTACCGAGCGCGAAGCGCCGCGAGATGTTCGGCGAGTCGCATGAAGGGTGAGCTGCATCCTACTAGGAAGCGCTCGTCAGGTGAACCTTCTTGCATATTGATGACAGCGTCGAATTAGTTCGGGGGGGGGGGGGAGGTGTAAAGGAGAACTACATAATACACAATCTGCGCATTTTTTCCATTGGGGATGGGAAAAGAGTTATGTATATCAGCCGCTAATACACGCTCTTCGTATTCTTGGTGCTGGCAGGACATCAACAATAGATGGCGCTGGGCGTGTATGTCAGGGAAGGGAGGGGGAGAGACCAAGGAATGGAAACATGGCTTGACCCCAGTTGCGATTCTTGTGGTAATGCGGCAGCACAATTGTCAGCCGCCCGAAGCCTCCGAGGGCGATACGTGCACGTACACACACAACACGCATACCTGGTACACCGCTTAACGCTTTGTTTTCGGTCGAGGTTAGTTCCAAGAACTGTTAAACAGGGGCCTCCGAAAACGGCGTACGATTCCTCTTCGAAAAAAAAAATCCAACCTTCCGAAGCAAGACTGTCAAACACATAAATCACAAAAATCAGGACGCATACAAAAAATGAAGAAAAAACAAACCCAAAAAGAAAACGGCAAGTATGAAACAATTTCACTCTGAACAAAATTTACCTGGACTCGTGCTACCTCAAAAAACACTATGACGGGGGGCCCTAGTAAATAGGATCTATGGTATATATAAAAACCTATATATTTAACCATTTTTACTAACAATATTTGGTCCTATTAACTATGGCCCCCCGTAATACGTACCAGGTATTTAAGAAGTATACATATATATGCCTGGTACTCGTAGTGTTTTACTACTTCGCCGCGAAACGCAGGTCAAAATGGTTCATACTCCACACAAGACGCGCGCTACGATAGGAGTTCCAATTAGAGGTAGCATTTTTTTTGCGAAAACATTTCTTACTGACGGGGTGGTTCCTTAAGGTCACTGGGAAACTACCTAATAAAATATATAATTGATCCCATTTTTGATTAACAACATGCCTCCGATAGGCCGAGGTTAAGCATCCACTTCTTGTCAAAGTCACACTTTTTTGGAGAGATGTAGAGCTCCTATGCTATAATCAAGCGAGAACGCTCAAAAACAATACTGGTACCACCCTGTCCCCATATAAGGGATGCTTGTGTTGCATATTAACGTACAAACGCTCTCTTATATTACGGACAGACTATGAATAGGCGTTACCCCTGTAGAGCAAAACCACACCCCACTGACACTTCCGTTAATCTAAATTCCGGGAAAATTCCCAGGTGATTGGGGTTGGGGATTTCATAGGGGTGGTCGTAGGGTTTCAATATCGTGAAGCATGTTTTAACCATTGTGTCAGAGAGCTGGGACGAAACGTTCTTACAGCCCCTTTGGAAACCCCATGTACAAAAACACGCACTTGGAAGAAAATCTAACTCCCAAAACCTACGCACGCCTGTCCATAACAATCAAATGAAAAAACCGTGCACTGTGAGGCAGCCTCGTTGAGGTTGAACAAGAAAAAACAACACAACAAGCGAACACGTAACAGACGAAGCTGACGAAACAACCACGCGAACAGACAAACCAACAAACAAGGTTGCACAGGTCAGCATGTATCTAGATCCCAATAGGCCTTTCTGATATGCTGCGCAGGACCTATCTATCTGTACAGTACATATCAACCCAGGAAACATGTCCTAGATTATGCAGACGATACGGGTCACACCCGGCAAAATGAGTTAGATCATACAGATCATACAGATCGTACAGATCATACGGATCAGGCATATTTCTGCCCTGAAAGGTCTGCTACCAATAAGTGAAATCGATGATCTATCTGATCTGCGCAACACCCAGACACGTTGTGCAAACGAACGCACAAACAGCACCTAACCAATCAAACCAAGTCGCCAATTAAATCAACTGAAACAACCAACGACATCAACCAACCCATGAACCAACCAACACACAGAGTAAACAAACCAAACCAACTAAACATACTAACTAGTCAACCAACCCAATCCAACCAACCCATGAAGCAATCAACACACAAACCAAACGAGCCAAACCAACCAGCTAACCAATCAATCAACCAACCGAACCCCAACCCATAACCGAAGCACAGGCCAAACCAACTACAGAAGTAAAACCAACAAACCAATCAACCGAACCAACTTTTAATAATCAACCAACCCAACTAGCCAACCCAACCAGCTATTAATAGCTACGCAAACCAACTAATAACAACAAACCAACCGAACCAATCAAACAACTTTACTAACCAAAACCAGAGCACAGGTCCAACCAAAACACAAAACCAACCAACCAAACCAACTAACCACCCGAAAATCTACCCAACCGACCCAACTAACCAACCGAACCAGCTAATAAACCAACCAATCCGACCAACCAACCAACCAAACCAACTAACCAAACAAACCACCTATCCAACCGAACCAACTAGCAAAACCGACCAACCAAACCAACAAACCCATCAACCAAAGCAACTATTAACAAACCAACCCAACCAACCAATCAACCAACCGAACCAACCAAACGAAACCCCAAACCAAAACCAGAGCACAGGCCACACCAACTACAGTCAACTACAGTCACAAGAACAACCAATCCACGGAACCAACTAATCAACCAAACCAACCAGCCAACAAAACCAACCAACTAACCAACCAACCTACCTGGTGATGGTGAAGATGCACCCAAACAGGGCGCAGAGCCATTCGGTGATGATGACGGCCGTCCCGAGCGAGTTGCCGTGCATGGAAATTAGCATGAAGGGGGTGTAGCTGCCCGCGATGAGAATGTAGATGGCGCAGTGGTCCGCCATGCAGAGGATGCTGCTCACGTACGGCATCATGAAAAAACTGCCGCCGCCGACAACAGAGCAAAACAGACGAACCGAATGAACGAACCGATACGTAGACAAACACGCAAAACGAAACCAATTAAGAAAACAACGAACGAACGAACGAACAAACAAACTATTAGAACAAACAGACAAACAAGCAACTACGCGAGCTATCAGACACATGCAAATGAACAAAACGCAGTCAGTCGAGAGAAACAAGCCCTGGGAACATACAACCTCGACCTACTACCCCCCCCCCCCCCCTACCCAAACGCCACCCACCTGCCCTCTCCCCCCCCCCCCCCACCCCTCCCCCCTCCCCCACCACTCATCTATTGGAGATGATACTTGTCAGTAGCCATAATATTTGTTACTCGATTACACTTCGAACATTTTGACTGTGTATTGCCGGCCATCGGCAATCGAGTCTAGGCGTACACATCAGCTACGAGCTGGTGCACACGCCAATGGTATTTCTTCCACTCCAGAGTTATTGGAGCCTGTCCTGCGACCACGGACTACATTGTATTGTGAGTTGACGTGAGAACAACAACAACAACAACAACACACGCCATTCGCCATACCTAACATCATCAACTCATTGAAGCCGTCATCCATATACAAGTCCGCCTCAAAAGCGGTTCTTAGTAGGATGCAGCTCGCCCTTCATGCGACTCGCCGGGCACCTCACGGCGCTTCGTGCTTGGTGCAAGAGCAATGTCTGCCTGGTCGGTGAAAATCCGACATGCTCCGTCTCGGCATTGTAGAGGTGCGAGGGTCTATGGTCATACGACTACGGCCATGCATGAGATCGAGTACATATCTCCTATCGAGAACCCCCCCCCCCCCCCCCCCCATTCACCGGCCCCGTCCTGAAAAGGCCTCATCCGATCAAGAGTACAATACCGGTACATACACAAACCTATGAAAAAGGGTGGATGCGAGGTACAGGAACATTAGGCTGGCAGAAAATATCGCGCATCCCCAAAAGTGCTCGGCGCTTTTCCCCGGCTGAGAAGCTTCTGTCATCAAAACGATTGCGCCAATTATTGCCATCACGAAACCGACTCCGTGAGTGCCGGCGTTCAACACCTTGCGACGCGTTTATTTTAGGCAGCGGGGTGGGGGGGGGGGGGGGGGGAAGACCGCGCGGGGAGGCGGGTGGCGGGGGGGGGGGAGGGGGGTCGTTATTGCTTGCCTCAGCCGTTCGGCCATTAGCCACGCATTCCTTGCAAGACGGAGCGGGGGTGGGGGCGGGGGGGGAGGGCCCTAAAACTACCCCTGTGTGTATCGGCATTCAACACGTGGAGTTCAAAACATGGAGATGCGTTTATTCCACATAAACAGCAGGGGGGAGAGAGACGGAGGTAAGGGGGATTGGAGAGGGGGCTGAAGAAGGGGGTTGGGAGGCATAGGGTGGGACGGATAGGGAGGAGGGGTGTGGGGGGGGGGGGGGGTAGGGGAAGGAGGTGGGGGGGGAGAGGTAGGGGAGGGGGGGGGAGGAGGGGCACAAAACCGACCCCGTGGGGTGCCGGCGTTCAACACCTTGCGATGCGTCTATTTTAAGCAGCGGGGGTAGGATTGCAGGGGAGCGGGTGGGGGTGGGGGAGAGGATTGCAGCACAACCTACGAGTAGTCTCGATGCGTTTGGTCGCTAACTAACCCTGCGTCTCCTAGGGGAAGACACGCAAATACCTACTATTACGGGGGACCAATTTAAATAGGACCAAATATTGTGAGTAAAAATGGTTAAATATATAGGTTTTTGTGCAGACCATAGGTCCTGTTAACTATGGTCCCCCGTAATAGTTTACTATTAATAGTACCTACCGGTACTACAGCACCCGTTTGAACTCTGACAGGATGCGCATACGAAGAGCGACGGGGGGCCATACTAAATAGGACCTACGGTGCACACAAAAACCTATGTATTCACCTGTTTTTACCAACATTATTTGGTCCTATTTACTATAGGTCCCCCGTAGCAGTAGTCTCGCTTTTCAGGGATATGATAACCGTTTTAACTTCAACAGTTGACACGAAACGGATATCTTTATTCCAGGTGTCATTTTGTACGAGCTGTATGCGCGCATATCATACGAAATGCATACGAGGGGTAGTCTGGCGGAATACACATACGACGTGGGGGCTTCCATACCTCCTCGAAAACGAAGTTTCCGTCGACCTCGACCGACAGGTCTCCGCACCCAGAGGAGCGGCAGCAGCATCTCCGCTGGATCTTCGCGATCGATGCGTAGCCGAGGGCGTTGCTGTTTCGTCGATCCAAAGAAGAAGAAGAAGATCCGGACCCAACGCACAAGAAGATCCAACGCAGAAGATCCAAAAGTAGATGAAAAAAAATTCCCGCAAAGGAGAATCACACATCCATACATCCCGGCGAAAACACCCACGGAAATGCCCGCATAGCCACGGATTCGAAGAATATCCAACGATCCACAGATCCAAAGAAAGATCCAAACATGGAAATATCCAACGGACAAATGGTCCGGACGCCAAAACATGCAGAGACAGAAGGGGCGAGCCGGATGGACGCGGACGGGCGCGAGATATAAGGCGTGTGTCGGGTAAGAGGAGCAAGAACAGCAGCGAACAGAACCAACGACAACAGCAGCGAACAACTTCCGGCATGCAATAGGATGACAATCATACGACGAAAACAACTATTACGGGGGACCATAGTTAACAGGACCTATGGTACACATAAAAAGCTATATGTTTAACCATTTTTACTAACAATATTTGGTACTGTTAACTATGGCCCCCCGTAATACTACGGGGAACCATAGTTAATAGGACCAAATATTGTGGGTAAAAATCAGCAAACACATAGGTTTTTGTGTGTAACTTAGGTCCTATTTACTGTGGCCCCCCGTAATATTAGATGACACGACAACATGTACAAGAACAACTATATACTATTACGGGGGACCATAATTAACAGGACTACATAAAAACCTACCTGGTATATATTTAACCATTTTTACTAACACTATTTGGTATTATTAACTATGGTCCCCCGCAAATACTATGACACGACAACAGCATGGCATACGTGGACATATTTTTTCATCCCGTTAAATTTTTTCCGTCCTTCTTTTTTTTTAATCTCCCTCCTACTTGATAGTCGTACTCGTACGAATAGTTCAGACCTGGGGTCACATAGTGTAGTAGGCTTTCTTCTTCTGCCTTGCACTTTCATCACGCGAAAAATTCCGCCCATTTTTCCTTCCTGTATACCTGGTAGTAGTATTACGGAGGGCCATAGTAAATAGGACCTACGGTACACACAAAACCTTTATATTAACCTATTTTTATGAGCACTATTTGATCCTATTTACTATGCCCCTCCGCAATAGTGCCGAATAATCATGGGGAACACATCCAAACGCACCCAACTACCCTCGAACACAGAAAACAACGCACACACAGACGATAATGGACTCACGTTACGGCAACTAAGTACACACGTATCACGGAATACACACACCGACCTCACCTCGACACCCGAACACTCCCCCAATCACACCCTAAAAACCAAAACAACAAAAAATAGGAGCGCGTACCATGCGACGTACAGTAGTAGACACGAATCCCACTCAAGACACTCAAAAACTAAGACAAGAAAACACAAAAACTACTCAACTACAAAAACACGAGTCGAATGTATACGAACCTATAAAACAAGAATAAACATTTACAAAAACAAATACGGGAGACGATATTAAACAGGACCAAATATTGTTATTACGGGGGACCATAGTTAATAGGGGACCTATGGTATACATAAAAACCTACATATTTAACCATTTTTACTATTACGGGGGGCCATAGTTAACAGGACCTATGGTATACATAAAAACCTATATGTTTAACAATTTTTACTAACAATATTTGGTCCTGTTAACTATGGCCCCCCGTAATAACAATATTAAATATGGTCCCCCGTAATTGTAAAAACAGCGAAATATATAGGGTTTTGTGTGCACGTAGGTCCTATCTACCATGGTTCCCTGTAATAAAGCAAAAACGCCTCCTCACCTTCGCACATCCAGCGACCGCAGCGCGGGGGTGGAGTCCAACGTCCCTTCCAGGAGCGTCGCCCCCTCCTCACCAAAGCGATTCCTAGACAAATTAAGGTCTGTGATGGAGGTGTTTTCCCGCAGAGCCGAGCATAGCTCGCGCATCCCATCCGCATCGAGGCCCGTATTGCTGCAGGTCGTCACGTAATAACATATAAGGAGGCGTGCGATGGGAGGGGGGGGGCTGGTCTAGACATCCATATTGTTCAGAGTGACAACGGAAGGAGTTCGATGAGGGGTGGCCGGGGGAGGGGGCAGGGAGGGTGTCCCACCAGCATCGAGGCTCATATTGCTGCACGTCAGCCATCGTGCCGCAACGAGAGACAACAACATACAGAAGAGGGCGCGCGTGGATCGACGTGAGTTTCTTATTGATGTAATACCTGTAAGGCAGTTGGTTTGTCTATTTCCCCACCTAACTAACAGTTGGCTTCCTTCGCCATCCAACTAATGGCCAAGAGATGGTTTACGTCGCCGCCCAACAAGCAACTAGTTGGCCTACTTTCGCCTCGCAAGCAATACCCAATAAGTAGAAGGAGCCGGCCACCCAACTATAGCAACTAGTTGGCTACTTCGCCACCCAAATAACAATAAATTAGTTGTCCTCCTTTGCCACCCAAATAACAAGTAGGTGGCTCACTCCGCCAACTAAACTACCACCACCCAGGGCGCTAATATAATACCTGGTATAATGACATTTTATATACCAGATGTATATGTGTAATACAAAACATCCTTGTAATTCGGGACAGAGTGGTAATACCTAACAACAACACTATCACCCGTGTGATAGGATAACACCCCCCCCCCCCCCCCCTTGGGGCTATGGTCATACGACTACGGCCATGCACGAGATCGAGTACATCTCTCCTATCGAGTACACCCCCCCCCCTTGGGGCGAACTTCAGATAGGCGTTTCTCCGAAAAAATGGGACATACACTACAGTAGTGTTATACGTTAGCCGGCAACCCAGCTAGTTACTAGTGGGCTTCGTTCGCCATCCAACTAATAATTAGTTGGCTTGGTTCACCGAGCCAATCAACTAATAACTAGTTGGCTTACTTTCGCCGCCCGACCAATAACGCGTTAGCTTACTTCGCCACCCAACTAAGAACTAGTTGGCTTGAATTCACCCAGCCACCCAACTAATAATGAGTTGGCTTACTTTCGCCGCCCAACTAATAACTATTAATAGTTGGCTAACTTTCGCCACCCGACTAATACCAGGTACCTAATACCTAGTTGGCCATCCAACTATGTAATAATGACTAGTAACTAGCCGACCACCCGACTAACAACTACTTGGCCCAATTCGCCACCCGACTAACAACTAGTTGGCCCACTTTGCCACCCAACTAATGACTAGTTGGCTTACCTCGCCACCAGAAAAAGTACTATTAATAGTTGGCTTACTTTCGCAACCCAACAAATGCCTAAATAACTGGCGGCCTTACTTTTCCACCCAACTAATAACCAATACCTAGGCGCGGAGTCTAGCCATCCAACAACTAGTTGGATAACTTCGCCACTCAACTAATGACTAGTTGGCTTACTTCGCCACCCAACTAATACATTGGTGCCAGTCCCTCTAAAGTGCCAGTGGACGATATTATGCCGGTACAATACGTTGCGGCAACCGGCCCTATTACTGTAGTAGCACACTGCCTCACTGGTTAATCCCGTCTGTCAGCGCCAAGCGATTCCACAGGCACCGTAGCGGGACTGCTAATAATACTGCATTATGCAATACATACTATTAATAATAGCCGCGAAGTCCAGGCAACTCTCAACCCTTCCTTTGCTAACATATGTTGGAGTTCGATTGACGCAGGCATATGCCGCCTACCTGATGTCGAGCGTTTCCACCGTGTCGTTTCTCGACAGAATGGAGCGGAGGATGCGGGCGTTGGAGTTGCCGCTGCCCGCCGAAGCCCTCCGCTGCGTCGACCCCGTCCCTCGTAACCTCAGCTTCCTTATTCACGCCCAGGTATACAGAAGTTACCCAAGAAATCAAGAAAAATAATAGCGAAACAGGTATCAAGATCAAAGTAAAAACACACTCACATGAAAGACAATGTACCACATATATAAAGCGAGAACAAAAAAAGCGCTGCAGGTACCCTGGCATACATATCATTGAAAAAAAATAGCTCACCAACAGTATGTGCAGGTCAAGCAGAACAGCGTACCAGTCTGAAACTTTGCAACAAAAGGGGCACGCCTGTGGAATCGCTTGGCACAGATGGGATCAACCATTGTGGCAGTGTGCGGAGTATATGGTGCCGGTTGCCGCTACTATACTGCCTACAGAGTTGGCTGGCGCATGCCGGCACTATAAAAGGACTACCACTGCTGCTGTACGTATATACGAGTCCCGAAAATACAAACCCCGAAACATCGGAGAAGATTTCAAGGTGCAGCTGCCGGGGCAATAGGGGGTAGGTTACCAGTTACTCGAAAACATGGTTGATACACACCGTGTATATGAGACGAGCCCAAACAACCCAAACGGTGACGCAATCAGACCCAATCAACCATTGGTTACTCCAGCGTTACTTCCTTTGTCTCGTATCTCGTACGCAGCAGTGCGTGCCAACCATTTACTCGATAGCATGCCTACGAATCAGGACTTGTGCCGACACGTATATATATATATATATAAATATCTTATACATACTATATATACTACGAGTATCACAACAGTATTAGTAGTATTGCCCCACTGTTGTAGACAAGACGAGACCAGGGGGAAATTATGAAAAGCAATCGCCGCCGCCGCCAAACTGCAAAATAATTTTCCCCGCTAAGAGATTTTTCTTCGGCCAGAGGAAATTTATTCTCCATATACCTGACAGAAAACCGATTCCCGCTTCATGATCTACGTCTACGTTCCAAGGAAGATAGACTGCTGCTCTTTACCGTGTGATCTGTTACGGGAGACCATAGTTGATAGGACCTATGATATACATAAAAACCCTACCTGGTATATATTTAATCATTTCACTAACAATATGTGGTTCTTTTAACTATGATCCCCCCCGTAATAGCTCATTTTGCCTTGAGGGAGCCTGAAAAGCAGCACCATCTACAGTAGGACGTGTTTTCTGGGTTGGGTCTGTACTATTAATAGGCAGGTTAGGATGTAGATGATCTATCTGTACATGATATATCTGTAGATAATCTATCTGTCCGAATGTGAAATATTTTTGGACACCCTACGGCGCTTCGCGCTTGGTGCAAGCAAATGTCTGCCTGGTGGGTGGGAACCAGAGGTGGCCCGCGTCGGCACTGCTGTAGGGATGCGAGGGTTTACAAAGGTCGTACGACTACGACCATGCGCATGACATGAGTACCCCCCCCCCCCCCCCTTCCCCGCTTCTTCGATACTGCCTCCTTACTTGATGTGCTTGTTGGTGTCCAAAACGCCGGAGAGCGGCAGCATGGACCCTTCGGAAAACGCCTGCGTGGGCTGCAAGACGTCCCATTGCGTTTTCAACGAGATGACCACGCTGGGGTCCACCGGCATCTGCACGAAAAAAAGGAAATTATCCAAGAAAACATAAGGAAAATATATGCTATACCTATATAGTATGCGTAGACAGGGAGATACACCTGGTATACAACCAGGGAAACAGACAGGCGGACAGACAGACAGGCAGACAGACAGGCAGACTGACAGACAGACAGACAGACAGACAGACAGACAGACAGACAGACAGACAGACAGACAGACAGACAGACAGACAGACAGACAGACAGACAGACAGACAGACAGACAGACAGACAGACAGACAGACAGACAGATAGACAGACAGACTGACAAATGTACAGACCGAGAAAGTTAGAAACATACAGACATACGAGCGCAAACAAATATGTAAGCTGATAAAAAGAGGCAGAGACAACCAGACAGTCGGCGAGAGAAACAGAGAACCAGGAACCGCTAGCCCTGAGCTGAGTACCATGGACCGTGGACCACGAACCGCGACCTCTACGCACCACTCCAGGGCGCACGAAGCAAGTGAACTGCTCCGACGTTCCGTGCGGTTGGGTCCGGGTTGTTTCGATCGAAGGCTACGCATGCCGCTCAGTCCGCCGCAATCGGTGTGATACTGCTGTACCTCTTAACCCCTTTACAACTCCAGTCCCGTTTCGGGGACAAGGCAGTCTAATTCCAAGTAATTTGTCCCCAATTGTCCCTAAAACGAGACTGCAGTCCTAAAAGGGTTAAGGAGTGCAGATGCTGCATGTATGTGAAACGCTTCGTGGACCATGCTCCTGTATGAAACACTATGCTATCACACAGACGGTTTTCGAAGGTGGCGTTCTCGACGCCCGGGGAGGTGCAAACGACGAGCCACCGTTTTTAGTTGTGTGTACTCTCTTGTGGGCTTTTGGAGAAACTCGGCTGGGAACTTCGTCCCAGGGTGTGTGTTATATTATCACACCCGGGTGATAGGGTACCGCGAGGGAACATATAATATACTACTGCTGTATCAATCAGAAACAAATCTGGTGTGAAAACATATTAATAGGAGGATACACCGTTTCTGTGTCCATCGTCGGTTTTGATTACTCTATAATACCATGTATTACTATGTATTAGTGTGGATCAGTGTGTAACACTATGTATTACTATGGCCTATACGCCGTAAAAGTAGGTATTTTGTATGTATACCTGGTACCACTATGCCCCTATATAATGAACTTTTTAATTAAATGTTATTATACAAACAGTGCTTATGTATAGGAACAGAGTTGCACTTGGGGTGTATTTAGAAATCTACATTTACGGAGTTGCGTGTAGTAGACGTTACATACCATAACATCTTAGGCGTAATAGGCAGTATTAATAGTAGATACTGCCGTAGATATCCTTCCACAGAGGAAGTACATCCAGACAGAACATGCTGTAGACGTATACCAGGTATACAATATACTAGATACTAGAAGAATGTATCGCTCTCTAAGGAGGTCGTCAAGCAAACGGTGCCATTGATAGTATACGTCTTTCTCTCTCACACTCTCTTCCCCCCCCCCTCTCTTTCTCCATCTGTCTCTCTCTCTGCTTCTCTTCCTTTTAGCCTTCCTCCCCCCCCCTCCTCGCCCCCTCGCTCTCCCGCGCTTCCCCCCCCCTCCCCCTCTCCCCCTTCCTCTCCGCGCCCCCGATCAGTTCAGTATTCTTCTTCCATATTTGACCCCTCCCCCCCGTGCAGAAATTTCCTGACTTTTTACGTAGTTTACCCCCCCCCCTCAATGCAAGCAAATATTTACTACCTGGTATGCAAAATAAGAAGAATAAGAAATGAGTGTCTCGATTAGGAGTTGGAACGGAGCTCCGTTTCTAAAGGGATATGTGGTCAATTACTAACTAAGGCGAGCAACAATTGAGGACGCCCCCCCCCCCCCCCCCCCCCCATTCATATGCAAGTCTGCCTCACAGGAGGTTCTTAATAGGATGCAGCTCACCCTTTCACCCTTCATGCGACTCGCTGGACACCTCACGTTTCCCTTCGCGTTTGGTGCAAGCACCAAATCTCTGCCTGGTCGGCGAAAACCCGACGAGCTCCGTCCCGGGATAATAGGGATGCGAGCGTCTGTGGATATACGACTACGGCCATGCATGATATCGAGTACACCCCCCCCCCCCCACTCCTCTCCCCTCCCCGCGGCACCTGATATGCTCGGCAATTCCTGACGTAGGCCTTGACGTCGTCGTTGTCGTCCAGCATGCCCATTTCTTCTTTTTTAGTGTCGGAGGCGTTATCCTTTCCGAAGCGTGTCACCGCCATCTGTAACGGTTTTCAACAGTCGGCCGGCATCAGTATGGTGTGGGTGGGTTTGTCGGGGGGGGGGGGGGGGGGGTATGATGCCACTGACTGTGACGCCAGAGGGATGGTTTTCGAGAAAGTGCAAGAAGCCATATGTATGGGGAGATGAAGCTTTCAACCAGGCCGAGGACTATCCTACGCATCTATTACGGGGGACCATAGTTAATAGGACCAAACATGGTCAGTAAAAATGGTCAAATATATAGGTTTTTATGTATACCATAGGTCCTATTAACTATGGCCCCCCGTAATAGTGTCTTCATACCTGGGATGTAAACATGCGTTCTCTGCCTCGTACACTGCTCTCCTTTGTACCACTAACGACGGACACATCAGGCACGTTCGGGTCTTCAAACAAAGACCTGCAAACGTTCCCACGTTTCCGTCCACAGTAACTACAGTAACAGCTTCAAACAAAGACCTACAAACGTTCCCACGTTCCCGTCCAGAGTAACTACAGTAACAGCTTGCGGCTATTGAATATATTGATCCTTTTAGTACTGCACTGCACAGGATCACACGTTGGGCTCCCACTCCGAGTAATAGCTTCCCGATACGGGAATTAAAACATTCGTATTAAGTAGCCGCGGCCGCCGGTGGATCGTTATCCCACGTCTCTCTGCGTTAGCAGAGTGTTCTTATCATGAACACTGTTGAACTTCGACGGCTAGAGTGTGGAATAGCTCGGGCTGAGACCGCGGCCCGATGACAGCATGAGACAGAGAGCAGATGGGGCGAGCAATCATCGTTGCTCAAGCGGCGCTCGGGTCAAAGGACGATTCAGCGGGGCCGTCCTAACTGCCACTGCGGAGAATCCGGGAGGCAGAATAGCCGCCGCCGAGATATCCGTCAGCGGAACGTAACAGAGGAGGATCCATCAGCGAGGTCCAGACATGACAATCTCCCGAGTCCCCCCAGTAAAGCTCCTGGAAGAGCTTTCTCGAAGGATGCTCGGGTTTCAACTATTTGGGTAGGCGTGTTGGTTCCGGAGACATGGTATCCACATTCACAGCCTCAACGATAGTATACTTCGTATACGAGTAAAAACAAATAGCAAATATGTTATTCATAGAAGGCCGTGTCTTGATCCCTTGACTGACCGCCCCTACACTAAACCTAGTATACAAAAGCCAAAAACCTTGACGGGCCCAATACCGGTCTCCTATGTACCGTATGCCAGTACTGCTGTATGTTGCACTGGCATAATTGCCTCTGCAGTGGATACGTATCAGTAGTGCAGTCTTCTGAGAGTGCTGTGCGTGATTCATGAGTCAGAAACAACGGGTTCATGTGAAGGAGGACACCAACAAGCACGTTACCAGCACGTAGTGACTGCGGATGGCCGATATACATCGATTGACGTATCCCGACACATTCTCTTCTTACAGAGCTGGGCTTGCTGCCCTTGGGTATACCCAGCAGTTGAGCGTTATGCTGCACGAAAGGTGGGCAGCTCCCGATCGTGCACCAAACGCCAAAAAAAAGGAGATGTCACATCTATGTGGTATGCCGCAGCTGCAGTAGACTACGATGTACGGTGAGGGCAGTCCGTAGCGGACAGCGGACAGCGCATTTAATGAAAAACTACAACAAAAAAACGTCAGCTGTGAGTTCTCCCCATCAGTCGATACTCAACTTTGCAAGCTTCGTTTTCGTCGCAATCGGCATTTATTCCGCCCGCTCGACAGCATCAGCTCAGCTGTAGCGCACTCCTACCTAGGGTCAGATCAGATCACCAGAGTGCATTACGCAGAGTTTTACCTACCCCTCCGAATACTCTCGGCCGACGAGTACTCGCCGAATCTGGGAAAAATACCCGGGTACTCGGGAGTTTTTCCGCACTTTTCGCATGACTTATAGTATACCTGGTACCTGGTATTAAAATAAACGCCACACACACGGCGAGTATGGGATTTAGTATGCCCACTATCGATCATACAGGTTTTAGTGTAACTACTACTGAACTGCTATACTCAACTATAAACCTAAGGGTTTTAGTATGCTATACGATATGCGATACAGTTATCGGGGCCCAAGTCCTCGCAAGTACGAAAGTGCTACTCGTTCCCGTGACGAGTATTGACAAACCGAGTTATGGAGTATGTACTCGCGAGTACCCGTGTATTTTCGTATATTGCAAATGGGGTACGTGGTACAGCACTACTGCTGTGGAGGACAGGTGCAATATGTGGCAATGCACGGTGGACAGCTATTAATAGCGGTATGTTGGTGCCGGTACAGCAGAACTCGTAGGGTATACCAGCACCCTGGTAGGTGGTATGATATATTGTTGTGCATTGTCTACTTTTGTAGCCAGCATTGACTACGCCCGCTGCGTAGCCCACACGGCAGCAGCAGCGCACCTGCAGGGCACTCCGTACTCACTGTCATGATAACGAGTACCTGGTATATACGTATCAGCTTATCAGAGCTCAAGTACATACAGTACCTGAGGGTATGTACGGGTACTGGACTACGGGTACTGGACAGCGGGTACGTATCATTTTAACCCCTTTAGAACCGCAGTCCCGTTTTGGGGACAAACTGCTTGAAATTTGAGTGGTTTGTCCCCAAAACGGGACTGCGGTTCTAAAAGGGTTAACAGCACACCATACAATACAACTATGTCCGGAAATGTAATGTACATTCCACCATTAATATGAATATTCCAAAGTTCCTTACATTTCCGGACAGAATGCCATATGATGACCGATGACGCCTGTTTTCCTGATCGATGCAACCGTCATCGGTCATCGAACCGATGATCGATGATACTCGTACGGCTATGATCGTATATTGATAGTATATTCAGAGAGTCGAAGTACGAAGTGGACGAAATTTCCAAAAAACAGATACTGGTAGATCCTTGCGGTGCTTTGCAAGTGCATGGCAGGTAGCACAGCAGCAGTCCCCGCTGCTGCAGCCGCGAGCAAGGCGATAAGAAGGAAAAGGGTGGGATGCATGCAACGCACCGTAGAAGGAGACGCTTCGCACACGAGCGCGCCTAGATTGCCCACTGCTTACTGCTGCTCTGCTGCTGTACCGGGACTGCTGTCTATCAAGGTCTGTCCTTATTATGCGGTATGCTTGTTTCATCTCCTTTGTTCCTGCAAGACTGCGAATAGGAACCAGAACAACCCGACAAGCAGCGAAAGCTCTAGACCAAGAGCCGGCGCAGATTCCGACGAAGACAAGAAGGTCTCACCTCGGTGCGGGAACCGTTCCCACCGACACTCGCGCGCGTTGTTACCATGTTTGGTGACTTGACTGTGGTGCTGTGCGGAACAAGAAAAGCAAGAGTGATTGAATGCGGCGCGTTGTTCAATTTCATTCTCCGAAAGGGTTTTAAGTAGAAACATCGGCGTTGGGCTCCGGGGGCTGGGACTGTAAAACATGAATGGATTTTCGATTTTTCGATTTTTCGCCGCAGATTGGATCTTCGCAACCCAAAAGGTCCAACGGCATCTACGTACTGCTGTAAACTACAGCAGTATGGTATCTCTCTGAGAGCCAGCCACGTGCGAGCCTCGCCCACGATGATCTTGAACAAACAGAAGCAGAGGTGCCTCCTTCGTTCTCATAGTGGGCGCGGGCCGCAGCAGTCGTTTTCAAAGTGCAGCATCAGTACATACACCAGTGTCAGGTACGTATCTGTGGTATCAAATACAGTATAATATTCATATAATAGTACTCGTAGTATCATAACTCGTACCCGAGGTGGTATTGGGCGCGAGCAATCGCACGTAGAGGAGGATACCTGAGTGAGACAGCTAGACAAGCATGGTTGCGCGAAACACATGTATATATGTGCTGGTGAAGACCACGGGTATACGGTGCGCGACTTTGCGAGAGGTGGTAGGCGCATGGTGGTACTTATGGCCCAATACTTGCACTACGACTACTAGTCTTGTGTTGCTATACGTATGTAGCCCCTCGCCGAACCGGAGAGTCTCAACGCGAAGCATGGCCAGAAGGACTTGAAAACACCCCAATTGCAAGGAGCACAGTCGCTTTTGAAGTAAGACATAAATGCGAAAGGCGGGCGGGCAATTACGGGACAACGTGTGCACTCTTCAACGGTTGATACTACGACTGCGGTTTAGGCTGGGTGACCCGCGTGGCGAATCACACGATTCCCGCGTTATCCTGCTGAATCCCACGGGAATCCCACGGGAGCTCGTGGGACTCCCGTGGCTAGCCCGCGAGATACCTCCGGCATACCGTGGGACCCCACGGGTCCAATAGTATCCCACGAGGTATATACCGTGGGGTCCGGTCCCGTGGGAACCCAGCAAAAAACATAGTTAGTAGTTGTGACTCCGTCTACGGAATGTGTACGACATATATACAAATATATGTATGGTCCATCCTGTGCATACTTTCCAGTAACGTTTATAGCCATAACTATTATAATGAAAAACATTCTTTTTAGATGGTACCTAATACAACCATGTTCATTCGTGACCGCAATGTTAGGAAGCGTGGCCTCTCGGCTACACGGTATCAACATTATATTAGGCAGCATGATGAGGCAATCCCGACTACTAAGTGTTCAGGTTCACTCTGGTTACACTCTCGAGCACTCATACATGTTGGATTCATGTGGGCGATTTATTGCCTCTCCAGAGCTTGTGAGCGAGAGAGCAAGTAGTATTCCTCTTGCAATAGGAGAATATTACGTAGTAACGTCTCCACAACAAAGGAGGAGACACGGGGATACCATGACACAAGCCCAACTTGAAGGCCTGTATATACAGATGCATAGAACATCAGGAAGGTACAAAGTCCATCCGGATTTTTAGGGAGAAATGGATCGAAGATACGGCGCTTTTCACAACTCACTCCCACACCTCTATAACTTGCGAGGCGAGAGCCGGTTAAAAACCAGCGCAGAAAGCGGATTCTGAGAACTAAAAATAAGACTACAACACTGCTGGGGAAAGGCAGTAAGCCGAAGTATGCACCCAACGCAGCACACAGAAATCCAGGAATAACGCAATAAAGTATGCCACTGTCTCCCAGTACGACAATGAGGCGTTCTCGAAAACAAATTCATCCTGCGGACGTTAGACAAGGTTCCGTACTGAAGAGCTCTACCTTGGCGAGTAAGAAGGTATAGCGCCCCCCTCCAATAGCTGTAGTGTAGCGAGAAGAAGAGAGCTTGAGCTTGACTGGTCCGGGATCGTCCAAGAGGCGAACTATGTAGATGGCGGTTGTGTTGGTGTGAGCGGAGATCTTGATCCGCTATCAGCGATGATCGCGGGCCTTGTACAAGAAGTGAGCGCCGACGGCGATAATGGTGCTGCCGAAGCGAGTGCTCCAATCTTGGTGCGTGACGAGGCGTTAGCCCGGATACGAACATCGGGCGCCCTGATCTCGTGAGAGTTCTCCCAGGGCAGCACCGACGCGCATGCGGCGGTACAACCGATTGGCCTCTTGAAGTCAAAGTGGTGTGCCCACCCAGTAACGGAGGGCATACTGTCGGAAGCGTTGAAGGTCCGTCTCCCGCTCCCATGATGGCGAGTTCTTTTGAGCCCGTCGGACAGCGCAGAAATGCGGTTTTCTACGTGGGCAATATGAAGGGCGCGTCGTTCGCGAACCAGGACGAACGAGCGCCGCTGGCGGTCGGCGGCCAGGTCGACATACTCGAGCTGGCCCCGAGCGAGGCTTCAGTGCCCATGAGAATACGGGTGCTCGAAGACGGCGAGGGGTAGGTGGGGGAGGCGGTTCGTGTGCACCTCGTTGGGAACCAGCCCGGTGGCGGCACTGACGGATTTTTTGAAAGAAAATTCCACGTGCGGCTACTGATCATCCCAATTATTTTCTTGTACGTGTTGACGACCATAGCGGGCATCTGAGCTATGGTATGGTTCACGCCCTCGACGCTACCGTTGCCGTTAGGATGATAGGAGCTTGTGGATGTTTTCGCAAGCCTTGTAGCTTGTAGATAGCGTGAGACAGCTAGAGACATAATTGGAGGCCGTTGTCTGAGTGGAGACTAACGGGGCATCCCCACAGAGATATGCATTTGTTGACCAAATTATCAGTGGTTCGGCAGTAGAAACGGTGTACAGGTTTGCGCAACGAACGGCTGAAACGGTCAGTGAAACGGAGAGTATAGGGGTTTCTTTCGGACGCAGCCCGAAGGAAGGCGAAGGAATCGACGCTAACCACAATGACAGGCCCCGTCGGCAAAGGGACAGAGTGGGCAAGCACGCTGTCGGTCGAGATGATGCGCGCGCTCGGGTATTGGAGGACATATCGAAACCATCATCGCCTGCTCGCGTTCATGCCGACCCGCCAATGCAAGCGCTCGATCACAAAGCGTTCGAGCGACTCCAAGGTGGCTGGGGGCGTTGGTGTGGCAGGCCTGCATGATCTACACCGACCCGCCAATGCAAGCGCTCGATCATATAGCGTTCGAGCGACTCCAAGGTAGCTGGGGGCGTTGGTGTGGCAGGCCTGCATGATCTACAACCGCATGAGGGGCGACACGTAAGATCGGGTGGGCTCGTCGTTAAGCAGGCGAGCTGCACACCCACCGAGCGTGTGAAGACCGGCTGCAAGGGCGGGGTTTTGCTTTCCGCACCAACAGATGGGTCCCATCTTCATCGCCTGTGGCGACGTTCCGTTTCGGCGAAATAGCGTATTCACGATGAAGGAGGCTGTTTTGGGATGAAGGAGAAGATTTTCGGGAGGGCCGAGTCACTCTTAACGGTGGAATCATCGGCTGGTTCGGTGCCTTTGTTCGCGCGCCCAATCAACGCATGCGTACCTCTCCACGTGCTCGCGAAACTCAAGCTCCGATGGGGATGGCACCTCGGGAAGGGCGGTTGGAGGGGTGGCGTCCGAGCTTCGCGCACCAAGGAGTGCAAGGGCAGGCTCAGTCGTGGTGGCGGCCGACGGGATGGTTCCTGCGGGGGCCAAATAAGGAGGGCGGGCGGGCCTCCCACTAGGGGAGGGCACCGGTGGCCTACTAGGGCTTCGCGCGACGGCTGCTGGATTTGCAGACGGTGGTGGCACAGGGCCCGGGGGATCGAAAGCCCTAATTGACTGCGAGCTTGGGGAATCCGACGGCAGCAACTTGGGGCCACTGAGTTCTTCTCGAGAGATGCGTTCTGACGGAACGAGGGAAGGCCGGCGAAGGCTAAGGAGTCGAGGACAGCTGTGGCAGAGCCGGGGGCACAACCGGGGTAGAAGAATGGTCGGGCTTGGCTCTGTCGGGGGGGGAGCATTGTTTGTACCCACGCCAATCGAACCTCTTTGAGAAGCGAGAGCGGAGGAAGTTATCTCTAACGCGCCGTGGTGCCTATATTCGGGGCTCGAGGCTGGGAAGACGCGGGGAAATAGTATTGTGAATGACGCTGGCAAAAACCCTCGGAGTAAGGGGCGGAGCGGGCGCGGGGGGGAATTATTTTCTGATCGACGCCGGCGGAAGCCGTGGGGGGTACAGCGGACACGAGAAAACACCGAAGCGGCGAGGTCGCAGGCCGAATTTATGCTGGAAGGGAGAGTCCAGCTGGAACCCCATGGAAATAGTGAGGTGGGGGCACGGGGGATGAATTCTCCATGAGGAGTATCGAGATCGGCACTCCTCAGTCGTTGCCCGTCTTTACAAAAATCGCGGAGATCAGCTTGGGGGAGTGGGGGCCTACCAAAACCGAGCCCATCCAAACCGACGCTCTGGCTGGAGGGTGCGAACCCACCCAAGCTTAGACTCAGAGTCGGAGGGCCATCAAGGGAGAGGCCTCCAGAATGTGTGAGATATATGCGTTCTTCGTCGAATGGCGTTAGACGACTGAGTCCGCTGCGGTCGTCCTCCGAAGCAGGCAACGTTACCGGTATCCGAGATAGCAAGTCGGCGCTACCGTTGGCGGTGCCTTTGTGATACTCTAGAGTATAGCGGTACGTCGCGAGAAAGTCAAGCCATCTCTGGACTCCGGGGTTGTGCCCAACAACCTTGACGGAGGTTCGAGCACCTTTTGGTCCGAAAACAAACATGCGGGAGGTGGTACCCCACTGTTACCCGCGAAGGAGCTAGATGTTCCAAACGATGCTGCCAGCCTCGAGATCGAACGGGGTGCACTCAGGCACAAGGGCAGCGCGGCTGATGCAAACAGCAGGGCGTACAGAGCCGTCGGTTTGTTCCTGCTCGAAGCGTGGCTCCAAAACCATCGACACCAGCGTCAGAGTAGAGAAGGAAAGAGCGGGAACTGTTGGCCACCGCATCGCAGTCCGTAGGGAACAAGACCGGTGGCGCCGACAATCCCTTGAGCACTTTCCGTACGAGGGCCCACGTAACAGACGTGAACACGAACTTCACCCCTTGCTTCAGGAGGGAGATGACGGGCCGGATATTCTTGGCCATGTCTGCTAGGAATTTCCTGTAAAGTAGGATAGACCATCAAGGGGGAGGACCTTGGTTTGCTTTGTCCGAGGTTATCCGTATTCTCAAGAGGGCTGCAGCCAAGCTGTCGTTTGGCCGAATGCCCGCGGGAGATATGGTGTGGCCGAAAGAAATCCGCGTCGGTGTCACCGATGCTCGTCTTCGACGGCCAGAGCTTGAGACTGTGCTCTCACAGCTGCGTGAAAAGCTTCTCGATGTTGGGGACTAGTGAGCAGCGGGATCTGGATAAAAAAACGATGACGTCATCGACGTAGATGGCTATGTTGGATAGGCCTTTGTTGACTTCGTTGGTAACCTTGAAGAACCATCCAGGTACCACGCCGCGATATGTTCGTCCAAAACCAGTGTCCACTTGCCTGGCCACGAGCGTATCCACGCAGTAAAAGCGAGAGATCACCGGGGCGCTGTCCGGTGAGACGGAAACCTCGAACGGCAGGAGGGAGCACGAGCCAAAGTCAGCACATAACTTGGGATCGACATCCGCGAACTCGATGAAGGCGTCTGCCAGCTGTTTTACTCTGTGAGGATCCCAACCTGGGCTGTGGAAATTGAATAAGATTCCTCGGAGGCTCGCCGACAGTTTGTGCCATACTTGTAGAAAACGGATGCGCTGGTTGGCGTTTCAGCGCTTACGTAAAGAGGGTGGTGGCGCGCGGCCAGCCGGTGTAGGTTTAGCGGGCTCGGGCCGGCCGCGAGGGGGGGGTTCGTTCAAGTGATGACCAAAGGGGCCAGCGAAGGCCGGCTGGACAGTGGTACTGGCCGAGGGGGGCGTACCAAGGCTTGTCGGGGGTGTCGAGGTGATGTGCCGAGAGCCTGTCACCCTGGTGCGAAGCATATGCGGTAGGTATTTAAGGAGCGGCAAGGACGAGGTACTGAGCAAGGCGCAAGGTTCTGACTCCGCAGCACCGGCCAACGGAATCTGTTGAAGACCGTTTTCGGCGAGGTGGTCGTCAACGGAACAATCGGTGGAACAGCGCGGTATATCAATAAGATAGCTGCCGGGTAAAGCCGGTGTTCCGTTTCTTCGAGCCAAAAGAATTGAACGAGCTGGTCGTCGCGTGAAAGCGACACACCTTTGCTACCGGCATAAAGGAGGCGATGAAACAATAGAGACGTAGGCCACGGCACCAGTTGAAGTTTGGTGCATTCCAGTGAGATCACCGAAAACGCTGATATCGCTTGGGCATGGGAGGTGCGACAAGAGCGCTCACCAAACCGTAACCAGCTGTCGCGGTAGGTTTGTTCTCATGCGAGAAGTGTACGCTCAAGCGGACCCTGGTGAAAGTCCGCAGCGGGGGCGGGGGGTACTAGTATATTCTATGAACGTAGTCGTATGACCATAGAGACGGAGCACGTCGGGTTTTCACCGACCAGACAGGCATTGCTTGCACCAAGCGCGAAGCGCCGTGAGGTGTCCGGCGGGTCGCATGAAGGGCGAGCTGCATCCTGCTAAGAACCGCTTGTGAGGCGGGCTTACATTTCAATGACAGCTTCAATGAGTTGATTCAATTTCGGGTGTCGCCACTTCCAGAGACAGCAATGGGAGTTCTATGTAACCGCCTCTTTGGTGCCTTACCATGAACACTAGGCGATACGACCATTCACCTCGCACATATGATCTAACTCGACCAGCTGTGATCGACCGCCAAAAACAAAAAAGAAGAAGAGGAAGAAAAAAGCGGTACCCTGGTTGTCTAGCTCAAGTAGTGAGCGGCATTTTTTACAGTGTCGTTGCCAACCGCCGCCAACCCAACCTAAATATCTATATATAAGGGGGAGGTAATAAGGCGTTACGATCTTTGTCGTCCACGCGGGCGGGGCCGCATTATTCGTGTCCCGACCGCGCGGCAAAATCCATGCAAAGTGAGGTCACGAGGCGTTACGACTTTGTCGTCCATGCGAGGGAGGGGCAGCGATATACGCGCCCAGACGCAGCTTTATAACAGACAGATCAGGGCGGAACTCGTCCGTTCATTTTTTTTTCGTGTTTTGTCTCCCAAGAGTGCTACATGCGGCCAGACACTTCAGGAGCGGAAAGTCCCCGGCTGGCATGCATTCAGGTTGCCAATTGTTTCCCTTCTGCGAGGCCCCATAGCGCATGCAAGGAGTTCCACTGGCCGAGGCGGGGGCCGGAGGTGATCCATTTTTAGGATGGTGTACAGTGAAGAGGCTGAGGCGCGTTTCCTGTGCTTGTGGAGGGGCGAGCGGGTACTGGTGTTGGGGGGCGAGCCTTGCTTGCAATTACCTTGGACGTCGTTGCGCGAATTGTTTCGCGAAGGCGCCTGTGTGCTGCCTCCGTGATTATAGCCGATCGCGGTTGTTGTCATTGTGTCGCGAGGAATCTCTGCGACGGTCGGAGGTAGACAACGAGCGTGTGTTTTCGCCGCCTGCAGGGTGGGAGCGCATGCATCGCTGCTGCCAACGATGGTTGGCGTCACATTGTCGCTGAGTTGAGTTAACCTAGCCTGGGGCTAAGGCAGTCGCCATCGTTGCTAAAAGGTTGCGAGCGGTGTTTGAAGGAGTTGTTGATACGGTGGCAGTTCAAGCAACGGACTTTGTTGCCCCGGAAAGCTTGCGAGCGCACCTCCGGCATAACAGCAAGTGTGGTGTCTACTACTACCACTACTACAACTGCTACTACTAATACCGGTATCATCGAAAAATCAAACAGGGAACATCACAGGCCCATGTCCGGAAGAAAAACGCTTGCCAGCATAGATAAAACCCCAAACAAGGAGCCCATATCCGGAAACGCCTTCCACATAAATGGAAGCCCCGAACAGGGACATGTGACACTAATGGCCCACCCCCGGAAGCAGAACGCCTACCCAAACAATGGAAACCAAACCCAACTAGGGCACCAACGGACGATCCCCGGAAGAAAACCAACTCCTGTACCTTGGAAATATTCCAATCAATGGGTGCAAACGACCCATCTCCGGAATATAGTGCCTACCAAAATTGCTGCAAACCCAAACATGGGTACAACTGGGCTGTTCCCGGAAATAAAAGGCCTCCTACATCTTAGAAACCACAAGCAGGAGACGCACACGGCCCATGTCCGAATAAAAACGCCTACCAACTTTTTAAAAACACCAATCACGGGATGCTAACTAACAATATGCAATGCGTGAAATAAAAACGCCTCTTACATCTTGGAAACCCCAGACAGAGGGCACCAACAAAGATCGCCAAGGAAAAACGTGCCGCGCGTCCGACAACAGTGGGGATCGACCAATTGGAGTCCACTGCTGTATTGCAGTGTGCCACACCAAGCCTTCTACCATCTTGCAATCGACCGATGGGCTGCCTGTTTATGAGCATTGACAACATAGCCAGGAAAATTCCTAGCCTGATCTTGCAACCGAGGTTTCCACCGTGGGCGGCGACATTCAACCAGAGGGCGCACCCCCCGAAATCTCTATCCTCGGAACATATGATTATAGAGATTAACATAAGGCGTCTTGGACCCGCGGGTACATGGGAGCTATTCGTCCTTTCATCCTCCCGGCCCGAGGGTGTTGCAAACATATGGACGTGCACTTTCGGAATCGGGGACACTGGCCAGCCATTCCTGGGATCTGGCCAACTTCAAATCAATAATTTGCCGCCGTGCCCCCCCAAACGTTTATAGGATACATAGTTCGGATCGATCAATGGGCTGCCTGCATACTCAGTATTGTTAGAAAGCAAGACCACCAAGCAGCAAATACTGGCTCTCTAGGGCTCTGGACCGCTTCGGGTTTTCGTCCGCAAAGCTCAATACACGACAGCCACGACTCGGCGCGATGCCAGAAGGCCCAGTCAGTGCTCCGCTGGTTGTGCTACCCGCCCCCCCCCCCCTCTACCCATGCCGCGAGGCGGGTCTGATCCGCGTGGGATCGCGAGGCCATGGCGACAGTCCGCCAGCCAGCCAGCCAGCCAGCCAGCCAGCCAGCCAGCCAGTCAGTCAGGTAGACAGAGACGGACCCGGATCCATAGCTATGTAATGGTCCTCAATCTGCGCGCGTCTTCCCCCCCCGAAATGCGGAGTGAGTCGTACTTCGGTGGCGGCGGGTACTCCTGGCCCGTTCCTTGCGTGTGAGGGGGCGCGGGTGGGCGACGTTCTTGGAAAGACGGCGGCGGTTGTTTTTCGGACCTCGCACCCTGCGAAGGCGACATCGACGATACGGGTCTGGCTTGAGCCCCTCGTTGGCGTTGAGATTGGGATTCGGCCCGCGGTGCCTCCACAGTTTCTGCCCATCGTAGGTTCTCCTCTTGCGCTGTGTCTTCTCCGTTGCATTCGCTGCCCGTGTACCGCGAGCTTTTCGGCAGAGGGTACTTCAGCTCGCCCGTGGGTGATCCACCACCATCGTCTCCGCCGGTACCCATTGGCTTTCCGGCCTTTTCACACATTATAAGAGCGCCTTCAACGATGATCTGTTCCGCGATTAGACACGTTCACAGCAGGTTCACAGCAGGCAGGCAGACGCTGAGTGAGTCCGCACGCGATTCTACTTGCTCTTGTCAGGTGTGGGCAAAAACATATAAAACTTGGGGGGTCAGCACGCGTACTATCATTTCGTCGACCATAGTAGTGAGTGACGAGTTACGAGCTGGATAAAAAAATATAGGAACCAGACCACTAGTATTTCCCTGGCGAAAACGAGGAGCAACCCTGAATACATCGATGCGCTTGATTGAGGTTCCTTGAGAACTTACACGACCATATGAGAAATTGTGACTTGGAATAGTATAGAAAATTGGTTAGGGTACCAACCGTTCGACTTCCGCAACCCCCCCCCCCCCCCCCCCTCTCCCGGCGGATTCTTCGTCCCATCTCCTAACTTAGCGAACAATAGGGTTTCGACCTGTTCTACGATAGAGGTAGCGCATTTCCGGTATTTTTTTTTCTGAAAGACGGGATTCCTCGACCCCAAATCGTCCGAATGCCAATCTTCCATTCGAAAAAAAAAAACGTTTTGTAGACTCGGGCCATGGGATTATTCGCCGCGATGCAATCTGATTCTTGCTGAAGTCAGTTTTCGGGTGGGGTATGGAGCTGCTCAAGCGAGGAGCCTCAGAATTGTTTTCAGGGTGAACCTCTTATCTATCGTAGAACGCCTCTTCGCGACGGAGAGAACGTGCACTCACATTATTACGGGGGACCACAGTTAATAGGACCTATGGTATACATAAAACCCTACATATTTCACCATTTTTACTAACAATATTTGGTCCTATTAACTATGGTCCCCCGTAATAGTTACATCCCGGTTTCCACCATAACTGACAGTGCATTCACAACTACGCTACGTACTGTAGCATACACAGGACAGCGGATAAGGATGGTTCTCCACTGCTGGGGGTCTGTGTAGGCCAGCAGCGACTCACAGAAAGGATCATCAAGCAGTGAACCGCGACCAGCACCCCCGCGAATACTTTCTGGCTTTCGTCCGTCTCGTCGGAAACGTCAACCTGCAAACACCAAGCCACCCATCCACGGACGGGCGTAGCAAAAGCGCAGGGAGTCGGGCGTGACTTATTTCGCGTCCGCATGCACTTCTGTCAGCGCAGTTTGGCCACTGCTGTGCGGCGTGCTGTCCAGTTCGATATGGCTTGATGCGGTGCCGCCAAACATTGCAGCAGCTATTTGGTTATTGATCGAACAGTCCCCGGGTCTGGCGTATCCAACCGCACAAAGAGAGAGGTTTAGTCAGGCCCGAACGTGCACGCATCTTCCCAAAATAGAGGAGGCAGAGCCCATCACCCTTTCCCTCCCCCCAAGGCACGCAGGCATAGCTTGCAGCCGAGGTGGTCGAGCCTTCTCGACTTTAGCCCCTGTCACTACCATAACAGTCCGCCCGCCATATTGGTACCGATTCCGAGGAGATGATAACATATGGCAATTTGATTGGCACCGACGGACCGGCCTGACCGATCAACAGCCCGATCTACCGACCGACGTCTCAACACCGTCGCCCCTGGTCTGTTCGGTTTGTTTCAGACATGTTTTTGGGGGGCTCTTCTCAGCTTTCTCGTTGCAGTACTCAGAAAAAGTGGCAGGGAGGACAAGACATTTGCTTGCAATGATAAAAGGGCGGTATACGCCGTGAAGCGGGGACATACATTATTTGCGAAAAGAGAGTATGCGCATTTTCATACGAACGTCATCGTAGCGTACGGCGCCTACTTAGAACAAAACGAGGACGAACAGGAAGAACCTTCCGAAACGAAACAAAACCCTCCTACTCTTCAACGCTTCCGGTTGCCCTGCCCGCGAGGTCTAGTTGTCAGGCACGCACAGAAGGCGCCGAGTCTACCCCTACTGATAAGCAGTTGTTTGAGCGCACTGCTTTGTACCAGACATGGGTGTACGGGGGCTGTGTAGCGCTGACCTACGGAGGGGTAGCACGAAGCCCTCTGCAGTACATACATCGTAGTTTGCAGAGTCTACGTAACCCGTATGCCACAAAGCGTAGAGTGTCGTCATTCTACACTAGAACCCTTACAATGAATACGTACGTATTTTATATACTGCACCAGGTAGTTTTAAAGGGATAGGCTACCCTCCCCCCCCGCCCACCCTCCCTGATCATTTCCTAGCTTTGTTATGGGGTCCGGGTCAGCGGCCGCCGCAGCCGAGGCCCTTTGCTCAGAAGATTGGAAATGCAATGGCTCCGAAGGATAGAAATGCAATCGCTCCACGCCCAAGCACGCACACTAAACAAGAGTAACCCCCCGTCCCATTATTGAGACCTTCTTCACCTTCAAGAGAAGCGCGAGGTAGAGCGAGACCATCACCACAACGTGGCTCACATGCGATAGCCATGCGTCGGACCTGAAATTAGGGGAGCAGCACGAGCATCCAGCCAATAAGACGAGACAGCCCAAACGAGTGTATATCAAAATGGCAGTTGGCGTTGGAAGGGTGCTCCTATACTTCACGGTCGTCGGCGGGAACCGAGCGTAGGATGCACGAGTACCTCGAAGAAGATTGATGCCTGTTGCATCTCCCTTCGCAGCTCTAGAGTATTCCAAACGTTTTTTCTACTACGGGGGACCATATTTAATAGGGCCTACCCTCCACACAAAAACCTAAATATGTCGCTAACTTAGCTAACAATATTTGGTCCTATTTGCTATGGTCCCCCGTAATAGGCTGAGTCGTGAACAATCAGTGCTACGTATTGAAAACGCTGTGGTTTACACGAAGGGAACAAAGGAAACCGAGGGATATTTCTGAAGCCTGTCATATTGTTCGTATGCCTTCGGTACGCTCATCGGGAAACCCTGCGTGAACACATCGGATTAGAAGATAACGACGGGTACTGTAGAGGGACCGACAGATGAATGAAACGAACCGCGGACACCTATCTGACAATCCAGGCAGTATGTGCGTGGCTATGTACGCAGCTGCCTGGCAAACACCAGCCAGGACCCCTACTGCGGTGGTGGTGGTGGTGGTGGTGGTGGTGGTGGTGGTGGTGTATTCAGAAGAGTGTGTACTACCGGTGCACATAAAATCGACGAGAAGACAACCTGTGGCCATAAGGCGGGCCTCACCTCTTCGCGTACGGCAGCAGGAAGACAGACACGACGAAGAAAAACAACTCCATCACGAACGTCACGGCGATCTGCGCGGCGGTGTTCGGGAAAATGAACACCACGATGCCCGTCAGCAAGATTCTCCGGAGGTACTCCAACAGCTCGAACATGTACATTTCCGGGCGGTACGGCTGCCACAGATCTGCGAACGGCTTGATGGTCGGGTTCCCGTCCCTAACGCTAGAGCGGTCCATCAGCGCACCGCGGTGGAAGTACAGCAGCCCCGCAAACATCACAGGAATGCCGACAGGGTAGAGGAAGATCATGAACGCGGCGTACACCTGGAACAGCCGGTGTTTGTCGGTGTCGCAGCGGATGCGGTAGTCTACTCGAAGATACAACCCTCCGTCCTCCAGGTCCTCGCAGGCGAACGTGCCAAACACGGTCGCAGACACGCTTCCGTAGATGAGGAAAGCCACGAGCAGCGCGATCGACGCGTGTTTTTGAATTATCACGGCTCTGCTCCCGCCTCCTGAATCACTGTTTCTCCAAATCGCCAAGGCGTAGGTGCACGCTAAAACCACGAGCACCGCGATAGGTCCCATCGTCGAGATCATCAGCCGGTCATAAAAGTCCGTCGAGATCAGGCAGCCTGCCGCAAGGAACCTGGCCAGGTCGAGGTTTGACATCCCCACGATGGCCAGAAACCTCTCATAGGAATCTGCGTAGATGGCGTTCGCCATCTGCGAGAACTGTAGGCACACGTGCACGCCCGGCGGGGAGGTGGGTTATCGCGAAAGCACATTTCAATCTGGACGTCGGTACAACTTCGGGTAATCGGTCCGAGAAAACCTCATCTCGCGGCCCAACGGGCAGAGGTGTGGCAGGCTGGCTGCCACAACTCCAGCTCATGCCTATGGAATTGACCCCAGCATACTTACCTGTGTTATGATTTGCCACGACACGACCACAATCTTCAGGGATTGAAACGGAATGGCAGCCTTCAGACGACGATATCCGGCACCACAGCCGTTACGGCTTGTCGGAGATGCCGCCACCGCCACCACGGCCGTCAGGTCGAGAATAATTGCCACCACCAAAGCTACGGCGACGAGGCTCAGTGCAACCGCTGTGGCAATCAGGCTTCTCCCGTCTGAGCAGCTGCTGCAGCTGAACGCAACACCTGGAGCGTAGCCCTCCTCACACACAGCACAATCTTATGGTTGACAGAGGGCGGGGGGGGGGGGGGGGGGGGAAGGGGGGCGACATAAGCGAGGGAAAGGATGGACCCCACGACACGCGCACAACCGCCTTGAGATGCGTGCAAGCAACGATGGAGGGAGTGCTTTTTTTTTTTTGCCTTGCAAGGCAAACATTTCAGACTGATGGGCGCTTCCCCACCACCGTTCCGGACGGAGACACAAGGGCGGTTTAGGTATGAATATGAAAACCAAGCGGCCCTTACGGCCAGAGTGGCGAGGAACTACCCAAACTATCGTTTGGTTTCAAAACCTAGGCGATGGAGCTCTGAGCTCATCGGATTACACCCATGCGCGTTTTCCAAAAGACAGTTTTGGGTGACATTGACAGAGCTTCTCAAGCGAAAGAGCCTCAGCGAAGTTTGCAGGCTCAAGCACCACCACCGCAGCATGCGTCTTCGTCTATTACGGGGGGCCACAGTAAATAGGACCAAATATTGTAGACAAAAAAACGTAAATATATACCTGGTAGGTTTTTGTGTTCACCGTAGGTCCTATTCACTTAAGGTCCCGCGTAAAATGTACCAGGTGCTGTGCAAAAATATCACTATACTACGGAAAAGATGGCGCCCCTTCCACCCCCAAGCGACGGAGGGACAGCAGGGAACTGCGACGATGAGGTGCTCACTCGGCCTGTAGCGTGGAACACTGGCTTGGGCATCGGCTGTGTTCGCCGTTCAAAATAATCTCTAACTTCGTGTGTCTGAATGGTTAAGAGTGTTCTTCAAAACCGTTGTTTTCGCTTTAGCTCCGCACGGAAAGAAAAGGTACCAGCCATGAATGCCATCTACTTGAAAGAAAGCAGTAAATGGTGCCCATGTCAAACGACTCTCCGAAGCAAGCCAAGCTTTGACGTTGGCTACAGATAGTAGAGGGACGAAATAACAGTTTTCCGGAGGCATTCGTCCACGGCAGAACAAGGGTTCAGCGTAATTTTTGTTCACTCACATGGGCCCTCGTAGCCCGCAGAGCAGTAGTCGGCCACGATCGTTCCTCCCTCGCACGCATCCTCGTTGTAACACGCGAGAATGGTCTTGCTGGTGTCGGTCGCCCGCCAGTATCCAGGATCCAGCTTGAGTGTTTCTAAAGTTCCTAATGCTTCGAGGCTCGTGGTATGATCCGGGGTCCCAGCACACACCGGCTCCCGAACATCGCCCAGCAACGAGCAGTTCGTGCAAAGGTGCCATAAAGGGCACCCCTCACAGTCGACCATGTACCTCTGATTTCGGTGCGCGTTGGGATGAGCAGTTGGGGCTCCAGTCGGTGGAGAAAAAAAATAACCTAACCCAGCCCGTGGTGGGGCCTTTGATGCTGCGTTTGAGGCTGCCCTACAATAGAATACAACACGCTGCAATCAGTTTGGGGAGCTTTTGGAATACTGCACAACTTATGACCGAAACACCGTGACACTTATTCTGCGTGTACTTCAGAATATGGCTCGAAGGTATTTCAATTCGTAAATATACAGAAACACCAACAAAACTACAACAGCAAAAACTAACGATGTGTTTTGGTAAGCATCGTTTTCGAGCCCGAACGTTTACGTTCGAGGCCAGCGATGGGAGTTGCTGCGCATTGATCCTGGAGATATGTCGATGGCATGGACCTACAACTTGAGCGAGTATGGCAAGCGTTCAAATCTCGTTCATGTCAAATTACAGCTTGGTAGTTTCCTATGTCCACTCTCGATCATACCATTAACCCTTACGTATAGAACCGCAGTCCCGTTTTGGGGACAAATCACTCAAATACCTACTAGTTTGTCCCCAAAAGGGCTTGGTATTTTCCTATGTCCACTCTCGATCATACTATTAACCCTTACGTATAGAACCGCAGTCCCGTTTTGGGGACAAATCACTCAAATACCTACTAGTTTGTCCCCAAAAGGGCTTGGTATTTTCCTATGTCCACTCTCGATCATACTATTAACCCTTACGTATAGAACCGCAGTCCCGTTTTGGGGACAAATCACTCAAATACCTACTAGTTTGTCCCCAAAAGGGGACTGCGATCCTAAAAGGCTTAATAGTGAGCATCAACGTTAGGGTTTCATACCTCGGCAGACACATTGACGTTGGCAGCAGCGTCATCGCTCAAAATGGGATCGGCATAGTCGACGAACTGCCCGTCTCCGCAGGCGAGGCTGTTGGACTCAAATTCGAGATCCATCGGATTCTGATCTCTCATCGTGCCGATGTTGAGGACGGCTGGGCCGGAAGGGGCGCTGTTGGCGTGGAACGTGCAGTTGTCGAGGCTCGTCAACACTCCCAAGATCGACAAGGCACCGGCGGATCTCCCTGTCATCGTAAGGGCGCAAAGCAGAATAATTGGCAGGGAAGCACACACACACACACACACACACACACACACACACACACACACACACACACACACATCACTCCGGGCACCAACCAGGAGCACGAAAGATTATCGGCGACACCCGTTATCTGTCTACGCGGCGTGGGTTATATGGTGGGCGTGTCTATTATTATTATTCCTCTTGCCATCAGACAATGTGCAGCATGATCTTCAACATGGATCACTCATAACTTTCCCGAAAGAAGAAAACCTCGGAAACAAAAGGAAACCCATGTGGGCGTGTCTATTGAGAACCCCCCCCCCCCCCCCCCACGCAATTCGTTTTCCCGGGCGTTCCATCCTGAAACCAAGAATTGCAGTAGATGGACCTGCCGTGTTTCCCTCGAAGGCGGAGTCGTACACGGACACGAAGCCTGACCCTATGTACAGAGCGCCACCATCTTCCTGGGCGGCGTTGGACAAGAAGGCGCACTCAGATATCTCGGAAGCGTCAACGTTTAACCCTCCCTCGAACGAGCTCTCGCCTGCAGAGGCCGACTCCACCACGACGGCTCCCCCAACGCGTGCGGAGTTGCCGCGGAACTCTACGCCACTCCCTATGCTGAAGCGCGTGGCGATTGACACATGCACCGCCCCACCGGAGTTGGTAGCGTTGTTGCCGACGAACAGCAAACCCCCGGATCCCCCCATATGCATTGTTTGCACCCTTGACGCCCAAATCGCCCCCCCGGAATCGCCGGCGCTGTTTCCGACGAATATCACAGTAGCCCCACTTCGTAACCCTAACCCGTCGCTGCCCCACAAGGCTATGGCGCCCCCGCTGGCGCCGCCTTTGTTCGAGGCAAACCTGACTACCGCGCTTTCTGCAAAGCTGAGAGTGCCGGTCGACGCCATTGCGATAGCGCCTCCCTCTTCGTCGGCGACATTTTCGGTGAAGTTGACCTCGCCGGCGATGCTCACGTCTCCCCCTCCCGACATAAAAAATGCACCGGCGCTGTTGGCGCTGTTGTTGAAGAAGGTCACCCGGCCGCCAAGGTTCAGATAGGTGACACGTTCTTCGCCGCTGCTCCATGAGGCGGCCCCGCCGGAAATTGCCCGATTTCCGCTGAAGTCGACCTCACCGGTGACGTTGACAAAAGAGTTGATCCACCAATGCAACGCGCCGCCAAGGCCCGCCGAATTTTCTTGGAACGTTGCCTTCCCCGGAATGGTCAGGTTGGAGGACGTGTTCATATCTATGGCGCCGCCGCTGCCTCCGTCCAAAAAGCGCGAGCCCTCGTTGGAAAAAAAATTCGCCTCGCCATCGACGGTGATGGTTGAATTGTTAATCGCGAAAATGGCGCCTCCATTGTCATCGGCGTCGTTGTTAGTGAACGAGGTCACACCGAAAATTTCGAGGTGTGACTGCCGGAGGAACACGGCACCACCGTTATCGGCAGAGTTTTCGGCGGCCACGCAGTCCGTCATCGTCACTACAGAACCTGCGGCGAATATCGCGCCTCCGCCGGGACTGCCTTCTATCTTGCCTCCAAACGTAGTTTCGGAGTTGAAGTTACTGTCGTCGGGCTGGGCGAAGCCGCCCGTTATTGTCACGCCTTCCAGGTTCAGCTCGGCGTCGGAGATGGAGAAGAGCTGGGTTCCCAAAGCCCCGTCAATAACATTTCCCTCAGACCCGAAGGCCCCAGTGGTGTCGCCGCCACCGTAAACGCTAAGGACCGTGCCGCCCGAGATGTTGAACACGGTAGGAAGAATGATGTTCCCCACCCATTCGACGCTAAATATGCCACCGGTGCAGCTGACGGCCTCGACGGCGGTGCTGGCTGCCTCTGCACTGTCCACTGTTATGTGAACGGTGGTCGAGGAAGAGGCGCAGGGCGTGGACTCGGACCCGGACAGGAAACAACTGAGAACGCCCCCCAGAAAGATGCGGCGGGCCGCGCGCGAAAAAAACCAGCTCGACATCGTCACCCTTGCCTGACCGGCGAATATTATGGGGGTAGGGACGGAAGAACAGGGGAAAATGGGAAAACGGAGGCGTTTTTGGCTCGGGGGGCGGGATGCAACGGATGATGAGAGGGGGGGGTCTCAGGAAAGGAAATTCAGTCGCCTGAAAAATATTCGTGCAAGACGCCCATCAGCATTGCGCATAGACAATTCGATGCTGCTGCTGCTGCTGCTGCTGCTGCTGGGGGGGGGGGGGGGGGGGGGCGGGGGGTGGAGGGGGGGCGATGACCGGTGTGTGGCTGAGGTAAGAGTTGTGTAGGTGTGTCGGTCTGAGCGAGGGTTTCGGCCAGATTTGAGAGAGGAATTGCCACTCAGCACCTGTGCGCTGCGTGATGCCATTGCCCCTTTTCCATTTGTCTCGCTGCAATACAAGATACCTTGGTAGTTTCCAGGCACTGAGGGGTCGTACAGTGGCAGCCCTGTTATTTATCGCACACCAAGATAGCACACACTGCTGCTGTGTTGTGAGAAACACGACATGATCGCCTGCCTCGCCGCAGGGAGGGAGGTGTTTCAGCTTGGGTGTACCGATAACACAGCCGACATGATCGTTTGACTAGTACCGCCGCAGGGGTATACCGTTTTTTTGGTTCGACATCTTCTGGTCGATTGAGCTCCCCCTGAAGTGAGCAACACCGGTAGGTATGCCACTTTTATAGTATAAACAGTAGTAGCATACTTGTTTGAGGACAATGAATAGGGCGTACAAACGTTGGCCGGGTTGCTCGAACAGAATTCTCCAAAGGCAGGGTGCGTGTGATGTGCCAGAAAATAAGCCGTCGCCCCAGCATGCCGTGGGATCGGTCTTAGAGTCGGTCACCGAGGCATACCAACATAGGCGGACAACCGACAGCGCCAACGTCAGCGTCGGCCAATTTTACTTTCTTTCTAACGAAAACATGTCGATCATTGAACTATTAATACCTCTCTGGTACCAAGCGCACCTGGGGCCTCTATTATTAGTTGCCACTGGCTACCGCTAGCTGCCGCTGACTACCACTGCTTCTAGCGCTGCTGCTGGCTCCTCCTCCTGCTGGTGCCCACTCCTTTCCCCTGCTGCGGACGAAGGAATGCGGTCACGTGCCCCAACAATAAACTTAGTCAGGGGGGACGTTTGCTGCATGATGAACTCTGGTCATACGGCATGGGTAATACGAATAACTCGCCGTTTTTAGTGCTGCCATGGGGAAATCACGAACTATTTCTACCACAGATACTTACTTGTAGGGGAACCACCAAGTCCGACGTATCAAAGAAATGGTCGAAAAAAAAATGTCTCACGCCCAACGCATGGATTGTTTTTATTCGTACATGTAATAACTGCCAGGTACATACCTGGTACTTATCTTTCCATCGGCGCGGGTTCAAACTACGTTCTGCCAAAACAATGTCAACACTGGGGTTTCAAAAAGGCTGGCCGGGACAGGAGTCGACAGCTAAACACACGAAATATAAACAAAGCAGCGCACCGCGGAGCAATTCACAGGTTCTCACATGGACGCATTGAAGTTTCCGGTGAAAGCACACCGGGTAACAAGAACAATATATATACCTATCCATGCTACTGCTGCTGTATCCAACCTACTGAAGGCGCCTTACACGTAACCGATACATAATTAATGAGGGGGGGTGGGGGTGGTGATTAAACATCCTCTTAAACGTTTTAAAAACAGCGAGATGCCTCGGGCACAAAAGTTTAAGTATGCACAAGGAATCAAATAAACACGGTAGGCATCGCCTGGGTTTCGACTTGTGTGTGTTTCCCGGCTCCTCAGGGTAAATTCAGCTTAACGCACAAAACTGGGGATGATTGAAAAAATCGCCGTTTCGAAAAATGCTCCGATCGGGCTGAAAACTTCTGGCTTGGCAGGGTAGTGTCGGAGTGGGGACTGCGAATCAAGCATGATAAGTTTCGGATTAAAACGTGTTGTCGAGTTACAGCTCATACAAATAAATACGGCTTCAGCCACAATGCTGAATTTGGACACGAGATTCATATTTCATGCGCGCGCGCCACCGAATTGAGTTTATCTGGAGCATTCCTATATAGCAAAGCCCTCCACGAGAACATTCGAACGAGCCTAGAGCCTATGCACATTCAAGGGCTTCGAGTGTTGCGTTCGGGGTGGCGCCTTGGTCACCGCTCCACATGCAGGGTATTTCACCGGACTAAATCAACCATATCTCGACACTTCTGCAAGCAGCGAGTCCTGAAAAAACAGAGAGATATCGACGAAAGCTACAACGAAGAATAGGCCTATTTATTGGTTTATTTCCATCCCCACCCCCCCGGTGGTGCCTATAACTCCATACTGAATCTATGTCCGCAAGTGTACGATGTACCAGGTACATTTTATAGTGTTTGGTCCGCATCGATCTTCAAACGGACATTTTTTTTCTTCTCGGTCAATAATTAACTCTCTTTTGTTCATGTTGTACATTTATTTTGTGATGCGCTTGATAAACTCTACCTGGTATCAGACTTGTTTAGGCACCCTTGCCAATCTGAGCCGATTTATGAAATTTTACAGTTATCTATTAAAATATCAAGTGAATAATCTGTGCATTCTGACGAATCAAGAGCAAAGAAAACTCAAGATTCGAACAACAGCTCCAATCAAAACAAACTCTGCACAATTTTGTGGCATTTGTCGAGGGCATCATCACAAAAATGCACAACATATTCCTTCGTATATATATATATATATATGAAGAAGTGAGGGCTCGTCGAAGGAAACTATCAAATCGAATCGTTTTATATCGACATTGTTTTATGAATCGAATCGTTTTGAAATCGACGTAGTGGAAACGTTGTGCTTTGGTTCTTCTCGAGAGACCACGTATCCAGCGTACGTATCCTTCTCGATTTTTAATGACTTCGGAAAAACACGCAGCATCTCGCACGACACCCGGCCGACAAGCACCGAGGAGGAGAGCAGATGAGAGCGACGACGGCATCGTCGCATGTGCGCCGCCGTCATCCTCTGCTTTGTTTGGGGGCGCGCGGGCTAGAACGCTCAAACTTTCAGCTTCTCTTGGGTGGGTAGAGGAAACCCTTGAACGCCACACACAGGACAGCGACGGCGATGCAGCTTCGTATCGAAGTCTTGAGCTTTTCCTCCCTGTTTTGGCTCGGTCGCTCGGCTTTTGTGGCGCTGGGCTTTTGCGGCGACTGCCATTTTTTTTTTTTGAGGGGCCGCCGCCGGGGTAAGCTGTGATACGGCAGTATGAACTGTAGCCGGGGGCGTCACTGCTGGTGTTGCCCCGGTCACCACTCGTTGGGGTGGTGGTTGTCGGATATGCCCAAAAATAGTTAGATTGCCTCGGGGGCGTCGCCCCAGTGGGAACATGCCATGCAAGCTCGATGAACTCCTCTCATGGGAATTGATTGATTGATTCGATTCGATTCGAATCGATCTGATTCGCACCAAGAACAAGTCTTTCAGGACTTGTTTTTCAATTCGATCGGATGTGAGCTGGGTTCACACCACCACTGTGTAGATGGATATAATAATTTTCCAGGAATGTTCTTATTATGCTCTGTACGTCTATGGTTGTACGTAGACGTATTGCGATTCAGATAGCCTAAAATATTGTGCGGTGGGGGGGGTGGAGGGTTCTCCGTGCTGTAGATAAATATTTTTTTGGGAATCTTCCTCATAAAAAAACGGCGAAACACGACAGTCTCTCCCGACCGTTGGACGATTTCTGACCGTTTACGGTTCGCGCTTCGCGCTCACGGCCTCCGGCGACTCCTGCAGAGAGCTAATTCTATTTCTGCACTTTGTGGGGGATGAGAGCAGGGTGCCAAACGGAATCACATCCGGGTGGGATCAGGAGAGCCAAGCAGGGCCTCTTTTGTTTTCCCGCTTTCATGGAGAATATTCCCAGGAAATTATTTATCTACATCATGGAGATTTCTACTGGATCGGATCGGCTTGCCCTAAATAACCCCAAGTTACAAATAAACGCCTTCGTGGATTTTTGATGTTTCATTTTTTAGTGATTATTAGTAGATGAAACTTCAAGTGGATTCAGATCCCTCCTCCCAGACTGCTAAACCTACTCTTCTTCAGAAAAAAAGTCGATTCGAAATCGATCCGATTCGAAACTTTTCCGGGCTCTTGAGGAGAAGTCAGCATTATACCTGGTATACAATTGGCGACTGCTGTACTTGAACTCTGCAGCTTCAGATTTTGTTCTCCCGAAAACTTTGTCACCCTGCTTGGGGCTACACAAAACCCGTACTACTTGTATTAATAGTAGTACGGGCGATCGAAGTACTTCACACAGCTTGCAAATATATATATATGAGCTTCGACGAAATCCTCGATCTCATAGCTGTTGCTTTTTTATTCTGTAAACAAGATCAAGGTACGGGCGAAGACCCAACCCAACCCCTGACGCTAACCCTAACCCTAACCCTGACCCTGACCCCAAACCGCAGCCAAAATGGGCCAAAACTCGCCAAAAACGCGGCTGCGCCGCGTTTGCTTCGAATCAGGAAATTTCTCAATTAATTGCGGACGATGATTCCGAAGTGCAGACCACGCTAGGGCATTTTTCAAGTTAAAAACATCCCTAAAGATCCCTTCTCCCAGATTGCTAAACCTACCTGGAGTCCAAGCCACCGGGGTATTTTCCCGAATATCGGTATTCTCCTATAGGAAAACACCAAGAGATATCGAAATTTCGGGAAAATACCGAAAAAAAACTAAAAAACAGCCATAATAGAGTTTCCTCCCAACTCTAAAGGGAGTGTCCAAACAGTGTCGAAAAGCGCAATCGCAAATCGAATTCACCTCGATTTCGATAAAAATTAGCCGACGTGTCCGAACAGAATCGAAAAGTGAAAATATAGATCAAGGCGAAAAGCAACGGAGAGCCCGACCTACTTGGGCCGTTCGCAACAGTTACTGTGCACACAGGCTGGCAATCTTCTAGCGCTCGGGAACACAGATCCACCACAGAAGCAGGCACAAACAAACGCGACGGCACTTCGATTCCGGGAGGTCGTTGGGCCTCCCATGGAGGAGGTGGTGGTGCGTCCAACGTTGACGCCCCGATATCAAACTTGCAATTATACTGAGAACGAACTTCCGGCCTCGTTCTCGGGTGTATCATCCTCAATACCCCTCAAAGTATGTTCGCTTAGGCTCGAACGCCGGGAAACAAAGGTCCGAGAACGCCGGGGCTGGTGTTGTGGCTCGCTGCTGTTTACGGGGGGGGGGTCTGTGCGGCTGTGTTGCCGTGCTAGCTGTGGGTAGGCTGCTGTGTACGGCGGTCCTGATGTGATATTTTGACGTGGCTGCGCTGACCAGTAGGACGCGCTGAATTGTTCACACCTCGGATAACGCAACACTTCACGTTTTATGTTAATGTTAGGCGTCAGCGAAAACAGTTGTGACATTACGTTGCTACGTTAACTACTTTTTGGATTTTGTGATAGCGTTGTGTTAGTGCGTTATGATATTGTCGGGCGATCGCGTAACATAATGTTAGAGTGTTCCCTCGATCCCGTATTGACCGCAATATCTGTTACAGTGTTAGGGTGGACAGCCCATAGCGAGTAACACTATGTTAGTGTGTTACCGGAAATAATCCTGGTGGCCATCATAACACACGTTATAGGGATAACGTAAATCGTCAACTAGACGTTAACATTAGGTTACCGTGTTAGAGACATCACCTCGTAGCGAGTAAGATTATGTTAGTGTGTCAGCGGAATTCTTACTTGCTACAGTCACACACTTTTGACGGATAACGCACATGGTCAATTCAACGCTTACATATCACTATGTTAGAGTGTTAGCGGAATTCCTAGTAGTGGCCATCGTAACACACGTTATAGGGATAACGTAAAGCGTCAATTAAACGTTAACATTATGCTACCGTGTTAGCGACATCACCTCGTAGCGAGTAACGTTATGTTAGTGTGTCAGCGGAATTCTCGCTTGCTACAGTAACACACTTACTCGTAGACGGATAACGTACATGACCAATTAAACGCTTATATGTCACTGTGCAGTGTGTTAGCGGAATTCCTAGTGGCTATCCCAACAACACATCAGATGGACGATCTCGCAATCCCCGTCGTTGTTGCTGGCGGCGCCAGCCTCGGTGGCGGGCGGTAGCGTCGGCATGACGTCTACGCCAGTGACGTCCACTCCACCGCGCGAATCGCACGGGTACGGGCTGTGTGCAGTATCGTCCGTGTTGACGATGGGTGATGGTGGGTGTTGTGGCTGGTCGGGCGTTGTTGTGCGCGTGATCGTGGTCGTGGGTGATGGGGACTGACGTCCTTTCCAACGGATCCCTCCCTCCTCTTTCTTTTTTCGTGTTCCGTTTATACGTCGCACCAGTGCAATTTCAAGTTCCTGCCTACCATGACCTCATAACTGTGCTATAATACACCAGAGATGTCGGCGAAATTGGATAACACGGCAACGTTATATGACTCCGCCATACCGCTTTACCACTAACACATGTAACACATACATGTTAGATCTTGGGAAGATCCAAAGGGTGACACAGTAACATAATATTAGACCCGGATTGATTTTTATGGTAACACGGTAACGGGATGTTACAATCAGACTTTTTCTGACGCTAACACCGTAACATAATGTAATAATGTTCACCCACCTCCGCATTTAGCCTAACATCCTAACATAATGCTACGTACGGGCAGGCCAAGACCGTGACGTATCTAACGTACGTTAAATGTTACGGTAACCGAGCCGAAGGCAATCAGACGGGGGGTCCAGATAACGTAGTGTTACTAGTGCTGGCCACTGCCTTATGTTATCTTAGTGTGTTATTTGTAACACAATGTTATGTGTGTTAGTGCTGGCGAACATGTTAACGTTATGTCAGGGTGGTATGTATAACACTCCTCCTAAGGGTAACACTATGTTAGTGTGTTATGTCTAACGCTGCGTCGACAGTAACATTATGTTATCGTGATATTAGTAAATATGCGGATATCGATCTGGGCATGTTAGAGTGATAACGTACGTGTTTGGTCAAAGCCTAGCACTGTGTTACAGTGTTAGTCCAAGGACGGATCACGGCATAACATAATGTTGTTGTATCAGAGCTGGACGAAACCTCGAGCAGAGACATAACGTTAAGGCGTGTGCGGTGTGCACGTTCGTGGGTTTCCAGCTAACACTGTGTTACGGCGTTACCGTGATTGCTCCTCCAGTGCTAACCCTATGTTAGTACGTTACCGCGTCCCTGTGTTAGGCCCCATAACGTAGATACGTGTTATCCGAGTGTTGCGTTATCCGAGGTGTGGAATTGTTTGTTGCTGTTCACGGAGAGCGGGACACTTTATATCCCTGGACAGGTCATGCTTATTAAGCCGGCACTCGTTGGCCCTCACGTTGATGTTCGTTTAGATAGAAGAGTCACTTTATTCCTTTCGTGCACGACGGAGACTGAGACCACGCTAGGCACGCCTTCCAAGTACTACAAATACGATCCCAGATATAAAGCAGTATCTTGACACTTTCGATTTCCTTTTCGATTTCTAGCCGTCAACTTTTTGATTTTCGCATCGGAACCTAAAGAACGAAGGGGAACATGTTCTAGAATCTGAACAGAGACCAATCAGCGCCTTGTTTATGATCGTTCCGATTTTCGATTTCGATCCTGTTTGGACAAGCCCTTAAGGGCCGAAAAATAAGGAGTCCGTGATCACACATCGGTGCTGGAGCCCTTTGAAGATCCGAAAAACCTTATTAAAAAAAAAAAATCGGTCGGGAAGGACGGCGCTGGTACTCGTACCTACTGGTAAAACATACGGTACGAAGGCTTACACAAAAATGAAATAAATGCGCAATAAACCACTGCTGCAACGTGGGCGCGGACAGCCACTTAACCACAGCATAGAGTTCCCCCCGTTCCCACAACTAGCCAACTCGTGGCGACTGACTACAGCGGTAACCGTTGCTGTCTGGAGTGCTGCATGCACCGTACGCAGGCCTCATTATAGTACGAGTATTAAAAAAAAAACAGTCAGGCTGTTTGTTTCCTATGCGGTTCGATTTCGAGCTTCAGATTTGTGTTTTTCGATTTCAAAAACGAATGACCCTGCTTATTATGCAGTCGAAATATATATGCAAAATCTGACCGGAATTTTTTCGATTTGAGAATCCGATGACCCAACCAAGTCGTCGGATTTTTGCCAAAAATCCGACGACCTGGGTCATCAGATTTTCAAATCGAAAAATGGCATGCTCTCTAAATTCAAGATGTTATCCATGACAGCAAACAGCAGCAGAACGATCGATGAGTTGGAAGGTGACACAGCAGTATAGCGGCGTCGCTTCGCGCCCGACGCTCGGGCGGCGCGACCCTCCGTGGCCTGATGTCAGTCGCCTGGCGCGGGCTCGGGCCTAGAGACGAAGAGAAGCGCACTCGGCACGCACCTCTACGTGGATACGTACGAGTACTTGTACGTACACTGCTGTACAGCAGCAGCAGTCAGTCACAACATGGAACCCAAAATACCAAGACAGGTGGCTCTAGCGCACTCGCCACGTCTCTCCGCTGCCAGACCAGAGATGGTCAGCCTTGGCTCGGACGCTTGGGTCCTACGCGCAGTGCAGCGCACCCAGCGCGTCTCTTCGCGGCGCCAAACCACAAAAACAGCAGTTGGTCTCGGCGCTTGCTCGAGTCTCTACACACACAATAGAATAGAACTACATACTTAGATCACAACCCCTGAGCGTGCTCGGTTGGTGCATCCCTGGCCTCTCAGAGCTCCCACTTCCAAACCGCCTCCTTTCATTACTTGCCGGACCTTTCCAGCAGTTCTTTGTTTTCTCGGTCATTTCTTCCTTTTTTCTTCTTTCGTTTCGTGTGCGTGCGTGTTCTCCGAGCACGGCATCGCGGGAGGACCCGGCACCGTCGCGGGTGCCAGCGGGTGCTGGCGGGTAGAGGGGGGGGTTGCAAGGAGCGCGGTCACCGCTTTCGTGCCTAGGCGTCGCGTGTGCCTCGAGACACGAGGGATGCATGAACGGGTTTTGTCTGGCTTCGATTTATGATTGTTGATAAGAGTATGTACGGGTTTATAAAGGTCGTTCGGGAGGGCAAGATAATATACAAGCGGTGCTTATTTTTGTGACCACGCTGAAGTTGAAAGAGGGAGGTGTGCAGTTTGAACACCAACGTTATCGAGCTGGCGAGCGAAGGCCACGGTGAGCACCGGGCTTCACGCGGGGCGGGCGACGGGGCTGATTGTGGCAGAGAGTGATAAAAGCTTTACCCGGACCGAATCGGTAGCGAGGTGGTCGCGAGAGGGGCGGGCGGCGTCCGAGGCTGAGAGAGAAGCTCTTCGGTGCGTTTTTTTTTCTTTTTTTCGACCGGTGTGGTGGAAAGCGAGTTTAGAAGCCTTAAATTCGAGTAGCGTTTGTTACGTAACATTTTTAGTCTACATTCCCTAAAATGGCGTCGCGGGCAGGACGTGAGATTCTGAAGAGCGAGTTTCGTGGTTCGATCCTCGCCTTCATCCCCCGAAAAAAAAAGGGAAAAAGGGGAATATCTCATACCAGGTATAATATTATTCAAGAACCTGTAAAACTCACTCACTTAGAAAACACCCAGGAAGGAACGATGAGAGCAATGCGATCATTGCATACTGAGTCCGGTACCGAAAAGTCGGAGGTAAAACTTGGATACTCAGAGTCTCATCGGGGTTCCTGACTTACTCGCAAAGAGAGGTAAGTCAGGTTTAGTGAGGGAGAATGTGGTGGAAAGCGAGTTTACAAGCCTTAAATTCGAGTAGCGTTTGTTACGTAACATTTTGAGTCTACATTCCCAACACCGGGCACCGGGTGTAAGGTGTTCCAATCAGGCAGAAAAATATTACACGAGAGGGGATGGGGATTTTTTTTCCTTTCCGAGTTTTCGGTTTCATTTTCATTGTTTTTGCTGCTGGGCCGTGCTGTGCTTTCGCTTTCTTCGTACATACAGTACAGACATAGAGCATATCGAAAGAAGAAAATAAGTACAGACAGTAGTATACCCTACCTGGGGTGTATGTACGTACGTACGACATCCGCGACGCGAAGCGTATATGTGGCATCCAAGCTGACGGCGGAGCTGTTTTTTCCTGAAGCATGGCGGCGGGACTCTTGGCATTATTATCAAGCCGGTTTGCAATTAATTATTACGATCCTTGAAAACTTTAAACTAAATCGTGGAGACCTCTGTTCGCTTCGCATAATTTGATGTACTTTTTCCCTTCCTGAGCGAGCGTAGCGGGCCGCATAGGCCGCCCGCGGAGCGAAGCGCCTTGTATATCTGATTTTTCCGCATACTATAGGAAGGCTGTTTCGATTTGTCAAGTTCACATCTGAAAATAAATGCGATCGGGTCAAAATCTGAAGCTCAAAAATCGAACCGCATAGGAAAAGGCCTGTGTCACACCCAAAACCACCGTGCCACCTCCTTACAAATATCAACGATCGCTGTGTCTTCCCGGCCTCTCTAATAAAACGTGCAACACTCACACCCGCGGCCATGATACTGCAGCAGCTGTAGTTCAGCTTGCACATACATTGATTTCACTTCATCTGCGCCTAATTCGTCTCGTGTCGGTGGGAAAGGTTGTGTGCATCCCAGCCGATTTTGTTTTTCATTTTTCAAAGGTTTTTCGGATCTTCCAGCTCGCACCGAGATTGTGCTTGTTCGTGCAAAAACCAATCTCTCCTGCCAAAAGTTGTCTGCCCGACTTTTGGAAGCTTGGTCAACGTACGAAATACAATTTTCCAGCTAAAATTTACAGCATGGGATAGGAAAGGATCTCGGAGTGTCGTCCTGCTTCGGTTGTCGGTGGTCCTCGCGACACTTGACCAGCGAAATAAATGTGATTACTACTGCTGCTGTGTACTGCTCTACAGAATCAAACAGCAGCAGTTTAAAATTGCGCTTGTTCGAGCAACACCAACTCCACACCATTTCTTCGACAAAAAGTTATTTGCCCAACCTTTGGCAGATCATCATGGTGCTGCGCGTGACACTTGCCAAGCGAGTCCATGCTGACATGTTGATACGACGTAAAGACAACGCGGTGCCGTGATGACCTTCGTACAGCAATACAGCCCGTCCCAACGTGATTTATTACATAATATAGTCGTCATCACCGACGGTCCAAACGTACTGCTGTTTTGATCCCCCATCTATCTATCTATCTATCGTTCTCTGGTACGAGTACATAAATGTACATCATCATCAGGATCTGCTTTCAGGGAACGCGGCCACTCTGCACCGACGCATGCTTGTCACAAGGCGGTACGCGGCCGAGATAATATCATTTATTTGCTGTTGTCAAGCTAGGCGAGTAGGCCGGGTAGAAGAAAGGTTGAAAGCTCTGTGCCTCGCTCGGTAAGGGGACGGGCCGGCAGGGGCCGTCATCAACCATTCTAGCACTGCGGTGAACAGAGAGACATTTTTTGTTCTAATTCCAAGTAGTTTGTACCCCAAGCGGGATTGCAGTCATAAACATTGATTATCAAACAAACCACACAGACCAGGTATGCAGCACACACACCTTTTTTTGCCTTTCGTCTCCCCGAGGTCGTACGTAGCTGCGAAGGCAGGCTCTGGAAGGTGCTGCTGCGCTGTTGCTTGTCTCTCGCTCTATGCCACGTGCCAGGTATTCGTACGCACGTATGGGTAGAAACACAAAATCGAAATTATGGCGGTGATGCAACATATGTGCGTTCCTGCTGCACAGCAGTGGCTGCTCCTCCTGCTGCATGCTGCGGCGGAGCTGCTGCTGCTTGCTGTGTGTATAGTGGGTTCTTGCTTGGTCATCAGGATGGCCACAAAATGAAAATAAAATGTCCAGAAAACTTATGTTGTGATACGGTTGAAGATTGCCGAACACCATTGATTTTATTTTCGCATTTTTATATTATTTGGCGATTTTTGGCCCGATCTGGGATGATCTGTACAGCAAGTACGCAAGCTTGGGACGTACGTAACAAATTATTTGCCATCCATCCATCGGTTCGTTCTGAAATATCTTGAATTCGTACCAGGTACTCGTAACTCGTACCAGTACTGCTGTACCAATTTTCAAACTCGAGAATGCCCAATCCGGAGGGACTTCATTTTTCGCTATTATTATACCAGGTACCTGGTAGAAAACAGGCCAACACTGAACAACAACCAACGTGTGGCCATCGAGCGAAGCCCTGGATGACAATGTGCACCACCAACCACCGCGCATGAAGGATGCCGGACGGAGCCTTGCGATCCCGCGGGGCGGCGGCAGGCCAAATGATAGAGTTCTCACAAACTAAATCGGCTGGTGATTTCGGGGGTCCTGTGAATATCCGGTTGTCAATGAGAGTCTTTTTTTGAAAAAAAGAAAAGAAAAAATACGAGGTACCTGGTATACAAGGAAATAGCAACAATAACCCAGTGCTTCACACTGAGGGGGAATGCACACCACAGTGCACAATGCTGTGCTGTAGCCCGCGCTTCTTAACCCCTTTAGAACCCCAGTCCCGTTTTGGGGACAAACTACTTGAAATTTGAGTGAATTGTCCCCAAAACGGGACTGCGGTTCTAAAGCTTCGTTCGGCATTCCCGAAATAAATACCTCGTTTCTTATCTCGTGTGGGCGTCGGTTTGCTGAAGTTTCTTCTGTTGTTGTTGCTACTAGTATTTCGTATCTTGTCGGTTGTCGGCCACAGTTTGAGCGGAACGGAAGATTGAACCGAGGAAATCTGGAGTTTGTGGAGGGGTATTGAATCGTTGGCATACTCGAAAAGAGGGGATGGGCAAGAAGGCCACAGAGTTGATGACGGGAGGGTGCAGTTAGTTGGTCGAAGTGGGAAGGCCAGAAGAAGCTCTGGGAAGGGTTGAAACCATGAGGAAGAAAAACACTCTATACTCACTCGCGTGGTGGGTGTGTATACGCGAGCAGGGGTTTGGCATTCGGTATAGATAGGCGGTCGACGAGTTTAACCCCTTTAGTACCGCAGTCCCGTTTTGGGGACAAACTACTAGAAATTTGACTGGTTTGTCCCCAAAACGGGACTGCGGTTCTAAAGGGGTTAAAGAATACCTTCGCCCGCGTGAGTTCGAATCTCATCGTCGACGCCAATATGGAGTCCCTACTGTCGTAGAACTACAAAGGGTCCCAAGTGAAGTGGCAGCGTTTTCCCCACGCTGCCAAGGGTCCTTTTCTTCCGTGCGATGTGGGGCAAGGAGAGAGCCTTCCTTCGCTTTATCAGCGAAGGATGAGAGAGAGATCGAGTGAAGTTCGGTCGGGCAAACAAGGCTCGACTCGACTTCAAGGAGGTTCGGGTTGTTAAGCCGAGTTCTCCTAAATCTCGGGGAGATTCTCAGATGTGGTAACACGTCTGTTGAATCTTCCATGGGTACATGTGCGGCGACCATTCTACGAACCTTTCCCAAAACCTGTCCTCCACATATATATTTGTTTGATGTTTCTGTTTTGTTTTCGTGTGGTTGTTGTTTCGTTCTCTCATTTTTTTCTTAAATTTTGTTCGATTGACTACATAATAAATAAGGAGGACAACATTATTATAATGCTGAGGCTGTCTCCTATCGCTATGCGGTTCGATTTCGAGCTTCAGATTTGTATTTTTCGATCTCAAAAACGAATGACCCTGCTTATTATGCAGTCGAAATATGCAAAATCTGACCGGATTTTTTTCGATTTGAGAATCCGATGACCCAAGTCGTCGGATTTTGGCCCAAAATCCGACGACCTGGGTCATCAGATTTTCAAATCGAAAAATGGGATGCTCTCTAAATTCAAGATGTTATCCGTCCGTGACAGCAAACAGCAGCAGAACGATCGATGAATTGGAAGGTTACACAGCTGTAAAGCGGCGTCGCTTCGCGCCCGACGCTCGGGCGGCGGGCGGTGCGACCCTCCGTGGCCAGACGTCAGTCGCCTGGCGCGGGCTCGGGCCTAGAGACGAAGAGAAGCGCACTCGGCATGCACCTCTCCGTGAATACGTACGAGTATTCGTACGTACACTGCTGTACAGCAGCAGCAGCAGTCAGTCAAAACATGGAACCCAAAATACCAAGACAGGTGGCTCTAGCGCACTCGCCACGTCTCTTCGCCGCCAGACCAGAGATGGTCAGCCTTGGCTCGGACGCTTGGGTCCTACGCACAGTGCAGCGCACCCAGCGCGTCTCTTCGCGGCGCCAAACCACAAAAACAGCAGTTGGTCTCGGCGTTTGCTCAAATCTTTACACACACAATAAACCTGATTTTTCCGCATACTATAGGAAGGCTGTTTCGATTTGCCAACTTCACATCTGAAAAGGCGATCGGGCCAAAATCTGAAGCTCAAAAATCGAAGCGCATAGGCAACGGCCTGAATGTTTTGAAGATACACCGATAATATATCATGGTATCACGTGTAAATACAACAACACCACCACCACCGTGGGTGTTTCCGCCAAGGTAGGTGATGGTCACGATGACCAAGTGGATCCAACGGTTTCGGAGTATTATATTCCGGAGCGAATTGTGGGATCGAGGGGGGATTATTACCACCAGTCAGGAAAGAGGCTGGCAGAATACAAGGCACGCTTGACGGAAGCTACAGAGAGATCTGATGATGATGCGCAATTAAAAAAAGGGCGGAGAGATCCAGTGCCTTAAACGCATTGCAAAAAGTGGCGGGCATTGCAACAGACAGCAGGGGCTTGAAGTTGTAGTGGAAGGATGGAGAAGGTTGTTGCTTCATTCGGTGGGGAAATGATGGCTTTTTTCTCATCGTAGTGCTATAACTTTTGATAGAGAAACACACAGTTAGTTGGTTTGAAAGGTTTTGATGACATGAATCGTTTCATGCAAGCTGTTAACCCTTTTAGAACCGCACTCCCATTTGTGGGGACAATTCACTCTAAATATAAGTAGTTTGTCCCCAAAACGGGACTGGGGTCCTAAAAGGGTTAAGCACGGAGTGCCAATCGATGTTCGACGGAGTAGGCAATTTGGAAGCACCAATGCATATATATATAGGGATAATCTCAGCACTCTACAGCACCACAACAGCGATTTTTCGTTGGACACACTCATGGAGGGTATTATTGTGAGTGGTGGCGTCTTACCTTTACACCGGTCAGTATAGCTCGTACGGTTCGGGGGCTTAGGATATCTCCACTACTATCTGTGGTAGAGGAATGAAAAAAAGCGAGCTTGATTTTGGATCTGACAGTAGGGCAAGGAGAAACACAGGCACTGACTTCGACAAAGCGCCTGTAAAGTGATGTGATTTGGGGGACGTTCTATTCTGATTTATCGCGCAAACGTGCGCTCATCGACGCGGGAGTGTCCATTTACATGTAAAGAAACGGACGTGATGAAGGACGCATCTACAGTAGGATAGTTCACATCGAGTGGGACTAGGCACCTCTTTTTTCATATGAGGTAGGGGAGGATGCTGTCACTGATTTCCGGGTGTGGCGTTCGGATGGCGTTCGTCAAGTGGATGGTGTGGGGTTTGGTGGCTGCGGCAATTATTCCCGCGCATCGAAACACTGACGCTAGTACGGCAGCGGTTTTGCCAGAAGCGCAATTGATAGCAAAGGATGTTAAGGTTTTGGGCCCCGGAAAAGGATCAAGTGCGATGTGTGCTCCTCCTGGAGTCGTTATTGTCGTGCCTGAACTACAGGGGAACTCAGAGGCGGGGTTTTACGCTGAGATGTACGTCGACGACATGCTGAATTTGGAAGCATACGAGTGAGCGTGGAAACGAGAGTCGGTTGTTAATAGCAACGCTTTCTGCGATTTTGGATCACTTGATGATGTTTGTGGTGCTTATAACAAAAATCCCGTGCCTGTTTTATCACAAAATAAGTTGACAATTTCGGCCGTGTGCCGAGATTGTTTGGGCTTTGACATTGATACTGTACACAGCGGATGAGGATGCCATTGCCGGAACGGAAACAAAACGAAACGAGTTTTTACTACTACTTGTTGTGCAAAAATGGCCGTCGACTAGAAGGCCTAAAGAGTTGTGGAGTTTGAAATTGCGTCAGCTGCCCACGGCCATGAGGCGAGGTCGTTTCTTTTTGTGGAGGTTGTTGTTGATTATAGGACTGGAAGGCCAGCAGGAGTCTGGTGACCCGCAGTTGGCTGCCGTACCAAAGGGGACTACTACTGCTGTATTATTAGGCAAAGAGCTTCACGCGGATTTGGATTGGTGAAAATGGGCTTTGCGTGATCCATATAATATTTAGTGGACGGTGTGCCTTTATAATCGCCTTGATTTCCCCACACGCAATGGGATACGGAACGGCATTGACTCTCGGATGCTACTCTAAGTGCGGTTGGAGATTTTTGCTTGCTCTGACAGGAGTGCGGTGGAGATGCGATTTAACAACTGAAGACCAAAGTAGGCCCGAGGTAGGGGCAAAGTGCGTAAGGCATACATACGGCGATTTGACTCAATCTATTGGAACTAACTGCTGTGGGGATGGTAAGGCCAGCGTATGTGATGGTAGTACAGGAGTCCGACCACTCGAACTTTGTGGGAGCGCCCGTTGATAGCTTGGCGAGACAACGTGTCGACGGTGAGGTGGGTTCATAAGTGCGGGGGGACACGTGGGCCGAGATCTGCGTTCTTGATGCGATATTTGGGCAGGATAGAGATGCGAGCCGGTTGGTGCTTCGAAGCTAGCTGCGCATATTCATTCCAGGAGTCAAATATGTTTTGGCGGATGGCTTTTCTATGTGGCCTCGCGGACAAACATGTTAATTGTCGATTATCTTCCCTTTACCCGCATGTGCATTGGCAGGAGGCGGGTTTAGGGAAGAGAGGTGGAACGACGTGTTCGGGATTCTTGCAGGCGTATTGGCTACGGTCGGAGTGGCTCCTTCGACAAACGTCACTTATAAAGCTGCTGGCGTTTGTATACGCGGTATCGCTTTATCATCAATAGTTGCTGTGCATATACGTAGAAGCGTATTTTTGGGCATGCATGGAGTTGGGAGAGGAGGCGGTGGCGAGAGAGATCACGAAGTATATGGCGCATCTGTATGTTTCTCGTGGAAACAGGGCGTCCACGGCTGAATGAAGGGAAATTGTTTTTAATTTATAGTTGTACAGCATTTTCGACGCCGAGTGGAAATATAATTAATTGCCGATGAAGCATTTCATCATAAAATCTGTGAAGGCAGGCATTGCCAGGGAGAGTGCACCGAAGGGGGAACCTCAGCGGATTGCTCGCACTGGAGAGGGAACCGCTAATACACCGATTCGTCGTCCAATTTCGTGGGTCATGTTGAAACAGGGATTATCAATTGTTCCGGAGTAGGGAGAAGGGAGCGAAGTGTTGCGGATGCTGCTACGTAGCGGTTTCACTTTTTTTGTTGTTGTTTGGGCCGTGCGTCGGAGATGTTTGGGGGAGATGTTTGCCTACAATGACGGAAAAATCTACAAAATATTTTATAGTGACGGGGGGAGATGTATCCTTTTCTCGTGGTATGGTACAGTCGCAAGCGACTGAACTGTGGCGGGGTGTTGATCGGGTGGAGCTCTTGTTCAGAGGATCGAAAGGATACCAGAAGAGGTACGGAGAAAGAAGAAGTAAGAAGTGTGGTTTCACGCAAGAAAACAGCAGCGGCGGGTGCGAGTGAATTCAATTGAGATAGTATGCCACCGTCTGTTTCACATTTGAGGGGGGAGGCCGGCGGCTTTGGGGTGATGCTCGAGTTGATGCTATGCATTCTAGCTTGGTCGTGAGTTGTCCTCGTGCTACATAGTATATACGCAGACGGGAATAGACGGAGAGTGTGGACTCGTAACCATGCCACAGCGTCACTCAGAGATTTAGTGAGAAGGCAAGGGTTGGTACGGGGAGAGTGTGCCTTGCGTTCGGGAAGGATTGGATAAGCAACGACGCTTGCAGCGAGAGGGGCGTCGACTATGAAAATCCAGCGTCAGGAGAGGTGGAAGAGCGACGCATTCATGATGTACGTAAAATCGACAAAAGGAGAGGATAATACGGCTTCAAGAGGATTAGCTTATAGTGCAGTGGTTTGAGAAATTCAGGCAGGACAGGGGACTAAATGGGAGGGGGCGGAGTAAGACAAATAAATATCAATGTGGGGTTTAGGGTTGGGGGTGGTATGGGAGTTAAGGTATATGTAATGGATTGGTAGCACACAGATAATGAAGAGGCTGTTTTAGGGTTGGTACGTTTTCCGGAAGAAATTGGCAGCCTCTATGGGGTGCGTGCTATATGCTACTGTAGGTTAAGTGTGGATAAGTTCCAGTACTCGTTATCAGTAATTATTCCAGGTTCACGGGCAAAATAAAGTAGAAGATTGAACGGAGGAAATCTGGGGTTTGTGGAGAGATATGGGTCATTGGCATGTGCTTGAACGTAGAGGATACCAGGTAGGTAGGCAAGAGGATCATATAGAAGAGTTGATGACGGGTGGGTGCAGTTGGTTGAACTAGGAAGACAGATAGATGCTGGGAATGAATAATGGTTGAAACAGTGAGGAATAAGACCATCTACTGTAGTAGTAGTAGTAATCAACTCGTGAGCGTGTGCGAGCAGGGGGCTGACCTTCGTCGGTAGAAGGTCGGCGAGTTGAAAGAAGAACCCGCTCGCCCTCCCTGGGGGCTGAGGTATGGTAGGTTTTAAAGCAGAAGTTGGCAGTCTATATCGGGTGTGTGATTGTATGAGCTGCTGTAGCTTAAGTGTGCATAATAATAAGCTCCAGCACGTATTATTGATGAAAAATCCTGATTCATGAGCAACACAAAGCTGCATTTCATACGCCCAGTTAGTTCCTTGTTTTCCTTGAAAGGCCGAGCCTCAATTTTCGCATGCCCGAAATCGGAAAGTCAATAATTAGCCCTATTCTCATCAGTACAAACAAAAAAAAAAGTACCTGGTAGGCAATTAATTAATAAATTGTTTTCAGGAGATAGATGGTGTGCCTGAATCGAGAAAAAAAAACGAACGGATCATACTTTTTGTACCACTTTAATTGCTCCATGGCATGCGGGAAAAAATGGCGTTTTTTTGTTGCTGCCCATCAATCTCATATCTGCCCATTTTCGGCTCCGGCGCCCTCCCTTCTCGCCGCGACTCAGATCCGGAGTAACACAAGTAGGAAGCGAGTGTCTTTGCGCACCAACTACTTCCTGCAGCGACTCAGGTCCGGGGACATATAATTTCTTGCTGGCATATTTCTTGATAGGTAACGTTTTATTTTTTCTGGCGATGATACGGCGGCCGGCCGCAAGCAGCTCGCGTCGTACTCCGTGACAGTGAGAGCTCCTTGCTGGTCCACCGCGACTACAAAAAACCCCTTACGCACAGCCCCCCCGGGAGGTTCCGCTTTCCGTTTCCTTTTTTCGAGGAGCTATTAATAGTGGGGGAGGTTGGCCGCCCAACCCGGCGTGCACTACTCTCGTTCGTGTCATAAATCCCAACTCTCATTCCGTTTTGTTCTGATGCTCTTGATTCCCACACGAAATAAACTAAAATCACGCTCAATATTAAGGTGGCACATCGAATTACGATGTGGATGGATTTGTTGCCCGTGAAAAATCCCACTTTCTTTCGTTTTCAATCGCAAAACAATTATAATACCTGGTATTTGCATCAGATCCGGCCTTTATCATCAGTCATCCAATAAATGCAAGTACGACATTGCTGGCGGTGTGCTCTCACAGCTCTTTCAGCGCTCCTCGGCGTTTCTTGGACGTTTTTTTTTCGTTTTTCGTGCTAAAACGCGCGATGAGGTTTAACTCTCGGCCCGAAACTCCCTCATCGTGATCCCCAACCCCGACTGTGTCTGGGGCCGCCTCGGGCGTGCTTGCGCCGTACCCTGGCTGCCGGGTGGCCGGTTGTCTGCTTTGTTAATTTGTTACAGAAACATTTCAAATACGTCAGCTATGAGTTGGACTAGTTGATTGAGTGGTTACTACTGACTTCGGCGAGTTTCTTGCGTGATCGATACTCCATTTTTCAAGCTGCAGCTGCTGCAGATACGCGATTTATCATAGTCTCGTGACCAAAGAGTTAGGGTTATAATATGACGTACCTTTGTTTGGCCCGTCAGGCCTATTATACCTTCGGCCCGTCGGATCCTCTTTTAAAATTTACCTGGTACGATTTTTTACCATCATTGGGATGTCCTTGGCGGCTGTCCAGGGCCGGTCCTATCGAGGAAAACAAACGAAACACAAAACGAAATAATAGGCGTTTGCTTTTTCGTCAAAAACGGCAGGTTGAGTTCAAACGACAACAAACAAAGAACGAAGAAACAAACGGAACAAAAGAAGAAGAAGAAGCCGTGTCGCATCCGTACGCGGCGCAATTGTAACTAACGAAACAAAAATAAGAAGTCGAGTCGAGTCGCAATCGTACGTGTTGCAATTTTTCGGAATGCCTCGCTATCGCCACAATACGCGTCTCCCGGCGATAGCGCTTGACAATGACGGTGAATAGACACAACTCGCACACACACGCGAGGCACCCTCCACAGCAGGCGGTTCTCGGGGTCCAACCCCCTCCTTCCGGAGTGCTCTAGATTAAGAAGTCTTTGTCGTCTATCGGCCATCGCTGTTCGATGGCAGACGTTTGAATGTTTAGTGGAGCTGAGTCTCGTGCCACTACTACTACTACTACTACTACTACTACTACTACTACTACTACTACTACTACTACTACTACTACTACTACTACTACTACTACTACTACTACTACTACTACTACTACTACTACTACTACTACTACTACTACTACTACTACTACTACTACTCCTACTACTACTACTACTACTACTACTACTCCTACTACTCCTACTACTACTACTACTACTACTACTCCTACTACTACTACTACTACTACTACTACTACTACTACTACTACTACTACTACTACTACTACTACTACTACTACTACTACTGCTGCTGCTACTACTACTACTACTACTACTACTACTACTACTCCTACTACTACCACTACTACTACTACTACTACTACTTCTACTACTACTACTACTACTACTACTACTACTACTACTACTACTACTACTACTACTACTACTACTACTACTACTACTGTAGAAAAGCACCGCCGGCCTATATCCTTGACAAGCAAATACATACCAGGTACCAGGTATACGAATATAAATTACGCGCGAACGGCTTATCATATAATTTTATTAAAACACTAAAGGAGTGCGTCAGCTGTGAGTTCAACCGATCGGCGGATCGATCGATACTCAACTTTAATTATTTGTAAATTCAGTAAAAAATGGGATATAGACGAGACGTATTACGCAGCTTGCAAAGTTGAGTATCAACTATTTAACCAGCCGAACTCGCAGCTGACGTATTTAATGAAACAAAATAATGCACCGCCACAGCCACTTCCTGATCCCCCGGTTACTTGCGAGGGTAACTCTTGGTTATACCCTACCCACATGTGCTCACGCTGTTAGCAGACAAGCCGCGGGGCAGCCACATGCACTACCTCGGCCATCGTGCGCTCGCCAACCGATCGTAGCAAACGTATCGGGACTTCTCCCAACGCTCCGAGCTCCTCCTGTGTCGTTCCTGTTCGCCCCTGGGTGAACCATATTTCGTTTATTTGACACAATTTTTGTAACAACAATTAAGGGCGTGTCCGAACATAATCGATTCGTTAATCGAAATGATACTAAAATTTTCGCTGCTTGATCCCTTGCCCACAACTTGTTTGCCTTCATTACTTTTTAAGTTCCTAAAAGATGAACGTTTTTCACAACCCCTTGCCTTGCCGAAAATAAAAAAAGATGACGGCTGAAACTCGAAAAAGCAAATAAATCGGAAACACGACAACAATAATTAATTCAGCTCGTCCTACTGATCAGCGCAGCAACGTCGAAATATCACACCGGGACACTCGTACACATCAATCATCCAACTCACAGCTAGCACGGCAACACAGCCGCACAGACCCCCCCGTAATACAGCCAGCAGCAGGCGAGCGACAACACCAGCCCCGACGTTCTCGGGCCTTTGTTTCCCGGCGTTGGAGCCTAAGCAATCATAATAGTCTGAGGAAAATGCAGGATCATACCCTCGAGAACGAGATTTAGCACAGACATGTGCCTACACACGTTGCCGCACCTAGCTCGACCAACTAACTGTGAACGACTACCCACCCCATCAGGACGAGAACGTGTCTTTCGTGTGTGTGTGCGTGCACAGAGCCCGCGGGGACTGGATTTGGTGACGAGTGAAACGTGGACCAAAAACATGTTGAACCACACCCACACCCACATACATACAGAAAAAAACTAAAAACAAGGCACCCTACCCTCGTATCCGAGCCGCCATGAAGAGTTTTTTTTTTTTTTTTCCTTGGTTTTTAACAACCAAGGAAAAAAAGGCTCGCTTCGCTGGCGAGCGCGCCTCATTATGAAAGACATTCCGCACCTCTCCTTGCTGTGCGCAAACATGCTGCTAACGATTCAGTAGTACCTTTCCACAAACCCCAGATTTCGTTTGTACACTCTTCTTCCACGTGGCTCGAAGAGTGCCCACGGCGTACAAGTACCTTCCACTTGGTGAGAATTGTGCAAACGAGGCGTTCTACGATGTCGTGCCTGTCGTATCTAGTATGATGACATGGCTTTGCATTGCCCACTGCAGTTCACACTGCACACGTGGCAACGTAGTATCTCTGTGGCGTAGCTTTGGTGACCACAGAACTTGTATCTCTTCTAGGATTGAAGAATCGGCACGGACACTGGTTGTGCTGGATGTCGACGGGTAGAAAGAACGGTTTAATGCGAAGAACACACACACACGATAGATAGAGGTTCACCCTAAATTTTCTGAGGCTCCTCACTTAACCCCTTTAGAACCGCAGTCCCGTTTTGGGGACAAAGCACTCGAATTCTAAGTAATTTGTCCCCAAATCGGGACTGCGGCTCTAAAAGGGTTAAGGAGCTCCATACCTGACTAGGGCAAAAATCGGAATGCATCGCGGCGAATAATCCCATTTATTTGTCCCAAGTCTACACAAATGAGATCGAAATGAAGATTGACATTCCGACGACTAGGGATCAAGGAACCCCGTCTTCCAGAAGAAACAAAATAGCCGAAATGCGCTACCTCTATCGTAGAACGGGTCAAACGTACGTACAAATATGAATTTTGAGAAAGGCCGATGAAGTGTACTATCGTAAAATGTGTGAAGGCATGTATGTATTGCAAGGAAGAGTGCGCTGAGGGGGGGGACCTCAACGGATTCGGCGTCCAATCTCGTGGGATATGCTGAAACAGAGATTGCACGTGATAATTGCTCCATAATGTTCGAGTGGTTCGACTACTTACTGCACCATCACATATATGTTATTATGCTGTTATATCACCATCCCTATAGCAATTCCAACAGACTGGTCGAAATCGTGTTATTATGTTTTGCGTCAATTGCCCCCCCCCCCCCATGCACACACTCAAGACAAGTAGAGATATGAAAAAGTTGAAATGGCAATATAAAGCCAGGAACATGCCACAAAAAAAGAGGTTGCCAGCCACAGTTAGTTGTTGCTAGAGACGTATGTATGGGAGAAAGTAACAACAGGGCGAGGGAAATAAGATGGGAATCATAGCGTAGTAGAGAAAGAAAGTATTGAAGGATACAGGAGGGAACGAAGAAGAGGTGGTGGTGTTGGCCGGGAAGTTTGGGAGGTACAAGGCAGAAGTAGAAGAAATGATAGAAAGAAGTGAAAGAAAGACTAGCGCTAAGAAATAAGGTGGAATCGGGAGGTGACCCGGACGTGCCAGAAAAGAAGAAAAATGTGTACCAGTAGCCGGGAGGAGGACATAGATGCACAGATGTGCCCGTGTGGCAAAGCAATGGAGAGTAGAACTCACATATTACGGGGGGCCATATTAAATACGACCTACGGTACATACACACAAAAACCTATCTACTTCGATACCATATTTCGTCCTACTTGCTATAGTTCCCCGTAATAATAGTAGTAGAGTAGAATGTGAATTATACAAGGAGGAACGGGAAGTAAGTGTTAGAAGAGGAGATAGATGCGGGAAATGGACGAATGTGACATGGAGGAGTTTGGCACACTGGACCGCAGCGAGAAAACGATCGCTATCCTACGAGATAGATGGTGGCCACAGGCGGCCAAACAGGAAGGGGAGACGATTAGCAAACAGTGTCTATGTATTATATGGAAACAACGTAATGAGCGCCCAATTGTTGGAGGTGTCCCTATTAGGAGTCGGAAACGGTGCTCCATCTCGAAAGGGATGCGTAGTCAATAATGGTCAAATGAGTAAGGCAAGCAACAAATGAGTACGCCCCCCCCCCCCCCCCCCCCTCCCCAGTGGGCCTACTTTTCTCTTCCGTTGTTAAACTTATCGCCGCCACACTCTTCTTTCTACGCGAAAACACCCAACCGCACTAAGAGCAGCATCCGATGACCAGTGCCGTCCCGGATCCCATCATTGCGTGTGGAAAAAAAACAAGGTGGATATATATAGCGACACGCCATCAACCACTTTTTCTCCAACGCCAATCCGAATGAAACTCTCGGCCTGACAATGCAATAATAGCCTCCTTAGGTACCGCAGTCAATTGCTTGTCACCAGACTCTCCTTCCAGCCCTACCTAATCAATAGCCTCCACTCGAAAAACGACCAGGCCTCACCACCTTGGCTACATGAATGACGTGATTTCCCTGTAAAACTTCACATATTTGTTTCAAAATTTGCCGTGTTGCAGTCTTCTAGTCGACGGCCACTTTCGCAAAAAATGTGAAATCTCCTTACGTTTTCGTTCCGGCAATTCCATCCTCCTTCGTTAATTATATCAATATCGAGACCTATTACGGGGGACCATAGTTAATAGGACCTATGGTATACAAAAAAACCTATATATTTAACCATTTTTACTAACATTATTTGGTCCTATTAACTATGGTCCCCCGTAATAGTACTTCTTGACACACGGCCCAATTTCTAAATTATTCTAGTAGTGACAAAACGGGCACCGTGTGTTTTGCTAAATTTACCACAAAACATTCCCAAGAGATCCGAAATCGCGGAAAGTGTAGTTATCAATGATCGACTCTCGTCTCCACGTTTGTTTACGTGCCTCCGAGCACAGCATATCGTCGGCGCACAACCTCAGCGTGCAACTCTGCATCTGAATATATCTCCCTTTTGTTCAGGCACGACAACAACGTCAGGAGGAGCACACAACGTACTCACCCCTTCTGCTGGCACCAACACCTCAACATCCTTTGCTATCACTTGCGCGAGTGGCAAAATCACCGCTGGGGTAACGTCAGTATTTCGATGCGAGTGAATAATTGCCGCATCAGCCATCGGACCAAAACCATCCAGGTAACGAATATCACCAGAACGCCAACCTGAATTCAATGGGACTATACCCCCCTACGACATATATATGAAGAATAGGTACCGTATCTCTCTCGGTGTTGATTCTCCAAAAGGCTTTTTTCAATTCTATTTTAGAAATAAATGTGAATGAATACTTCCGCGCCTTTTTTCTCTGGATGAGCGGACGTTTGCGCGATAAATCTGACGAGAACCCCCCCTCTCCCAAAGCACACATACATAGGCACTTTGTCGATGTCAGAGTCTGTGTTTGCAATGCCTTTAAGGCATCACATGTTTCTGTAGCTTCCACCAAACGTGCTTTGTACTCTGCCAGCCTCTTATTTCGTTAAACTTGCCGACCCCCCACCCAGTGCCAGACGCGTGCTCGCCCACGCCTGCGAGTAGAGCCCCGCACTATTATAGATGATTTCCGTTCCTTTCTATCTTCACCCTTCCCAGCCTCCGTCTTCCCAAGTAAACGAGCTGCGCCTATCGTCAACTTGATGACCCTCTTCCACGTCCCTTATATTTCCAACATGCCAACGAGGCAATACCTCTCCACAAACCCCAGGTTTCCTTCGTTCAATCTTCCACATACATGTTCGGGCATCGTTTAAGACTCTAATAGAGGCTGTTCTGCCATCCTCCCTAAGCAATTACATATATATTTGCAATATTTGGTCTGTCTACTGTTGTAGTGAAGAGGAGTAGGTTTAGCAGGTTGGGAGAAGGGATTTTTAGGGATGTTTTTTACTTGAAAAATGTGTAGCGTGGTCTGCACTTCGGAATCGTCGTCCGCAACTGAGAAATTTCCTGGTTAGATGCAAACGCCGCGTTTATGGCGAGTTTTGGCCCGTTTTGGCTGCGGTTTGGGGTCAGGGTTAGGGTTAGGGTTAGGGTTAGGGTTAGAGTTAGAGTCAGGGGTGGGGTTGGGTCTTCGCCCGTATCCTGATCCCAACAGGAACCAAAACACCCGAACAGCCTACCAACCTAAAGATCCCTTCTCCCAGATTGTTAAAGGTCCTCCAAATACACCAGTCAGCAGTACTGTACCAGGTAGTAGTTTGTCCCCTAAACGGAATACATGTTACACCGCTCACGCGTTCGGAATGTTCTCGCAATTTTCTCGCTAGCTGCAAAAGCGGCGCAGCCGCGTTCCTCGTCCGTTTTACGCCCGGTTCCGGGTCAGGGCTACGGATAGAGTTGGGGTTGGGTTGGGTCTACGCCCGCATCTTGATCCCACCAGGAAGTTCTTGCTTGCTCACAATTGTCAAGGCCATGCGATAAGTAAGTGGTGAGCAGTCTGCCCCTCTGAAGATCCTTTCTGACGAAGCGTAGTAGGAGCTCTCGAAGGTCTTTGAGCGGTATGAACTTGAGGCGACGCTGGCACCCAAGCGTCTGCTGGTCCCCGGGTTTCCGGTCACTCTGATTTCTAGATGTTTTGTCGGGACAAAAAAAAAACATCGCTATTTTAACACGCTGCGTTTAGAACTTCGGTCGGTTTGTGCTCACGGGAGAGCGAGGGTGACTAGAAAGAGGTTCATCACAGCAGCTTGTCTTTCTCTCGAGATTGATCTCCAGTTACTAGGTTCTCAACAGAGGCCTACACCTCCACTCAGAGGTACTACTGCAGTGAGTGCGAGTGGTCGAAATTGGTCGAAAATTGAGGTTCACAAAAAAAGGAGACTATTATATATACAGAACGACCCTGAACTGAACGTTTACACTACTTCACTTGCCGACAGCTACAGCTCCTTACAGGGATCAATGCCCGCGAAACTGAGGGATGTTCCTCGTGGGGTGTGTGAGGGTGTCGGGAGCACCCGACGGCAGTCAGTCGTAGGCAACCAGAACCGACTCACGGGGTGTTTTCGTGTATTCGAAGTTCCGAGCGAGTATACGGCACAAAAAGCTCGCAGAAACGCTGAAAAGTTCATTTTCACGCAAGGAAGGGAGTATAGCACAATGGCCATAACACCGATGAAGAAATGGTCTTCACTAAAATATTGAACTTTTCATAGTGGAAGATGTATCTTGTTGGCAGTCGTCGTTGGATGGTCTGCTGGAGAGAAAATGTCGTTCTCGTGGGGGGTAGTAACCTATTGGGTCCACAAAAGGGCAAACACGGGCGAAAACACTCAGGATTCTGGTATATTTGCATCGACTTTTTTTAGGAAACACGATGTACGGATCTTGGTTGCAATGCCCTCAGTCAAAGTTCAAGTCGTATGTATACGTTGCATTCCTGAGGGTAAGAGCGTGCCCTTCATCGAAAATGGTAACCCTCCGAATTTTTCGAGGGAGGGGAGAGGAACCCGCAGTTAGCCGGGGAGCCAGCTGTTGGGCGGCATTCCCGGAGGTGTTTGAGGAGCTCCGACGAATGCACAGCCAGGCCCCAAGAATGGAGCATGGGGAGAGCGCCGACCTGTCCCTCTAACATGTACCTCATCACCCGGTCGGCGAGCATCCACGTTGGCCAGACGCGAGTAAACGGCATGTAGAGGGCTGCATCACGGGCGACGCTGCAATCAGTTCAACTAACTAACTGCCAGACGACCGAGTGTTTAGTTTTTCCCCCCATCGAAACCAAAAAGCGGATTCAGGTCGTACCTCCCTTCAGGTAGGTGTGGCGAGAGGTTCCGGAAAAGAGCGAGGAGTTCGACACTTACTTGGCCAGGGGTACGTTTCGAGACTGCGGGTTCTAGACGAGGCCCCCCCAACTCGAGTCCGCCTTGACGGAAGGATTGAGTATGACGGTAAGACCTTGTTCGGCACGGTGTAGTATTCTGGGGCCACTACTACTGTTTGACGCGTTATTTCCTGATTGGTTGAGCTCCTCAAGTGAGCAACTACTGCTGTATATATATATATATATATATATATATATAGGTAAAGCTAGTATGATATGTGTACCACAACAGTGCGTGGAGGTCCCGCTATAGTGCTGGTTGAGTTCGTAGTCCCGGTTGCCCGCTATAGGCCATGGGGTTGATTGCCCACCAAGTTGCACTTTTGGTTTTTATTCTCCGCAGGAACAAGGCTTTGGGTGCGGAAAGGTGAGAAGCCACGTAAAACATTTGGCTGCACCTCCCATAGTATCATTCTGTCACCTCCTCTCGTCGTTTCCGTATGTCTTCATGCCTCCCACCTCTCAGTGCTGAGCGTTGATGTGGGGCCGTTGACCGGGGTACCATGGGGATCGGACTGCCCTTGGCACCCCGAGATATAGACGTAGCGACCAAGCACAATGGTTGGTACTTTTGATGTTATCAACCGTCTACGGCCGGCAGGCAGGTGCGTCCGTTCAGCTGTACGGGCAGGGCCGTGTTACGCCCTTGCCGCAAGGCTCGTTGCTTTCAACCATTGTAACTCAGGCACCAACCATTGTATCCTCCTTCAATCTCGCAGCGGCGCGTCGCTGTGATCATAGTCACTTTATGCCGTCTACGTTTCCCACTAAAGTGCCAAGAGGGTTGAGCCTGGCACACTCGCGTCTCTGTGTCGATATTTATTTGGGGAACCAGGCGCGGGGAGAACAAAGCCAGAGGGCGAAGGAAATCACAGCACGTGATTTTCTTCTTCGGGGAATCTGGTGTGAGTGATCAACGTTGAAGCTACTACCATTTGAAAGGCTAGTGCAGTCCAACAGTCTACTGTAGTCCGATAGTCTACTTTGTAGTCCAATAGGTTGCCGTTTTTTTCCCCTTGATTATTTCCTTCTTTTTGGGGGGGTGTTTTCGAGTGATCGGCGCAGGAGCTCGTGCTAAGAGGTTTCGGATGGCAGACGCAATACCTGATATTCCATAGATGCCATTAACAGTGTGTTATGTGGATCCTAGGTAGAGGATCTCCGTTAGGTAGAAATATGTGCGTCCAAAAGTACGGCTCTTACTGCACTGCATACTACCGCACTGTACTATTTCGGGGGGCCATATTATATACCAGGTAGGACCTACGGTAACACACAAAACCCTATATATTTCGCTCTTTTAAGTAACAATATTTTTGGCCCTATTTAATATGGTCCCCCGTAATAATAGCTGCAGCATGCCACCCCTCTGAAGTAGCATTTTACCGCACTGTGGTGGCATGCTCCCTCGCTATAGTAGTACCAGGTATGTGCTACCGCACTGCTGTAGTAGCATGGCTCTTAACCCCTTTAGTACCGCAATGCCCATTGGGGGACAATCCAGCCTCACACCAAGTTATTTGTTTCCTAAACGGGGTTAAGGTCCTAAAAGAATTAATGTAGGCCATTGTCTGCTTGAACGTAATGCCAGAGATGAGGAGCAGGGCGGAGTCTTCTACGGTGCCGTTACACATGGAAAGGTGTTCAAAATTGTCCGACAATCGGGAGTAACGTTGCTATTAATAGAGCTCGTGCGCAACATGTGAACATAAAGGAGGGCACAATCAACATCCAGAAGCGTTTGGCAACGATGGAGGAGCCACGAAGATCAGGCTGACCGACGTCGGAACGAACTCCCTCAACAGACAACGTCACCCCGTACTCATCGACACTGACGAGCTTTTTTCGCCTGGGCTGTAAAGACCTGTTGATCGAACACGCACATCCCCATCCTCGTCCCCGTCATCATCATCATCATCTCAATCATCATCATCACTATCATCATCCTCTCAATCATCATGAGCATCATTGTTATCGTCACCATCCTCAGCATCATCATCGAATACATCGGACGTTCAGAATCTATGTTAATCCTCGGTGACATGTTTAAGTATTCCTGTTTATGATGACGTAGCACGATGCGCTGTAGAAAAGCTCGATAGGAACATGTTCACGCATCTACTCATCATAGAGGCCTAGCCTCGACACGCATCATCCCAACAGTTTATCCTAGCGCCGTCGTATGGAGGCTTTTCCTAGTAGTAGTGGAACGGCGTGTCAAGTCCGATATTATAAACATGTGTTCAACTTATTGCACAGTCCGAAAAATCCGCAACCAACGTCATTCTTCTGCGCATGCAACTAAAGTTGGGCGTAAGGGCGGGGTGCTATGGACTGGCTGGTAGGCCCTACGCACCCGTTTCAGTCGCCAATGACCACAACTCTAGAAGATCGCGGGTAGTTGGCAAGCAAGGGTAAGCCTCTAATCTACCTAGGGCAAGTCATTCGTCCATTTTTTTGGAACGTCGTAGGTTGCGGCGCCTCATCGGTGAATCACTACTGTAGGAGCTGCAGCAGGATGCCACACTTTGCATGAGTATGTAGCCGCGGATGCGGAAGCAAGGCGCAAACGCAGGCGACTAAGACTCTCTATACAGATACGTGCCACGATGGAGGTAGGTAGCGTTGTTAGTTAGGTCGAAATATGTTCTGGGTGACTATGAATAACACACTCCTCAACAGAAGAACAAGTCTATAAGGCATAAAAAGGGATGCCTTGTTGATGCATGCCTTAGTTTAGTTGTTAGCACCTAGGCTATGGGACTGCCCCTCGGATCAACCCTACACATACATCTTCTTAAAGCCAGGTTTGGGTGAGGCATGTAATTTCTGTGCTTTATCTATGTGAGAAACCGCAGAAGAAGTAGGCGCTCCATACCCCTACAAAGAAAGGTGGCTGGGGCCCTCCCCACCCCTCCTTGCACAGTGTAGGCGTAGCAAATGCCCTGGTATATAATATGGAGACGTCGAACAATGTAGCAAAGCCCACAATGTGTCGACCGCCTCCCAACTCGGTAGGCGTAATGGTGTGCTACATTGATACGATTTTATTTTCCATCCGACGATATGCAGCGTGAGTGTCAATCATCAAACACATAATGAAATAACAGAAACGTTAGACCGCGAAGAAGCCAAAAAGCCTGAAACGAGGTTTCCAATAACCAGTGACTACGCAAGCTCTACCTGGTATGCACCTCCCTGTTCCCCTTGTTGTCCTGATCTTACCCCCTGCAGTCGCAAGGGGCCGAGTCGTCTCCTCCCCCACAGACTTCCGAAGAAGCAATTGAACGACAACCCGCCACATTGTTCAATGCCTCCACATGGATTGTTTGATGCCCACAATAATGCCCAACAAGGGGGGGTCCCGGCCATCTCTATGCCGTGGAACGTGTCTCATGTACACCCACAGAAAAGTGACCCCTAGTCAATAACCCTTACCCTTACTGGGACCCTGATACTCAAGGCCAGAACAATTGAAAGCAGGGCATCATCGACCGATATGGCGAGCGATCCGTGGGACACCGCGGGTAGCAACATCATACAAACGCACGCTGCGATTGATTGCGTTCCCAGCTCCATGATATCAGAGTTTAACCCCCCGGTGCCGCATAAAGGCACAGCCAGTATCTTGCCGCCCTGACAAAACCCATCAGCGCGCCCGTCTTCCTTATACGTACGTGCGTGGGTGATGCTGATATCGCCGTGCCGTGTTTTGCGGAGATACCGACGTAGGTTTCGACGTCGAGGCCACACGCGGGAGCGTTGCCTCGCCGAGCTGACAGGTCCACGGCCCCAGTCGTTGCAGCCGGGGCGGGGGCACGCCTCATCGAAGAAACCGTACGGGGAGGCGCCGGTCGGCGGCGGGAGACATCCGCAAAAAGTGAAGTGCCAGCTTCCCCTGAGGACTAGCATAGGTATATTTATTCTGTGCAGAAGGTCTTGCTTCTAGAGAGGAGGGGGGGCCCTCTACCGTCCTCTTCTTGAAATGTTAAACGTGGGTTGTGGAGGCGTAGAGGGGGGGGTTGGGGGGGAGGGTTTTCGGGTTGTCGGAAAAACATATTCGTGTTGGGGACGACGTTTCACTTTGTTATTACAGCATGTATGTGGTTGTATTTGCCGTCCGACAACATTGTATACGCGGCATGAGAGCCGCAATGTCGATTTTTCTTTCGAAAGTATCGGAAAGAAAAAGAAAAACGAGGGAAATACCAAACGAGGAACGTTTATTGAGCTCAGCTCATGACGCGGTTTGAGGCGGGCCTGTAAAGCCTGGAAATTTGTGCGCATACAAGCAAGGCTTAACCCGCGTCCTGATACCAGTACAATAATATACAGGGTGGAAATTGGGTAAAGGGTAGCTCGGCACTTACTCGGTAAAATGGTTGACACACGCTGTGTACGAGGCGACTATAACTAACCCTAACCCTCTAACCCTATGCCAATCAGACCAACTCTAACCCTGACCCTATGCCAATCAGACCAACTCTGACCCTGACCCTATGCCAATCAGACCAAAAATCTCGAATACGTCGTGAGCTTTACTGAGCTGTGGGTACGTAATACATACGCGATACCAGGCAGTAGCAATACCATGTAATTGCCTGAACAAAAATGATACAGGGACGGAGTGGTATGATACTCCCTTGCGGTGTACGAGTATAATCATATATGAAGTGCCAGCAAACCGACAACTAACAACAAGGGTTGTTCACGGGTCGGTTCAAACCTCGCGGGCCGGGTCGGGTAAGGGTGACCCGGCCCGATCCGTGAGAGTTTGGAAAGCTGGCCCGACCCCACCAGACCCGACCCGACCCGACCCGACCCGTCATGCTCCGACAAACTCATGACCCGAAACGCGGATCGTCAGGTCACGCTGTGTGTGTTATCATACCTTCTAAATATACTTCCTATATATATCATGCGAATACGAAGCACATCCGTTTTATACTGTACCAGGTATGTATGTAGTAGTACACTGTATGGAGTCACCAGCCACCGGTAGGTACTGTTATGAGGCTTAGATTGGGTAGGCGATTGGTTAACCTTTTACCTTTAGCCCAACGGACTACGAGTATAAGACTTCCACAACTGGCGACGACGGCAGAACATGGATGGGTCGTTGTTGGTCGTGAATTCGAATCTCACGTCCACCTTGAAATCGCTTTTTCAAAGATCAAGTGAGTTTCCTCCTGTCAAGAACCGGAAAAATGCTTCTGGATCCCTAGAAATTGGAACCGCGTGTTGGTGGCGTGTCGACCCGTGAAATCCGCTCCGTTCCAGGGGGGGAGAGTCATTTTTCTTTCATTCCCGTTTGTACCTCTTTGTGTCTTTGTTAGTATGGTCCGTTTTGCCTTGCCTTTTTTTCGCGTTTTGCTATCTGCGTCTGTTTTAGTTTTGTTTTTGTTTTCGTTTTGCTTAGCTTCATCTTCTTTTTTTAGGTTTTTGTCTTCTATTAATAGTCTCCTTTTTGCTTCCCTGGTGTCCGCAGTGGTGGAGTGCGTATGCCTGTTTTTTGTTTTTTTTTTGCCTCTGTTTTTACTTGAGGTATTTCTTCCACTCCAGAGTTATTGGAGCCTGTCCTGCGACCACGGACTGCATCGAATTGTGAGTTAATGTGAGAACAACAACAACAACAACAAGTGTTATGAGGCTTAGATTTTGGTTGGGTGATTGGTTAACCTTTTACCTTTAGCCCATCGGACTAGGACCTTAACAGCTCACTTTTCCCGTTGAAAGGCGTGGGCGATGACTGACTGTGCTGCTGCTGTGTGGTGCTGTGCAGTGCGTCGACTGTGTTGGTGAAGAGGAACCACTTACTACTCGTTCTCGTTCACCATAGATAGGGCTACCCTGGTATACACCTACTTATAGCATACCAGTCGATTGAGGAGTAGTACAGTATCGGCATCCAATCTGTACCAGGGATACCACCTCTTTGAACCCTTTTAGAACCGTAGTCCCCTGTGTGGGGACAAACCAGTCAAATTTCAAGTAGTTTGTCCCCAAAACGGGACTGCGGTTCTAAAGGTAAGCACCTAAAAAGTGGCACAACAACAAACGAGATCCATGCCTGGTATATCCGACATGCACATGAATGAGTACAAAAAATCCCGCCAAACCACAAATTATCAAACACACTCGATTTATTTGCTGCGACCGTACATGCTGCCTCGGCAAGGAATGCTGCGAGGCATGCCCTATCAGGCTAATAGCGAGTGGGGTAGGTCTTTCTGGCGGGTGTAAGGCCGGACTCACCCTCAAGGAGTGATACCTTCTTGCTGCTGCCTGTGGCCGCGAGGCTCAGGCGGCAGTAGAGTTGGGTCGTACGTGGTGCGTCAGGCACGGAGACCTACGATTCGCGCGTCTTTTTAGGCAGCTGCGGCAGAGCAGCAATGCTCAATCGGGGTGTCCATGCGCGGAGGCAGGCGCCACCACAGGCCACACTACGGCACAGTCTATTGCGCCGGTAGGAGGCTGGATTCGACGACGAGGGAGGAGGGAGACTGAGCGTCGACGTGCGGGGAAGAGACGGATTGACCTCCCCCTGCGCGAGAATTTTTATTTCCCAGATCAGAACCGCAAGTGCGAGGAGCATTTTGTTTTTCAGGATGACGGAGAAAGGGAAACGACTGGAAGGGAATGGCAACGAGTGCACGCGCAAAGGAGCGGGTGGATTGGGCCAAGGCGATGATGCGGCCATGAAGAGCGGCAGGAAGACGGTGCATGGAGACCCATGATTTGCGCGCACACTATCATCACGAGAGAAGCAGTCATAGTTTGTTTTTTCCTGGTTTTGTTTTTCACGAGGCAGAATAGTATCTACCGGTACTCGTCACTGGTTTTTGTAGTTTAACGAGTTGTATACCCTTCATGGGGAATAACCTACGCAATTATCAGGGACGTGGTATCATAACTGTCAAAGTCATCGCGCGCCGACTCAGCGACTATTGCGAACGGGAAGGCATCCTGCCGGAGGAGCAGTGTGGCTTTAGGCCCGAACGATCGACGGTCGACATGATGTTCGTGGTGCGACGCTTGCAGGAATTGGCAAGGAAGAAGGACACTCCGCTCTTCATGTGCTTTGTCGACCTCACCAAAGCCTACGACTCCGTCGACCGAACCCTCCTGTGGGCTGTCTTGGCTCGCTTTGGGGTGCCACCTAGAATGCTCACCGTTATCCGCCAATTCCACGACGGCATGCGAGCATGCGTGCGGCTGGATGACGGCGAGTGCTCAGATATGTTCGACGTGAAACAGGGCCTACGGCAAGGGTGTGTGCTCGCGCCATTGTTGTTCAACATGTTTTTTACAGCGGTGCTGCGTGTGGCGGAGAAACGTTTCGCTGCTGATAAAGCCATCACGGACAGCTTGGTGCAACTCCAACAAAAGCAGGAGAAGAAGAAAAAGAAGAGGGGGAAGGCACGGGTCGGGCACGCCGACGGACAGGGGAATGATAAAGAGGCCCAGACACTGTGGGCTATGCTCTATGCCGACGATGCAGGCATAGTATCGAGATCACCCAACGGCCTGGAGAGGATGATGACGGTGATCGTGTCTGCATGTGCCGCTTTCGGCCTGACGGTCTCGGATGCCAAGACGGAGATAATGTGTCTGCAAACGAAAGATGGGGGGAACGTGCCGTTCACCGTCACCGCCGCCGGCCAAGTGTACAAACAAACGACCGAGTTTGTGTATCTGGGCGGGGCTATCAGCGCAGATTGGACGGGCAGAAGTGTCGAGGTAACGCGTCGACTCCAGAGGGCATGGGCATGCTTCGGACGGTATAAGATGGAAATTTATGACCGCCCGGGTGTGCGCCTACGCCTGAAGGTGCGAATGCTGAGAGCCGAGGTGATCGAAACGTTGCTCTACGGTTGCGTTACTTGGAGCCCGAGCAAGACTGATTACGGTAGGCTACGGGAGGTCCACCACAAGATGCTCCTCCGATGCATCGGGTGGCGAAAACGAAAGCGCGAAGACCACATTCTATCCTATGCTAGCGCGCTTCTCAGGACAACATCTGAAAGTGTTGAGACGACGGTACGCAGACGTAGGCTCTTGTTTGCGGGCTTTGTGACACGAATGGGAGAGGAGCGTCTGCCGAGGAGGGTGATGTTTGGGGAGATGGTTGGGGGTAAGGGTTACTCCGGAGGACAGGAGTGGGACTGGATGAGGTACCTTGAGGAGGACCTCAAGGAGTTCGGCATCAAGCTCGAAGGGTGGCGCGAGACAGCACAGAAAGCCGGCAGATGGTTCCAACGGGTCGAGGAAGGGGCGGAGGCCTTCATGCGGAAATGGCATACAGATGAGAAGGAGGCATCGGCAGAACGGCATAGAATAGCTGCAACCACGACCACAGCCGTTGACGCCAACGCGAGTGTGCAGAATGACAGGGAAGAGGGGGGGGGCGAAAGGGGGACGAGGGGGAATGGCGGGGGGGGGGAGGGGAGGCGGTCTGCCCAACAGACTGAAGCCTGGTTATGGCCATCATCGTCATGATGCACTCCTTTCTTTGGGACCCAAGTAACTAGCATGGTGCCATCTGGGCAACTTTGCGTGTCTGTATGCTCCAGTGCCTGCCTTTGGTATTTTCTTTCCCCCCCGCCCGTGATTATCGCTTTTTTGTCCCTTCTTTGTTTTCATTTTTCTTTCATTCCCGTTTGTACCTCTTTGTGTCTTTGTTAGTATGGTCCGTTTTGCCTTGCCTTTTTTTCGCGTTTTGCTATCTGCGTCTGTTTTAGTTTTGTTTTTGTTTTTGTTTTGCTTAGCTTCATCTTCTTTTTTTAGGTTTTTGTCTGCTATTAATAGTCTCCTTTTTGCTTCCCTGGTGTCCGCAGTGGTGGAGTGCGTATGCCTGTTTTTTGTTTTTTGTTTTTTTGCCTCTGTTTTTACTTGAGGTATTTCTTCCACTCCAGAGTTATTGGAGCCTGTCCTGCGACCACGGACTGCATTGAATTGTGAGTTAATGTGAGAACAACAACAAAACAACAACAACTGTGCTGCACCTTTTTGTGTCAGACAGTCCAGGAAGAGATGGCGATCGTTGATATTCGTGTGGTAGTAAGGTTCGATTGCTCCTTTTTTCACTGCATATCCGCGAGTCTTCACTCTGACAGCACTCCAGATAGCAGGCAGGTGTGTTCCTCTTTCGTTTTCACGACTACCGTGCGTTTCGTAGGGTGCAGGCAGCACTTCAGACAGCATCCGCTGTAGTCAGCAGCCACGAGTTGGTTAGTGGTGGGAACGGGGGTACTCTTCTATCTATGTTATAGTTGAGAGGATATACCCGCGGCCATGTTAGTTCAGTTTTGCACATTGGTTTTATCTTGCGTGCGCTTTTTTTCGTCTCGTGTCTTTTGAGGCAGCCGAATTTTCGATTTTTTTGGTTTTTCGGATCTTCCTAGGGCTCCAGCACCTTTGTGTGACCACGGTCTCCTTCGTCAGAGATTTAATGTGAGAACAACAACAACAACAACAACAATACTGCGTCGGGCATCTCGCCACACCACACGTACTGTACGGAGATTTCTTCTTTTTTTTCAGGAATGTTTTGATTGATCAACGTGAAAGTTCATGCCGCACATTATTGTCCGATGACAAGCCTAAATAATAACAATAAATTAATAGAGTACACACAGAAATGCAGACCTCAATTCATTCTCGTACACAGTTTACGAGTATATTCGGTAATTTATACCAGGTATGAATTTATGTGCCCACTGGGATTGCGTCCATTCACTGATGGTTTCCCGAGTGGATCATACCCTATCTATGTAGTCAATTACTCACTCTGCAGCATAGATCAGTAATCGCTGGCTGTGCTGTGATCGTCGGTTTCGTGTTACGTCGTACCATGCGTATAGGATGTTTTGTTTGCTCAAGCTGCGCCCACCACTACTGATTGGGTCTACTCCCTGCTTTCTGTTTTCCCAATTGGATTTCAAAATTACGTCACTCAGTCAGTAGTAGTCAATCGCTTTTTTTTTTGTATCAGTTACGTTCATTCGTTGTATAATAATATCATTTGCTACGTATTACATTTTTATATAAACTACTACTGGTGGTGTGAATACCTGGTATACTTTTCGTACAGGATATTTGCGAGCAGATGGTCGGACGTGATTGTCAAGCACGACATCAATATATATACCAGTATCCATCAACGTCTCCTCGTCAATCATACAACGTTCCATTCTGCGGGGGGGGTGATCGGCAATAATAGTGACAGCAGTCGCAGGACGTACAGTAGTAGTAGCCGGGTGTCCACTGAACTTATTGAGCGATAGCCTTCGTCTGAGCGGCCACCTCCATCGCGTTAGACGAGCAATCTGCAGCAGGAAAGGGATTTACGGGCCGGCGTTCGGGTGCTCTGCTGCCTTTTCCTCTTGTGCGTCTGCCCGTTCGAGCCAAAACGAAGTTTGTTTGTGGTTGGGATACTAGCTCTGGTTTTTCGGGATTCGAGGGAACATCGCTGGTTGGTGTTCTCTGAACTTCAGGACCCTTGCTTCGCATCGCTTCTTCCTCGGGTTGCTTCTTCTTTCGGACATACCCTTCTGACCCTTGCGCTACGTACATCTCGATCGGGAGGTGGTCGAAGTCGTAAAGCTTTGCGAGGAGATACTGCTTGCTGCACGGCTACGTGCGAATAACTGGGTCTGCGAGGTGGGTACTGATTTTTTCGGCCAAAATATTACTATCCTGACATACTGGCATACAACAGTCGCTGTGCTACAACATCAGTATTTCGATGTCTATACTTCATACCCCAGTAAGGATTATCGTATCATACATACATACCTGATATATATGACCTACAGTCGTAACTGCAATACTATCAGTGCAGGTATATACATGCTCTTTGGTGTGAGTGCACACATACACGGGCGATGCCCAGGCGTATATATATCTCTAATATATATGTATATATATTATGTATAAAACTCGTATACCTCCCTCCTGCTCGTATAATAATACTTACAGTACATGTATACAGGTAGGTCCATACATGCATACGCCTAACTATAACACTTTGCCAGGTAATAATTAAGTTGCTTGAGTTTGTGTGAGGTTACATAATTCACACTATTTCACCAAAGTAATTCAAAACTGGTGGCTCCCTCCCCTAACGCACAATGTGGGCGTACAAAAAATCCTTGCGGATACATTGACTATAATGCACCAAACCCCACAGTGCGAAGGTGTTACCTACAGAGCTAGACAGGGGTAAACTTTCGATCGACCACCCAGCCCAGAGAAGTCATTTCAACAACAATAGTAATAATAATAATAGGTGTCGACAACCTTTTCAATGCGCATCCCTCCTAATAATGGCGTGTCACATTGCTCAAAGTCTCCGCACGCAACAAGGCATTTGTTTACGCCGACATGATGCAGGGGGGGAGTCTCGGGCACCCGTGAAAGCAGTGATTGGTTTACAACGTAACGCCGAGGCACACGGTGATTCGTTTAACCACAACCTTGGAATTTTATATACTGCTGTACTCAGTCTAGAGTCATGCTGCTCGTATGGCAGGGAGGGGGGTATCGAACATTTCTAAAGGCTCCTAAGATGAGAAGCTCTATGCGTCGCGCACAAACAGACTTTCCCCAAAGAATAAGTAAGCGCCTCACAAATAAATACCGAAAATTAGGTAGCATTAAACCATGAACAGGATTGAAAGTATATTTTGATAGGTACAGTAGTCCCTAGGACGCCCTGTCGGGCCCGAAACGGTTTGGCCCGAAACGACTCCCTCTGCCTAAGCAGGCTCTGCTATTGTTATTATTATTACGGGGGACCATAGTTAACAACAGGAACAAATATTGGTAGTAAAAATGGTAAAATATATGCCTGGTAGGTTTTCCTGTATACCATAGGTCCTATTAACTATTGCCCCCGTAATAGTATGATGATTCCGTTTGGCTTCCGACGATGTGCAGGGCATTCATCGTTGTTGAGAACTAAATAGCTGGCGCAATTCGTCGACTATCACCAGTCTCATCCAGTCAACTCGCCTTCCCTGCGTACGCTCGATTGAATACGGGCTACAATAGTACCGCCCTATTATGCCCTACTATTGTACCTAGTATACTAATAAACTTCTTGAGCTGTTTTGTAGGAGACAACTCCAGAAAGTATGGCACGGCATGATTGCTCGGCGAAGCGACGCTTATGCGTCGTAGGTCTTGAGCTTCAGATTTACGCCTCAAACTTAAAATGTGAGCTCAATCAAGCTTCAGATCGTGTGGCACTTTTATGAATTAGTGACCTGAGTTTTTGCAAGTAAGTACTTAGTGTCAGATGAAGTCACCCATACTACGAACAGTAGTACTGCCAGACATTCGTGATGTGCGTGTATCAACCCTGGGTGTGCATTAGTGTTGCTTGCATGTGCATCACACATGATGGGACCCCGCTGGCCCAGTAACAAGATCATACCTGGTATACACTAAAACACCGTTCGTAATATTTCGGAAGGGGCAATCCGGGCCATGCACCAGACCTGCCAATAAGACACGCTCACGCTCTTGCCAAGTTCATGCAAAAACTGACCATCGCACCACGCAGCCTGTTGTCCTTGCTGGTGAGCCATCGTCTAGCGTGGTTGTTCTGTCCGGTATTCTTCCCGCGTAGTATAGCACCGAGGATAACGGAACGAACTACCTGAGCTGCAGATATTGTGGGACCGAGAGGCCCACATCACTACACTCCCGTCTTTATGGGCAGGCGTTATTCTCCGGGTTCTGTTCGCATTGTCCCCTTGGGTTGTTACGCGGTGCCCTTCTCTGGAAACCCCTTGGATCCTTGCAACACCGTCGTAACATCCTCCCCAGCTATGTAGGCCCGGAAAGGCCAGTCACGCGACATCGTAGAAGGGTGGATCCGAAATACTCTAAGCCAAACAAACTGAAGAGGGGAAACCCGGCCCTTTTCCGTTAGTTAGGGAAAACCCCTCTCCAGCACGCACACTCATGCGCCGCCTTACTCACTAACTAACGCGGCAAACGGCACAGGATGCCCCCCTTGAAAAGTGAGACCTTCCTGGCCGTTCCCGGCGAGAAGAGGGCTCTCGTCATCGTGCAATGACTGCGCACGAGCCCCATACAATGCCGTTCACCCATCAACCACGACGTCACACCCTGTTGACTCCTAAAGCGCCAGTGAGTGGTCAAACATCAACAACTATATAGATAGATCGCTCCCTTACGCCGGGGCCTGGGATGCCCCGAAAGCCGAATCAATCGCGAAAATGACATACGATGCCACTTACTTTCCTGAACACTAAAACATCAACCCTAAAACGACAGAGGATACCACTTTCCTAATAATCTCCATGATGAAAAAATAATCAACACTGCAACCCTATAAAAAATAATCAACCCTAAAATGACAGAGGATGTCACTTTCCTAATCACCACCCCTAAAAATAGTCACCACTTAAATCCTCCCCACCCCCGAGGGCGGCGCCCATCCACGAAGGTGGCGCCCGGGATTCCCCCTCGACCTTTCCCGAAAACCAAACCATCGCGAAAATAACAGAGGATGTCACTCTACTATTAATAATCAACACCATCATAACTAATCAACACTAACTATCATAAACAATCAACTCTGCAAGCAGAGGATGCCACTGTCCTAATCAACAGCACCATGAATAATCAACCCTAAAATGACAGAGGATGTCGCTCTCCTAACCAGCAGCATGGAAAATACACACCATTTCAATCCTCCCCCAAGCCCGAGAGGGCGGCACCCGCCCACGAAGGCGGCGCCCGGGATTCCCCCTCGATCTTTCCCGAAAACCAAATCATCGCGAAAACAACGGATTGCGGAGGCGTTCTACCATAGAGGTTCACCGTAAACTTTCTGAGGCGCCACACTTAAAGAGCTCCATACCTCACCCGAGAACTGACTTGAGCAAAACTTAAATAGCATCCCGATGAATTATTCCATGGCCCAAGTACACAAAAACGTCATTTTTTGGAAAGAGGATTATCAATCCGACGATTTTGGGCCGGGGAGCCCCGTCAATCAGAAACTATTTTAACTGAAATTGTGCTACCTCTAATATTTTTTATTTTGCCATCCGACAATGTGCAGCATGATCTTCAACATGGATCACTCATGACTTTCCCGAAAGAAGAAAACCTCGGAGAACGCGTCTGCGCCACTCTCCTAATCAACACCATAAAAAGTAATCAAATAACAGGGGGTGCTACTCTCCCAACCAACACCATCATAACTAATCAACACTATCATGAGTAATCAACACTGCAAGCAGATGATGCCACTTTCTGAGAGGGTGCCACTCTCCTACGTAGTCAACACCATCATAAATAATCAAATCTATCACAATTAATCAGCACCGCAAGCAGAGGATGCCACTCTCCTAATCAAAACACCATCAAAAATAAGCAACACCGCAGCCAGAGGATGCCACTCTCCTCATCAACGCCATCATAAATAACTGACAATGCAGTGGCCCCCCGGAAACGGAAACCCGAGGGCGGCGATTCCACCTCGAAGCCACGACAAAAATCAACCGTAAAACCGAGCCACGACAAATATATTTACTTCAGCATGCTACCCTCCCCGAACGCAATCTTCGAAATTCGCTGTATAGTTTTTCAGGACATTGATTAGTTTTCGCCTACGGGGCGGCGATTCCACCTCGAAGCCACGACAAAAATCAACCGTAAAACCGAGCCACGACAAATATATTTACTTCAGCATGCTACCCTCCCCGAACGCAATCTTCGAAATTCGCTGTATAGTTTTTCAGGACATTGATTAGTTTTCGCCTACGGGGCGAGCACGGTATGAACGGTCCGCTGCCAAGCATGGCACACGAAGATGTAAAATCTCCCCTGCCTCCCAAACTCTCGGCGTATCTATCTATGGTGCGTGAGACGCGCCCCACGATATATCGTTTTTTAGCTCAATGTTTTCGATCCGTGGGCCACCCATAAGGGCCACGCACGTGATACTCATGATATTGTAGGAGCACCACCCCATGGAGCACCCATGCCCTACCCTTGGGCCATCAATAGAAATTCGTGAGCTACCCATAGGATACCCATTGGCTACGACCCGAGGATTATCCATTGGCTATTCATGTGCTACCCTTGGGCTACCCATGGGCTACCCTAGGGCTACCCTTGGGCTACCCATGGGCTGCCCATCAGCTATTTATGTGCTACCCAAGGGGTATTCGTGGGGTATCCATGGGTGACTCATGGGGTACTATTACGGGGGACCATAGTTAATAGGACCTATGACACACATAAAAACCTATATGTTTAACCATTTTTACTAACAATATTTGGTCCTGTTAACTATGGCCCCCCGTAATACTACAATATCATGGACTGCCCACTGACTACCAATGGGGTGATCATGCACTGCACGTGCATAGGCTACCCATGGGCTACCCATGGATCATCACATTCCTGTAGGCTACGAAATGTAATCGTGGAATTAATTGCAGATGTTGCCTGTTGTACTGTGTACAGTGCACTGTGCTCTCAGTATCATCACCATATTATATAACAAATTCAACGACATTCGGTAACCCCCCTCGCCCCCTCCCCCTGCTTATTGCACATACATTTACATTCAACATGGCTGGGTATACCGTTTACTTGATGTTGTACTGCAGATGACGGAGCGATTGGCATTGGTGTTTGCGGTATGCATCCTATCGATGTGGAAACCCTGTTTGGCTGGTGACCCTGCGGTGGATGTTTTCGACGGCCAACGACAACAACAACAACAACCACAGCAAACACAACAGCAAAAACAACGGCAGCAACAGCTGGTGTACGAGCGACGACAAGAAGGCGGTGGTGGGCCGCGCGCGTGTACCTTGAACGAGCTGCTACCACGGTCGTGTAACCGGAAGTCTTCGGAATGGTCGGACGACTATGTGGTCGATCCCCCCTACGACTGCACCTGCGCCGCCATGAAGGCTAGGTGAGAAGACGCACACTGTCAGTGTTGATTCGATAAGGCCGTGCCTGTTTGATGCTGTTCGCTCCGGGTATATGCTTGCTGTGCTGTGACCTATGGGTTGCGGCCGAATGACCACACCCAACCCAGGGCCAGCATCTCTGAAGCGCGTAAGTGAGATGGCCACCCTCGCCGACACAAATGACAGTAGACCATCCTACACCCAATACCCGCCGCCATATCAATGTCCACATGGGAAACCCGGGGATGTACCCCGAATGCCCCCTGATTATACTGCATGCCTGGACCCCGTTTTTTTACTGCACCCATCCGTTTGGGGACAAACTACTCGGGGACCAGAGTTGAATACAGTTTTGTGGTGGAAGAAAAGAGTTAGCAGGAAAAGAAGATAAATAAATACTGGGTGTATGCGCACCCCTTCCTGGGGACCGGTCCACGCTTCAACACCGAATGCTCCTCATGTACGGTTTTGGTCAGGTTATTACGTACGTATATGCCGGTAGTATTGATCCGCAGGGCTGTCGGGAGGACAGAGGTGAATTGGACGGACAGACAAGAGAACATATATATATATCAGCTGACGGTCCGGACTCTGAGCGTCAATACAACTTGGGGTACACACATAATAAGATGACTTTACGAAAACCAAGTTTTTAGATGAGCCAGTAGGTTTGGTACGCGCCGTTTCACGCAGAAGTCGCGAGCTTCATCCCTGGCGTCATCGGCACGGTCTTGTTTTCTCGACGTTTCAGGCGAGCTACGCTTCATGTTGTGGTATGGGGGACGCGTTCTACGATAGCGGTTGCACTTTTCCGGGAACAATATTATTTCCTGAATGACGGGGTTCCTTAGCCCAAAATCGTCCGAATGAAAAATCTTATTTCGAAATATAACGCTTTTGTATGCTTGGACCACGGGGTGTGCTTCATCGGGATGCAATTTGATTTTCACTGAAGTCGGTTTTCGGGTGAGATATGGCCTTAAGTAAGGAACCTCAGAAAATGTAGGGTGGAGACCTCTGTCGGAGCCGCCGTACCTTTGGGCACACGTTTCACCGGCGGGGTTCCTCCGCTGACGATTTTCCCGGCGTCTTTGCTGGTACTATGCTTCATGGCGCAAGCTACAGTCTCTGAGGCTCCTCACTTGAGGAGCTCCATATACCTCACTCGAAAAACTGACTCCAGGAAAAAAGTCTAATATTATTATCCCGATGAATAAATTACATGGCCCAAGCATACAAAAAAGTCAGTTTTCGAAACAAGACCGGGATTCCGACGATTTTGGGTTCAGGAGCCCCGTCATTCAGAAATCGCTTTAGCGGAAATATGCTACCTCTCCCTATCTATCGTAGAATGCATCCCACCTGTATCCCAAACGCAACAGCAGTAGTACTGCTGTAAAATGCGCGAGGGCTCATATACATTTATTTTCGCGCCTAAGGGAACAAACTCAGTGATACGAAACAAAGCTCGAGTAAGGTCTGTGACTACAGCACTGTCAGTAAACCGTGTACCGTATATAATACGCAAGATTTGCACGATTTTCAAAGCCGATTTTGTCCAACACATACATGGAGGGGCACACGCGCCGAAAAACGTCGCCTTTCTTTGAAGATATCTCGTCGGGAACCTTTTCTATGCACGCGTCTCGCTGTGCGTTTTCGTTTTCTCCATTGGTGAGAAAACTACCGGTGGACTTCGTCCAATAAGGGTGTGTGTTTACACGCTACGCAGTCAGCGACAGATGTTACTGCTAACCCTCCGCGTGGACCGTGTGGGCATCAAACTGCCAAAAACAGGTACTTTTGTCCCAGCCAGGGGGAGTCAGGGTATCCGAAGTGGGTGCCTCGGGCCGTGACGTCCGGGTCGTGCACGAGTACCCCGCGTGAGAAACTCGACAGGGCGCCGCTCCCGCCAAATTTCAAGGTCCTATTCTACGGCAACTCGCACCTGCGACAGGCGAGTGGGATTGTTGTTTCGCTCTATCCCAAACAAGCGTCAGGCCTGGTTCGTATTCATATCAAAAATCGAAACGATCCCTTAGATTACCGGACAACGTAGGTATCCATTTCCTCGTCCGAATGCAATATGTTAGGCGTCTATAAGACTTGCAGGCGGTGTGTGTTGTTGGTCATTGTAGATGCTACATCCTGGCTGCACGTGAACAAGCTGGCAATATCGATGATTTCGGGGAGAACTTGAGTGGGTAAGGTTGTGTGTGAAAGACCGTCACCTAGAGTTATACTTTTTTCCACAATCATGCAGCCAGAGTCAACGACTCCCGCGTCCTAGTTCTTAGCAGGCTGCAGCTCACCCTTCAAGCGATTCGCCGAAGACGTCACGTTTCGCTCTTCGTCACGCTAGGTGCAAGAATGTCTGCCTGGTCGGTGAAAACCCGACATGCTCTGTTCCGGCATTGTATGGGTGCAAGGGTCTATGGTCATACAACTACAGCCATGCATGGCATGAGTACCCCCCCCCCCCCCCCCCTTCCCTCCTTATCTCTAACTAAAGAAACGTGGTAGTAACAGCCGAGCCGAAGACGATATATGCTCGCACTCTTTGTTTGTATCACACCCCTATACAGCAACAACAGCAAAACAGGAGATTCAGATAGATCGACCGTTTCGCGCTGAGACGCGGTTAGTGTGCTGCGCCGTCAGCGCACCACAGCCGTGACCAGTCCCACAACCCCCACGGTGAGGTAGGGGTGTGTATAACACACCTTTTTGGCTCAACAATGTTCGGCCGGTTGAGTTCCCCCCAGCTCAGCTTTTGCCCGTGTGTATAATTTTCACAATTATGTTGGGTTTAGGACTACTGGTACAGTAGTAGCCCATCCAAATGCAGGTCGGGGTGGGCGAAAATGTTTCTTCGAGGTTCCTGTTTCGGGTAAGAAGGGCGCAGAAACAAAGAAAGACGCCCCTCCCTACCTTGGGAATGCTCAGTTGTAAATCCTGCTCTTTGGCATGATACACGCCGTTACTCTGATGTGGAACACCTATGCACACTACAACTGCGTGGAGCTGGGGGGGGGCATAGAACTCAGAACCTACGATGGACCCAAATACCTCAAACCAAACCCTATGTTCACACACCGTGCTCAATCCTACGGTAGTAGTTGCTGCAGCATGTTCCCCCGTGTGGTACAGTAAGTACCTGTTGGGTTAGGGTTAGGGTCGGAGTTATGCTAAAGGTCGACGTACGTAGCGAGAGGTCCGGACCGACCACCTACCATGATGTTGGTGCCGAAACATACCAGTACCGGGTGACTTCAATCGCGAGCCTCCGCATCATCATCACGCGCGTAACCTTTGCCGTGTTTCCGAGGCATGAAACATTCTTTGCGCTTCTCGTACTCATCATCATGATGATGATCACTGGACATATTAATTGTCCCCGAGGGCAATAGGTGCCATACACGTTTCGCCGCACAGCTAGCCAAGCCAAGACTGAGGAACCACTCAACCCCTGGTAGTACTAAGGTTTACCTTCGTTTAGGGCTGCAGTTTCATTTCGGGGACAAACTACTCAGACTTTGACGGGATTACCCCCAAAACGTACCTGCAGCTCTATAAGGGTGAATTGAGAGCGTTGGATTCCCTCAGGGAGTGCGATCTTTTTTCAGCGCTACTGGCACGTTTTTTTCGACAACGGTAAGGGTGCTCACATTTCGAACGTTTCGAGCATTTTACATTTATTTTCGGAAAGGCTCTCGTCGACCAGATCTTTCCGAAAACATCTCATTGTTGTTATTACAGCAGTAGGTAGGTAGTATTGACGGCCTTAGCTTCCCCGTTCTGAAAAAAAAAAGAAAAAAACGAGCGCTGGAAAACGATCGCGCCCTCTAAACGCTATTCACGGTGATGATGTGCGATCCTGTAAATAAATAGCTTCTACTTGCTCGTTGCACAAATGGTATATATATGCTTTGGTGATGGTGGCCAGTCTACTATCGGTTTGTGCATGCATTTACTTCACAAACTCGGTTTCTGGGTGATGTATGCCCTTGAATCTCCTCCTTCCTGCCATTTTACTAGAAGAACCGACGGAACTAACTGTTGGCTGGTGATACATCCCTCCACCCGTGTGGCGTGTCTCCCGTTGTTACCTCTCGTCCGTTTTACTAGAATCTCCTCCTTCCTGCCATTTTACTAGAAGAACCGACGGAACTGTTGACTGGTGATACATCCCTCCACCCGTGTGGCGTGTCTCCCGTTCGTTACCTCTCGTCCGTTCAGGCGGTCGAGGCGATGGTGTGCATGTTTCAGGGAGCGCTGACGTCGAAGAGAGTCCGCGTTGGCCTTCCGGGAGTCGAGACCGTCGTGCAGAGCGACAGCCAGTGCCGCGCGTGCACCGACGTCAACAGGCCGGGCCAAATATCTGATCGACAAGAAAGCCTCTTGGACAACGGGTGCATAGCTGATAGCGACATATGCAGGTAAAATATACTTGTAACAAAAAATATAATCTATATATATATATATATATTTGTCGCGTGTGTTTAGCCATTTTTTTTCAAGAAAGCCTCTTGGCCAACGGGTGCATAGCTGATAGCGACATATGCAGGTAAAACATACTTATAACAAAAAATATAATATATATATACTATATATATATATTTGTCGCGTGTGTTTAGCCATTTTCAAGAGAGCCTCTTGGACAACGGGTGCATAGCTGATAGCGACATATATATGCAGGTAAAATATACTTATTATAACAAAAAATATAATATATATATATATATATATATATTTGTCGCGCGTGTTTAGCCATTTTCAACAATGTTCAGCGCGTTGATCACTCATGGAAACATTTTTCAAAGCACTCCCCGAAAGATGGAAGAAGAGAACCAAGAGAAACCGAACAAAAAAACGGGAACCTGTTTTATGCGCCAGGTCTTACTCCCTTTTCTGGCCTCGAGCTACTACGGGGGACCATAGTTAATAGGAACTATGGTATACATAAATACCTATGTTTTTAACCATTTTTACGAACAATATTTGGTCCTATTAACTATGGTCCCCCGAGCTAGCAACCAGGGCAACGACGATTCAAGTATTAGCAACCGCCTGAACTGAGAGAATCACGAGGACCCAGCACAACGGGATATTATATCGTCCTGCGCCCGTGCCACACATTTACTACTCCTTACATTCAACCATTGTACCTCGGGCAGCAACCAGGGGTGTTCCACGATAGAGGTTTACCGGAATTTTGCTGAGGCTCCTCACTTACTTAAGAAGCCCCCTACCTCACCCGAAGACTGGCTTCAGCAATACTCAAACTGCATCCCGATGAATAATCCCGTGGCCCAAGTATACAAAAAACGTCATTTTTTATAACAAGATTTGCGTTCCGACGATTTTGGGCTAAGGAACCCCATCATTCAGAAAACATTGTAGCGGGAAATGTGCTACCTCTATCGTAGAAAACGTCACCATTGTATCCTCCCTCAATCCCGCGGTGGCCGTCGCTGCAGTCGTCACTTCTTCATCGTCAGTTGCCCCCCGCGAAGTCCCGAGACAGTAGGGTTAACCCCTATCTACCGTTACATCAATATATCGGCGTTATCGTTGTTACTAGTTTTGCCTCCTTCAAATGCGCATCAGCTTCAACGTTGGTCACGAAAACAAAGCATTCCCATGAACAAGAATAGCATGTTGCTCACCTCGGTTAGATAATCAGCTCCCACAGATCATGATCTAGCTCGTTCAGGACAGACAGGTCCTTAAATTTTATTATATGACATAGCTCATGTTGCCGGGTGGGAACTGTATAGTCTGCGTGATCAAGCACATGTTCCCTGGGTTGGATGCTCTGTACTGTAGACAGATCCTGCACAACCTCTCGCAACGGCAGGCGAGGAACTAGATCATCTAGATCATGATCTATCTGTATACCATCTTCTGTCCGAAGTGTAAAATGTACGCAATCTTGGCGAAACCAAAACAAACCGCCGGGCATCTCGTGGTCTATGACAACCATATTTATTTAGTGCGTGAGGACCCTACGACGTATATAGTGCGCAAGGATTGCGGAAAGTGGGGGGGGGGGCACAGGGAGGCATTCCTGTTGAGGTATACAGAGGTTGTGCGATACGTACAGGGGTGTACAAAGGGTTGGATATCGTACCAAAAAAAAACATATGTCGAAATATCGAACTTTCGACGTATCGTATTGAATATATATCTCGTGTTTCCTTCCATCCCCTGGCACATCCCCGGCGTTATTTTCGTGCAGACACTGAACGAAAACTTCGATGTAAAAAATTATCGGAATCGACTTCCATTTTTTTAGTCCTCCGTTATCGTATCGACTTATCTTCTATTAATAGTTCATCGGTATCGTATCGATTATGTTTTTTGTGTATCTTTATCGGTTTCCTATCGTATCGGCCTCTTTTCTTTTGTTCATCGGTATCCCTATCGATCACATTCTGTTTTGTTCCATCAGTATCGTTTTCCACCTCGATTCGAAACATTCGATACCCCCCAACACTTGCCACACAGATGTGACGACGACAACGGGGAGTTCTTCTTCGACAACGGGGCCACGGCGCACTACACCTTCGCGAACGCGCAACCCAACAAAGGCCTCGCGGACGCGCTACGCGAGCACAGAAACGAGGACCTTTCTTCGTACCACGCGGTTTTCATGAACCACGGCAACCTCCCCGCGATGAGCTCGGACTTGGCCGTCGCGACCGCGATCAAGGTGCAAGGCGCAGGGGCGCAGTTTATTTGGCTCAGCACGTACGAGGGAGGAGGCGGGTTCAACAAGTGGCCCGAGAGCCAGAGGGTGCGCTTTATCGAATCGGGCGCGAAGTATTTCGACGTGGGGTGCATGATGCGGGACATGCAGCCTTGGACCAGGGGAGGGGTAGAAGGCGGAACCGACCCCCACTTCTGCCTGCCGGGTCCGCCCAATGAGGTAGCGGTGTTGATGCTGAAACTGATGTGGGCTGTTCACGACGGGGTAAGGTGGCCCGCCATGCACGAAGGAAAGCAGTGAGCGATGCTACGGCACGGGGGGTACGTTTGAGCAAAGCCTCTACAGTGCGATATAATGCCACTACAGCGTCGTAGAATGATGTCACAGTGCGATATCATGCCGCTACTGTGCGGTTGCATGCTACGACACTGCGGTAGCATAGTTTAACGTATCATGGCTTGCGGTAGCTTAGTTTACCGTAGCATTGTTCACCGTAGCTTAATTTACCGTAGCATGGTTCACCGTAGCATGGTTCACCGTAGCATGGTTCACCGTAGCATGGTTCACCGTAGCATGGTTCACCGTAGCATGGTTCACCGTAGCTTAATTTACAGTAGCATGGTTCACCGTAACATGGTTCACCGTACCATGGTTCACCGTAGCAAGGTTTACCGTAGCATGGTTTAACGTAGCATGGTATACCGGGCCATGGTTTACCGTACCATGGTTTAACATAGCATGGTATAGCGTACCAAGGTTTACCGTGCCATGGTTTAAGGCACGTAGCATGGTTTGCCGTACCATGGTTTACCGGAGCATGGGTTTACGTAGCATGGTTTGCCGTAGCATGGTTTACCGGAGCATGGGTTTACGTAGCATGGTTTGCCGTAGCATGGTTTACCGCAGCATGGTTTACCGTTGCATGGTTTGCGCGGCGCTCAACCTTGGGATCAAAACTATCGTACAGAAAAAGACTATTCAGCCTACAGCGTGAGGGTGAGGTGGGTGGGTGGGTGTTTTTGTCCCAAATCTGGGTTTCCCCGATTGGGCCGAAATCACGTGTTCCAAGTACTCTTTTCCACTACTGTACTACAAAGTAAGTATTGGACTTGATGGGGCCTCATGTCCCGGTCGGTGGCCCTATAAACTTCGCTTGTGAGTCTAAGGATATTGTAAAACCACCTACCGGGCGTTGCGTCGCCTCATTTGGACACATTCCAATGGGTTTAGTTTGCCGTTTTCGGTCCTTACATAGTATTTTCCGTTGTGTGGGAAACATTCATCGGGACCGTCAATGATTGAAAATGCTATCGAATCGGTTTACGAGCGCAGTGGCGAAGTCGTCGATGGATCTCCTTTTCTCTTGGACGCTTGCACCCGCGTCCTCCTGGTCGGCCCGATGAGCACTAAGCAGTGCCTCGCCACAGTACTACCGCCGCTTCCCACCCACCAACCTCCATGGCCTCATCTACGGCCGTGCCCGAAACGGCTTGCTTACAGAGCCTGATACGGAGATTGAATGCGGCATGAAGGAGTTTGATATTCCCGCCGCTTGCGGGTGCCCCTGCTACGCCGCCGGCATGCGAGATGCAGACCTAGCGATACTCCGGTCCCCTGGTCCCGTCCGCGAACACTACCGGGAGCAGGTGACGCTTGGTCGAGCTCCACCATACCCGCTACTCCGAGCGGCGGAATATATATTCCAAAGCACCCCGGAACGCGGGAACGCGCAGAGTTATGGGAACTCCTTGTCTGTAGGTACACAACTACCTCTTCTGCCGGTCGCCGTAACGCGTGACTAAACTGAGAATGAGAAATGACCAGGGCTGTTTAGGATTGATCGAAACAAACCTCGTGTGATAGGCCGGATCGGGTCGGGCCGGGTTGGATCGGGTAAGGATGACCCGGCCCGACCCGTGAGAGGTTTTAAACCTTCTGGCCCGATCCGATCCGACACCGCCCGACCCGTGAGATGGCTAAAAATACGTTACCCGATCCGCGGGTTGGGGTGATGAAAGGTTAAAGCCCTGAAGATGATTCTGGCCGACTCTTGTGGCGGAAACACCTGTGAACCCATCATGGTAAATGAGTCCGGGTAGGTCATACGCAGCAGCCCATTCTCGTCGGCCCGAACGCCACCATATCTATCTCGGGCTGTCTCTATTCGTTCGGGCGTCGGCAATGCGGTCGGTCTGTGCTCGTCGCGTTTTCAAGTCGTGCGGAAAATATGACGAAGAAGGCGTGCGTCGTTGTGTCGGGGCTACTTGATTTCTGGAACCTTGGCCTGCTCCTGGATGTTTCTCACACACGGAAGGAAGGGCTCTGTGTAGGGGCTATAGAGCATCGGTTACCCCGCTCGTCGAAGGGGTCTCTGTATGTTGCTACATTTCCTCAGCATTTGCTCATCATGTCCATCCGCAGGTTCGATACAAAATCTTGCCTCACTAGCCCGGCTGGGCCGTTGCCACGGTGCCCCCCCCCACGCACCACCAGAAGAATCGCAGAAACAACTAGAGAAGGCGCTAGAATACACTAGGATTTGGAGGGTGACGGCGAGCGTCGAAAAGTGCGCAGTGGGTGTATGTAACGATGATAAAGCGAACCCGGTGAAGTTCAGTTGGAAGTGGTGGGGACAAGATAATTGCGGGTCGTAGACCAGTATACGTGCCTTGGCGTAAATATCTCGAAGGCTGTTCTTGGTATGCACACATAGCAAAAGGAATATGAAGGGGTAGAGCACACGAAGGCAAGATGGATGCGATCCTGCAACAGACTCGCACCTTGACACTGGGATCTTAGAACATGTCATCAAGAGGTGTATCCTGATGAAGATGATAGTTCTAAAGCTAGAATATGCAGCAGAAGTATGGGAAGGGAACGCTAAGTTCGTAAAACACTCGGAAACTGTACAGATGGCAGAAGCTAGAAAAATAATAAGATGCTCAAGTACGACTACTGTAGTAATACAGTAACAAGAGCAGAACGCCTTCGTCCCCACTCAAAACAAATCGAGATATGAAATAGTTGAAATTGAAATTTAAAGTATGCGACATGCCAAAGAAGAGGTTGTCAGCCATAGTTGATCGAGGTGTGCGGGAGAAAAAGACAACAGGGCGAGCTGGAATAAGGTGGGGTAGCGTAGTCGAGAAAGTACGGAAGGATATGGCAGGAAACCAAGAAGACGTGGTGTCCGCAGAGACGTTTGGGAAGTACAAGGCAGAAGAAGAAGAAAGGACAGAAATGAGAGAAAGGCTAGCGCTACGAAGCAAGGTGTAGCCGGTAAAAACACTTTGAGATATACGGGGGGTTGAGGGAAGGAACATGAATAAAAACGTATCTGCACGGCCCAATGGACTTCGCAAAAACGCTGAAACTGCGCTTCCGTGTAGGTGACCTGGACCTGCCAGAAAGAAGAAGAGGTAAGGAGGAGGAGGAGGAGGAGGAAGTAGATGCACAGATGTGCCCGTGTGGCGAAGCAATGAAGAGTAGAACTCACTTAGTATGGAGGAGTTTGATACACTGAATAGCCGCGAGAAAACGATCGCGGTCCTAGGATATAGATGGTGGTCACAGGCGGCGAAACGGAAGGGGTTAAGAATAAAAAAAAACAGTGTAATGTACGGAAACAACGTATTGAGTGCCCAACTGCTGTTGGAGGTGTCTCTAACAGGAGTAGGAACGGCGCTCCGTCTCGAAAGAGATGCGTGGTCAATGGTCAAATGACTATGGCAAGCAACAAACGAGTACCCCCCTCCCCCCCCCGGCACCCACGAGGCAGTTACTTAGTACTCTCATTGCTGTCTCTGGAAGTGGCCATACCGGAAAATAAATTAAGCCATTGAAGCTGTCGTCTATGTGCAAGTCTGCCTCAGAAACTGTTTCTAGTAGGATGCAACTCACCCTGCATGCGACTCGCCGAAAACCTCACGGCGTTACGCGCTTCATGCAAGCAATGCCCCGTCCCGGCATTGTAGGAATGAGAGGGTCAATAGTCATACAACTACGGCCATGCATGATATCGAGACCCCCTCCCCCTCCCCCCCTACCCGTGCTCCGGTGCTCCGTCTCGAAAGGGATGCGTGGTCAATGGTCAAAATACTAAGGCAGGCAACAAATGAGTACGCCCCCCCCCCTCCCCTCCCCCCCTATTTTATATAGGTTGGGTTAGCGTCGGTTGGCAACGGCACTGTAAAACATGCCACTCACTACGTGAGCTAGACAACCACGGTACCGCTGTTTTTGTTTTTTCTTTGGCGGTCGCCCACAGCTGGTTGTCGAGTTAGATCATTTGTGCGAGGGAAAGAACCTTTACTCCGCACAAGGGAATTGATCGTATCACGTACCTGGTAGTGTTCAAGGTAAGGCACCCAAGAGGCAGTTGCATAGTACTCCCACTGCTGTCTTTGGAATTGCCTACACCGGAAGTTAAATCAACCCTTTGAAGCTGTCATCCTTATGCAAGTCCGCCTCACAAGCGGTTCTTAGTAGGATGCAGCTCACCCTTCATGCCACTCGCCAGCCACCTCACGGCGCTTCGCGCTTGGTGCAAGCATTGTCTGCCTAGTCGGTGAAAACCCGACATGCTCCGTCCCGGCATTGTAGGGATGCGAGGGTCTATGGTCATACGACTACGGCTATGCATGAGATCGAGTACATCTCTCCTATCGAGTACACCCCCCCCCTCCCCTATCCCTCCCCCCGAGGCAGACACGCCACATATCCGCGTTATGTTTCGGCTTGGCGAAGCGGTCCGTCGGTTTACCGGGCAAGCCATCAATCCGTCTATAATAGATCTGCATCGATTGCCACTGCTTTTTTATGCGCGCGTACCCGAAACGAAGTTGTGGAAATAGCCAACAACCCGCTTCTACTCGTTTTCGTTTCAGGAGTCCGGTGCTTTCCATCTCTCCAGCCCTTGGTACTGATACGATTTTTCTTGGCTTTCTTATTTCGGGAAATCTTCAGTCACAGGCATTTATGTGTTTTTTTGGTCTCTCTCGCAGCCTGCCTCGATGGTTATCGCACACATGGCTCCCGGCATGCCCTAAATAGCTCGTGGAGTCACATTTCGCCAAATTCTGCCGACCCACGCTTTCGTGCTCGAAGCGACGACGGGATAAAGAGACAACGAGAAACGCCACGTCATATATATGCTCGAACACCCCGTGTCTCTGCTCACGAAAGTCAGCAAAAGTGGCAGTGCGCTGCTACCACGCCTATACGCCTTCAAAACCCCCACCGTTGATTGCCGTAACTCCTCCGCGAAAGGCGTTTTTGGTGTAGTAGGGTAAAGGGTACGTACTTACTTGTATAAATAACCACGTACTGCTGTACCAGGGTTATTTTACCCATGAATTACTACCCCTCAATATCATACCAGTGGCGTACCATCACGGAGTACCTGGTATGATATTTATTTTAGCATGCTCGGGTAGTTGGGTAGGCTGGTGCCGCGGCGGTAGCAGACAGTCTACTGCTGTAGCACCTACATTTCCCGATCCCTCTCATTCGAGTAGCTCTGTACCTCGTCCAAAAGTTCATTTATTTTGAGCAAAAAAAAGTAAAAAAAGTAAAAAAAAAAAAAAAAGTCCAACCACGATGAATACTCTCAAAACGCCTACGGCACATATTACGAGGATACCCCGAATCATAGTTGTACTGCTTGTGTCGATAGTGGAACACTGCTGTAGTAAACGGTGTTCCAACGCCGTGGGGGTAAGGAGCACGATCGGTGTAAAATACTCTCCCAAAAAAAGCGTTGCTCCCATCGTAGCCCCTCTCGGTAGCCTTTATTTACTCCTACTCTACTCTTACTTTAGTAGTACCTGTGCAGTATCTACCATGCCCCGCTTTGTCCGGGCAGAAACCTGGCAAAGCGGGGTGGCTTATCTACCAAAGGGCGCGTTACCTGCGTTCCAGCCCCCCCAAATACCATGAACGATGTTAGCTAGTGTGATCGTGTTTTATGCTGCCCTCGAGTTAGTCGGGTAGCATCAGTGAGAGCCTCCTTACCATGCCCGCGAATCTATCTACCCTATGCTGTTTCCTAGGGTGCATCCTCCTTGATGCTTCCCGAGGATCTTCACTTCGTGATAAGCTTTATTCCTCATCCAACACGTTTTTTTTTCTCCAAGAAAAATGACAGCTTAGCCCGACGAGCCATCCCGTAGCCTGGTCGTATCATGTCAAAAATAAATGTGGTTAAACCCTACAGTACGTACCGGTATTCCCAGTGGCATAGGGGAATTACTCAGGCGAGGAGCCCCGTCAGTCATTTTCAGCGAGAAAAATGCCACCACTAATGGAAACCCGCCCAATCGTAGCTCGCGTGGTCACTCCTCCTGTCCTGTGCCGGGGCTTGATTGATCGTCCATGACCATCGTACGCACACAAACAGAAAAACAAATTATACGACGTTGGTGACCGTATCATATTCGCTTTACCGCAGCCGCGTAGCCGAGTGGTACTCAGAGGTGTTCTCAGAAAGGGGCCGCTGGGGGGAAGTCTCTAGCAACCGCCTCAACTGTATACCTGGGTAGACAACAAGAGGTAGAAGCGCCGGGAGGGTTTCGTGAGGAGACAACAAAACACGCCTTCGATGGTGTGAAACGTATTCGTTATAGTGCCGCGATGAGTGGCGAGCCGTGGGATAGGTGAATCAATGTTGCAGAGAGTAAAGGGTGTGCTCGTCGGCATGTGGCATACAGCCGTTGGCGTAGTCTTCTTCGCGTTACTGCGCTGAGTCTCTGTGAGCTTGCATGCGTACAAATGACCTTGAACCTACGACTGTGCCTCTTCGAAAGCGTTGGCCCTTTTAGAGCAGAACGGTACTACAGCAAGATATACCTCCTCAGTCTATTTCACGGTAGTACAGTAGTTTGCCATCGAAACGGGAGTGAGTCCTAAAAACTGCACTATTACGGGGAACCATATTAAATAGGATCTACCGTAAACACAAAAATCTATATTTTTACCGATTTTTACTAACAATATTTGGTCCTGTTAACTATGGCACTACTATTAATAACAAAACTTTTTGAACTTGTTCGTACAGTTTGGCGGCCCAAAAAAAAGACGAGCGCGAGATTTTATCAAACGACTACAATACACAACGGCAGAGGGGAGTATATTCGAAGAAGGTGCAGCCGTACCACAAGTACCACCATCTTTCACGATTGATCTTCGCACGTAACAGGGACCCCCCCCCCCCCCCGCCCCCTCCCTGCATCATGCGGTGGTAAAACCAAACCTTGTAGAGACGTTGGGAGTAGTAGCATACAATTTTGCGTGCCGAATGGGGAGGTTGTCAAGACTTCGTGGGGTTTGTTTGCTAACGTGGTACATTGCTCAATGCCTCCACAAGGCTTCATTTTACGCCCGCATTATGCAGGGGGGGGGGGGGGGGGGGGTCTCCCGGCCACACCTGTTTTGCGGTACATCTCCTTACGCTTCAGCGTGTACGCTTCCCGTACCTCGTAAAGTCGGGCTGCTTGGTGCGGCCGACTGGTGCTTTGCTGCACGGGAGGGGCGTCACTTTTAGGACGTTCGCTTCGAGCCGACCGAAGCCACTTGGGCCGCGAGTGACCACCTTACTCTATCAGCGGGTCTTGAGAGTTTTCAGCTTTCCGTTTTCGAGGTACATTATAGGCAGGCACCGCCACGAGATTGTTTGCTACACTGCTGTGCGCAAACCGTAGTTTTCAAAACGAATGTTTAGTGAGATACCGACCCACGCGCGGCCGGGGTGACGTACGCGCGCGGCAACTGTACTATAGGAGGGAAAATGCGGGTAGCTCTTCCACCGCAGCGCTGCTAATGGTCGGCCGATGTTTTCATTGACATCTATCCTCGATATAGATGTTACCTCCATTCTATGATCAAGGTAAACCCAAAAGGTGTTTTAATGACGGGTTTAACCCTGCCGCGGTTTTTCTTTTTCTGGTTTGTTATTTTCCTCACATTTCTCTCGCCAAACTCGTTGTGTTGGTGTTCAGGTACCGGTCGACGAGTTGCTGCAGCGGCCTAAATCGAGCAAGGTCACCTTCCACTTCACTGGCGAGCGGCGCCAGTGTCTGGACGGTGATCGACAGGGCGGAGCAGTCCGCATCACAGGGGCACACGTATCGGAATAAAGAGGCGTTCTGCGATAGAGGTTCACCCTAAATTGTCTGAGGCTCCTCACTCTAAGGGCTCCATACCTCACCCGAAAAAATGACTGCAGCAGAAATCAAATTGCATCCCGATGAATAATCCCACGGCCCACCAAGTACACAACAACGCCATTTTTCCAATCAAGATTGACATTGCGCCAATTATTTTGTGTTAACCCTTTTAGTACCGCAGTCCCGATTTGGGGACAAACCAGTCTAATTCCAAGTGATTTGTCCCCAAAACGGGACTGGGGTCCCAAAAGGGTTAAGGAGCCCCCCTCATTCAGAAAGCATCTTGGCGGAAATATGCTACCTACCTCTATCGTAGAACGCGCCTAAAACTAACCAAGGATTGCTTGTCGGGGGGACGACCGAACCGACGATGCAGCTCCGGTTGGTGGATGCACACTAACTACGCAAGCGGGTCTCTCTTACGGCATTGATACAGCGGTATACCACGGTGCTACAGTAGGCTCGACTCCAGCCGATGAGAGAAGAAAGTGTTGAACCCTCTCTTCAAGGAGCGTACCTTACGCGGGGAGAGGGGGGAGAGAACAGCCTACCACTATATATGACCCCCGGATCTGAGCTGCGACTATCAGGGCCATACCTGGTAGTAAACAGGACCAAATATTGCTAGTAAAAATGGGTAAATATATAGGTTTTTGTGTTTATTTACCGTAGGTCCTATTTACTGCGGCCCCCCGTAAAAAGGAGTGAAAGAGAGAAAGAGGGCGAATACAACAATCGGGATGAGCAAAGAAGGGGGAAAACAATTGCAGGTACCAGTGCATTTCGGTGTTTATCCCCGGTCGCGATAAAAAAACACCGCATACATCGAGGGTACGCGGAACAATGCCACGGCATGTGGGGGTGGCGCCTTATTATAATGTGACCTCCCCGCATGAGGGCCTCAGTATATCACCCGTTATCGCTACTCACGTCGAAAAAGTTGTCTTCGCGCAACCCGATTAACCCTTTTAGAACCGTAGTCCTACTTTGGGGACAAACCACTCAAATCTCAAGTAAGTTGTCCCGATAACGGGACTGCGGTTCTAAACGTTCTGTAACAAAACCCTTCGGTACTAAAAGTAGGATGATACCAACCTATAGGAATTGGTCACTGGAGGAGCTAGCTCAAATGGTAGAAAAACACTGAGCCGGAAAATGAAACCCTTAACCCTGGGATAAGTCTGCGACGAAAAAACAGAAAGAGACGAAACGACAGCACGGCCTGGGTATACGAATTGCATGTCTACTACATACTGCCGATTTTCTAGCGGTGCGGTGAGCTCCGCCGGCCGGGCAAACCTTTTCGAAGTGGACCCTTCCAGCTTCGTATAACGCTCTGTCCAGGCTTGTCAGCTCGTCGATCTTCTTTTGCGCCTGCGACAGCCACCGAGCAATCGAATTGTCACAGTGACCACAAAATCCGACTACATGGGTGTGTGTGTTGAGTGACCGCCTGTGCATATATATTGGAAAATCACGCGCGTCCATTGCCGATTGACCACAAAAAAAATGGCGAGTTGTTTGTAAGAAATCGATCCTGGGGTGGCAGAGCCGTCCTGCTGCTGTGTAAGGGTATGTCGATCGTTGTGGGTTCTCCGTGCATGTGGGTGACACTTCAGGCAGTTGGGAGGCCACCACCGGGTGCAGGAGGTGTTCACTTATTCCAACCCGGCACCAGTCGAAACGTTCGGGCATTTGCAGGGTGCGCGTGGCGCCGAGGTGGCAGGAAGCCGCGTTGACACATGATCGTCCCCGCCCTCACCCCCCTCCCTCCCTTGTTGGTGACACGGCGGTGGCTTTCGCAGACGTGCTTTCCTATTCCTCACAGCGGATAGGCCTTACGGCGGATAGGCGTCTTTGCTTCGCCTTGTTATTACGGGGGTCCATAGTAAATAGGACCTACGGCACACACACACATAAACCTATGTATTTCCCATTTTACTATCAATATTTGGTCCCCTATTTTACTATGGTCCCCGTGTTGGTGAAATTCCTTTTATATGGAAATACCATGAACAACTCCGTTTTGTGCCCGCCAAGGCCACTATATAGCGGGGTGAATTTTGTAGTGTGTTGAAACGGTTACCGGGTGGCCAAGTGGTCCAACTGTTGGATGTTGCATGTACCGTCCTGTGACTCCTCAAGACGACTAGTAGAGCTAGCTGTATTGTAATGGTTTGAAGCATTTTACTGAGTCGCAATGCCGCTTGAGGCTGGTCCAGCTGCTGGGTGCTGCATGTACCCTCTGGCGACCCCTCAAGGGGACTGAAGCGAGGTGTGTCATGTGTACGGAAGCGTTGCCGCGTCGCAATGCCATAATAAGCTGGTCCAACCGTCCGTGCCGTCCACGGTGCTCCCGAACAATTGTTTTCGCGGGCGTTTGTGCAGGCGGTGGTACGGTCGGCCAGGGCCGCTGGAGGTCGCATAATTGGAAGAAATCGGTGCTGCAGCAGTACCACTTTAGGGATCTACTGCACACAACGCGACACAGCGCGATAGAAAGAGAACCCATGCTTACGTTCAGACAAGTATTCAGGTATGATTGGTAGCACCTTCCGTTTTTTAATTCTTTGGGGTTCTAGTTACCCTTCGGTATGTGGATGGTATGGTTGGAATGAGAGCTGCACTTTGTCAGGTGGAAAAATGATTACAAACAAGAACGATGTACCAGGTACTTACTGTAGACTATCATACCAGAACATTGGCATACTCAATACCTGTGTGGAAAGCTCATCAAATGTTGGAGGGTGGTCCTCGACGTATCCCTTCCCATTTACCGACTGCTTGTAAGCAACCATCCTGGAACTGGTTGTTCTGAGGAGGACATATGACATGTCTATCAAACGCCACCCCATGAGGTTCCGCAGCACCATCAATCCTTCGTCGAACCGGTCTGTCAATAGCACCTTAAATAGTTGAAGACCGAGGCGTTATTCAGGGGGGGCAGGGGAGGCGGGGGGTATGAGAGAAGCACTATTAATAGTCAGATTGCGTGCCCAATCAATGTGGAACGAAGGTACAAAGTATTTATCCTGGGCCGGAAGGGGGGTGAGGGCAGCCATGTCATGCATGGCCATAGCCGCATGGCTGTCTACCCTGACTGCTTGCACCAGGAGCGAGGTGAAACGTGAGGTGTTCACCGAGTCGTATAGAAGGTGAGTTGTATCCTACAACTCCGTGAGGACCACTTGCGAGGCGGGTATTCTTGCGTATGGATGGTGGCAGCGTGGGGGTAGTACTTAAAAAAAACAATCTTCAGGCCGCGTACGGAATGTTGAAAACGGATACGAACTATTTATCGTGTGCCAGCACATTAGGAGAGGGAGGTGAGAGCACAGATACTAGTGCTGCGTTCAATGTGAAACGCATTCACAACTAGCAAACGCAGGTTGCCGATAGGGAATATCACCCGAACGACGTTCCGCACGTTGTTCCCGTGCACACCCCACACACTAAACACAGGTGACTCGTACCCCCCCCCCCCCCCCCCCCGCCTGCCCCTTTGTCCATCGTACAACACATAGTCCAGAAGACGTACGTAGTGGAAGCGATGGTTTTTGCGGCTGCATGGACACTCCTGGGAAGTCGCGACACCGAAACTCAGCAAACAGCATGCAACAGCATGCACGCGCGATTCATGTATGAAGATTCGAGTCCAGCCGAAAGTCACCAGTTTGAAGTTGGGCAGATCGTTCTCCACAAAATCCTTCAGCTGCGCTTCTGTCTTGATTCCCAGCTCGCCGGCGGAAGGGTTGTGCATTTCGCTCCAGTGGCCGCCGCCAGACCCATGGGGTTCCAGCAAGAATTTCTCAACATGTTTCTTTGTCAAGCAGCGACAACGATCGAAGAAGAAAGGTGGGGACTCGCCCTACGTGCAGGACGGTTCGCTGCAAACAATTATATATCATGCGGGTCCTATTGATATAGGTTGGCCCTTCAGCCGGGCTGATGCATTTTAAAAAAAATGCACTAAAGCACGTGGGAGGGCCGCGTGACTGCCCCTGCCGACCTCAAGCCCCCCTAGAGCGAAAGGGCTAGGGCTAGGGTTAGAGTTAACTTTAGGACTAAGGTTAGGGTTCGGGATAGGGTTAGCGTCGGGTTGGTGTGGGCCGACTTGCAAGGTCACAATTGACGACACACGTTCTGCACGAAGTTTTGGGCCGGCCAGTCCTGCACATAACGGAACCTACGAACGGTGAGTATGTTGGAAGGCGTGCTGTGGTCAGGGTAGCACCTCCGTCCTTGTGGAAAGACATTGCACACCTCGGAGAATTCACGATCTACAGCAGCAGGTGGATAAATACCAGCAGATTATAACCCGCCGGGAATGAGGTCTTCTTCCAGGATCTGAATATTCCAGATCCAACAACCCAGTAAGCGTGCCCTCATAGATCATGCAGATCAAGAATCTACGTGCCCTCGGGAAGATCTGAAGAATGAACTGCAGGATTCGGTCGTCTGTTTGAGCTGCGAACGATTGCAACCATATCACCGATGCACAACCCCATAGGCTGCTTGTAAGAGGTACATCGGACGAATACTGCTGGAGATATATCCGCATCGGATCCAGAAGATGCAATGGTTGGCGCAATGGTTGATGCAGTGGTTGGTTGTCGGTGCAAGACGTTTTAGCCCAAAACGCACAGCCCCTAACTTCAACACCCGCCTTAGCACGGCGCTTGGAACACGCCTAAAAGCAATCGTGAGCAGCACTCGGTGCGCGCAAGGAGATGCACGCCTTGCAATCTCGATGGTGAGCACACTCGTTTGGCATCTCCCGCAAAGCTCGCGCAAGCTTTTGTGTTTGTAACTTCTATTAAAGGTATTTTTTCGTGTGTATGCGCAATACAGCGTACAGGCAGCGTTGTTGTTTTTTCTGTTGACCTGTGAGCTGTACCTTCCAGTCGTGGAAGTCTGCGTCGAACGGGTGCATAGTGTACGGGCGTGGCATGTTTTGGGTGAGCGCGGTGGGCATAGCGTGAGCGCAACATGGAACAAGCTAAACACGGGGGGATTTCCATCACAGGCGGCCCAAACATTAAACCGTACATGGCTACGTACGACACAAGCGAATTTGGTTCAGGCAGGCATCGCATGAACAACAACGGGCTACAATCCAACAACAACGATCCGAAAACAGCTCTCACGTAACCCATGGTGCGGGCAACGAAGTAGTAATAGTAGCTCAAGAAGTGGGATCGAGGCTCTCGGAAGATTGTGACGAAGTTGATGTGTTCAGGGTCCCTCATGATGGTCTTATATCGTTCCGCTGCCACTTTCCACGAGGTGGACAGCCTCGATGGCTGGCCGATGTGCAAGTGCATAATGTCCACCCGTCCCTTGCACTCCTTCAAAACCTGGAGATCCAAAAACAGAGACCACACGTCGGTCTTTGTGGGAGGATCCCGGAATGATGCTCATAGGAAGCTATGTATATGAACGGCGTGTCATCCGTCATGAGCATAGCACACAGTACATACGCGAGACACCAACCCAGCCGGTTGGGTTGATGATGAAAACAACATCGCACGCATACGAGGTCCACGAGCACCAAAAGCTCCGATGCGGAGACAGACGCCTACAGGGTTGGTGCATCATGCGAACAAACTACACCTAGTAGCGACGCTCCAACCATCCGCCAGCGCTGCTCGAATCACCGCCCCCCTGCTCCGCCTCGAAAGGGATGCGTGGACAATGGTCAAATGACTAAGGCAAGCAACAAATGAGTACCCCCCCCCCCCCCCCCCCCCCCCCTTCCTGCCCCATCTTGACTCTGCCTGTATACAGGTGGTCAACCCCCGCCCCGGCATTGTATACAGGTGGTCAACCCCCCCCCCCCCCCTACAGAGCGTGGGCGTGAACTATTTTTTGCGGGGGCATTAAACACTGCGGAGAAAACCCCACGAGGTGTCGACAATCTCTCGATTCGATACGCGTAATGGTGTGCGACATTGTTCAAAGTCTCCACAAGGATTTTGTTACACCCACCTTACGGAGGAGGGAGGGGGGGGGGCAACTACCTGTCTGTGTATGGGTGCGAGGGTTCATAGTCATACGGCTACGGTCGTGCATGACATCGAGTACACCCCCTCCGTCCCTTAAAAATCAGCATCTTCTAATAAAGTCGAGGTATCGCGAACCACCTGGCAATCACCCGATTGGGGTCACCGTGTTGAGACATTTGTCTCTATGGTGCACATCAGTTTTGGGCTCAAGTCGGTATGTTTCAGCGTCAATGTGTTGCTATTCATTGAAACACGACAGACGATGACACACTCACGAATGTGCGGAACCTATGCCGGCCCTTTGTGAGGTCTAAACCCCCAATACAGCGACAATGCAGTTCTGCAACACATAGAGTATTGTAGATACACATAAAAGGAAGTAGACATAGAAGATAGATAGACTTGGTGTATGGGTTTCCTTTGTATACGGAGATTTCTTCTTTCAGGAATGTTTTGATTGATCAACTCGTGGAAGCTCATGCCGCACATTGTCGGATGGCAAGCCTAAAAGTAGTACATGTATTTATGCATGCGTATCTTCAAGCACTACGAATAGCTATCACGTGGCGTGGACAGTCTTCAGAGGGACGTTCGTGGTCGGCCCACTATACACTGTTGTCCGTGACACTGTTCCAAACCATGTTTCATTGGAGGATGGCCTCGTTTCCGACGCGAAAGGGACGGGCGATTAAGCTATCTAATTCAAACTACGCGCACTGAAACATATTTCAAGACAGCCGTAATTCATTCGGGCATCCGGGAGAGACGGTCGTCAATTAAATTATGTGATGCTCGACATCGGACAACATGCAGGAGGCAGCATGAGCTTCGACGTTGGTCACCCATAAATATTCTCCGAAAGCATAACAAGGACAATAACAAGATGAGCAAGAAAAACAAAATACACAAAGTAACTACTCTCCCTTCTGTACCTAGTTCCATCGAAACATGCATCACTCCGCCCCGCAAGACAACGAACATGTTGATAAAATCATGACTGAGAGTGTTGAATATAAATATATATTTGTCACTTCTATATTGTTTTTATTACCCTTGCCATCCGACAATGTGCAGCATGATCTTCAACATTGATCACTTATAACTTTCCTGAAAGAAGAAAATCACTTCTATGTTGTATAGCAAGAGGATACATTTCCATCTATCAGCTGTGTCCTTATTTAGCCCCGCTACGGCAGGGATGATCACGTTTAGGTCCAGTTTTCCAGCCGCTGAGGCTCACTCGGTCGAGTTGACTACCCATCTATCACTTACAATCTTAATCCCGTGTGCTTTCTTTTGGTTTCACGATATACCCTCTCATAGGATTGCTGTTTTACGCTATGTATGTCCACACGAGAAAGCTCATACTGGTACGTAACAAGTGTGTTATATATTAAAGTACGTAGCCCCTCGCCCAAGTGTGGCTAAATATTCCCTCTACCGTGGCGCCAGCCTGTTCGCTTTTACACGAGGTGGTACATCATACCTTAGGAAAGGGGTTCGAACCGATGCTGGGGTATCGCGCCACCTTGCGTCAGCATTGGTCACAGATGGGAAGGCGGGAGGGGGGTTGGGGTCGGGACCGAGGAGAAGGAATGGGAAGTACCGCATAACTGCTGTTATAATGCGGTTGCGATATCAATCCATGTGGTTGCTGATATAATGTATAGCCTGCGGAGTCGGCGTAGGGGTTGGTTGATAAACTAGTTTCAGTAATTACTTGAGCTACGTTGTGTGGACCAATTATTTTTGACAGATAGCCTGGAGAATAGAGAGAGGTAGGCGGTGGATGTAATCCATTACCTCGATAACTCAACCAATTTTTTCAAAAGGCACACGATATAGCCGGGGGGGGGGGGGGGGGGGGGGCTTCGAGGAGAAGCAGTATTGGCCACTACTTACTGTCAAAATGTGTTGGGGATATCGGTATATCCAGTATACTGAAATGTAGGAGAGGGGGGGGGGGGTGGCTGGGGACTTCCTGTTCGTGCTTCGTAAAACCGCAGTCAGTCCAAGAATAGAGGCACCATGGTGGGGGAGCGGTCGCAAGGTCAATGGTATACGTTTCGAATTCGGGGTTTGTTTGAAGTGCGTCTTGCTCTACCTTTCAACCATGTTCGGAGGCAGCATGTTCGTCGCGGGGTGTACGGCCGACAGGAGGTAGACTCGTGGTAGCAACTATTCTATATCCCGAGCCTGCTCACTCCAGGGGCTCCATACCTTCTATATACCTCACCCAGCAACCGAAGATGCGTGCCACACGATAGGGGTAGGGGGACATGCCACGACAGAGGGGTAGAGCATATACATACCATTACGGGGGACCATAGTAAATAGGACCTACTATTATCACCAAAAAATACGTAAATTTATACCTGGTAGGCTTTAGTGTGTACCGTGGGTCCTATTTACTGCGGTCCCCCGTAATACTAATAGTAGCGCGTTTTTCCTTGGAAGGAAATCGTATCGGCCTGGCACGCGGGGTTCTCCTTGAGAGCGCCGAAGAATCGCTGGGATGCTATCATTCGTGTTAAAAGCTATTTTTCGATGCAAACGTACCTACAGTAGACCATGGCACTGTTCGGCAACAGCTGAACTTTCATTATCCTTAAAGTGGGGTTGTTGGGGGTGGTTTATGGAGCTCAGGCGAGGAGTTTCAGCAGGCAAAAGGAGGTGCTACTGCCCCTATCGAATATTTACACTCACTCTGGGCAAAGAGATACTACCACGGGGGACCATAGTAAATAGGACCTACGGTACTACACACAAAACACTACGTGTCTATCTATTTTGACCAACACTATTTGGTTCTATTTTATATGGTCCCCCGTAATAGGAGCGTTTCGATATTGTCATCAAGACCAAATCTTCCTTATATTTCCGGTCAGTGTGGTGTAAGGCATGCATCTTGGCAACACGTGTGATAATTTCATGACAAGCGCGAGTCTCTTTTTGGAGGAGTTCCTAATCTAACCCCCTTGGATGTTGAATATGGCGACCAACACAATGACAACTGTGGTGAGTCATCGACCGTCTGCGGGCAGCGTGAACGCCCAGTGGTACGAGTAGGGACCGTGTCGTGCCCGTGCCGTCGGGGCCCTTGCGTTGCAACTCGGGCACCAATATTTTGATGGTTTTCTGAGGCGCTTGCCTCACTTTGGAGGAGCTCTATATCTCACACGTAAAAAATAAAGTTTTTATAGGGCAAATGTGTAGGCGTACTTAGCCCGATGGAGAACCCCATGGCCTATTAATAGGATTAGTAGTATTAACAGGAGGTGCTAAAACGCAAAAAAAAAAACAGCAACCAACGTGTGACACAAACGGGATACCCCTTTCAGTCAAGGAGAGGTCCGTCACTCTCAATCATAATCTTGTTTTTTTTTCGCCATCCCCCCCGTCGTAAGACACGTCCGATACCAGGCACACCCCACCAGCACCCGCAACCGGCTACGCTACGCATATACAGGTATCCAACAGAGAGCAGACTTAGACAAGCATCGGGTCCGAGAGTACTGGTCATACGGTAGCGCAGTTATTTCACTTGAATAACCGAAATGCAAATTGGTTGACATTGAACAGCATAGTCAGGCCTGCGTGATAGCAGTGTCCTAATGTGGGGCTATGTACGTAGTTGCGGGCGGGCTCACCGGCCGGCGTACCTCACCCCTGCCGTACATACCACCGCTTCGGAGGCGTCATTTGCAGCTGCGTAGTGGAGAACTCACTGACGTCGTGTATAGGACGTAGGTCTCACCTTAAGACCGCGCCTAACGCCGTAGCGGTAGAAAAGGCTGGACAAAGTGGTCGACCCGGTCTTGTGTGTTTTCACGAACGCCAGGTTGCACAGCTGAGGGAATCGTAAAAAAAACAAATCAGACGTGGAGGGCGACCTCGCTTTGTGGGTTCAAGCGGCGATGATGCGTGAGTGGTGTTACCGTACGTAGAACGATGGAACTCGCGCAAGTTGCTGCAGTGCCACGTGCCCACGTAGAGGGTTCTTCGTCTAAAGCACATCCTCTTCGCTACCGAGGAAGGCACTGCTGTCAAACGAAACACAAATCTTGCAACTACGCAGGTAGGGGGGCGGGGGGCTCGCCCCTGCACAATGTGGGCGTAAACAAACCTTGTGGAGACATCGAACAACGCAGCAAGCCCCGCAATGTGCCGACAACCTCTCCGTCTGGCACGCCAAAGGGTGTGCTGCATTTTGCAGTGTCTCCACAAGGATGGTTTTACGCCGGCATTGTTCAAGGGCAAATGCAAGCGGGGGGGGGGGTTGCGGCCACCTGTATATTGAGTCTAAGATTCGTGCTGCTCCCTCCTCTATTTAGGCGACCTGTCAGTGCCTTCTTGAAGGGCTAAAGGAAACGGTATGGCAACGTCCAGTCAGCGTTTGACCCGACCGGCTTGAACTGTGAACGTTTCACACATCAGACAGATCAGATAGATCAGATTATAGATCAGATAGATCTGACAGATCAGACAGATCAGACAGACCGTCGAAATAATATAAACCCCCTCCCACCGCTATGATATTTTGGTGCACGACAGCATGGTGCATGCCCAACCGGAAACATGTCTGTCGTAGAACATGCAGATTGTGATATGTTGGTATATTACGTTGTACAGGACCTGTGTAGTAGAGATCCAACCCCAGAATCATGTCCAAGACCGTGCAGATTATACAACTCCCACCCGGCGACGTGACGGTCCACCACAATATTCCACGTATTCGATCTACTTCCATGGAAGCTTCCACCAACTTCTATGGAAGCTTCCATGGAAGTAGGTCTGCTTCCATGGAAGTCAGACGAAAGCTTCCTATTTCCATGTCGGAAGCTTCCATGGAACTAAATTTTCTTCCATGAAAGTTGGAGGTTTACTTCAATGCAACTTGGTGGAAACTTCCTGGAAGTAGATGGAAGTTTGCACTGTAGTTGGAAGTGGGAGCTTCCATTACCACCATCAACTGAAGAATCCGCAATTACACGTGGTGGGAGCCTCCACAAGCTCCCGTATACCCCTATAGACCTCCATCTACTTCCGCCATTTTTCCGAACTCCCCTTAGCTTCCATGAGAGTCCACCGAGTTCCAGTGTTTCCACGAGATCCCATAGACTCCCATAAACGCCCGCAATTTACCGAAAATTCCAGTAAACGCCCACCGAGTTCCACCTACTTTATCTAGCTCCTTCGGGGGTCGGGTTGCTACTTGTTTTGGGATTTGCGAGCTAGGGATCACTTCCGATGGTGGGATCAGGGCACGTGCATAGACCCTACCCAGCCCCTATCCTTGAAACCTGACCCGGACCCGGGCCCAAAACGGCCCGGAAACGGGTCCGAAACGCGGCGAGGTTTGTAGTGAAGTGGACGGAAACTTCCAAAAAGGTAGACGGAAGGAGGTCTACTTGCATGGAAGCTTCCATCGGAGTCTCCATCTACTTTAGTTAAAGCTTCCACTAACTTCAATGAAAAACCCTAAAATAAAATCTTCCATGCGACAGAGAATAGATCTACTCGTACCTCCATGGAGTTTCGTGGGAGCTCCCATGCTGGAACGAAAGAATATTAAAATATACCTGGTATATGAATAACGTGGAAAATCCCGTAACATGATGAGCTACCACGAAAGATTGGCAAAAAATCAGGATTTGTTGCTTCTACAGTGCATGCCGCGCAATATCTAGATCACGAAGTAGCGGGGATCGATGTTCTGCTCGATGTGTGCCACGACCTATTAATAGACAACGCGGAACAATACGTCCAGCTACTGCCTCACTTGTTGCTCTCCGTTGGCAACCGATTCTTCCACCAGTACGTTTAGGTAGTCTCTCGTGTGGCCCTCTAGGACATCCCTCGGTTTCGTCCCGTCCGTATCTGGCCCTGATGGTGTCGTGATCAGCACGGCGCCTGTGGAAACCGCAGGCGTGCGCGCACACACATGAGTTCGCTTTCTTTTTGGGTATACCTTCGCGGGAGTTTCGTGGAAATCCCACGTTAGCCGAATTCATGGTCGTAAGTTCATACTTTCGCACATGGAAGCCCTATCGAAGTTCCGTGGGACATCCCACAGAAGTCCCATGGGGCATCCCATCGAAATCCCGTGGGAACTCTATAGCCTTCCATGTGCATCGCGCGGAAACCCAGTACCCTATATGTGTTGCTTGGGGATTCGTGAGATAGATGTAGTCTTGTGTACGGAGTGCACAGCAGTAGATAATGTAAAAAGACGGCTGCTGCTGTATGCTGCTGTATTTAAACAAACGGTAACCCACACACTGGAAAACTGTCTGTTGTACCTAGAAATGCGTAAAAGCATCCCAGATGACAAAACGTGTTATCGAGTAACGACTATGATGGCTACTAGTAAGTATTGTCTCTGGTAATATGTTCACCGTGAATAACTTTATCGTGGATAAATCAGTTTAGTTGTGTGGCAAGGGCTGTTAGCGTCGAGAGATTAGTTCGTATGGAGGCGTTCTAAGACGATAAAGGTTCACCCTAATTTTTCTGAGGCTTGTCAAATAAGGAGCTCCATACTAATAGCATGTCACCCGAACACTGACTATTAATAGAGCAAAAATCAAATTGCATTCCGATAAACAATCCCATTCCCCAAGCATACTAAAAACGTCGTTCTTCGAAATAAGATTGGTATTTCCGACGATTTTGGGTTAAGGAACCGCCGTCATTCAGAAAACGTTTTAGCGGAAATGTGCGACCTCTATCGTAGAACGCGTCGTATCTAAACCTGCCGGTACGCTGCCGTAACGATGCACTACACTACTCGGAGGAGGGGGGAGGGGTGTACTCGATAGGAGAGATGCACTCGATATCATGCATGGCCGTAGTCGTATGACCATAGACCCTCGCATCCCTACAATACCGGGACGGAGCATGTCGGGTTTTCACCGACCAGGCAGATATTGCTTGCACCAGGCGCGAAGCGCCGTTAGGTGTCCGGCGAGTCGCATGAAGGGTGAGCTGCATCCTACTAAGAACCGCTCGTGAGGTGGACTTGTTTATTAATAACAGCTTCAATGAGTTACTTTAATTTCCGGTGTAGGCATTTCCAGAGGGGGGGGGGATACTCCCATTTCTTGCTTGTCTTCGCCATTTGACCGCTGACCACGCATGCCTTTCGGGATGGATCACAGTCCCTACTCCCAAATGAAATATTGCCTACAGTTGGGCGCTCAATACGTTGTTTCAATACTCGGGGGCGGAGGGGGATGGGGGGGTGGAGGGGGTGTACTCACTATCCTGCATGGCCGTAGTCGTATGACCATGGACCCTCGCAACCCTACAACGCCGAGAGGGAGCACGTCGGGTTTTCACCGACCAGGCAGACATTGCTCGCACCAAGCGCAAAGCGCCGTGAGGTGTGCGGCGAGTCGCACGAAGGGTAAGCTGTATCCTACTAAGAGCCGCTTGTGAGGCGGACTTGCATACGGATGAAAGCTTAACTGAGTTGATTTAGTTTCCGGTGTAAGCATTTTAGAGACAGCAATCAATGGGCTTACTAAGTAAATGCCTCGTGGGTGTAATACCGTATACACACTACCTGGTACGTGATACGATCATCCTCCTTGTGCTGAGCTAAGGTTCTCCCCGCACAAAAATGATCTACAGAAACTAGACCGCCAGCCGTGATAACCGCCGGAAAAAACAACGAACGGTATTTTGGTTGTCTAGCGCACGCAGCAAGGGGCGTGGTTTGCAGCGTCGCCGTCAACCGAAGCCAACTCCCGATATTATGGGGGGGGGGCGGGGGGGTAGTTGCATGCCTGGCCCGACTGTCGTCACTCGCCGAATCAAGCCATAAAAATACATCCGGCTGGCAGACTATAGGTCAAAAGTTACGAATGCGTATATTATGGCATTTCGTTATCTGGCTTCCTGGATCCGGGTGCGTAGCAGATGACGCCTGTCATATTTTCAGTGTGATTTTGTATCGATAATTTTCCAAGGCGTGTGCTGTTTAATCAGCGTTCGAAGCTTGCTGGCGTGGTGTGTACCCGAGCAGAGCTAGCTCTGTCTCTCCCCCTCCCCCCCCCTCCACCCCTCCCCCCGCGTACTCCCCTCCACCTCTCGGACTACCGCAACTCCCCCCTCACGGCGGTTTAGTAGCTCGTCGTCTCCATTAAAGGTGTACACCAGTCAAAGATTCGCGTACCTTTCTGGGTGGCAGTCTTTCGTCTGTTTTTATGGCCCGAACCCAGCACGTCATCTTCCGGTACCTGGCCATGTTCCAGGTTCACGGAAAGGGACAAGAAGAGTACACGATAGCGGGCGTCACTTGCAGGTGATTTCCTTCCTGCCGCTACGAGGCAACGCTGCGCTCGGCCGAGCGAACGCTTCCACACTTATGCTTCAGTCATACATACGAAATCTTCGATACGGTTCGGTTCATCAGCGATATTCACCGCGATGGGATTTTTCACCACGAGCTGCGCCAACCAAACAGGTTCAAGCCTGACGCCGAGTGAGGCACGGAGCCACCTCACCCGAGTGGCCTAATCATGGTGGGGGTTGTAATGAAAAATGATGGCAGCATACCCCCCCCCCCCCCCCTCCCCCGCCTTCAATGGTCATATGACTACGGCCATGCGTAAAAAGGGCTACACCCCCCCCCCCCCCCCCCCTCCTCCCCCCTCCTGCCAACCCCCGAACGTAAGCACCAGTCGTGAGCCCATGCCTCGCTCGGGCAGGGACAACACAGAGAGGATAGCCGACGTGTCATGAAGTATGTGTGGCACATGTCAAGGCAGAGGCCCACCACTGTTTTATCTGATGTTCATGGCTTGACTATATATAGTACTGGAGCTCTACACCACCCGTAAAATGAGAGTGCAACTCCTTTCAAAATATCATGTACTAGGTAGGTGCAAAAATCGATCGTATCGGAAAAAACAGGAATGGCATTATCCCGACGATTTCGACTTTAGGAGCCCCGCCATTCAGAAAACATCATGGCCAAAACCTGCCAACCATTTTGTCGCACGCACCGTTGCATGCAGCAGTATGTTCTTTTGTATACACATGGGCGTGCTAACATCGGGGTGACCCTTTTCGGCTGAACGATGTGTGACGGACGGGGTTTCCTCAACTGCGGATTCGGATTCCCCTAATATTTTATTTCAGTTTTTTGTCTCGGCGTTTCGCAGTATCTTTCGTTGTGAGCGAGACTGGCTGCCCCTTCTCTCCCTCCTCTTGTGCACTTTCGTTTTTTTTTTATTCAAAAGAAAATGTTCTTTTGAAGGAGGAATACAACTCCTCGAGTGAGGAGGCTCATAAACTAAATAAGGGCACCCCTCCGCCGTGGCATGCGACTGCAGTATATCTATACGAAATCCTTCGAGCGAGGTGAAGATGCACGTAACAGACGGGGCGACAGCGTATCAATATAAACTCGGACCCGGCCTAATGGTTTCTCCTCACCAAAACGGTGTCGGCCCAGAGAGAACGGGACCCGCCCGCTTGAGCGTATGACGACGGTAGCGACGTAAGCGCAGCAGCCAGGAAGACTGCGAGTAGATCCTGCCTCATGGAACCGATTGCCCTCTTCGATGTGACCTGGTAGATAGACAGCAACAGCAAGAGTGTGTACGTAGTCTAGGCGATCAAGGGAGGTCGGATGAGGATCACACGAGGACAAGACACTCAGGATCCCGGATCGCGCCCACTTCTAGTTGTTTTCTCCAGGCTCCCGCGCGCGCCCCCGGCGAGGTAGTGTGCATCGGAGAAGAGAGGGCAAGGGGTGACGAAGTCGATGGTCGAAGAAAGCGTTCGACAATGTGAATTTCTCCTCGAAAAATTCGAGGCTCGAGGATCCAATACTGAGACCCGAGTCGAAAAAAAACACTGGTTTCCTTGACTCCCCATGTTTTCGTATCTGCTATATTTATATACGAACCGCAGACCACCACACGCGGTGTGGCGTCCAAAGCAGGTGGGGCTGTTTGAAAACACGAACAAGCGCAAGATGTTCCTTCTGCTCTTTCGCTATGGATAGGGTCAGGCACGGATCTTGAAGAGTTGCCACACCTCCCGTGACACCGATTTTTGCCAAGACTATGTTAGTATCTCGCACTCGCTCGTACTCCTCCTGTAGCTTCTTACCAGGCACCGCTTTCTGTATGGCATACAAAGTATGTTCATACCCTGAACCAACACGTTTCGTACCGGACCTACAGTGGTAGTATGCATACACCATATTGTGCACAAGACAGCACAAGTGAAATTACATCAAAGCTGTTATCTTGAAAAGCACTCGTCGCCGTTTCCTCGCCAAATCTCGAAGAAAAAGTGCCTTTACAAAGCTTTGTTCGCGATTCTGCATTGAATAAAAAGGAGCTACCGTAGAACACCAAACACCGTACTGCACACATAACCTGATTGTACCTACAACTCTGCACGAAAGTGTGTGATACGTCGATGTTGAAGTTCACGCTGCACATTGTCGAACGGCAATCATGAGCATAACAACTTGCAGCATGTCGACACTGATATCGTCATACCTGGTATGACAGTTGTCCGCAAAACGTTGTTGTTCTCGTGAAAAAGGAGAGGCCAAGGAAAACAGGGCAACAATTCTCCGGTTGGGATCGTGCAAACCGCAATTCGCCAAATCACTGGAAGCCCTAACCCGGCTCTCTTGGGATGTACTGTGGTGGAGTCCATACGTATAGGTACGGGAACGTAGGCGTGTTTAGGGTTCTTGGACGAAGTGATGTCACACTCCGGAAATGAGGTGCACCGGGCAGAACAGGGGAACCGCCCCAGTGGGCATGAGGTCACCGTTAGATCACTGCTTCTGCATCCTGCTTCTTGCACCCTAGATTGGACCCTGCGTTTGTGTATCCTGCGCCTTGCTACACCAATACAATGCGGGCTCCTGTAATAACGTGGTGGATGAACAACTACCAGCACCGACTGCAAGTCTACTACGGGGGACCATAGCTAATAGGACCAAATATTGTTAGTAAAAATGGTTAAATGTATAGGTTTTTATGTATGCCATAGGTCCTATTAACTATGGTCCCCCGTAATAGTGGTAACACCTTCACATTTGGCGTCGTCGGCAGGACAAAGAAAAAAAATAGGAATCACTCGTCGTGTGGACGGCGTAATACCGGTGTCTCTGAGTCGTCTACGACATTCTCGCAAATAAGCCTTCCAGACTGCACGAGGCGCAAAAACGTGGGCGACCTTGAGCAGATCGGACAGTTCACCGATCCCCAAAGAATGATGTGTACCTACTACAAGAGTCTGAATTTCAGGGCAGATATGTTCATGATAAGTACTGTATGAATACGTCCTACCAATGCCTCACGTTGGCGGGTGCAAAGTGTAATCTACTGTACATGATCTGCTTTAAGTGCGTATTTAGGCCGTGTTTCTTGGGTTGTATCTGTACCATCGCAGATCCCGCGGAGCATCCCACAACGGCGGGTGATGATCCAGATGCTATGAATGACGACTGAGAGACAGCACACACAACCGGAAAGAAACCAAAACGCCCCAAACTCTGGCGTCAATACACGTACACCCCTCGTATAATGTCTCAACGGGGTGTGTATGTCTCACGTAAACGATTTCACAAGGTTTGACATAATACACAGACCACGACCCGCTTGTAAAATGCAGCAACCACGCCCATGTGCAAAGATGTGGGAGTGCCGGAGACAATAACAGGCGCATCACATGTGTGTCGGACAGAAGATAAGGGGATGAGACAACGCCTCCATATCAACAGGGATCTACTTTGTTTGGTATTTGTATGGCATTCCATGGCGTTGCAACGGGCCACCATGGAATTGCCATGACATGCCACGGCAGTCGCAAAACGCCATGGCCATACGCTCTGACGACGGCATGGCGATGCCATGGCACTTGCCACAGCATGCACCATGGTACCGGCATGATCGAATACAAGGGTGCTTGTTCGTTGGCGATGTCTACGTACGACACTTTTTTTTTTAATTTTGACGGGGTATTGCCGCGGGCAACACGGGGCTTCACGGGGCCACTGCCATGGTGTGTGACGGCAATGACATGGGAATGTCATGGCAATCCCATGGCAATACCATGGGCACCCATGGCATTTCCCAAGGACTGCCGTGGCAAAGTCATGCGCACGGTGATTGCCGACGAGCGGGCGAGCCACGCTATAGTAGTACAGTGCTGAACTCGCCCTCTCGCCGCATACTGGGTTCGGGGAGAAATCCAGACAAGTTGTGCTGTAAATCTACAGCAGTAGTGATAAAAGATATTCGATTCGTGCGTATCGTGCAGGTACTGCTGTACGTAGTGACTCTGTTGTACATCAGCTTTATACATACCAGGGTATATGTACAGTAGATAGTGGGGAAAATAGACGAGCACTTTATGGAGTCTTGGTATGGTATGATACTTGTGTGATCATACCACTGAGCAAGGAAGCTTCCGTGCGCACAACGATGTCATGATGCCGGGATATATATGTGTTGTCCCATACCTGGTAAGGAATGTCGCCCTGTTGAAACGGCAAGCACTACAGCAGTACTCAGGGGAGTCACTGATATAGGAGTACCAGGTATCTTCCAGGACGATCGCAGACAACAGACGTTTGTTGAGTCACGCAGCTTGGCTTACTAAGTTGAGTACAAACAGTACGAGTACGTGCGGTATCGACCTCGGGAAGCCTCTCTCAGCTGGCGTACGTATCTTTCACATTTTAGAAAAACATGTAACTGTAATAATAATTGTTGTAGCGCTCTAGGCTGTAGATGCATTGTAGGTTACGGTTCGACTACATTGGTTTTTAGCAAGTTGCGGTTCGACAAAAAAAATGTGCCGCTATAAAAAGGAATTTATTGTCGTTGCACTGACCATTGTGCAGCTTTAGTGCGAGTACGAAATACTACTATTACTGATTAATACTGCTATATCACAAGAGTGCGAGGTACCCGGCAAGTGCACGAAAACTGCTGCTGTATTGTACGTAGGTAGGCATTCTCAAAGCGAGCCTCTCAAAGGACCGTCAATTATTACACGATGAGAACAGTCATTGTCAGACGACAACGTGAAAGCCACCCTGGTATATATACATACATTGATTTACTGATGGATCAGCGTACACTGATATTTACAGTACATACGAGAGTGTATGCATATGGTACGCTATTGCTGCTTCTTCTGTTGCTTCTGTGTGTGGTATATTGCGCCACTCCTCTCGTCGCTCGCGATGGCGTGGCCTGCACTACAGCCGTGTACCGCCGCTCAAAGCTTGGAAGAAGTCCGCATTGACGATATGCACACCAGATTAGATACTTCCAGTTATTGCATGGGTCTACTATTACGAATAATAGTCTCGCCGCCGAGGTATGTTGACTCATGCAATTTATTGGAAGTATCTAATCTGGGTCGAATAAATCTTCAAAGCAATGCAAATTACCCCGCCGAGGTATGTTGACTCCACGTACCCCCTGGGCGAGGGGAATGATGCCCCAGTAATGGCGCTGTGCGTGTATGTATCATAGCAGTAGTGCTGTTGTAGTGTGAATGCTGGTGCATCAAGCTGCGAATCGTCAGCTATCAATAGTGCCTGGATATGGATACGCAGGGGCCATTCCTATCTTAATTTGGTCCAGGGCAATAATAGTATCATGTTCAGGACACCCAGCAGAGTACTCAAATGCTACGAGTACTCACAAGAATATGGTACTCACACCGAGGGGGGTAGGGATGCCGCGCTAGCGGGACAAGTTGGGATCCCTCAGGCAAGGCCCAGTACCGCCTCGGCAACATTTGCGGCGGCAACGTCCCCTAGATCTACTGGAAGCGAATCGCCCTCGCGCGAGGGCGGCAAAGCAAAGGTGGAATGGAGGCGAATGTTGGAGGTTCCTGTCCAAGTGCTGCGCGACCTCTGCCTCCGGCGGCGGAAACGACACCACCGGGAGGAGGAGCTCTGGCGTCGGAGGGCGACTCGCGGATAAGGGGGCAGGTTGATCAGGGAAATGCTGCTGTAGTAGCCATGGCAAACCTTCAAACAGCCAGAGACAGGGGTGTCACGCCATCGGAACGCTTGGGCCCCCCCCTGAGAATACCATCCGGCGCCACCCCGAGCTGGGAATACTTCCTCTGAACCTGGTAGCGCAGCCAGGGAGGGGGGGGTGTACTCGATAGGAGAGATGTACTCGATCTCATGCATGACCGTAGTCGTATGACCATAGACCCTCGCATCCCTACAATGCCGGGACGGAGCATGTCGGGTTTTCACCGACCAGGCAGACATTGCTTACACCAAGCGCGAAGCGCCGTGAGGTGTCTGGCGAGTCGCATGAAGGGTGAGCTGCATCCTACTAAGAACCGCTTTTGAGGCGGACTTGCATATGGACGACCGCTTCAATGAGTTGATTTAATTTCCGGTGTAGGCATTCCCAGAGACAGCAATGGGAGTACTACGTGCCTCTTGGGTGCCTCACCTTGAACACTACGTGATGCGATCATTCCCAATTGCCAGGGAGGGGGGGGGCACAAAAGGCGGACGAGGTCGACCGCGTGGGTCTGGGAGGGGATCACGAGCGACAAGCACTGGGAGAGAGGCCGTCACGAACCGGGGAAGAATCCCTCGACCCGGCGGCAGTGAGCCGCCCTCGGTTCCTGAACCGAGAGGGGGCAGCGAGTCGCCCCCGACGCCCGGATCGAGGGGGGGCAGCGAGCTTCGTTCGGATCCGGGATCGAGAGAGGGAGGTGGCGAAGAGAGAGAACTCCCCAGGGAAGGAGAAGGTCCAGGGAAGGAGAAGGTAGCGAGGGGGGAGGATCAGCATCGGGGAGCGTAGGGCGACTCCGTGCATCCATTGACACCAGTCAAGACGGCGTGATGTGCGGGGGATGCCATGCGGCAGTTGCTCGGGGGCACCGAGTGGTAGGGCTGCCGAGTGGAAACCAGCACGTTATGCACGCGCGGGGTGTGGTGGAATCTATTCGAAGGAGTGGGTCACACGCACAACTCATTTGCGCTACACGAGGGCGCACAGCCCGCCGTGGGAGACGGGAATCACTGGAGGCAGCAGTTCAGGCTGATCCTGGACTTCGTGTTACGGTCGCAGGACTTGGAGGAAGGCCGGACAACAACTACGATGAACGGAGGGAAGAGCTTTGCTACCCGTGAGACCAAAATTCGTTAGGAATAGCAGGGCCACTCGATGATGTTTCTCTCGAACATCTCCTACAACGTTTCATCACCGTTGTTAAGGTGCAGTCGGGGCTAGCTACTATTCACGCCAAGCTTCTCACCCACGTGCTCGGTCTCCTGGACCACGCCCTCGGAGCGCATCGGCCAAACAGACACTCCGAGACGCCGAGTTCATTTCTGAGGGCCATCAAGCTGTGGTACATCGTGCCAGCACTCCTACACTCGCAGGACAGCCGCGTGAAGCGACGCGAGAGATTCGCGTCCGTCGAACTTGGTGACAGCACGCTTATTCTCCCTTGTAGGTGGAGTACCCCAGTCGAGCATCGACACGGCGCAGGGGCCCAACCTACGAAGCCACAGACGCGGCTAAGGACGAGAGAGCTTCGTCAGCCTGTCGCCACTCGGGCGGGGTGTCAGTGGCAGCACGCGGTCTTCTCGCGGAAGCGCTACCGCCCGGAGACGAGGTGACATGGGAGCGGGTGAAAGCCAAATTCCCGGGGGAAGACCGTGCCTCCATCTCCGAGTCCGCAGCGTCAGCGATGGCAGCAAGCTCCACGGAACCGGAGGAAGGGAGTGTTCCCAACTGGCGTCCAGAGCAAGAGTTCGATTCTCAGGTGGCCCTCGACGTCATCAACTCCCGAAATGCGTTATCAGGCGCAGGGAGTGACGGTCTACGCTTCTCACACCTGCAGTCGATCATCAGGACCGGCTTCGGTCGCGAGAAGTTTGGAGCTAGCATCGGGGCCTTTTGGAGGCGGATCTTCGACGACTCCGGGGCATTCCCGCCGGAATTCTGGCAGCTCTTCTTCCAGTCCAACCTCACTGCCTCGGGGGGGAAATGTCGCCCCGTATGTGTAGGTATGACATGGAGACGTCTTCTCGCAGCTGGGACGATGCGGCAGTGGCGGCCACGGCTGGAAGAGATTAATCGTGAGGCAAGGCAGTTTGGGGTAGGGGTTCGAGGGGGGGTGGAGCAGGTAGCTCTACGCTCCCGGGTGCACCATGAGGCAAGAAACTGGCTCATCCCAACTGACTATTCCAGCGCCTTCAATACTGTCAAGCGGACGGCAGTACTTGCCGAGGCGGCCACTTGCGTGCCCGCGCTCACGCCGTTCATCGCTAAATGCTACGGCGAGAGGCCCGCCCCTACGTTCTTCCAGATGGATGCGGGGGGGGCGGCGTAAAATCGACTGTTCCAGTGGAGTGCAGCAAGGGGACGCGGTGGGCCTGTCGCTGTTCTGCATGCCACTGCTGCCAATACTCAAGCGGGTCCGTGAGGAGCTCGAACCCCGGGGTGTTGATTCCTTTGCCTACCTCGATCGCATCAGCATCGGTATGTCAGAGATCACACCGGACACGGTGAGAGTAGTGCCCTTTCTTCAGCACGAGCTGTGCGACATAGGCATTGCCATTAACCCCAGAAAGACGGTTGCTTTGCCTCCAAAAGGGCATGTGCCTACGTTGGAAGAGATAGCACTTCTGAAGGGGCATCGGTGTTCGCATTGCGGAAGGGGGTGGGGTAAAGATGGTTGGCGTGCCCATAGGCACTGATGCATTCGCGGTGAACAGCGCCGTGGAGATAGTCCGAGATGGGGGAGCAGAGCAACTCGCGCGCATCTTGCCGCGTATGCCGGACAAACAGTCGGCGAACCTCATCGCCACCAGTTTAATGGTGCAGCGGACCTCCTACATTGAGCGGGTAATGGGCCCGGAGCTGTCACTACCCGCGTGTCAGCGGGCAGACACTAGCGCAATGTGGATGCTCGAGCGCCTTCTCGAGCCTCCAGGGATAGCGGATGAATCGCCGTTCTTTGCGGACGGATGCCCGGCGAACCGGTTGATGCTACAGCCCCACCAGAAAGCGCAGGCGAGCCCCTCCACACGCCCCGAGGGGTTTGGACTGTCGTCGGCTGAATCAAGTAGAATGTCAGCGTCCATCGTGAGCTTAGTGGCGACGATGCCAGAGGTCCTTCCTGACCTCTCCGGTCCATTGGGGGGGAAAGTCCGAAGGGAGGACCTCGTTCGCCGCATATGGAGTAGCGTCAGGAACCTTCGCGACATCCATGGGGTATCGGAGGAGGCAATGGCGAACGTGGTCTCGGAACGCTGGCGGAACAGGGCGTTCCGCGCGGACGAGGAAGGAGGTTCAGGACGGTATGATGCGGAGGTACTGCCGGCACATGACGCCCAAACGATCAGCTCCCACAAGGCGCAGCACAAGCAGGAGCAGCACGTAAACCGGGTACGGTACCAACGGTACGTTGCTTCTCTGGACCAGCCCCCCGAGGCACCAGGCCCGTCGGGTCGGAACGACGTGTTCGGGGGGATCGAAACCAGAGGTCTTGCCAAAGTTCGGCAACGGAGCCTATCGGGACCAGGCGCTGTCACCTGTTTGAGGGCAAGGCCTGTGGACACGGCACGAATCATACCGGCTTCGGAGTTCGTGTCTATGGGACGGCGCTTCCTGGGAATGAAGGAGCCCATACCGGCGAGATGCCCCTGCTGCGAAGCGACGGATGACACCACGCGTCACGCGCGCACATGCCACCGAGCAGGCGCGCAGGTCAACCAGCATCAGCCGCTAGTCCACGCGCTGTCCCACCCCTTTAAGCGGTTGTCCATCCGCCATCAAATGGAAAGAGGAGCGCCCTTCAACGCCGACAGAAACCTCCGTATGGATATAGTGATCGAGAGGGGAGGCTCCGAGACGCTACGTCGTCAGACTACCGCAACAAGGCGATACTCCTCGATATCACGCGTGCAGACCCCCAAGCGAGGGTCCACATGCGGACTGGCAGCGCTGATCGAGACGGGTCAGCCGCTTCCACTTCTGAGGCGCGAAAGCGCAACCACTACGCTCTTGCAGGACAAGCGCCCTTCGACGAGCGCAGCCATAAACTTGTCACCCTTGCCGTGGAAAGCTTTGGACGCCTCGGGAAGGAAGGTGGCGATTTCATCGACCAGCTGGCGGCGAGCACCGTTGGAGGAACGGACGGGGGATCTTTAGCAAGAAAAGGGGTTTGTAAGGAGCATATTTTCCAGGTCATATCGGTGACTACCCAGGTCGCGATCTCGCGCAGAGTGCACCGATATAAGCTCGCCCTGCGAGACCGCCAGGCCGCCAGGGGGAGAAGGGAGGAGGAGGGAGGACTACTTCCCATGGCGTGGGGGTGGAATGTAGATGCGGAGTAAGACGCGTGGCGTATATAGATACATAGTACCAGGTATTAATAAGTAAAATATCTCGGTAAATGGTGGTAGTACGTATTCAATTGAGTATACGCAGGGAAGGAGAATTGGGTGGATGAAGTTGGTGGTATTCGACGAATTATGTCACCTTATTCATTTTGAATGAATAACGCCCTGCACATTGTCGGAAGGCAAATAATAAAAATAAATAAATAAATAAATAAATAAATAAATAAATAAATAAATAAATAAATAAATAAATAAATAAATAAATAAATAAATAAATAAATAAATAAATAAATAAATAAATAAATAAATAAATAAATAAATAAATAAATAAATAAATAAATAAATAAATAAATAAATAAATAAATAAATAAATAAATAAATAAATGAATAAATAAACAAATAAATAAATAATTAAATAAACAAACAAATAAACAAGCAAACTAATAAATAAATAAACAAACAAATAAACAAGCAAACTAATAAATAAATAAATAAACAAACAAGAGATGCACATTGTCAGATGACAAAATGAGAAAACGTATACCTGGTATGATACAAGATTTTTGCCTGTTACGCTTCCCCGCTCAACAAGTGATTCCAAGATTAATGAACAACGTGTGAAAACAATGCATTGGTTCGTAGTACGCAGCCATAACGTTATCAATAATTTACCTAGTTCGTGTATACTGCCTGGTATAAGGATACTATACCTGCCAGGTACACCATATAAAACCTGATCAGTGATCATCGTGAACGGAAGACATTCGGACAGAGAGAGAGAGAGAGAGCGGCAACCAGGCAGGGAAGAAAATAGATCATCGGGTGACAGCCAGCGGTGGCAATAGGGTGTGTGCTGTCGGCCTACTACTTCTCCTGTATGCGGAAAGGAGTCAAGAGCGATATTTTATAGATAGAAAAAGAGGTGGTTTTGACGTGCCGTACACATCGTAATGCTAAGGGTCATTCTTATCGGAGAGCTTTTTTTCCAGATTTGCGACATTTTTTTCGGGCAATTTTTCAATCTTCCAAAAATTTCCTGTTTTTTTTTTTCCAAATATTGGAATGTTAACGAACTTGATATTTTTGGTTCTGGAGAATTTCACGAATAGTGACCGAACGCCTCCGTATATCGATACATATCTCTAACTATTTCCAAACTTTGGAAATTATGGAAAAAAAGCTCTCCGATAAGAATGAACCTAACTAATCTTTTTGGAGTGTTCTTTTCGTCAGCTCCAGCATTGTGAACGTCAGATACGGAGCACATAGTGATAAAGTAGAACGAGTTAGAAACGGAGCACATTGTGAAAGTAGAACGAGTTAGTAGTGCCCCTCTTCTATATTTTCGAAGCGCCAAAATCGAGCTACATACTTTATACGTAGTGGTTTATGGAGACAGTTCTCATCTAAACGACGCGAGTCGAAGACAAAGGCAACGACGTAAGTGCTGTTTTCTTCCCGATACGTGATTGACGGCACGTACAGTAGTGGTGAGAGGAGAGGAGCACCCGCTGTGCGACCCCCGAATCTGAGTTACGGAAGGGAGGGCGCTGGAGAAGAAGTACGGCAAAGATTTGATCAATGCGTACGTTGGGGTGGGAAACAAATAAATGCATATACATGAGCAGGTACCTGATACCTGGTACTTATTTGACGACCAGGCCGCTAGACAGAAGAGGGTGCCTCTAATTTGAAAACGGAAAAGGATCACCATAGTGGTAGTAGCATAGTTCCGTAATGTGTGTGTGGGGGGGTGCTCGCTCTTTGACGCCAGGTCTGGGCTACGAAAGGGAGACATGAAATGTTAAAGAATACCAAATATGTGTGTAGTTCACATATCGTTCGTTTCTCCTGCGTCGATCACGTCTGCCTCAAAAACTCCGAACGGAAAGAAGTGACCATATTCTTCAAGAAAAACGTACACCCACTCCCCCCGGCACGTCGGCAAAATGAAAAGCGCAGACGAGGGTAGAAAAGACCAAAGTCTTCTCGTGATAAAAACGCCTTCCAAGTCAAGGACCGTAGTGGTGAAGAGGGAAACGAGCTTGCTATGTTTGTGACCTCGGATCTGAGTTACGAGAAAAGAGGGTCGAAGACATAGAAGAAAAACAGTGGCGCTCAGTTCTGCGTTCTACGGCAGCTATGGCTACGGCTACGGCTACGGCTACGGCGTGCGGTTTCCGCTCTTGGTTTCCATGTTGGCCTATCTCTACGCACCCAAAACCCTTTCGGGGCTTCAGACAATGGAAAAACGACGACGACGACTAGGACGACAGAAGGTCGCGGCCACTCAACCATCGGCCCCCGTTCATTGGTTGGTTGGTGACAATTTGCTTAAAGCTATACACCGAGAGGTATGAGTACACCAATGGAAGCACTTGTGCGGGGTGGACGCAGGCAGCATGGCACTTCTTTTTTCACGTACACTTTTTGTACGGTTTGGGTTGTAAAAGTTAGGGATAAGCTCATCACAATTTCACTCACATGGAAAACACGTGTCGTGTTTATCAACTTAACCCGCCGCGCCCGTTGCAACAACAAATCGCTGCTAATGTAGCCCGGGTGAGTGGGAATGTTGACGCGACCTAATCCCAAGGGGATACATGTAATGTGCTTGTGCTTGTACCGCTGCGCGCTCACACTTGGGTGGTGAGACCATTCTTGTACACGCAGGACCGTTATTACGGGGGCCCATAATTAATAGGACCAAATATTGTTGGTGAAAATGGTTAAATATATAGGTTTTTATGTATACCATAGGTCCTATTAACTATGGTCCCCCGTAATAGATCATCTAGATCCGAACCTGACGCTGTGATACATTCTACAGCATACGCAGATCTAACAAAAAAAAAAGCCCTAGACCATGCAGAATACACGGTTCACACGCGGCAACATGAGCTAGATCATACAGATCATACAGATCAGGATTCTATATATATGCCCTGGACGATCTAGACCATGAACTGTGGGGATCGACGATTTGTCCTCATGTGAGCCCAATTTTTCATTTTTCAGGTTCGATATATCTGGGTCCCAAACGGGAAAACAAAAAAGCCTTCCAGATTATTTTCAAGTTGTTACCCACGCGGTGACGCGCGATTGCCGATTCTGGCTTTCAAGGTCTCGGTCATTGCTGCTGCAGCGGCGGTGATGCGAGGTTGCCGGTCCTAGTCTTCTGCTTCCCCACCAGATCCCCCGCCGCCGTCCGCTGGGCCACCTCTCTCATTTCGGTCAGCGCCTGCGCCACCGGGATGAGCTTGCGCCGGTCGCTGTGCAACGGCCGCGATAAGGACGCCTGATTTGGTTCGTCCGGCAATCGCGCGATCGCGGGGGGGAAGGGGGCAGCAACATGGGGGGGGGGGGGGGGGGGGGTACTCATTATCATTATCATGCATGGTTGGGGGGGGGGGGCGGAGGGCAAATTTGTGATGTCCATGGACCCATGAGCAGTGTTGGTCGCGGTAGAGGGAAGCCTATTTTGGGCTCAATATTGCGGGTTGGAACGGTAAGCAAGCGAGTGGGGGGGGGGGGGGGGGCGGGGGGGGGCTGCATTGTGACCTCGCACGTACGTCGTCATCACTGGGGGGAAGAGAGGACGACAAATAATTAAAAAAAAACGTACTTCGTACCAGGTACGTATTAAAAGGCAACGGAAAAAGGGTGCCGAAAGAATACCATTCAGAATCATCGGTCGACACCCCAGCTACAACAACATAGCACGAGGAAATGTTGCCCTTCATCAACTCTAGGACTCGGATCGATCGATGTCGTAGCTGTCCGGTCAGCCGGCGTCGTGCACTCGTTAAACACGTGGGCTTCCTATGCTACGCAAACTCAGACAAGCATCTCCTTGGTACAGTGTGAGAACACGTGACCTCACAATTATCCTTACCTACATCAAACCACGGACCGCGTTCAAGTTTTTGGTCGCTTTTTCCTGTTCATATTTTGCGGGAAATATTCCTTGGTCAATGATAAATTCCGGGATTCTCAAGACGCGTGCTACGATAAAGGTAGCACTTTCAGTTCTTATTTTTTCTGAAAGACGGGGCTCCTTATAACCTAAAATCGTCAAGACTGCCATTATTTATTTTTTTCGCGATGTTTTTTTTTTTCTTCTAGACCTAGGTCATGGGATTTTTCGTCGGATTGCACTTCTCTTTTTTTTTTTTCAAAATCAGTTGTTGTTGGGTGACTTACTGTAGAAACGACTTACTTACTGTAGAAACGACTTACTGTTGGTATTGGTAAGACCTCCTCAAGGTTAGAAAAATCGACAAGAAAAAAAAAGGAGCACCTCCACCTCATAGCATGTGTCCACCCCGCAAACCCCCCACACACCCCATAGCTCACGGTCTACCGCTGCAACAGCTAGATATCAACTATAGCTGTCGCCATATCATAGGTCCCCTATACTTCTCGCTATGACATATGCTGTACAAGAACCGTGTGTCCTACAGATCCCACCCTGGAAAAAGGTCGCCTTGTGCAGACCTCACCCTGGGGCAAACACCACCTCTTCATAGATCGTGGATATCATATGAATCAGGGATAATACGTAAGCCGGCGGGATAAACTGTAGGTGATGAAATGGGGATCTGGCCAGTCCGGTCTGTGCACACCCTCTCCCCTTGGTTACCTCCAGCGCTCGCCGAGCCTCAGCGGCCAGCCGTGCCGCGTGCTGGTTACCCTTGCGCCCTAGACCTTCGCCGTCCCCGCGTCCATGACCTCCAGCACCCGAGCTACCTTCCGCATGGTCCTGGTGGAGGCGACGAGGGAGGTTAGGAGCCGTGATTTAAAATGTTGGTAAAAAAACTTCCACGATACCGAACGACTGAAAAGGCGTGAGATAGTGCCATGAGCTTAGAATCAATGATTCGTTCGCACATTATCTGTTTCGTGTCTGTTTTTTGTTTTTACAGCCGGCTCGCTAACCAACCAAGTCCTGTAGTGCATCACTCAAACGGTCAACCACTCAATCAAACAACGAATCGAAACATCAACCAACCCACCCCGTTATCAATCAACCAGTCAACCATGCTTGCAACCAAAATAACTAAGCAACCAATCAGCCCATCAACCAATCGACAAACCAAAGCCTCGATCAATCAATCAATCAACCAACCAATCAGTCCGCCATTTAATCAACCAATCAAAAACGACGGAGAAGGCGAGAACGTCAAATCCTCCACGACAGACTAAAACCCGACCAAATCAACAAAAGAACAAAAATGACGAGACGGGACAATCCATTCCCCGGCTTATCATGTAAAGACAACCAACCAATCAACAACCAATAGCCTCCACTCTGGCCGTGAACATAATCCCTATTTTCATACTATTAATAATATCATAATACAGACGGGCACTATATTGTAGGCCAGGGGGTACCAAACAACCGGGGAGGCCGAACGATTCCAATGGCCTGACTATTACGGGGGGCCATAGTTAAGAGGACCAAATATTGTTAGTAAAAATAGTTAAACATATAGGTTTTTATGTGTACCACAGGTCCTGTTAACTATGGTCCCCCGTAATAGACTCATACCCAACACCAGCACGAATGTAAAACAGCTGACAGGGCGAGACCGGAAAACCCTAAAAAGACGAGCAGGTACCAATTCCGAAAGCATGGGCTACCGATTCCGAAAATTCGGAAATCGCGCGCGGAAAATAACACTGCTACTACGCGCACAACTTTGAAACGATCCTACAAATGGTTAAAAAGCGTGGCACGGTGTCTTCGTCATGTGCCCTTCGAAACGTCATGTTATTATTATTCTCTGCGGCGTTGGGGAAGGCCATTAACTGGCATAGGCGATAGGAGTACGATAAATGCTTCCAGTTTCCTATCCAAGAGCCCCCTCCCCCCCCAAGCCAGGCGGCCGGGGGTCTAACACAAGCAGTCTCTGACGACCGACAACCCCGACGGTAGTGAACCATTGGCACACTCCTTGAGAGCTCCGAATCGGTACCAGCCAATCAGAAAACAATGAGTGCAAACAGATCGCGGTGTGGCAGACACCATGTGTAGCCAGCCGGTCCGTCCCATCCACCTTCGAAGGACGAAAGAGCGGGCGGGCCGGAGGAAACTGCAGCGATAGCCTATGTAGCCTCTATAGGCCTACCCACCACCACCACCAACAGCAGCAGGCAGTGCAGTGCCGTGCCGTTTGTCCGCTGTGGGTATGCCATCCTCGAGTGGCTGTGAGCGAGATGCAGGGGCGGACGACTGGACGAGTGGGCTCTGCACTTTTACCTCAAGGGCATATTGGCGTCCGATTCCCTCTAAACCTTCCATTGCCATCGGTGTGCCCTCTCCGTCGACACGAGAACCAACCACGAATTTCGACGTTTCTGAACAAAATCCACATAATCGCTTCGCCTCAATACGCTCCACATATATCGGTTAACCCCTTCAGAACCGCAGCCCCGTTTTGGGGGCAAACTACTTGAACTTTGAGTGGCTCGTCCCCGAAACGGGACTGCGGTGCTAAAAGCCATTCTCACCTGGAGGAGATCTCCGTCCATGACCAAATCAGCGTCTTTCGACAGCCCCCTGAAAAAATCGTTGGAAGCGGATACCCTGTTTTGTTGTTCTTGGAACTTGAGGACCTGTGGGGTGAGCGGCGGGCCAGGCGGATACACGAACAGCCCGATAACAAAAGGTACAAGGAAGAGGGCGGAAGGTAGGGGGGGAGGGGGGGGGGGGGAGAGCGGAGACATGCCAAATGCCCGAGGGCTTTAAAAGCTTCGAAGGCCATGGTCCAGCTTCAAAACAACGGTTTGAATATACCAGGGCTCTTCATGGGTCACGACCTCAACCCGGGGCATTCTAGAAATCTCACGGGTCGGGTTGGGCCGGGTCGGGTGGTATTTATATTCTCACGGATCGGGTCCGGTCACCGTTGCCTGACCCGACCCGACCCGACCTGACCCGCGAGGTTTGACCAGGCCCGTCAACAGCCGCGCACCTCCAACGGGCTTATTTATATCCGCGGACACTAAAACACTACAGCCTCCACCGCTGACTCAAACTCCGATCGCCTGGGACAACTATCGAAATGAGTACGTAATGTATGTAGTGAGGAGGTAGGTAGTGGGTAGTATCTGGCTTTGTATCGAAGCTGGTGCAACTCGTAAAAACGCTCCTACATCAAACGCCCGCGACTCCGGTACGTGTTCACTGCCGGCAGAGGACGTCATGCAAGCACTAGTGCTCTCGAAAGCACGAATCGTTTCGATGCCTCCTCATTTTCAGCGGCGAACGGGACATCGATTGGCCTCTTACGAGACCCATACCGCAACGCTCCGTCCCGCCCTCCCTCCCTGCCCCCCCCCCCACCCCCGTCTCTCTCTCTCTCACCCGCAGGGCCATGCCGACGCGTTCCCTGGCGCGCTCCACTAGACGAACCTCCTGAGGAAACGCCTTCATGCCGTCGTGCAAACCCAGCACCTTGCACGTCTGCCGATGGTTGGCATCATCTCTGGGGGCGACTATCGACAGCGACAGCCCGGCAGCGCGCGCGCGTGCGGTACGCCCCGCACGGTGTATGAAAACCTCCGCCGAGCGGGCCGCATCGTAGTGGACCACGTGGTCCACCTTGTGAGAGTCGGGAACACGGAGTTGGGGATAGGGGGTGGGGTCGGGGTCAGGGTAAGGACAGAGCTTCGGGATGAAGCTAAGGCTGTGGTTGGGTGTAAGGTAAGGTAAGGTAGGGGGTGGCATTCGGGAGTAGAGCGAGATTCTAGACCAGGCCGCGTCATAGTGAACGAACCACGAGCTCAATTTTGTGCGGGGTCAGAAGGTTAGGTAGTTGGGGGTACGGGCTAGGGTGAGGTTGGGGTCAGGGCAGCGACATTGAGGTTGAGGGCCAGGGTGAGAATGTGAATGAGACCAAGGTAAGGGCTGGCGCTACAGGTTCAGCGCAAAAGGTCTACTACATGCAGTAGAGAAGGGCCGCGTCGTATAATAGTGGACAACGCAGCTCCACGTTGCGAAGGTCGGGAGATAGAGGTTTAGGGGTTGAAGTTCGGGGTTAGGGGTAGGGGCACGGGGATAGGAGTGGGGGGTAAGCGTAAGGCAAGGTTGGGCTAGGGGTCGGCAATGAGGGTTGGGGTTCGAGGCGGGGGCAGAGCGGGCCGAGCTTTAGTGGAATACGTGATTTACAATTCGAGAGTGGGGGTAAGGGGGCACGAGTTAGGGGTGGGGGTTCGCGGTAAGACGAAATTGGGGGTAAGGGATAGGGATGAGGGTTAGGGTTAGACGAAGTTGGGGGTAAGAGTGGGGAGGGGGAGGGGGAGGGGGAGAGGACAGGGGGTGATCTCACCTTGGGAATGTCCAACCCACGAGCGGCGACGTCAGTGGCAACGAGTACCGCCTTTGGGTCTGACGTGAAACGGTCCTGCGATACGTCGGCGACAAATGACCAGCGGAGGCGGTACGTGGAGGAGGGGGGGGGGGAGGGGGGGCAAGGAGGAGGGCGCGAGAGAGTGATCATGCAAGGTCAGACAGTCTTCAAACGCCCAATCATTAGAGCCGGGAGCCGGCACGACCAAAGTCGCCAACTAACTGACTCATCCACGGTAGATGGATGCGGCAGACATTCCTGAGGCTCCTCACATCAGCTCAATATCTCACCCGAAACATCCCCTCCAAGAACCTCGTTTCGTGCAACCAGACCAACATTTATATGCGCCCGTCCTGAAACAATCCACAAAAAAAAATACTAACCGGTAGTTCCTCACTTGAAGAGCTCAACCGGTCAGAAACCTTTGGCCCAAAACGTGCAACCCCTACCGTGGGATGAGTCAACTTTTAGTCGGACTGATAGTTGGTCGTTTTCCGGAGGTGCCGATTATCCAACATATTGGGTAATTCGTACTTGTGGGAGGGATTGTTGAATTACGGGATGCATTTTTTTTTTTAGTGGGCGGGGCCCGCCCCGCGGCCGGGGAGGGATGGTGGGGCTCACTTCGCTCGCCTAAATTAAGTCGGCAAGTAGGTAGGCAGACCATCAGCTGGCTTCCCCAGCCGATTTTGTCTAGAGCGCTGAAGTCAAATGGATTGCTGACGGCGCCTACCGAACGAGTTATTTGTTATGAAATCCTGTGGGCTCACAGCTGCACCACTCATGCCGTGCACAACCTCAACAAAAATATGAAAGACCACCAGTAGATAAAAAAAATAATACGGGGGGAAGAATGGGGAATAAGGAGGGAATGAGGAGGGGGGGGGGGGGGGGGGGGGGGGACTCATGCCTCATCCTTCGATCATTGACCACGCATCCCATATGTATGTGTAGGAGAAAACGCCAGGCGAAAACGTGCATTTTGCATGGCAACCCAGAGGCCGAAAATATATTTTTTATCACACCATAAAAAAAAAACGAAAAAAAAACACGAAACAAAATACGAAAACGTGGCTCCTCCCCCCTTAAGGCATGCCTTAAGAAAACAAAAACAGGCCAAGTAACGCCTTTGGCACTGAACTCCACCCAGGGCCGGGGGGAAACTACTTGGAATTAATGGAGAATCGGTTTTTGTAGTGGTGTATAGGTCAAACATAAAATAAATATAGCACTCCACAGGAACGGTCGGGCGGCAGACCAAGCGGAGGGAGGGTGGAGGAGGGGCAAAGAGGGAGGGAGGGGGGGAGGAGGGGCAAAGAGGGAGGGAGGGGGAGGGGCAAAGAGGGAAGGAGGGAGGGAGGAGGGGCAAAGAGGGAGGGAGGGAGGGAGGGAGGGAGGGAGGGAGGGAGGGAGGGAGGGAGAGAGGGAGGGAGGGAGGGAGGGAGGGAGGGAGGGAGGGAGGGAGGGAGGGAGGGAGGGAGGGAGGGAGGGAGGGAGGGAGGGAGAGAGGGAGGGAGGGAGGGAGGGAGGGAGGGAGGAAGGGAGGGAGGGAGGAAGGGAGGGAGGGAGGGAAGGAGGGAGGGAGGGAGGGAGGGAGGGAGGGAGGGAGGGAGGGAGGGAGGGAGGGAGGGAGGAAGCGAAGAAGGGTGGTAGGGAGGGAGGGAGGGAGGGAGGGAGCGAGAACGGGAGAGAGGAAGCGAAGAAGGGTGGTAGGGAAGGAGGAGGGAGGGAGTGGAGGAAGAGCGGAGGGTGAGAGGACAGCAAGAGCAATAAAATAAAAATAAAAAAATCGACTCACCAGGCTCTTGAGCCTCTGCCGCTGCTGCATCTGCGCGTGCAGCGGAGTCGCCGGGATTTTGAGCGAGCACAGGAGAACGGCCAGCCTCCTCGCGCACGCGATGGCGTTGACGAATATCAGGGTGCGGCCGGGGTAACTGGCGCAAAACAGGTACGCGTGCACGTCTTTCTCCATCTGCAAGCTCTTGATGCTACACAGCCGGAGCGTAGCTGGCAAGGTCGGCACCTCCGCCTGCCCCCCCTCCCCTGCCCCCCCCGCCGCCACCCCCTCCTCCACCCCCCCAACCTCATCCCCATCCCCCCCCAGAGCACGCCTGCCCATGTCAATGACAGCCGGGTCGCCACGAACACCGACACGATTCATAATCATCGTTACCGGGTCCTCCTCCCCACCAGCGCCGCCATGGCGTCCCTTACCCTTGCCCTTCGACCTAGCCCCCGCTGCTGCTGCCGCCGCTCCCGCGGAAGCAGACTTCCCCTTGCGCTGCTGCCGTCCCGACGAGCCTAGAGTGAGGGTCGCCGAGAAGACGTACGTCTGCCGGGTGAAATCTTCGCGTGGAGGCGGTCCGGGCCCGGGGCTCGACGAAACCGCCGCCGAGGCTGAAACGGCGGGGGAGGACGAGGTCGCACCTCCAGCTCCGGCTCCATCACCTCCGGCGTCTATGTCTGGCTCTGAGCCTGCGGTTGCGCCTGGGCCTAGGAGGCCGCCATCTAGGTCTGCGTTTATGTCTGCGTCGTTGCTACCGCCATCGCCCTCGTCCATGGCATCAAGCGGGTCGGCACCGGCGGCGCCGGTGGTGTCCATGGTGGAACTGGGGGCGAAGCCGGCGGAGGAGGCGTCGCCTTGGGCGGGAGGCGACGCTTCATTCTCTTCCGCCGGAACGCTCCAATCCCCCCCCTCGCTGATGTCGAACGGAAGCTTGTACCTCTTACCGCGGTGGCCTCGGGGCCTCTCGCCCCCACCACCACCACCACCACCCCCGCTTCCACTCCCATCGCCCCCCCCTCCTTGCTCTCTCCCTTCCGCCTTGTCCAGCATGGTAAAGAGGCGTTTGAGCTCGGGGTAGTGCCCCCTCTCAAGCATGCGGTCGGCCTCGTCAACGACAAGGTGGCGGAGGGTTTCCAGGCGGGATAAGTGGGCGTGCGTGCCAGCCATTTCCCAGAACCTTCCGGGCGTGGCGACCACCACCTCCGGCCGACGCGAGAGCTGCCGCTCCTGCTTCACCTCCGCGAGACCCCCGACCACGGCCTGCGATATTTGCAAAAACACAAGAAACAAGAAGAAATTTTCATTCTACGATCGATTTTCGTTCCGATATGTTACGTATTTCGTCAAACAAATTCAGCGCTGAAGGCTGTTTCTGCTGTATTTTTCAGTTTCAATCAACGTGTATTCCTTGAAACAAATTCAGTCTAGATGGCTGCATGTTGTTTTTCAACAAGAGGGCTTTCTAGTAACTGTCCTCCGTTTCTCGTTTTCTTTTTAGCATCCTGGCGTGTTTTTTACTTTCGTGTTTCATGTTGCCCACTGCCTGGTAGGTTTTTTAATCTGCCTTTGTTGCCTGAGCGGCGAGCGATTGACTACGAATATTGCAGACGGGTTTTTTTTTGTTCCGAGGCGGACGGGAAGGAGGTTGACGGGCGATGGCTGTTTCTGCCTCTCGCGGACATGGGCGAGCTACTCTAGTGAACATAGATTGGGTGTGTGCAGTCGGATATGAGCAGCAAAAGAGGCCCTCTCCCTCCTTCCCTCCCTCCCTCCCTTCTCCCCCCCCCCCCCCACCCTACCCCCTTACCCTCCCCCCCTTTTTCTCACCACAACAGCGAGGCCCGTGTCGCGAACTACCTCCCTCAAGTGCGCCGCAACCTGCAGGGCCAACTCGCGCGTCGGACATAGCACCAACGCCTGCAGCCCCTGATGCAAAACCTCCTCCCCCACCGTGCCCCCCCCCCCCCCCCCCCCCCATCCTGCTCCTTCCCCCCGTCCCCTTCCACCCCCTCCCCCCTTTCCACCTCCCCCTCCTCCTCCATGGATGCCTCGTTAACCTCCTTCCGCGCGGCAGCAGCAGCGGCGGCGACGGCGTCCCGCCGCGTCAAAATTTCGCTGAGTACCGGCAAGCCGAAGGCTAGCGTCTTTCCCGACCCTGTCTCCGCCGCCCCGATGATGTCCTTGCGGCCCAGGATAGCTTTGGGCAGGACTCGCCTCTGGATGGGGGTGGGATCATGGAAACCCTGGGATCAGACAAACGGACGGGCGGAAGACGCCGGCGGGAAGGGGGCAGGGGTGCACGCGTGGCGTGGCAGGTAGGGGAGATGGTGATGTGATTGATGGTGAGGTGGATTCGGCGGCCGGGGAAGGCTTCGGGATCCAGCCCTGTTTACCTCGCAGTACAGCAGCAACCAACGACAGATGCAACCGCAACATTCGCAACAGCAACAACAACATCACACGCCAACACCAACTCTACCACCACCAACACCACCACCAACATCACACCAACACCACCACCAACATCACACCAACACCACCAACCAACATCACACCACCACCACCAACCAACACCAGCATGTACCAACACGCGTCACCTGTCTGTGAAGGTGCCAGACAAGGGCAGGGTGAAGCTCCACCCCGAGGTACAGCCAGGGAGCCATCTCCCCCGCCTCTTCCGCGCCAAGCTCCCAGTCCCGCCCCACCTTTCGAGCCACTCCGGCGCCACCATCGCCACCGCCACCACCTCCATCCCCCGCGTCCTTCATCTTTCTCTTCATCCTCCTTTTTCTGTTCTTAAGCTGTTTCCTCTTATCGTTGTCCCTCCTCCTCTTCTTCGTCTTCGCCGCTGCTGCTGCTGGCTGCGCGTCGGCAACGGCGGTGTCCCTCTCCGCGGCCTGCCCCTCCGCCAACACCCGTTCCTGCTTCTGCTTCCCGCCCCCCCGCGACGCCTCACCCGCGTTTTCCTCGCCCCCAGCCATAGACGCAGAAGAAGCACCACCACTGCCGCCATCACCACCACCACCACCGTTATTTTTGTCGGCACTCCTAGCACCCGTCGGATCAGCAGCTCCCGTACCGCCCGCTCCTTCCGATGCCGGTACCGACGCTGCCACCCCTCCCGCCGCCGCAGCCGCCGCAGCCGCCGCCGCGGCAGCCACGGCGTTTGCTTTCTTCTTCTTCTTGTTTCCCAGGCCCCTCCTCCTCTTTCTCTTAACGCGTGTCTCCCCGTCCCCGGCGCCAGCGCCACCGACACCAACACCACCAGCTGCGGCAGCACCGGCACCAGAACCAGAACCAGAACCAGAACCAGCACTGTTAGCAGAAGAAGAGGCGGACTTAGCTCCCTCCTCTTCGCACTCCCTCTCCTCGCCCGCCCCGTCCGCCTGCCCCCGCGGCCGCGGTGCCTGGCTCTTCTCGCTCCTATTTTTCGGCCTCCGCTTGTCGCCTTCTCCATCGCTCCCCACTGTCGCCGCCGCTGCTGCCGCCGAGGAAGCACCACTCGCGGTAGGCTCGATATCGTCGGCAGGATCGACATCGACGGCGGGCTGGTCCGCGGAGGCGGCGGCGGCGACTAGCACCTTTGGGACCCGATAAAGCGAATCAGCAAGCACCAGATATAAGGGGGGAAATAATGGCATGTATACATATCGAGGGCATACCAAATGAACTCGATTTTTTACGAGTACGGGTGCACCATGAAGGAAGGAGTGAGAGCTTCGGACGAATGATGTATCAGGGGTATACCGGACCGATGCCGCCAGTAAACGTTAAGAGTGCATCATGCAGGAAGGAGTGAGAGCTTTGGAACAGAAAGTATATCAGGGGCATACCAAAACGATTTCACCTACATTTACGTGCTATTACGGGGGACTATAGTTAATAGGACCTATGGTATACATAAAAACCTATATATTTAACCATTTTTACTAACAATATTTGGTCCTATTAACTATGGTCCCCCGTAATAGTGTCTAATACAGGGAGGTGTGAGAGCTTTGGACAAAAAACATAACAGGAGCATACAAAACGAGTTCGCCTTAATGATAGATCCTCTACAGATAGATCATCTACGGATAGATCATCTACAGATAGATCATCTACAGATGGATCATCTACAGATAGATCGTCTACAGATAGATCATATACAGATGTATCATCTACAGGTAGATCATCTACAGATAGATCGTCTGCAGATGGATCATCTAGCTCATCTACAGATAGATCATCTAGATCCTATAGCCTGCCGTTGAGGTCTGTCACGCAGGAACTGTACAGTACAGATCCAACCGAGGAAATATGTCCTGAAACTACAGCAGACTACACGGCTCCCACCCTCGAAAACACGAGCTGCAAATCAACAGATCCAACAGAAATTGGAACCTATCTAGCCCTTAACAATCTACCGCAGATCACCCACCGGAAATCCATGATCCGTTTCGATGCGTGTACAGTTGTGCCGAAGCTGGGGCAAGGTACACGCAGGAAAGCCCTCGCGTGGGTATCAACCCTTGTGGGACCCAGATAAAATTGCACTACCAGAAAAAGGAGCAGCGCCGTCTTACCGTACGACACTATCACATGGGTGATAAGATAACACAGTATCATGCTAGGGTGATCAAAACTAAAATAGACACCACTTGTGATGAGAGAGATAACAATTCCCCTTCCACCAACGCCAAAGCCGATTTTCTCTTTTCAACTTGAAGAGCACAAAAAAAAAGCTCCAACCGAGCGGTGGGTCTACGTGGAAAAATGTCGACGATTTCTTCCATAAGCCGCCATTTTTATTGTGTGCGCACCCCGCTTGGTTTTGGGGGGAAATCGGCTCTGGCCTTCATCCCACGGGGTGTGGTATATTATCACCCGGGTGGTAATGTCACATACGGTACCAACCATGGAACGAGAGCTGGCTCGTGTTGTGGTACGGATTCCCAAGTGAAAGCACAGTCCGAATGCAGCAGTCTGGGCTGCTCTCGCTGTATTCATATCGTGTTTCGTCACTCTTCTAGGCTGCAGTATAATCAAGTGTCAAAGGGGTCTAGATGTATATTGGCTGCACAACAGCACAGCAGCATCGCAGAACAGCGGCAACACCATCGCATCACAGCAGCAGCAGCAGCAGCAGCAGCAGCAACAACAACATTTCAGCACAGCAGCAACTGCAGCAACGGTAAAATCATCGCGGCAGAGCACCACAAAGAACAGCAGCAATAGCAACACCCTCGCAGTAACAGCGACAGCAGCACAGGAACAGCAGCAACAACTACAGCAACAGCAACATCGTCGCAGCACAGCAGAACAGCAATGCCATCGCAGCACAGCAAAACCGCAGCAGCAGCAGCAGCAGCAGCAGCAGCGGCGGCAACATCGCCGCAACAACACGGCAGCATAGCAGCTTAGCACCACTGCAGCAGCGATGCCATCGCAGCAGCACTTCATCACACCACCACAGCACCACGTCTCTCGACGTATTGCTCTGTTCGATCTTCCGTCCGTTTTCGCCGCTCGCCTCACCTGGGAGCCGCCGCCGTGCTCATGGTGGAGGGCGTATTCGCTGCCCGAGATCTCCTCGAGAGTGTACATAAGCGCCTGCTCATCGCCACTCGCGGCTTTCCAACCATCGTCACGCTGATGGAGGGGGGGGGGGAGGGGTCAGCAACAGCGGCAGCAGCAGAAGCGGCAGAAGCAGCAAGCATAATGTGAAAGGAACGCAGATGCAGCAGCAACCGCAACGGTAGCGGCAGTATGACAACGGCGCGTAGCAGCAGCACAAGCACTATCAGCGGGGGCAGAAACAGCAGCCGCTGAAGTGGCAGCAGTGGTAGCAGCGGTAGCAGCGGTAGTGCTAGCAACAGCGAAAGCAGCAGCAGCAGCAGCAGCAGCAGCAGCAGCAAGCAAGCACAGTATGAAAGGAGCGCAGAAGCAGCAGTGGCAGCGGCAACAGCAACAGCAACAACCATAACAGAAAATGAACCATACACGGCAGCAATGGACATAAAAGGGGAGGAGCGTAATAGCAGCAGCAGCAGCAGCAAAACAAATACGATAAAAACTAGACGAACGTAGCCATATCATACAGGGAGAATTGGTAATCATAGTCTTGCACTTCTTCCGAGAACGTGTTGGCCTCCGACCCTAGACTACCGGTCTTGAGAGGAGGGTGCTCGTAGTCTTGAAGCCTTCTTGGGACTTGAACGGGGGAAAGTGCCCACCTCGTACAGATATATCATCTACAGATAGATCATCTGCAGATATATCATCTACAGATAGATCATCTACAGATATATCGCCTACAGGCATATAATCTACAGACATATCGCCTACAGACATACCATCTACAGATAGATCATCTACAGACAGATCGTCTACAGACAGATCGTCTACAGATAAACAGACCATTTACAGGTAGATCTCTACCGATAGATAATCTAGATTATCTAGAGATAGATCATCTAGATCCCAACCTGCCGCGGTGAGATGTCGCACAGGATCTGCATACGTAGTGCCCCTCTGGACGTAAATATAGGGGCCGCTTAGTATTCGTATTCATCTATAACCGGTGCTTATATTTCCGCCCTAAGAGGTGCATATCAAACATAAGCAGCATGTCATGTAGGTCAGTAATGAAGATGAGAATCGACGAGCTGTACCATGTGTGGAAAACCGTCGCATGTATAACGTGGGAGCATAATAATCAGGAGCCATCACACACACAAAAACCTTGATATACCGGTAGTTTACCATTACGGGGGACCATATTGAATAGGACCAAATATAATTAGTGAAAATAGGTGACTGTATAGGTTTTTGTGTGTACCGTAGGCCTTGTTTACTATGGTCCCCCGTAATAGGCATAATTGGTCCTGATTACTACAGTATGTTCCCCCATATTAGGACAAAACACAGGAGCGGCCACACGAAGCAGCCGAGGCTGCTGAGATAGGAGATGAGCTCCAAGCGCAACGAACGGAGGCGTCCACGATACACACGCGCGCATGCTGCATGCTGCTATGTACGGTTTGCTGTGCTGCTGCACGGTCTCCCTACTATCATTAGTGCGGGCTAAAAGGTTATCAACTGAGACTGCACCTCTGAAAGCTGGTCCCAATGCTGTTTGATACTGCTGTATGCTGTACCTGTTCGCACCAGGCATTACAGTAGGTTACCGGCTATATAGACTACACCTATATCAACTGGTCCCCATCCATACTACAGGTGCTGGCTATTCTGTAAAGCTATACATCTGGTAGTACTGCTTTGGACTACTGGCTGCGGACTACTCTATACAAAAGTACGTACCAGGTACAAATTTCACGCTTTTGCACGTCGGCAACATCTTTTCATGACAGCGTGTCTTTTGTCACGCTCTCGGCTGCGGGACACGTACGGGGTCGCTTGTACACAAGGCGCAAGCTTGGGCCCCGACCGGGCTCCGTGGCGCGCGCTTTCGGCGTTTCAATCTCGCGGCGAGTCAGCTCCTTCCGCGGGATCGCTTTCCGCCGAGCCACAGCCAAGCAGGACGATGAAAACCCACACGAAAAAGTACATGTACACGTATAGGGCCCAAGTTTTCGCATGTTGTGTGCAGTGTGTTAACAACTCGCGCCTCGCCTGGTCGTCTGGCCATCTCACACCTCAAGCTTGGTCGCATGGGCACCTGGCCACCTCGTTTGCTGTCAAAAGCTTTACTATTAATAAGGGAAATACTTGTGTTACAAGTATTCAAGTACTACTATACTACTGCTGTGCATTCTTGTCGTTACCATACGCACACCATCTGGAGCCGGCGGGGAGTGACATGGGGCGCAGTCCGGCCTTCCGCCCCCGACCCTTTGGCGACCCCGTGCGCGCGCCAGTCACAGCGAGCTCGAATACCGTACGAAGACTCGAATACTACAAAAGTCCGACCATAAGCTGTCTCGCTCGGAATATTCTCCCACCTCACACCCCTCCTCGGCCCGTAACTGCCGACGACAACTCTGTTCGTTGGGGATCGACCCTCGACTTCTTTTGGTACTCAGGTACTTACTCTGTAACTATGTACTGGTACGTACTATTACGTGGGACCATATTAAATAGGACCTACGGTACACACAAAAACCTATACCTGGTATATTTTGCTATTTTTACTACCAGGTAATCATTATTGGTTCTATTCACTATGGTCCCCCGTAATAGCTACGGTAGCTGGTATCAAACAGAGGGGTAGAAACTGACAGTCCCGCCGATGCGTACGTACGAAATATATAGGGATGTGGTGCAACAAATATCTGTCAGTATGGTAGCCGCTACGGGCGGGCGGGCGGACGGTGGGCGGGTGCTGTCAACCGGCTCTCACCCCCATGACACACAGGCAGGTCGGTGGATTTGAAGCTTGGGTGCTAACAACCCCAAAGTCGGTATCTAGGGCACACGCAAGATAGCGTCTCGGCTGCTCGTCTGCTCGGGGCTTGGCCAGCCATTCCATATACCCGGCGTAAGCCACAACAAACCGGCAAACGCGTACCATCAGCATGTACGAAAATGTAAGGACCGTTTAATCATTAATATAAATAGTTAAACGATTCTTACATATCCGGACATATTTGTATAGGTACCCCTTTCGAACTGCACAACGGCGACCCGTGCCAGCCACGACAGGCACTTTGGCTACTGCTGCACCTATCTGAGCAATGCAAAACATCGATGGCATAGTCAAGAGGGGAATAGGAGGCCAGGTGAGTGAGAGAAAAAAGAAAATGGGTGGGTCCTGCTGCTGCGTCGCTGTGCCTGCTTTGCCTGGCCGGTTCCGCCTTGCTCTCAATACGAAGCTGTTTGGGGTTGCTCTGTACATGGGTCTCACCTCGAGAGGTGGTTCGATGGCTTTCCAAGGCAGAATATCCCACCCAGGCCCTCCTCCCACCCCCTTGCGATCTCTCATGTGGGGCATCGGGCTTGTAACGACAGCGAGCTCTGCCCTGCTAGTCAATGATGGCGATGGGTTTTGGCTCCATTCGCCAGTACACGTATGGGTGGGAGCCCCTGGTGTGTAAGGCCTTCCAGAGGGTATGGTATTTTCCCCCGACCACGCGATCGTGCGGTTGCGATCTTTGCCATTAAAATATCTTGTCATCTTTCTGCGGAAGGACTCATGATAGCTGTTTATTCGCCATGGTGTTGGCGTGCTGGCTAGCAGCGTACAGTATCATCTGCCAGTCGGGTGCGTGTATGTGCCCACTCGCGTGAGCACAGCAGCAATGTGAACTAAGCTGCGGAGCGCCCTGTCTGTGCGTGATATGGCAGACGGTAGTGATACCACCACTCACTGCTGTTGCTTGTATCATCGCAAGCAAGCAGGTGTGGATTCGGGTTCCAACGAGCAACACAACTGCTGTGAACGTAACACTTGTCAACGGCGTGTCAACTGCCCTCGGGTGCCTAGTGTCCATATTGCCAACGCTGTGCGAGTAGAGTGAGGTACGTACAACCGCAATACTGAAACAAGCGTGACCGGTTGTACGATGGACCGGGCGTACCGGTTACGTACAACGGGAAAAAAGTCTCCCCCTCGCCAGGACGTGTCTTTGTTGCGTGTCTTCCCCCTTTCATAGGATGTGATATGTACTGACACTGTTTTATAGCCCAGACTAAAGACACCGTCGTGTTTCAACATGGTCTGTTGACATCTGGGATGCGAGCATGTACCCACATGCAAAGAGGCATACATGATAAAAATTGCGATTGCACGCGCGTGGAGGGGGGAGGGGGCGGGGAGAGGGGGTATGTATGTCTGTATTCCCCCCCCCGCCCCCGTTTCCATTTCTGGGGCAGAGGTTACAACGAAGCAAATAGCTGGTACCAGGTATTTCGTGGTAGGGGAAGGCCCTGGCAGCTACAACTAAAGCAGACTATACGTACAGTAGTCTTCGTACCGCCTGCACCAGTAACCAGTAGCCAGTACACCGGACCCGAACAGCAGTATACCGTTTCGGCAGATACGCGGAACCGGTCGCGGTCCCCGCCCCCCCCGGCTGATGAGGAGAGCGTTTCTTTGGAAGCGCACTTTTACGCGATTCGCCTTCGCTGCTAAACAAAAAGCGCTTATCGGTTTTGGGCCATGCTTCAATAGGCCCGCCATTAAGAAAGTGCCCCATAAGAACATAACAATGCTCACGTTTTTTGGAGAACGCTAAGAATATAGGGCTAAGAAAAACGGCTAGCTAGGTGGTGACCTCTACACTAAATCCTACTGGTATACCAGTACCAGGTATAATATTAGCCTACGAGTATGCTCAAGGTTATTTCAAGATGGCGTCCCGATAACAATCTCAGGCTTGCCCAGAGTAGGCGCTTCTTGTTGGCGGGCCCGTACTGGTACAACGGGAGGGACCCACAGAGAGGGCGCACGCCATCGTCAATGCTTGAGGTGGATTCGTCCATCGTACCCACGGCTCTTCTGTATGCGTGCCTTTTCTTGGCACCTTGGCGCCGTTCGCTTCATTTTGATGAGTTTTCGCTATTTATGAGGCCTCGTTTTATGTGGGCAGTCAAATTCGGCAGCCCTTTCAGCCAGTACAGTACTGTAGTACTGGAAGTACATACTCCAACCCTACTATTCATTATTATTACTATTATTATTACTCTTGCCATCCGACAATGTGCAGCATGATCTTCAACATGGATCACTCATAACTTTCCCGAAATAAGAAAACCTCGGAAACAAAAATTTCATTGTTCGTGGAACCAGAGACGAAATAGATTGCCGGTACTTGCTGCAAAGTTTTTGATTTAAAACTGCAGGGTTCTGCGCGGATCATGACCTGATCCGCGGGTTGGGTCAAGGAAGTTTTAAAAACCTCACGGGACGGGTCGGGTCGGGTCGAGAAGTTTTCGAGCTCTCATGGATCGGGCCGAGTCGCCCTTACTCGACCCGACCCGACATAACCCGCGAGTTTTTTTTTAACCCAACCCGTGAACAGCCTTGATTATAATAGTGGCACTCGATGGAAATTCGCGTGCTGTTCCCCATGTGTGTTTTTTTTCATGTTAGTGCGGTTGGCGAGTGGACACAAATGATGAACTGTGAAGCTTTCGTGCATCGGGCAGATCATCTATTATCACAGCTCATGATCTAGATCTTTCAGGGCTGATGATCTGTATGATATGTATGACCTGTATGATCTGGCTCATGTTGCCGCGTGGAAGCCGCATGATCTGCAGGGTGTGTTATCACACACGCTTCCTGGGTTCGAACACTTAGTGCCAGGAAGCTGTACAGATCTTCTTGCACAACATGTCATAGACAAAGGTCAGGATCTAGATTATCTAGATGGCGTATCTGTAGATTCTCTATCTGCAGATGATCTATCTGATCTCCCCGAAGTCTGGAAGCTTTCGTGCTGGATGATTGGCGTTCGTTGTGGTGAAGATGGAAGAGAAGATTGAGAGTAAGCCATTGTCGATATAGCGATCGCGTCAGCGCGCAGACTCACACGCGTGCGAGTGTTCAGACACCCTAGTTCCTGATGTAATAATGCCGTGCATGCATGGGCTGTATGCGCGCCACCGCCGCCGCCGCCGCCGCTGCTGCTGCTGCTGCTGCTGCTGCTGCTGCTGATAGAACGCCGCAATTCTAAAAAATAGTAGTGTGCCGCTCTCGACCGCCAAAGAGTAAACTGCGGTCCCGACAATGTCATCCAAGAGCGCCTTGTTTTTTCTCTGTTTGTTTGATTCCCATCTTCGTTCTTCTTATTCACATTTCTGCTGTTTCCCGCACCGCTCCCATCCCGACTGTCGTTCCTCACGAGCGGGATAGACAAAAAACAAAATGCATACACAAAACGCACAACACACAACGCGCAACACCCTACACGCAACACCCGACACCCAACACCCAACACACGACACAGACCACGACAACACAACACACAACAACACAGCAACACACGCTTAATCCGAAACAGGTCGTCCAAAACGTGGCCCTGCTCCTTCCTCGACTGCTACGAGTACCCGTAGTGCAAGCAAGCTAGACCCAGGGCCCGAGCAGTCAGTGGGGCGCTTTTTTTACAAACAAGAACAGCATATTTCATCACAACAACACGACAAAACACAACACAACACGCATCATACGGTACTTAGCTATGATGCTGTAAGCACGTCTGCCAGGTGTCTCGGACCGGGCGCCTCCGCTTTTTTCGCGGGAAAAAAAATAATATCACTCTTCCCGGACGATTAAATAAAGTACGTTGGGGTATAAATACCGATACGCAACGGCCCTCCCTTCCAAGAAACATGCATGCGAGAAAACAAAAAAAAAAAAAGTCTAAGAAGAGTAGGCCGTGGAACCCAACCGCTAAAGAGAAAGGCTTACGTACGCCGGATCTTGAAAATATGTATCCCACACTAATTCCAAGTGTTTTGAATCCTCCAAAACCCAACAATCGTGGGGTGCAGCCTCGCAAAGGAGGGGTGTACGTATACTACCTCCCTTGACAAACTATTACGGGGGAACCTAGTTAACAGGACCTATGGTGTACATAAAAACCTAAATATTTAAGCATTTTTACTAACAATATTTGGTCCTGTTAACTATAGCCCCCCGTAATACTAATCCCCACACTCCCACGTTTCGCGAATAAAAAAATAGATATTCGGAGTTCAAACTGCACGACACCATTGCCTAGATCTGTAGTAAATGTGTGTACTCTTACGAGGAAAGGTTTGATAAGGCACCTGTTATACCTACCGCTGCTCGCCCCTCCACCCCCCCCCCCCGCGCGTCTCTCGCGCTACGTAACACGCTTGCGAACAGACTCTACGCCTAAGGTCAAGGTACGCTTAGTCGAAATAAAAAACGCCGGAACAAGCTTGTCAATTCTCCAGCCGCAACCGCATTTTAGCACTGTGATACTGCACCCCCCGTTCGCTCACTTCTTATTATTGCCACGGCCTCCACGCGTACGTACGTGGGGGGACACTGGCTGGACGAAAAAAAAAAGCGGAGCGAACGTGGTGAGTTTCCAGCCTTAACTTAACCCTTTCTCTCGGACCTACTCCACCCAAAGTTGTTCTTGGGGAGCCGAAAGGCCACTTTGAGTGTCTGCAGTTACAAGGAACGATTGATATTCATATTAATGTTTAATTGGTCCTTATAGTCACAGACACCCAGAGTGGTACTATAGGTCTTTGCAGTACTACTATTAACTAGGTATAATGGCAAGAATTCTACACCGTTCGTTTGTCTGTTTTCGGTCATACCTGCCACGCTGGAAAGAAGAGCTGGCAGAGGGGGCGACAGTGAAACACCGACTACGCAGTTAGTTGATCCGTGCTGAGTGTGTTTTTTGTCCCTGTGGTAAGAACGCCATCAGGGTTTCCAGGGCGTTTTTCTGGGAGGGTCTCCTCCGTCCGTGGTCTCGGTACTTTTTGTTTACAAAGGGAGAGCGGTATATCTAGCCGTCAAACACCCCCCTCAAAATCAGATTGGGGGATAGGATGTCATATAGTTGTGTAGTAATTGAGAGGCACACAACCAAAAGAAAACAGCAACAGCAACAGCGACATCGACAGCAACGGCGACAACAGCCACATGAAACAGCAGCTCAACGTTACGTGCGCACAAGCACGCGCATCTTGAGAACTAAATGACCGGAGAAAGTAAAAAATAAAATTAAAAAAATAAAACTGAAGAACTGAAAGATTGGAAGAAAATATAGATCGTACCTGGTATGTAAATACCTCGAAGTAAATGAACAACTGAACAATTTAAAACTTGAGAAATTCGAAAATCGAAACAAAACCTTGAAGGGGGAAACGAAGAAGGAGATTTTTCTCCAACCACTGCCACCACAACCACCACCGCCACCAACAACACAACCACAATTACCAGCACCACCATCACCACCACCACCACCACCACCATCACCATCACTACCACAGCAAGCAACTTTTGTGTCAGCGCAATTGCCGGTACCGAGTTGTATTCTTGCCGACTCGCGCCCGCTCCGGCGCCTGGACGGGCATTCCACCCCCGGGGACGCTTCCCCCACCACCCCCCCCCCCGCCCCCGCCCCCGTTGGCAATACCGTAGCCTACGCTGCTCCCTGTGCCCCCGCTTCCCCCGGCACCTCCGGCGCCCCCTCCTGCCCCTGACGCCTGCATCAGCGAAAAGCTGCTGCGGGATGTCATGCCATACCCCTGCGAGAGAGGAAGAACGAGGCGTGTTTAGAGAGGGGGCGGGGTTAGAGCAAAGAACAGTGCAGATCGAGAACGACACGATGTAGATCATCGTCGATAGCATCTACTCTAGATAGATCATCGATGATCTAGATGATCATCGATTGTCTATATTGTCATCGATGGTCCATGTTAGCTTATGGACGTTGAGATCCATTTACGTATATATTGTGGTGTGCAGTCAATCCGCACTGATACGTGTGTACGAGTATCTCCGCTTGTACCTTCGGGTAAACGCTTTTTTTTTTGGTTTTATTTTTTACGTCACTTTTTACTTTCCAGCCTAGCTCGTAGGAGGTTTTTACCCTCGGCGATCTTCTGGACAAGCCGTGGTCACAGGTGTCGCCCCTTCTCCCCCCTGGTACGTGCCTTTATTTTTTGTCGCGCATAGGGTTCAGCATTCACACTGCTCGTCGATTTTCATTGAATGTAGCTAAGTCACGCTCACGCGCTTTCCGCTAATCAATTTCTTCATGCAAGAAAAAGTCCCTGCGAGCATGTGCACTCGGTGAGCCTTGAACCCACGAAATTGATCTTGATAGGCATGCGAACCACCTACCAAGCCACCTGGTCCCCCGTAATAGCTCACCATTAGGAATGTTGCTATAGGACGGAATGTGAGCCAGTCAGTACATCTGCCCTTAGACTAGCTTATCTGCCCGTAGCACGGGGATTGTACCGGATGATCAGGCGAAGGTCGGCCCTACCTAGATCACTCCTAATTTTTTTCCTCCACACCCCTCCTCCTATATCTCTTCTCCACTCATCATTTTCTCCTCCTGTCCTCTCCTCTCCTTTCCTCTTCTCCTCTTGATCTCTGAGATCAAGATTCTTTCCATAATGGCCCCATAAGCGTCAATTGCTAACCGATTTTTTCTTCTTCGCAAGTGATCTATCTTCACAGACACTTCGGTGCCACCTCTCTCATCTCTCTTCACAGAGACCGAGCCTCGACACAGGCATCATCATTATTATTATTTATATTGCCATCCGACAACGTGCAGCATGCTCTTCAACGTTGATCACTCGTACCTTTCCCGAAAGAAGAAAGCCTCGGAAACAAAAGGAAACCCACGCACCAATTATTTCAATCTACTACAGTACGAGTGGCCCTGCCGTTGTGAGATGCCGATGAGCGGGGCCTGTTTAGCACAAATCCCAACCCAGAAACCGTGAGTGAACTAGGTTGTTCAGATAGGGCGACTTTCCCACCAGGCAACATGGTGAACTAGATCATACATATCACACAGATCACACAGATCACACAGATCAGGGAAATATCTTCCCTGACAGATCTATCACAGGGGACCATAGTCAATAGGACCTATGGTACACACATAAAATCTACCGGTATATATTTACGGATTTTTACTCACGATATTTGGTCCTATTTACTATTACGGGGGACCATAATTAATAGGACCAAATATTGTTCGTAAAAATGGTTAAATGTATAGTTTTTTATGTATACCATAGGTCCTATTAACTATGGTCCCCCGTAATATGTTCCCCCGTGATAGACCACTACATGGGAATGATCTGCCGACGATCTGCCCTACCTGTACCATGGTATGAAAACAAAGGGAAAGGGAAAAGGAGAGGGGGGGGGGGGCTGTTTACCGCGCGATATCTCGCGCTATACCCTTGCCGGAGGAGAAACAAGATACCACCCTCTCCTCCGCAGTCAGTCCCGACACTATAGCAGCAACCGGCACCATTGGCGCAATGCCACACACTGCGAAATCGTCGCACCTTGGCGTTGCCGAAACTGCTCCCGCTACCGCTCCCGCCGCCTCCCCCGCCCCCGCCACCACCACCACCGCCACCGCCACCGCCACTGCCAGCCATGCCGTTGTACTTGGTCCGGATGTTGCTGTCGTGGTAGCCGCGATTCTTCTTCTTTTTCTTCGAAGAGGCCTTCGATCCACCCTGTATCAAGCCGTCGCCGTCGAGCGGGATGGAAAACAAAAAAACGAACGACACAGAAGCAGAGGCCAACACTTACATAGGTGTTTTTTTTTGCTCAGAGGAACTTTCAGTATCCGGGTACCTATTATAAGAAATGTGCACGGCTGTCCACGGGTCTGGTAAAGTCTCGTGGATCGGGTCGGGTCGGGTCGGGTCGGGTCGGTCAGGGTAACCTGGCCCGGCCCATGAGACTGTGAAAACGACGTGGCCCGAACCGACCCGACCCAACACGACCTGACCCGATCCATGAGATTTTCGAAGAGTTCTTGACCCGACCCGACCCGACCCGACCCGACCGAGTCGGACCCGCGGGTCGGGTCATGATCCGTGAAAAATGCTAGAAATTAAGGGCTCGCAAACTTTGGCTGAGCGTATGGACGAAGGAAGCCAAAGAAACCCTTCCACGGTAGAGTTTTGAGTCCAAACGTTCCTCACGCAAGGGGAGGGCGGGGCTTACTCTCGACGTCATGCGTGGCCGTAGCCGTATGACCATACGATAGACCCTCGAATCTCTACAATGCCGGGATGGAGCATGCCGGGTTTTCACCGACCAGGCAGATATTACGTGCTCCAAGCGCGAAGCGCCGTGAGGTGTCTGGCGGGTCGTGTGAAGGGTGAGCTGCATCCTACTAAGAACCGCTTGTGAGGCGAACTTGCACATGGATGACACCTTCAATGCGCCGATTTATTTCCCGGTGTGACTACTTTCAGGGACAGCTAAGGGAGTACCATGTAGTTGCCTCGTGGGTGCCTTACCGTATACCCACTATTACGGGGGACCATAGTTAATAGGACCAAATATTGTTAGTAAAAATTGTTAAATATATAGGATTTGATGTATACCATAGGTCCTATTAACTACGTGATGCGATAACTTCCAGTTAGCGGAGTAAAGGCTCTGCACCTTCCAACTTGACCACCAGCTGTGAGCGACCGCCAGAAAAAAAAACGATACCCTGGTTGCCTAGCTCACGTAGTGAGCGGCATGTTTTACAGTGTCGTTGCCAACCGACGCCAACCCAACCTATACATAATAGGGGGGGGGGGGGGGGGGTACTCGATAGGACAGATACACTCGATCTCATGCATGGCCGCAGTCGTATGACATATAATGGGGGGGGGGGGGGGGGGGGGGGGGTGAATAGCTCCTATACTGAGGCGCTATACACCTAATCTATTTGGAAGCGATGTGTACCGTAAGTGCGTTCAGCGCGCACGCAGCGGAGTGCGATATTTGTCTCGGCACTCGGTTTTGCCAGAAAAGGAAGGTTTCGTATGCTACCAAACAACAACATTGAGGTATTCTCGGAAAGATCTGGTCGAGAGAGAGAGAGAGAATGAGAGAGAGAGAGAGAGAGAGAGAGAGAGAGAGAGAGAGAGAGAGAGAGAGAGAGAGAGAGAGAGAGAGAGAGAGAGAGAGAGAGAGAGAGAGAGAGAGAGAGAGAGAGAGAGAAAGCCTTCCGAAAATATAATGTTGAGATTCGACTGTCCTTAGCTCGGCCGCCGAAAAACGAACGCACCCTGACCCTAACCCCCGCGCGAGTTGAATGCTTTGCGGCATTTTACCATGTTTGTTTTTCGGGTGTAGCTTGTATAGCCCGAGGGGTCAGGCTTCGCTTCTAAAATTTTCCAACACCTCGGAAAAATCATCTACAGATCATCTACAGATCGTTCCCACTTCACGATCTACGTGTTTCAAGGCCGATCTGTTCTAGGTTATCTACAGACCTACTGTAGATCGTTCCCACCTCACGATCTACATGTTTCAAGGCACGTCTGTTCCAGATCATCTACAGATCATTCCCACTTCATTATCTATATATTTCAAGGAAGGTCGGTTCCAGATGGTCTACAGATCATTCCCACATGATGATCTAGATCTTTCAAGGCAGATCTGGACCCGATCTCGCGCGGTGTTGCCGTGCGGGGACCCGTTATTATCTGCATCAATCTACTGTAGCACACGTTTCCTGGGTTGGATCTGTACTGTACAGATCCCGCACAATACATGTCGTAGCGGAAGGTGGTGATCTATTCTAGACGATCCGCGTAGATGATCTAAATGATCTGTCTAGATCGTGACCTGTCCGGCGTGTGAAGCGTTTCTTACGGTAGTAGCAATAGGTGCTACGACCCCTGCACGCCATAGTACGCATTTTTCGGACATAAATTAGTGTAGGACAACATCCGACTGCCTCAAGTTTTGAGAAGAACTCGACCCGCAGGCCCAAAACACGAGCCATCTGTTCCAGGCGTGACTTCCAACCATAAATCCCCACTTTCTACCCCAAAGTATGATTTTCTAAAGCGGCGTCGAGCACTGTATTCCCGCTCACGCCGAGAGAAGCTCACCTGACCAACCGAATGCCCTCCATGCCTCCCCCCCCCTCCCCCTCCCCCCGCACCCCCATTACTCGCAGCTGCATGGTTACCCCCTCCGCCTCCCGCTCCCCCCCCGTCGGCCCCGCCGCCCGCGATGTTTTTGGTGCTGCTTCCCAATATCCCCATGATAGGCGGCAAGGCGCTTTCTTCGGCAGACTCTCCCATCCCATGCGCCCCCGCCCCTGCCCCCCCTCCTCCACCTCCCCCTCCTCCTCCTGGCATCGAAGCGCTCGGTCCGACACCATTGCTACCACCGCCGCCACCTGCACCAGAGTTCCCGTTGCCACTACTGTTGCTGTTGGTACCGCCGCCGCCGCCCCCACCCCCGCCCCCACCCCCGCCTCCTCCAAAGCTGTACCTCCCCCCGCCCAGCCCTCTCGCCAGGGAACCCGTTTTGGCTATCTTGGGGTGCTTCTTCCCTCCCCCCGCAGCTCCTCCCCCACCGCCTCCACCACCTCCCCCACCACCGCCCCCGCCGCCACCACCACCACCACCACCATTACCACCACCACCGCCTCCACTAGTTGCTGCTGCGTTTACGTTCGTGCTGACACCCCCCCCCCCTCCTCCTCCTGCACCTCCTACGCTTGCCCCTCCATTGGTGTGGGAGTTAGGGCCGCCTGCACCACCACCACCACCACCACCACCGCCACCCCCAGCCAGTGTTGATCCTGCTTGACCTATGGTTGGAAGAGCTTTTCCTGACTGCCCTCCGCTTCCGTCCAATGACACCCGGTGGGTGAGCTGGGGGGAAGCGGGGGGGGAGGGGGGGAGGGGGGGGGTGTACCCGATAGGGGGGGGTACTCGTTTGTTGCTCGCCTTACTGTAGTAGTCATTTGACCATTTACCACGCATCTCTTTCGAGACGGAGCACCATCTCCTACTTCCACTGGTATTACGGGGGACCATAGTTAATAGGACCAAATATTGATAGCAGAAATGGCTAAATATATAGGTTTTTATGTATTCCACAGGTCCTATTAACTATGGTCCCCCGTAATAGAGATATTTCCAACATTTCGGCGCCCACTACATTTAGTTCCTTATATATATATATATATATATATATATATATATATTATATATATATATACATATATATATATATATTATATATATACATATATATATATATATATTTGTCTTGCATATGTTGTCCGGGGGGGGGGGGGGGGGGAGGGAGTACTTATGCCACGCATGTCTCGCAGTCGCATCTGACAGTATTTGACCGTGGACCCTTGCATGCCTTGGGCCCTTACACCCCTACGTTGCCGAGGCGAAGAAGTTTGGCTTTTTTTTCCGCCCACCAGACAGACAGTGATTGCTTGCACCAAGCGCGAAGCGAGACGTGAGTTGGTTCGGCAAGGCGCACGAAGGGCGAGCTCGCCGCATCCTGCCATTAAAAGGGAGTCGCTTGTGAGGCGGATAGTATTCTTGCCGTATGTGGATGGCAGCGTGGGATAAAGGCGGGGTTTTTTTGGCGTCCGAAGCTCAGGGGCTGCGGGGGGCTGATGTTCCGAGGGTTGCGCGAGTCGCGCCAACGCTAGGGACCGAAGTATCTCGGGGCCAACAACCCTTTATCCTGCTTGCTTGACATTGTCCGCGACTTGCATGTAAGCGATGCACACGCCCCGCACCAAATTGCGCGGACATGCCGCTCTGGACGAAAGCACAGGGGCAGCTTGGTGTCAATGTTGTCTATTGCGGGGGACCATAGTAAATAGGGCCAAATATAGTCAGTAAAAAATGGTAAATATATATATATATATATATATACTTCGAAGTAGGTTTTTGCGTGTACCGTAGGTCCTATTTACTACTTTATGGTCCCCGGTAATAGCAGCTTCATACTCATGCTAACGTCTGAACAACCCATATACAGTTTTGTCGAGAGTGATGCATACGTTATGAAAGATTTACAAGGACCGCTTGGTGTTCATGGTAGCGTCTCAACGACTATCACGTTTTCGACCAAAGGGATGCGTATTTTAGATCTAACGGTCCTTTTTTATTTCCGTTGACAAGCGGCGTATAGCAGTGCGAGCGGTGGCCCACGGCGCCACGCCGTCGTCATACCTGAGGAGCGCGAGCGGTGCTAGTCACCGATGCGGAGTCGTTCCCTGCGTCTTCCGTCACCCCCCTCGCCAGGTTTGAGCCCGTGTCCGCCTGGGCCTGCCGAACGCGAGGACCGGCGGGTGTATACAGCAGTGTCGGTTTTACGTAGTACGTGTCGGTTTCACGTAGCACGAAGGTTTTGTGCCGTGCGTCTGTGCTTGTGTTCGTGTTTTCGATGCGCAAAGGGCCGACATTGCTCCTGTTGTTGACCTCTGCTCGTTGTCGACCGATATATTATGTTTTATTCTCGATAGCTAAGCTATTACGGGGGACCATAGTTAATAGGACCTGTGGTACACCGGTACGTAAAAACCTACCAGGTATATATTTAACCATTTCTACTAAGAATATTTGGTCCTATTAACTAGCATCATAACTAACAATTTCTACTAAGAATATTATGATGCTATTAACCATTTCTACTAAGAATATTATGATGCTAGTTAATAGGACCAAATTTTCTTAGTAAAAATGGTTAAATATATAGGTTAAATTTATGATGCTACCAGGTAGTTAATAGGACCAAATATTCTTCGTAGAAATGGTTGAATATATAGGTTTTTATATATACCACAGGTCCTATTAACTATGGTCCCCCGTAATAAGTTTTGTTCCTTTTCAGGTCCCGGTTTTCGTTCTTCAAGGTAACTAATACCTGTTAACTTGTTTCCTTTGAAACTATGACCACAACAAAATCACCACCAGCCCTTACCCTTATCCTAGTAACCCTGGCCCTGACCCCAACCAAGGCATGTTTGCTGTTGCCACATGCCCGACCCTCGAGGAAAAAGTAGAAAGATGAAAACCTGTCCATACCTTTCTGAGATCGACTTCTCGAATTTCTCTGAAGTAGGGATGCCTCAACGACTCTCGAGCGGTGCACCGGTCGGACCAGTCGTACCTCAAAAGCTGACACAAAGGGATTTAGCAGGCGAGGCAAGGGGGGGGGGGGGGGGGGGGGGGTCAAGGATTAGGGGTGGTAGATGCGGAAGGGGCCCATGCTTCATCTGTGCCTTCGCCAATGTTTGTACATACAGTTCATTGAGTTCATTGAGCTCACGCAGTTCCTTCAGTTCCTTCGAGAAGGGCGGTAGAGGCGGAAGGGGGCTCACGCCTCGCCTGAGCCTTTGTCAACCTTCATTTGTATAGTTCATTCATTGCATGCAGTTCACGGAGTTCATTCAGTTCCTTCAGTTCCTTCAGTTCCTACAGTTAATAGGGCCAAGGGTGGTGGAGGCGGAAAGCCTGAGCCTAGGACAATCTTCATTCATGCAGTTCATCCAGAACACGCAGCTCATTCAGCTCCTACAGCTCATAGGGTCAAGGGCACTTCGCCTGTGCCTGTGCCAATGTTCGTTTATACAGCTAATTCGGTGAACACAGCGCATGCAGTTCATTCAGTGCATACATCGCAACCAGTTCCTTCGGTTCTTTCGGTTTCTTCAGCTCATAGGGTCACGGGTAGTAGAGGCGGCGGAGGTGGTTCACGCCACGCCTGTGGCTTTGCCAATGCTCGTTCATGCCGTTCCTTGAGCTCCTTCAGCTCATGCGCTCTCAATGCCGGCATCCCCCGGTGGCTTGGTAGGTGGTCCGCGTGCCTACTAAGATCAATTTCGTGGGTTCAAGTCTCACCGAGTGCATACTCGAAAGGACTTTTTCTAGCATAAAAAATGATGAGCGGAAGCGCGAGAGCGTGAGCTAGCTACATTCGATGAAAATCGACGAGCAGTGGGAATGCTGAGCCCTGTACACGACAAAAAATGAAGGTACGTACTGAGGGAGAAGAAGGACGACACCTGTGACCACGGCTTGTCCAGAAGAAGACCGCTGAGGGTGAAACTTCCTACGAGTTGAGCTGGGAAGTGAAAACGATGATTAACCAAAAACTACACACAGCTCATGCACTGCATACAATTCGTACGGTCCCACGGTTAATACAGTTGACGTACATCGAGGGGTTTAGATACGATAATTTGGCTTTTTGTGGGCCCCACCTTTGTCTTTTCTCAGTTTTCGTGAACCCCTGATGTATATATAGCCTGCAGGAGTTTCGTCAATAACATAAAAGTAGCGCATCATTTTATTGTGGCAGGCTCCACCTTAGTAATGAGGTCGACGCACTCGGGTGGCGCGTGGGGTATGAGCTGCGACACCCCGATGCCCTTCTGCGGCGCGAAATTGAAGTCCACGTGCGCGGCGCCGTTGCGTTTGAACTTTCCGAGCACCTCCCCGGACGGGTTTCCCAAAACCTGAAGGCATTTTTTTCGACGGATGAGCAAGAGGGGTTGGACGGGAACAACCTGGCTAACCAGCCTCTTTAGGATCACACCGACGATTTCCGTGGCACATCGTCTCCTACGAACGAGGAACTCTACGTCTCGCCCTCCCTCTTATTACAGAATATACTATTACGGGGGACCATAGTTATTAGGACCCACGGTACACACAAAACCTATATGTTTCTCTATTTTTACCGACAATATTTGGTCCTATTTACTATGGTCCCCCGTCATAGGTGCGCAGCTTGCACAGATGAGTTTCGGGAAACTTTCGACTTCACAGCTCCTGAGGTTGCATCTTTGCTTTTTTTCAAATGCAGGCACGCGAATCTGAAAAGAACACTGATAGAGAACTTAAGGCTCACTTTCGGTTGGACCAGAATAAAGTTGGATTAAGAAATATAGCTCAAGCACAATCGTTACACCATACGTTTCCGGTTGTTTCTTGGGGGTACGTACAGTACGAGTAGGATCCTCCTTGCCGTTGATGGGACTACACCCGCATATCCGCGACAAACCACTTCACACCTCGGATAGATCTTCTACAGATGGATCATCTGCAGATAGATCACCTGCAGATAGATCGTCCACAGATAGATCATCTGCAGATAGATCGTCTACAGATATATCATCTACGGATAAATCATCTACAGATAGATCGTCCACAGGTAGATCATCTACAGATAAATCGTTCACAGGTAGATCCTCTACAGATAAGACCATCTACAGATATATCGTCCACAGATAGATCATCTACAGATAGATCATTTAGACCCTAATCCGCCGTTGTGAGGTGTTGTGCAGGATCTGTGCACAGTACATATCTAACCCAGGAAGCATGTTCTTAAAGTAGAACATGCAGGTTACCCGGTTCCCACCTATCTCCCGGAGACCCAAAATAAAAAAATAAATAAATAAGCCCACTGTGGTGCGCTCGCTGTATCTCGAGAACCACTGCGTCAATTGAAAATGCTGTCCGTCTCAGACACGCGGTTGATGATGATAGACTTTCTTTCCATCGATGTTACAATTTACATTTTTTCAGAAATACAATGGGAAGCCTCTCCTCCCCCCCGTTTTTGGGCCTATCTGTTGCCGGCCACCGTGATAGAACCATGAGCTGTCGATCTACAGGCCAGGAAAATGTCTGCCCCGATAGAACTACCGCCCTGGCCCTAAACATGGGGACCATATCTATACTAAAATTCAATTAAAAAATATCCTTACAGACAAGGACAGAGTGGTATAGATGGTGAGGTGGAAACTGATGACCTGTCCGAGGCGTTCACTGCTTCAAGTTAGAGTTGTTAGCCCTCCCACGTACGAGTATAGCTATTATACGCTTGGCCGTATCCATGTTTTCCGCAGCAATTTTCTAGTCAATGTGAATGCCACGAACTTTTTTTTTTGCCTGTCCGCGAACAATTCGAGAGCGTGTGGGGCTTCCGTTGCGCGGTTCGTGGGATTCCTCTACCGACGTGCAGACGCAGAAAAGTAGTGAGGCGTTATTCGGCGTCGACCCGGGCGGACGGGACAACCCTACCCTTGGCACACAGACCGCTGCTTCTTCGTCGTCCTGGCTGAACAAATATCGCCCCGTCAAAAAAGAAAACCAAAAATACAAGAATTCGAAGCACTCATCCGACATTAAATACCAGGTACAAGGTACCAGGTACCAGGTAATATATACGATGTGTGTCTTGTGTGTGTATCTCTCCCGATTCAAGCCACCCATCTTCAGTCCTCCGACCCCACGCCTGACTCCACCCCCCACCAATGCCAACACCCTCCCTTTCACCACCACCCCACCCCACCACCATCGACAGATTTTCTCACGAAAACAAATCTTAGCTCCCAGTTTCTTGTCCTGAAATGCTGCCACGTGCTATCTCTCACACAATCCTTCGTCGCATGTCTTTCTCCTAAGCATTTCCCCGCCCCCCCCCCCTCCCCCCCACATTAATGGTACGCTTGAATGAATCAAACCGACTTCCTTCCCTTCCCCCCTCCTTCCTTCCACAACCCCCTCCCTCCCTCCCTCCCCCCCCGCCGTCTCGAAAGGGATGCGTGGTCAATGGTCAAATGACCAAGGCAAGCAACAAAGGAGTACCCTCCCCCCCCCCCCCCCCCCGACCCTTCCCTCTACCCCCCCCCCCCCCCCCCCCCTCCCCCTCTTGAACTCCGTCCTTGCTTCTCACCTTGTGCACTCGACCGATCTGATCGAGCTCATTGGTTCCCGGAAAGAGAGGGTAGAGGCTGGTTATCTCGAAAAACACACAGCCCGCCCCCCATTGGTCCATCTCAGGCCCGTAGTAACCGTCCGTAAGGAGGCATTCCGGAGCTCGGTACCATCTTGTCGAAATGTACTCCGTGTACGGCTTTCATTTATCGGGGTGAATTTTCGAATTGGAATTTTTGGCAGGAGTGGGAGGGGACGAGGGGTGGGAATTTGGAGAGAGCGTTAACGATTAATAGTATCATGTCAAGCAAACATGGGTGTGGGTTTCGATTTGGCGCTATTGGCTTGGAGGAGGGGCGGGGGGGGGGGGGGGGTTGGAGTGGCGTCAACAATAAATAGCCGTTTTCCAAGCGGATACGGGTGTGGGTTCCGATGGTCGACATGGCGAGGATGAAGAGGGGAGTAGGAAATGGGAGTGGTGTCAACGGTGACTCTTACGGGGGACCATAGTAAATAGGACCGAATATTGTTAGTAAAAATCGGGAAATATATAGTTTTTTTTCTGTACCGTAGGTCCTATTTACTATGCCCCCCCGTAATGGTACAACAGTGACTATATAGTATGACGACAACGTAAGAAGAACGTAGAAGGGGCAACAGGAAAAAGAGTAAATCGAGCTTATGAGCCTGGAGGCAGATCGAGGAAATTCGCGTATATTATGTTTGCCTACTGCAACTATACAAACTAAAGGATGTAACTTCCTTGACGCGTGCGACCGTACGGGAAGGGGTGTAAGGTACCCACCACTCCACTCTGGACCTAAATATAAGAACCGCTTACACATTCAATATGGATATCAAACAATCCTTATATTTCCGTCCGAGTTTGGTACGTGCCACCCTTCGCTTTCTGACGAGCCTGGCTTGGGGAGATCCATGCCACCCGAACGTAGCCCACAAAATGATTTTGAGAGTCGCCATGAACAACATCATCGCCTGAGCACGCAACGAAATACGTTATAAAGCACGTTCCAACGATGTTGAATTTAGCAACTCCCCAGCTGAGCCCCCCACCCCCACCCCCCGGGTCTATGGTCATACGACTACCGCCATGCATGATATCGAGTCAGAAGTGTCTGTTGTCTGTAGGAAGTATAGGGCAGACCCGCGTTACTGCGTGTATTTATTGGAGGGGCTTCCATAGGTATTGGGGAGGCTTACAATAGACTATGCCATCGACCTCACTCACTCCTCTAGCTAGACCTGAGGTCTGGCTCCTGGCTTCGGTACAAGAACAAACGAATCTCTCCTCCATTTTTTCATCGGCCACAGCAAGCTGTGAGCCCCTTCTCGGCAAACGACTCTCCGGCTTGACCCCGCCAGAAAAAAACCTCCGTAGTTCAGGCGGGCCTCGTGCATCAGCAACTCGCTTCACGCAGGCGAGAAATATAGTCCCCGTTTGCCCTCTAGTACGAATATCAACCGGGTGGTGTGGTTCGGGCCGTAAGCGTAATGTTTTTTTGTTTTTTTTACCTTTTTGTTCAAAACCGTCCAGATGAAACGAATGTAGGTTACGCCCGTATATGTGATACCTGCTTGGAGTAAATCCCTCTGCAGGAGCCGAAATCCGCCAGCTTAAGGCCTCGACCCAGGTCGTTCGTGTTCTCTATCAAAATGTTCTCGGGCTTTATGTCCCGGTGGAATATCCCCTTCCTGTGCATGTGATCCAACGCCTTCAGCAGCTGGTACATGTAGCTCCTCACCAGCTGCTCCACATCGAAAAGGCGTTTCCCGGTCGGCGGGGAGGGGGGGAGAGAGATATAAACGGGGGGGAGGGGGGGAAGGCAGAGGGGAGGGAGGAGGGTCGGTTGAGGAAGGGGGGGGAGGGGGAGGGGGGGAGAGCGGGGCCGGGGAGGCGGGAAGAGGGAGGGGAGGGGAGGGGAAAAAGGGGGGAGGAGGGCGGGGGGGGGGGGGGTGGAATGATCTAGGTTTTCATATTTTTAGCATGGTAGCAGCTATTAATGTGTCGATATCTGTCGTAGGCCTACCGTATTGAGAATGTTCTGCGCACGGGTGGGATGTACCGTTTCTTGGGCCGGTATGATGTGGCCGTCTATCGGTGTGATTTCGTTGTTCGTGGTGCGGGACTCAGAGGTATCAGACGCGGCCGTCAATTGTTCAAACAGCAGAAGCTTGGTGTAAATCTTGCCTGTGCTTGCTACGTACGAGAGGACGTGTTAGGTGTGCACCATATATGCGGAGCTATGTACCAGTCAGCGCTAACCGCTCCGCGGCTCCCTTGCTACGTATGTTGTTTGTATCAGAGGCGATGGTACGACAAAGGTTCACCCTAAAGTTTCTGAGTCTCGTCATTTTGAGGAGCTCTACCCCTCACCTGAAAAAAATGACTTCAGAAATTGCATCCCGATGAGTAATCCCATGGCCCAAGTTTGCAGAAACGTCGTTTTTCGGAACAAGATTGGCATTCCGACTGTTTTGGGTTGAGGAACCCCGTCATTCAGAAAAAAAATACAGCGGAAATGGGCCACCTCTATCGTAGAACGCGTCATCAAACATACGCACCATCCGGGATCCGTCAGGATGTTAACTCCTTTGAGTGTTCAAGACAGCGGCCAGAACAATGATAAGTTTGGAGTAATCAATCGTTGAACCGTCTAGGAGCAGCGAGAGCACCCAACACTAGCAGGGGTGAGAGAATGTTGCCCCCGTGCCGTACGCCTCCTTAGCACTACAACCATTGTAACCCGGACACCAACCATTGTATCATCTCTCAATCACGGTTCTTCCCCTCTGAAATCCCCAAGCCCGGACCTCGGATTTTACGCCCAAAGGCTGCAAGTCCTGCGGTCAGCCTTAAGTCAGCGCTGAGTTATTATGAATAGGTGAATATGGGGGCCTATCTTAACAGCTAGCCGTGACCCTTATAGGGCATATATACGTACCGCATACGACTCATCCCACGATTGGGGTATACCGTTTTTTGGCTCAGTATTTTCCTTCCGGTTGGACCCCTCCACTAAGCAACTATTAGTGCACCGGTTAGTACTACAGCGGGGGACTATATATTACGGGGGGGCATAGTTAACAGGACCAAATATTGTTAGTAAAAATGTTTAAACATATAGGTTTTTATGTGTACCATAGGTCCTGTTAACTATGGTCCCCCGTAATAGTAAATAGAACCAAAGAGCGTTGGTAAAAATAGGGAAATATATAGGTGTTTGTGTGTACCGTGGGTCCTATTTGCTATGGTCACCCGTAAGAGTACGATGCTTTTAACTGGGAGAACATTTGTTTTAGAACTAGCGCATACAGCGCATACAAATGGTGGTCGGGTTGCGTGAACGGGGATCTTCGAAGAAAATGATGCACCACCTCTGTATGCCGTGGCATTGCTCATACTGTAGATAAGCCCACCTGTCCATTCAGGTAGTGTCTCCTGCCCCGGATGAGCTCGTAAAGGTTAGCGTCCATGAGCTCAAATACGAGCGCAAGCCGGCCGGTGGGCTGGTCGTAGAGCACCTCCTCCAAGGTGATGACGTGCTGGTTGGGGCTCAGCCGTCGCAGCGCCTGAATCTCCCGCAGATTGTTCACCTGGTGTCATACGCAGTACGCGACATCAGTTAAAAATCTCCTTTCGGGGCTAAGGCTCGCGGCTAATGGTGATGTTAACGACGAGCATGGGCGCATAAAGTATAGTAAATGAGATTTCAAGAGGCGTTCCTCTCTGAGCACAAATGTCAAACTGTAAATTCTTGAATTCAGAAAAAAGCCAGCCTGAAATTCTAAACTGTATGCATGGTGTGAGCTTCAACGTTCATCCCCCATGAAACATTCCACACACCTCGGCCCATCTTCCAGGGCCTACTGATGTGTATGATCTAGTGCAGCTCATGTCGCCGGGTGGGAGCCGTATAATCCTTGCCATCTAGGGAGGATTTCCTGGGTTGGATATGTACCGTACAGATCCTGCACAACATATCACAACATCGTATAACTAGATGGTCTATTAAGAGATGATCTATATGGTATGTATGACCTAGTTCGTGATCTGCTGCAGGTGTGAATCATGTGCCCCGAAAGAAGAAAACCATTCACGAAACAGACGTCCAATATTTCGGTCATTGTGGTTGTTCTAGTTTTTGCATTAGCGTCACATGCCTCAAAGTCGTTGCGAGGCGTGACATCCCAGCAAAACAGGACGTCACTGTTATAAGGATTACTACTGTGGGCTGGGTAATCGATCGATATTTTACCCCATATAACTCAGTAGGTAACACCTTCGCAGTTGACGTCGTCCAGGTCACGAGTTCGAACCTCACTTCGAATGTTTCTTGAATAGAAACGCTTGCGCCTGCGTCCCTAAAAACACATCTCCCTTGTATCCCAAGGAATGAAACGAAGCGGGTAGGTCAGTGTACAGACGTATACGGTTCTGACACCCCAGAGGTCCCGCCATTGAGAGGGAGGGAGGGAGAGTGTTACAAGGATTGCCCTGGGCTGGGTGATCGATCGGTCTTTTACCCCTATACTGTAGCTCAGTAGGTAACACGTTCACAAAACCCCAACCAAAACGAAGCGGAATCCCCAAGAAAAGTTGAAGTGTCGTGCCTGGTTCGGCAGATAGAGGTGTATTTATAGCATCACCATGGTACCTTATCCGCGGTCACAAGGCAGGCTGCTCCAGTACTATCAACTCTGGAGTCAGCTGGAGTGCAAGAAAAATAACAGAAGAACAGGACAACGGTGTCCGGTCGGGTTCCGACAATCAGAGTCGGTGCGGCGCGTTGACGACGACCATGTTGGCCGTCAGGGATATCCTTCTGCAAATACTAGTAGAGGGCCGGTACTGCTGCCCCGCAGATCGATGCCGACTCTAAATCGAACTCGCAATGAAGAAAATATGTTGTTGGCCATGGGTACCGAGTGGTGAGTGCTACATATGGCTGGTTGCGATTCGTACTATTAATACTCGACTTGAGTGTGTGTGTTGTCCCTGATAGGATAATTCCGCTCCTGTTGTTGGAGCCTGTCCTGTAACCACGGCCTCAATATTCTGGACGCGAGTTAGTGGGAAAGCAACAACAACAGCAACAACAACAGCAACAACAACAACAACAACATCAACAACAACAGCAACAACAAAAAACAACAACAACAACAACAACAACTAACATATGGTGATGGGTGCTGAGGTGTGCAAGGCAGTAGGTACCATTCTGGCCCAAAATATATGAGCCGTTTATGTTGAATAATTAGGTGATAACCGTCCCTATATTTCGAAACCGTCCCTACATTTCGGGTCAGAGTGGTATATAATGCCATAGCTACGATGGCGGTACATTAGCACTTTTCGACCAATGGGTATGTCACCGGGACTGATGGGAGCTTCTCAACTGAGGCATGCCTTATCGTTTATTTTCAACACTTTTTCTCGTTTCAGACCTCGTAGGACACGGGACTGATCATGGGGTTAACGCATGCCTGGTAGACTTTTCTTGGAGACCGTTTTTAGGGTGATAAAATAGTAGGTGCACCACTACGTACCGTAGCATGAGTCTTCGTCGACATACAGACGTACGGGGTATAAACCAACGTAGCCCGACGAAAAAATGGGAAAACAAGGCAGCGCAAAACGAATGGTATATGAACGAAAATCGCCCTCCTTGTAATATATTCCTGCTCAAGGTCTACATCCTTCACGAGGCCATACCGGTATGTTTACACCTCACGGCATGCGTGTCGAAAGGGATGCGTGGTCAATGGTCAAACGGCTACAGGGCAAGCAACAAATGAGTCCCCCCCGCTGTGGTCATACGACCGTAGCCATGCATGATATCGATTACCCCCCCCCCCCCCCGATAGCTCACGCGATCGCGAAGTACGACTCGCGCGGAGCTTGAAAAGAGGTGACGCCCTATCGACGAAAGTCTCGATCCCCCCACCCAGCTCGGGTGTCTTTCAATTAACAGCTTGGGCAGTAAAAAATGTGTTTTTGGCCGTCGACGTTGATGTTGATTGACCCTGGAAGCCCATCCACCGGTGGATGCGGGACCCCCCCCCCTTGCACATGGGAGTAAAAACAATCCTTGTGGAAACGTTAGGCAACGCACATATTAGTACAAACCTCACAAGGTTTCGACAAAGTCTCAATTCGGTACGCTTAAAGTTGTGTGCTACATCAGTACGATGTCTCCACAATTATTTTTTTTCGCCGACACTGCTGTACGTGTGCAAGGGGGGGCGGGAGCCGCCGGCCTACCTGTATCACGTACCATCATGTACCGAAAAGATATGAGCATTGTACACCAATGGTTAACCCCAAAAAGTCTTTATATTTTGTAACAGAGTGGTGCAGTTCCTGATGTAATGTACCCTTCAGGAGGAATGTACGGCCGAATTGCCACGTAGGTGTGCAAAAGTGCTCTTTCTATGGGTCCAACTCACAGCTGATGGCGTTCTTGTAACTGTTGTATGAAAACACGACCAACGGGTGTCTCTGTCTGTCTGTCTGTCTATCTGTCTGTCTGTATGTATGTATGTATGTATGTATGTATGTATGTATGTATGTATGTGTGTCTGCCTGTCTGCCTGTATGTCTGACAGTGTCTGCCGTACAGGTGCCCGGGGCCTCCTCCCCTCCCCTTGCACATTGCGGGCGAAAAAATGTAAACATATCCTTGTGGGGACATCGAACAATGCATATACAACAGCAAACGCCACACGGTGTCGACAACCCCCGGTACACCGAATAGTGTGCTTCATTGCTCAACGCCTCCACGAGGGTGTTTTTACGCCCGCATCGTGCAAAAGGGGGGTTCCGGCCGCCTGTCACAACTGTAATGTGCGGTCGGCGGGTAGAGAAAGATATAGTCGGTTCCCACTTGGTGACCCTTCTAGGGCAAATACACTAATTCCTGATCTGTGGGATCTCACTCGTGTTGCCTGGTGGGAGCTGTGCAATCTGAATACTCTAGGATACTTTCCCTGGGTTGGATCTGTACCGTACAGCACAGCATATCATAACGGTAGATATTATTAATGGATAAATGAACTATTAATACCTGGTACTAAATACCAGTACTTGGTCGTGATCAGTCCGACGTCTAAAAAAAATAGCTCCTTCTGAAAGTACGTCTATATATCGCACAGCAGGTCCCTGGTAGCATTTCCCTCCGAAAATCGTCAACAATAATCTCCTTCGATTGTTGCGTTCCTGCACAGTATTACTGCTGTACATCAGTTGTACGGTTCTCGTAAAGAGTAAATACGCTAGATGACCTGGACTGGAAGCACACACAGCAAGTGCGCCGTGGCAACTCACTCACTCCGGTTAGAGCTGCAGCTACTACTGCTGTTGTGCAAGTAGCGCTGTCACCCGACGAACCCCAGCTGTCTGTGCGTCTGAAGCCGACATGCTGCTGCTGTCTGTAGATTGCTCTTGCATCTCGACATTTTTTTCAGCTGGCCTTTACGCCAGTACGCGTACACATCAGCTGGCAGCTGCACTGCTGTGAGCTCTCGCGGTATTTCGGTCGACTACCGACTTTGCAAGCTGCGCGATCCCTATATCTATCACGAGGAAGGTAGGATGCACGCCGGTGAATCTGGGTGCGGCGAAGGATATCACGGGGTCAACCGGTAGACAGGACAAATACTACTATTAATACTGCTGTACCAGCTACAGCAGTACGTATCATACGTGTGTACCGCTTGTATACATACAGCAGTACAGCGCAGCCATGATTTCCAGATGATTCCATCAGCCCACTACTCGTATTTTTTTGTCCGACGCACAGACAGGTAAAAACAGCATCGAACTTAACTGCTGCACTCAACTCCGACTCTCGCTCGCTCGACTCGCACTCGGTGGCTTCGCTCCCGCTCTCACACCACGACTAACTACGGTTGGTTGCACTCTCGAGTCAAAAGCTCACCTGGTCAATGCTGTCGAACCTGTTCTTCATGCACTTGATCGCGTAGTACTTTCCGTCCTTCACATTCTGAGCTTTCAGCACTTCGCTGAAAGTACCCTCCCCTTTTTTTGCCACCAAGCGGTACTTCCTCATAATTCTCCTTGTATTTTCTCGCTAAAAAAAAGGTCAGCTCTCACAAACCAGCAGCAGTACCAGCAACAGCCGCAGCAGCAAAACCAACCGTCCGTCTCCAATTTTAGCCAGATCCGATTTCAGCGATGGGGCTCGCCAACTTCTTTCTCCTCCTCCTCCTCCTCCTCCTCCTCCTCCTCCTCCTCCTCCAGCTGGCGTTGCCTCTTGTGGCAGCGTGCCCCCCCGATATCCGTAAGCAGTGTGCCGTAGTAGGCAGGAAGGAGCTTTGGCGCTCTCGCGCAGTACAGCAGCAGCAGCAGCAGCAGCAGCAGTGGCCCGGCCCCCGTCTAGTTTTCAGGTCGGTATATTTTTACACGTATCATACACGCACGTGTGAAAACTACCAGGTACAGCAGTATGTACGGTAAAAGCAGGCTGCAGGCTGCAGATACTTTTTCGCAGCGTGTGATCTGCTGCGCAATCCACGGCCAGCAACCTCTGCGCGGTGTTCTAGGGGCAGCAGAGTGTCAGGACTGGCAGGCCCGAGGTTGGGCTACTGTGAGCTTGGAGTTCCTAGGTGCGCCTTCACCTGATACTTCGGTTGCGATAGGTTTCCTCCCTCCGCGTCTCTGGTTGTTGTTGTTCTTGTGGTGCTTACGTACTTGACGTGATTTTAGTACCTCAAAAAATGCGATTCTGTCCGTAAATTTAAAGATATCTTTTATTAAAACATAACCCAAACCTGTTGTTTATATTTGCGTACAAAGTCGTAGGAAAATGGAGAAAAAAGCTGGCAAAAAATGTAGCTCTTCGCTACAAGGCAGATAAAACGGTCATAAAAAAGACGAAACATATGTTACGGTTCGACGAAAGTGTGAAATCGACCAACTTTCGACTTTGATTTTCGACGCCCACCGCACAGAGCCGAGAACTACTACCGTATTCATATTGAAACGATGTACCAATACTCAATACTCGTGCGTACAGCGGCACAGTCCTCGTACCTTACATACGAGGGGCAAAATGCGCTCGCACAACATAAAAACGGCAACGTAACACAACAACGTCCGGCCCACCCTAGCCAGCCCGCACTATTACGGGGGATCATAGTTGATAGAACCAAATATTGTTATTAATAGCAAAAAAAGCGAAATATGTAGGTTTTTCGTCTTTACCGTAGGTCCTTTTAACTATGGTCCCCCGTAATATTATACCAGGTACTGTTCATCGCATGTCCTCTTTCGTTCCCTTCGGGCCACTGGGCGTGTATCTTGTGATCTTCTAGCCAATCACGTCGGTTTGTTTGGTGTTTGGTGTGTGTCAAAAGCAAACAAAACTACTGCAATGCTAAATCTCGACCCGATCAGACCCGAGTGGAGGCATTTTGTCTTAACCGTATCGCACCGGTACAACTGCTGCTGCTGTCGTACGTACAGGATACCAATATGTCCCAAATAGTGAGGACCATTTTGATGATATATATATGTGAAAAAATCCTTATATTCCGGGACAGAGTGGCCTCCGATAAGAAAACGAAAAACGAGCAGTGAGAAAGGCGGGCTGATATCTACAGAAAAGCTATATTTTACAGGGTCATTGGCCGCGTGCCTATCAAGATCAATTTCGTGGGTTCAAGTCTCACCGAGTGCATGCTCGAAGGGCCTTTTTCTAGCATAAAAAAATTGACTACGTAGCGGAAAGCGCGAGAGATAGAGTCCACTACATTCGATGAAAATCGACGAGCACAGTGGGAACGCTGAACCCTATGCGCGACAAAACAACAAAAGGAACGTACAGGGGGGGAGAAGGGTAGATAGACACCAGTGACCACGGCTTGCCCAGAAGCTCGTTGTGGGTAAAACCTCCCATTTAATACGAGTTAGGCTGGGAAGTGAAAGTGACGATTAAAAAATATATATATATATTATATATATGGTAGTCGATTTATTAGTATTCATACATAAATTATACGTCCTGTGCTGCAGTGAGTGGAACATATTGAGCCTAACCCGTGCCTACGTATCAAGTACCGCCGCGCATCGTTGCCATGTGGCAGCCCCCCCCCCCCCCGCCCCTTAGCCAACACGGTGGGGTTACATGGCAGACGCGCCACCTGCTAGGGAAGCAATCCATCAGATCACAGCACAAAAATAAATACGAGACAGCCTATCAGAAGACATGAAATCACGCAGCGCGGCCAATCACCACCCAACAAAATCAGAACGCAATACCGTCAAAAGCACAGCACCGTCGAAACACAACACAGAACCAATCACAACAACGAATCAGAACAGAGCTTCCTTCGCACGCGCGCACATCTCACATCTCACATGGCAAGCCCATTCTCGACGGCCGTGCTCCGAGCACGATCGAAGCGACTACAACCGAACCGAACCGGTTTCTCTAGTTTGCGCGCATCTCCCGTATCGAGCTCAAGCGAAGGCGGCTTAACGCAGAATTGCAGCGACTACTATACAACCCAAATCAGCTCCTCGTACCTGATACACTTTGCCAAAAATATCTGGTGCCCCCCCGTCCCTCCCCTCGAAAACGCTATTTTGGCATGAACACCCTCAAGACGCGTATCTTCGAGCCCAAGCTCGAAGGCCGCTCCGCGCAGAACTGCAGCGAACCTAAACAGACCAGCTCGTCGTACCCGATATATATCACAAAAACTTGCAAGGTTCCCCTCCCTCCCCCCCCTCCGCCTCGAACGGGACGCTTGGTCAACGATCAGGTGGATAAGGCAAGCAACGAATGAGCGCGCTCCCCCCTCCCCTCGCATCGAAAAAAAGTCATCTCGACAGCCGTACCCGATACACTTTAAGACCAAACGCAGGGTGCTCGTCCCCCCCCCCCCTAGACGCCATTGGACAGTAACGCCTTTTTTTATTCAGACTCGAGCCCGACCCGGCTTTAAATCAAAGGATTCGCAGGCAGGCTAAAATGTGCCGTGCGCTTCCGTCAGAAGGCCACTCACGTCTGTTGCCGGTCGGGTGCGTTCATGTCAAACATGGGCATTCTAGGCCTAAAAACGCACTCTGCTCTCTCTCTCCCTCTCTCTCCCTCTCTCTCCCTCTCAAGCACACACACCCTCACCCCGTCCCGCCCTCTACCGTGAATCTGTTTACTTCCACCAACACCACCACACGACGTCCTGCTTGCTAATATCGATGTAACGATACGTGAACATGTGCACATCCAAACACACGCCACAAGGGTTTCCACAGACAACTAAGTGAGTGGAAGACAACTAAGTGAGTGGAAGAGGGCGGGTCGGGTTTCGCTCAACAGCTACCATGAAGGTTACCACACAACCTATTACGCCAAGAGGGAGTGGTGGTAGGGCGGGAGGGGGGGGTCGCCTATATGTTGCATGAGAGTTTCTACGTGGCTAACTAGGCCAAGAAAGAGTAGAGGAGGGCGGGGGGGGGGGGGGGGGGGGGGGTGGGCTGCTTTTACAAGATATTCCCCAAAATATTCAACGGTTACAAAAATAGCGAATTAATATCCAACGATTACAAGATGATTCCGAACAACAAAAACGCCGATTCGCAAGCGTTCGCGCGTTTTTTCTCTCCTTCGGATTACGTCATCGCCTTCTGAGTGAGCTTGAAAAAAGTCACTGACTTGCGCTACTTGTGCCGACGGCACACAAGCGTGCTACACGAAGGGGGAAAGTTGATCAGTAGAAGCAACACCGGCAACATCATTACGGCGCGCTCGCCCGCCAACAGCAACTTAAAAACAAACAAAACATCCCGTCGCCGGTAAACTCACTACAATAACAAAGACAGTTACGCCGAGAAGAACATGAAAATCAAGCCCCGGTAACACCTCTGTGCAGGCTGAGAACAAATGCGGTTGAATAAATGCCGGTGCAAGCACTTCCTTCTGCAACACGTGCGCTTGCACACGGAAGAAAAACGCCTACCAATCCGAAACTCAGCACCGCCACGGACCTATCAATCTGAAACCTAACACCGCCACGACAGATCTGCCAATAAAATGCTCGGCACCAGTATTTTGATACCAAGCACTGGTACAGACCTGCGCGCGTAAACATGCAATAAAACGCCTGCCAAGCCGAAATCCAGCAGCGTCAAAGACCTACGTACGTAAACATGGAAGAAAAACGCCTGCCCTTCCAAAATTCACGCACCGTTACATACCAAACGACCCGAAACCCAAGCACCGCTACAGATCTGCGCGCGTGAATATGAAATCAAAACGCCTACGACCAATCCGGAGATCCAAGCACCGTTGCAGACCTACCAATCCGATACTTACCTACCAGGCACCGTCACAGAGACCGGAGAAAACCGCATATTGTGCAGAGCCTGCTACCTTGGAAACCCCTCCCACTGGGCATCTAGCGGTGGCGGTGGGAGCGCCTACCTCAGCTGTAGAGATGGTGGCGTTTTCTGCATGAGCGTTCTACCAAGAAAAACAAAGCTACAGCGGCAGGGCGGGGTGGCCATCGCCATGCGTGACCGTACTCGTATGGCAAAAGATCCATCGCACCCCCTCTAGTGCCGGGACGGAGCACGTCGGGTTTTCCACGGCCAGACGAGGGGGAGGAGGGAGGGTGGGGGGTGCACGCAAGCAGGCAGGCTGGGTCGTCGTCGCCGGCGTCTTTCAAATGTTTCCAGTCGCCCCGATTTCGGTGTCCCGAAAGTGCTGCAGTTCGTCGGCTGCCTTGAGGTCCTCGATGAGCATCGAGAACCCCTGCACGAGTGCATCCCGCTCGAGCTGCGATAGGGGGTGCATGTATTCGGGCAGGAGGCACGGGGCAGTATCGGGAATTATTGGATAGGGCTGGCATGGAGCAGGGGGGAGGTTCGGAGTTGATTGGGGCACGGCAGAGAGGGAGCAGGGCGCGGGTTGGAGTTGGCGCGGGTTCGGGGTTGATTGAGTACGGGCAACGTTGATTGAGTACAGCAGTGCGGTGGTTGGACAGCAAGAGGGGGGGGGGGGGAGGCAAAGGTGTATATAGCGTTGGTACACAACCATACTACTAATACTCGTACCTGGTACCATTTTGGACGGAAATGTAAGGACCGTTTATTCTTGATACTAACGCCTAGGAGTTCATTATTTTTCCGTCTAGATTAGTATCATGTATGTATATTAGAAACCGGTCTTTTCGGGCACGTCAAATTCTCTTTTGGTCTTATGATACTAGCTTTAGTGTGGAGGCGGTCAGTCAAGGAGTCAAGCCGGTCGGTCAAGGGTCCAAACCGCGGCCTCCTATATACAAGGTAGCATCACTAAGGTCTCGCCCGATACCCGCCACGCGACACATTTCCACCTAGGAAATCCGGGGACGCGTACACCCACAGTTCCCATTGACAACCGCATGATTATTTCAGTACGTACCTCGCTCGATCCCTCGATACCCAGGATGAGAGATGGGAATCCCAGAGACAGGCACAACGCTGGGTCTGCAGACGCCGCCGACCTGCTCTCGAGAGGTTCAGAGTTTTTCCCGGCCTTGTCCAGGTTAAGAACGGAATCAGAAGAAGGGGCATTTGTCGCGGGGGGGGGGGGAGGGGAGGGAGGAGGGGGGGAGAGGGAGGGTTAGGGGGAATGGGGTGGAGGGGGATCGGGAGCGGAAGGCGGGAGGCGGGAGGCGGGGGGGGGGGGGGGGGTAATCTCGATATCATGCATGGCCGTGTTGGTATGACCATAGGCCGTTGCATCCCTTCAATGCCCGGACGGAGCATGTTGGGTTTTCACCGACCAGAAAAACATTGCTTGCACCAAGCGCGAAGCGCCGTGAAGTGCCCAGCGCGTCTCATAAAGGGTGAGCTGCATTCTTCTAAGAATCGCTTGCGAGGCGGGCTTGTATGTGGATGACAGCTTCATCGAGTTGATATAATCGAGTTGATATAACTGCGGTGTGGCCACTTCTAGAAACCGCGATGGGAGTTCTACGTAACTGTCTCGTGGGTGGCCTACCGTAAACACTACGCACGTACGACGATGATTCGCAAAGGTTCTCCGCCCCGCACAAAAGATCTAACCCGACCATCAGCTGCGACCGACCGCCACTAAAAAAGAAAAATATTTTTCTTTTGTCTAGCTCGAGTAGTGAGCGGCAAGCTTTACAGTGTCGTTGCCAACCGACGCCAACCCAACCTAAATATCTATATATAAGGGGGGCGGGGGGGTGTACTCGTTATCGTGCATGGCTTTAGTCGTATGACCATAGACCCTCGCATCGCTACAATGCCGGGACGGAGCACATCGGGTTTTCACCGACCAGTCAAACATTCCGTGCCCTTAGCGCGAAGCGCTGAGGTGTTAGGGGAGTCGCATGAAGGGTGAGCTGCATCCTACAAAGAGCCGCTGCTTGAGGCGGATTTGTTTGCATATGGAAGACTGCGACAGCGTCAATGAAATAAACAATTTCTGGTGTGGCCACTTCCAGAGACATCAATGGGTTTACAGCGTAACTGACTCGCGGGTGCCTTACCATATACACCCTACGTGATACGATCATCCTCTTTTTTGCGGAGTTAAAGTTCTCCCAGCACAAGAAATGTCCAACTCGACCGCCAGCCATGGTGGCCGCTAGAAAAAAAAAATGGCACCGTGGTTGTCTAGCTCCCACAGCTCATTTGTTGCTTCCCCTCGTCATTTGACCATTGACCACGCATCCCTTTCGAGACAGAACACCGTTCCTACTCCTAATAGAGACACCTCCAACAATTGGGCGTTCATTACGTTGTTTCCATATAGTGCATAGAGACTTTGGCTGATCATACCCCCTTCCTGTTTGGCCGCCTGTGGCCACCATCTATCTCCTAGGATAGCGATCGTTTTCTCGCTGCTATCTAGTGTGTCAAACTCCTCCATGTCACATTCTTCTATTTCCCTCTTCTCCTCTTCTAACACATCCCGTTCCTCCTTGTACATTTCACATTCTCCTACTATGTGAGTTCTACTCTCCATCGCTTTGCCACACGGGCACATCTGTGCATCTATTTCCTCCTCCTCCCAGCTACTGGTATACCTCTTTCTTCTTTCTGGCAAGTCCAGGTCGCCTACACGAAAACGCAGTTTCAGCGTTTTCGCGAAGTCCATTGGGCCGTGCAGATACGTTTTCATTCCTATTCCTTCCCTCAATCTCACGTATATCTCTATTACGGGGGGCCATAGTTAACAGGACCTATGGTACACATAAAAACCTATATGTTTAACCATTTTTACTAACAATATTTGGTCCTGTTAACTATGGACCCCCGTAATAGGTGTTTTTCCGATTCCACCTTGTTTCGTGGCGCTAGCCTTTCCCTTGTTTCTATCCTTTCTTCTACTTCTGCCTTGTACTTCCCAAACTTCCCGGCGAACATCACCTCTTCTTGGTTTCCCCTTATATCCTTCCATACTTTCTCAACTACGCTATCCCACCTTATTCCAGTTCGCCCTTTTGTTACTTTCTCCCATACAGCTTTATCAACTATGGCCGGCAACCTCTTCTTAGGCATGCTCCTTACTTTGTATAGCCATTTCAACTTTCCCATGTCCCCATTTGTCTGAAGTGGGTACGTACATTCCCAAAGTTCTGCTCTTAGTACTGTGTTACTAGTCGTACTTGGGCATCTCAGGAGTTTTTTAGCCGCCGTCATCTGTACTGTTTCCAGCTGCTTTACGAACTTCGAGTTCCCTTCCTCTATTTCTCCTGCATATTTTAGCTGTGGTATTTTCACCTTCATCAACGTACATGCCTTAATCCTAGTGTCAAGGTGCGAGTCTGTTGGGATCACATCCATATTTCCTACGTGTGTTTTACCCTTTCCTATTTATTTTGCTGTGTGCGTATCCCAAGAGCAGTCTTTTGGTATCTCTACGCCAAGGTACGTACAACGATCTACGATCGGTAATTCATCTTCTCCCCGCTTCCAACTGATTATCGCTGGGTCCACCTTATCTTCGTTACATATCACCACTGCGCACTTCTTGACGTTTGCCGTCACCCTCCATTTCCTAGTGTATTCTACCGCATTGTCTGTTTGTTTCTGCAATCCTTCGGGTGTTTCTGATATCCCCACGAAGTCATCCGCAAACATCAATCCCGACACCGTATCTTCCCCCACCGTAACTCCCCGCTTTGCTGCTTCGACTGCTACTATCAGGTCGTTCACATACACTTTGAATATATTAGGTGATAACGTGCATCCCTGTGCACCTCTTTGTGCAATATTAACCTGCCTCGATATGTCCCCGTCCAACATCACAGCACTTCCGCACATTCCGTAGTATTTTTCATAATTCTCCAAATATTTCCTCTTATCTCAGTTTCCTACCACTTTTCCCTCAAATTTCTCCATACTGCGTCGTAAGGGCCGGTCCTAACGGGGGCAAAAAACAAACAATATAAAAAACGAAATAGACTAACAGACTTTCGTTTTTCGTGAAATCCAGCAGGTTGACTTCTAACGAGCAAAAAAAAACGAAAAAAAAAACGAAGCCTAAAGAAGATTCTGAGTCTAGTTTGTACGCGGTGCAATTTTGCAGAATGACTCAACCGCCACAGCACGTGATTCCCGGCGATAGCGCTCGACAGCGACCGCGGATAGACACAACTCGCACACGCAAGGCACCCTCCACAGCAGGCGGTTCTCGTGGTCCAACCCGCTCCCTCCGGAGTGCGCTCTAGAACTTGTGTATCGGCCATCGCTATTCGATGGCTGACGATTGAATGTTGAGTGGAACTCATGTCGAAAAATATACCGCCACAGCCACTTCCTGATCCCCCGGTTTCTTTTTGCGAGGGCACCCGTTGGCGATTCCCCACCCATGTACTCTCGCCCTGTCAGCAGGAAAGCCGCGTGGCAGCCACATGCACTACTTCGGCAATCGTGCGCTTGCCAACCGGTCGTAGAAACGTTGTCGGAACTTCATCCCAACGCTTCGAGCTCCTCCTATATTCTTCTTCGACCCTGGGTAACCCACACCAGTATTTCGTTTACTTGGCACCCATCTCGTTTTCTTTAAGTCCTCAGAAGGGCTAAAAAAAAACGAAATGTGAAAACGGAGGTATCGGGCTCTCTGCTTCTATTTTTTTTTATTTGACCGATAAAACTCGCGTGCTCTTTAGTTCTGCTCTTCGTTTTTTTATTTCGATTTTTTTTCGTTTTTTTTCCTCGTTAGGGCCGGTCCTAAGCCTTCTGTACATCTAGAAAAAAAGAGTACTTTGTTAGCCTCGCGCCTTTCCTACCTTGGATTATCTTGTCCAATGTGTACACATGGTCCTCGCAGCTACGGTGTGACCTAAACCCTGCTCCCCTTCGCTAATTTATCCTTCCTTCTCAATCATTCTATGTTCAAAATCTTACGAATTACTTTGCCTGGAGACCTCAATAACGTTTTCCTTCTATTGCTCCCCGGGCCCGCCTTATCTCCTCTTTCTTAAATAAGTTTTTACTGCTGGAAGGGGGGAAGGGGGGAAAGGGGGAGGAAGGGTAGGAGGAGGGGAGGGGGACCACACAACAACGTGGCGTTTTGGTCAAGGGGGGGGTGGGGGATGGTGGGAAGGGATTGGTCAATAATGCGACGTTTTGACCTTGGGGGGCTTGGTGGCGTGTGCGTATACTCATCTCATGCATGGCCGTAGCCGTGTGACCATAGCCCATCGCAGCCCTACAGTGCCGAGACAGAGCACGTCGGGTTTTCACCGACCAGGCAGACAATACTTGGACCAAGCGCGGGGGGAGGGGGGGAAGACAAGGAATTTCTCGACAGCGCAGCATGCTGACCAACGTGCTGTAGTGCTGTGTGGTCAGCAATTGTAATCTCGGCTGTTTTTCTAACTCAATGCTCACGGTGCACTCTATCGGACACAGCTCCGGCGCTACGATTCGAAATCCTACCGCGTACACCAGGAACAGGAATAGAGCGCGCTTTAAGCAGTTGGGTAGCGTCAATTCATCTAAATGTCATGGTCGCGGGGCGGGGGCTAGACCGGAGGTACCGGGCCAATAAGGAAACGGTGATATCCAGCGGTAGGCCGACAGGCAAACAAAAAATCCGGCGTTAGACCGACCGGCCAGAGGCAAACGACAAAATCCAGCGGTAGACCAATAAGCGAAAGGCAAAATCCGACGACAGGCCAGTCGGCAAACCGCCAAGTCCGGCGGTAGACCGACAGGTAAAATGTAGACCACTCGGCGAACAGCAAAATGTAGACCACTCGGCAAACAGCAATATCCGGCGGTAGACCAATACTTGAACATCAAAATCCGGCGATAGACAAGTCGATAAAATTCCGGTAGTGGATCAATAGCCAAATGGCGAAATCCGGCGGTGGACCAATCCGCCAAAACCCGGGAATTGACCAATGGACAAACCAAACGGCGAAGTCCGACGGTAGACCAATAGGCGAAAAAATGGCTGTAATCCAATCTGCACACCGACAGATCCGGCGGTTCACTTATCGGCCAACCGCAAATACCTGGTATGGCAGAAGGCCAATAGTCAAACGGCCAAATCACGTGGTAAACAAGTCGGCGAAAATACGGCCTTAGATCAATACGCAGTCATAGTAAAACGGAAAAAACCGGCGCTAGACCAATAGGTAAGACTTCGGGCGTAGACCAATCGGCAAACCAACAATCCGGCGGTAGACCAATTGGCTAACGGCGAATGTGGCAGTAGACCATTAGCCAAACGGTACAATCTGGTGGTAGGCCATTCGGCAAGAATTCGGCAGTAAACTAGTAATCGAATGGCATTTTTTTTGCGGTATACCAATAGGCAAACATCAGGCCGTAGACCGATCGTCAAACGGCGAATCCGGCGGTAGACCAATCGGGGGATAAGCCCGGTTGTAGGCCAATAGCCGAAACTCCCTCGTAGATCATTCGGCAACGACGGCAAAATCCGGTGATAGACCATTCGGCAAACGGGAAATCTGGCGGTAGAACAGTCGGTAAACAGAAAATCCGGCGGTAGACCAATCGGCGAACGGCAAAATCGGGCGAGAGGCCAATAGAAAAACGGCGAAATCTGCTTGTAGAACAATACGCAAACCGCGAAATCTAGCGATATATTAACCCATAAGCACAATGGCAAAACCCAACTGTTGTAGGTCAACAGGCCAATCGGCAAACGAAAGAATCCAGCTGTAGACATTCAACAGCAAAATATTGTTGTAGACCAATAAGCAAACGGGAAAAAAGTCTACACCATTTGGTGTGTTGTCGTACCCGGTACGTTGGCATTCCACTTGCTCAGGGTCGATCTTAACGACGAGTGTTTTTCAGTTTTTTTTCGGTATTTTCCTGAAATTTCGGTATTTTCCCGAAATATTTTCGGGAAAAGCCGAAAAACTTCCCCCCAAAAAGTCGCCTCGAAGGTTTTAGGGTTTTTCAGGGACTTTAGGTGCAAGGCCGTAGAGGATCGGGCAACCCCACCGCTCGAGCTGTGCCACCACTCGCGAGCGCACAGAGCTGACAGGGGTCGTTCCTAAGGTCATTCGCAAGTCATGGCCGAACGCAGAAGGCGCAATAGCTTTTTGGGCTCTCGTGGCCGAGTTCACAAGGTGACCGCACCGAGGTGGCCGACCGACTGAGCTCGGTGACGGCAATAGCTGAGACTTTGTCGCTTTGGGCAAGCGTTGGGCGTTGTTGCGAGACGAGTTGGTGATGAATTTCACTCCCCAAGGCACCGACACCTGCCTACGAGTCAGGCCGATGACTGTGGGGCCACCACACGCATGGGTTCCGCGAGCGCAGCTGCTGTAGGGACGGTTCTGTGCCGGGCGGACGATTATTTCCCGAGCCAACTGAGGCAATTACTCGTTAAGATTCAACCCTCGCTGAATTTGGTGAAATGCCGAAATTTCAGGAAAAAACGAAATAAAATACGTGTCGTTAAGATCGACCCTTACCTTGCTCCATTTGCGACTATATTGGGTTTTGTCTTGTCTCACAGTCCGTGACCGCAGAGGGGGTGCCTCTCTAGGACGAAAAATCAGGACGGACACCTGGTGTACTTGATATGTCGTTGGGCAGAAAGAAAGATCCAAAGTGAAGACAACACACCCCCGTCGTCTCTCACATTAACGCTCGTAACGCCCCTGAGGCTCAGCTTGTGCCACCTTTTCCCCCCAACGGTTCTCTTCGAAAACCACACCAGCGTGTCCGTATCCTTGAGCCACATCGTTGTCTTTCTCGCACGGCCGGAGGAGCGGTGAATCTTGATCGGCAACCCTGGGGTTTTCAGCAGGGGGGGGGGGGGGGGGCGAGGGTAAGGGAGGGGAGGAGAGAGGAGGGCATAGGTGCCGCGGCGTCTAGACATCTGGACGAGAAAATACGTACTGCATCTCGACGTGGTATTTGTGTGGCACAGCTGTGTCATCGGTGAAGCTTCGTGCGTCAGAAACAGCCTCGCAGGAACTTACTTACCTCACATATAAAAACGAAAAAAAAACAAACGAATACGTAGCAAAAAACGAATGCGAGACACCGAATAAGGGACACCTTGGTACCGAATAACAAAAAAACGAATACCTGGTGCCGAACAACGAATAATTAATACACCAATAAACGAACAGCAGCGAACTACGAATACCGAATACCGAAGAATAACAACGAACAAGGAACAACGGATACCAGGTACCGAAGAAATACCGAATAACGAAAAACCGCCTACTGACCACCGAGTGAAGGATTAAACAAATTCCGTCCACCGAGATGGTCGTCCGTTTATACCAAGAGTTTAAAGACGGACGCATCGACTAGCGCCACATTCACCCGATTGATAACGGTTACATTGCAGATCAGGCCCTCAATTCATGATCTAGATATTTCAGGGCAGATACATTCCCTGATGAACATGACCTGCATTGCCTAGATCATGCTGCTGGGTGGTAGCCGTAAAGTCTGCATGATCCGGCGCATGTCTCCTGGGTTGGATCTGTACGACACAAGCATGCCGCACAACTCGTCCCAGCATAGGGAAAACCCACGGTATATTTGAGCGCACGTAGATGGACTACAGCAGATCGTGATCTGTCCCGTGCGATCAGTCCCATGCGCGTCTGTACATTAGCATGCGAGAGTCAACAACACCGGCAGTATAATAGCGGCAACCGGCACTCTTAGTATTACGGGGGGCCATAGTTAACAGGACCAACTATTCTTAGTAAAAATGGTTAAACATATAGGCTTTTATATATACCATAGGTCCTGTTAACTATGGTCCCCCGTAATAGCACACTGCCACACTGATTATAATCTCATCTGTCTGTTCCAAGCGATTCCACAGGCACTATATATAGCGGGCAGCCGGCACTATACAACCTGCACTATAGAGGGGCCACCGCTGCATCCCACTCTATCGTCTCACCCTCCGACATGACCTCCATGAACGTTCCCAGAAGCGCATCGTCCGCCGCGCTAAGCGTCGTAGGCGCCGCCGAAACCGTAGTCCTCCTGCTCCTCCCACCGCCGCTGCCGCACTCGCTTCCCCCAGGAGGAGACTCGCCACCTCCCCGTCCGCTCTCCACATCGCCACCACCAGCCATCGCGGCACCCAGGCGTCGCTGATGCTCGCCCTGCGCTAGGAGATCCCAGCTCTCGCTCTCCCCTTTCTCCTCCTCTTTCCCCTCGAACGGACGGGGGCCGAGCAGAGGGGAGTCTTCCCGGGGGGGGGTGGAGGTATCCTCGCGGTGGCGGCTCGCCAGCCTGAAGGATGGGCTGCCCCGGAGGCGGCTCGTGCCCCCTGCTGCTGCTGCTGCTGCTACTGCTGCCACGGACCGACGACGGTAGGAGGAGGGGGAGTGCCGGCCGTCTTGGTCTGGCTGCGCTCTCAGGACGTCCTCCATTCGCTCGGCTAGCGTGCTCGTGCGCCCTTCGCTCCGCTGCTCCTCCTGCTCCTGCGCCTCCTCCTCCTCCTGCGATGTGCGGTTTGCGCAGCAGATGAAAAACGTGTTGGTAGAGGGAAAGAGAGGGGAATGGAAGTTGGTTCTACATGAGGGGGGGGGGGGGGGGAACGGGGCGGGGGGGGGGGGGTATTCGGCATTGGGGGGGGGGTTATATTTGACACTGGGAAGGAGGGTTTGGAATGCCTCGGAGGACGGTAGGGGGTACTACAGTACATAACGGGAGGGAAGGGGGGGGGGGTGCAGCTGGCATGTTTCTGAGAACAGCAGAAAGAGGCGTTTATAGCGGGAAGGGAAGGGAAGGGAAGGGGGTATTGCATGAGGGGGGACGCATTGGGAGGGGGGGGGGCGGGTTGTAGTTGGCTTGCCTCGGGGAATACCAGGGGGTAGAGGGGGCGTTCGTAGGCAGAAGGAGGGGGGGGTACTACATGAGGCGGGGAGGTAGGTTGGGGGAGAAGGGAGGGGGGCCCATGTCATGCATGGCCTTACTATTGTAGTAGTCGTTTGACCCGGAGAGGGTGGGGGCGCTTGCAGACATGCCCTTGCCGCGGAGAACAGCAGGGGGAGGCGCTCGCGGCATGGCGGTATACCAGTAGGAGAGAGCTGTTCGGGGGTAACTGGTATGCCTCGGAGAACCACAAGAGGAGGCAGTAAGGGGGGAGAAGGATACGAGAGGGGAAGCTACGTGTCAGGGTAAGGCTCGCGGGGGCACGAGTTGTAGTTGGCCTGCCTCGGGGAACAGCAGGAGGGGGCAGGAAGAGAAGGGAAGGGAAGGGCAGGGGGTAGGTACTACATGAGGGGGGGGGGGGTTCGAGGGGGGCGGGAGTGAGGGTTGTACTGTAGTTGATGCGCCTCGGATAAGCAAACGACCAAGATAAGGGCGCCCGGGTCACTCTTGAGGAGACGCTACGTAAGATATATGCCGTGGTCAGCGGTGGGCGCTGTTCGAGGTTCCTCAATGTTGATGCCAAAATCAGTAAGGTTTCACACCTCGTACAGATCGTGATCTATGTATATATGTATCTATCGGTATCTGATGTATCTGCTGTAGGCCATCTAGATCCGCGTCTGCCGCTGAGAGAGGTTGTGCAGGACCTGCATACTGTAGTACAGATCCAACGTAGGGAACGTGCGCTAGATCATGCGGAGTACACGGGTCCCAACCGGCTAGGTGAGCTAGATCATACACGCTCGGGAATATATGTGCCTTGAAAGATCTGCTGCTGCCGTAGATAATGGACTGGGAATCGATCCCCTGTCCGAGGTTTGCCAAGATTTCAAGGCTTGCTCAGACTCATTAATAGTGCAGTTCTTACTGGCGGGTCCCTACTGTGTACATGTTCGAGCATTGGAAAGGATCTCTCAGTCGATGCTACTCGTAGTACGTACTACCGCAGTAGCACGATCATATATATCTGGGTGATACGATATGCATACCAGGTATTATGCAGTACCATGTACTTTACACCCTTACCTGTACGAGTACGTGGTATTCATGGTACATCAGTGCTTTCGAAGACAACACACACAACGCAGGTCGACCAACAGACGAAACCCGCATGGAACTTGATATCACACCAGGTATACTTATACCAACATGGTATGCCATGCTCAACGTATACTTCGAAGTACTATTATTACAAGTCAAGGATGAACGACGAACGATTCCTGTAGAAAAGCGGTTGCTCGATTTTATTACGTACGTACAGAGATATCTACAGCAGGCGGTCCAGATTTCGCACCTTATCGAACTCAGACTTGGACCGAAAGCCGTAGCGAACAAAGATGATGATGGCCGCCGCCATCCCCAGAATGACCAGGAAGAATATGTAACCCTCGTCGAGCGTGGCCATTATGGAAAGGACCTGCGTGCTACTGCCACTGCTGCTGCTCTAACCCTTGTTCTGTCGCCCTCTCTCTCCTGTGCTGCTGTGTCCACTGCTATGCCTTCTCGATCCAGAAAAAATGTCCAGCACCGCCAAAACCACGTCCCAGTTTTGGATACGTGTCTTCTATTCCTCGGTCACACGGGTACGCCTTGCCTAGCCGGGAGACCTTCGTTGCTCTAGTAACGCGCCACAAACTCGCTTCCGCAGTCCCACGTGTGTTGCGTGAGCCGGCCGGCCAAGAGGTATCCAACCTATTAATCGAACAACCTCCCCAGCCAAAACCTCCTTGAGACTGGAGGAGCACACACAACCTGCAGACCTGAGCACTGGCGTACAGTAGAACAAGTATGACGTAAAGCTAAAATTGCCCTCTAATTGTAGTGCCGCGGCGGGGGTAGAACTGTGGACTCACGACTCCAAGCGATACCGCAGGTCTTGTGGACAGCCAGAGGTAGCGGGTGCAGCTCGTTAGGGCGTGCTTGGATGAGCCCCGACGTGGGTCCCTGGGTTGCCGGTTTGCTGTTGTCGCCTGGCTTTTCCCGTGCTTGACCGAAATTGGAAACAGGAAAAACAAATGAGATGCCTGAAAAAAAACAGAAAAAAGATCCCGTCACCTCCAGTCGGAAGTTGTCGCATCCCGTGACTCGTACGCAAAAGTGGCGGTTACGAGTCGGATCCGTCGGTGAATGACGCCCGGTCGGTACAAGTTTTGCGAAAACATGCAAAAAAAATGTACGAAAACGTCTGCTGCTGCTTCTGCTGCTGTGCATTGCCAAAGTCATCTGAAGCGTCTACTAGCCTTATAGCTTTACTACACCCTCACCACCAGTATCACCATGAAGTTCACCACCGTTGCTGCCTCTTTGTGCGTTCTCGGAAGCGCCTCGGCGTTCATCGTCCCGGTGTCGGTCCGGTCAGGTGAGTCTGAATTCTTTTGCCCATAGCTTTGGCAACATTTTTGCCTCGATTTTTTGGTTTTGTCGATGAGGGTGCAAGAGGGAGCTCAAAAGCCGTCTTGGTTCATGCAGCACCGCATTGCGCCGGATTCCTCCCTGCCGGAGCCATGGCAGCGGTCTTCAGTAGAGGAGGGCCTGTAGTCTGTGACCGCTCGACTTTTTTCCCACTCGGGTAGCCGCAGTTTGCATTGAGATTTCGGACGATTTGGAGCAAAATCTTGACTGCTGCTGTTGCGTCATGCCGTCCCGTACCAGTACTGTTCGTACGTAGAAGTAAGCTGCGGCTTGGCTAGAAGCAGAGGTGGTTGTCGCTCGTGGCACACGCATCATTCATACCTGGAGGGATCCATATCAAGACGTGTGCCGTCCTGCGCAGATTGACTAGCAGTATTTTGTATTGCTTGGACGATGTTTGCTGAGCATCAGGCAGCAGTAGTAATTAATGCTCACGGCACGGTCTTGATACGTACAGCAGTGTTGTTGATGGTCCAGACAACAACCCAAACACGCACGTCAGCAGCAGTCTCTCAGCAAAATCACGGATGGCAGATGCGCACAGCCTACGCACAGCAGACCAGAGTCGAAGGGGGCACACAAAGCCCAAGCTTCGCGCTCACCAGCGCAAGCATCTAACACAAGGAGTGGTGTTTGCCAGATTGCCATTTTTACCACCTCCTCGGCAGTGTACGAAGGTATGCGTGCCGCAGCAGAAGCTTCGAACATGCCTGTTGCCTCGTAGCCAAAGAAGCGGCTTAAACACGACGCACCTCGCCAGCAGTACTGAGTACCAGGTATGGGTACCGGGACCACAGCATGTAGCATGTGTAAAACAGAATATTACAGAGCTGCTGCTTGTTTGTAGACTAAGCGCCTGGGAGATACCAGGTATTATGGTAGACCCTGCGTACAGCCCTACAGCAGTAGTTGAAATGCAGTATCTACAGCAGCAGTGGTAGTGCGAGCTGTTTGCTCTGTTGTCAGTCAGCCGCAAAAGCCGCGAATGGGATTTCAAAACGGCTGCAAAAGGGAGGGGACGGAACGACGAATTAATAAGCATCGTCGACGAGGTGTAGTAGGTGTACGTACGTACCTTGAAATTAACAATTAACTGCTGTGCTTGTGTCGGTCGTGTCCGTGTAAGTTTGGCCAGTAGACAGAAAAGGGTACACCTGGGTTGTTTTAGATCCAGTTGACGGTATGGTCGAAGACCGGCAGAGAAAACGCTGATAGCACAAGGCACGACAAACCTTACTCCTGTTTACCGACTCGGTCGCCTCGGTGGACTATTCAATGGCGGTCTTAGAATTGCAGTAGTCCCGTTTTGGGGACAAACTAGAACTCAAAGTGGTGTGTCCTCAAAACGGGACTGCAGTTCTAAAAGGGCCTCACGATTACTCATTCATGGCGTCGGTTCCGTGAGTTACCCTCGGGGACTTTTTCTGATGCGAAAAAAACGACTATTTTAATACTACTAAATACATACTGCTGTATACCAGGTATGCGAGTGCATACGTATAATAGCTGAATTGGCGGGTTGCATCCTACTATTAATAATAGTCTGAGTGAACGGGGTGTCGATCCCTGGTAGCCACCCCTGTAGTCCCATTTTCATGTCGAGGTCCTAAAAACATCTGACGGGTCGTCTACTGATAGTAACCTCCCCCCCTGTCCCTTTTTCATGTCGAGGTCCTCAAAGCACCCCAAGAGTTGTCGCCGAATCTGAGTGGCGGACCATCTTGCGTACGGAATGACGTGGGTCTCGATTCACAAATGGCGTTCCTGTAATTTGCTATACCAGGAGTGCGTCCGGCTCCTCAACAACTTCACGTAGGGGGTCGTCCCCCATTAGTATTAATACTGCTGTAGTGCAGTTAAAATAGGCGTCATCTCCGACCATCATTCTCGCGAGTTATGCTCCCTATCTCGGCCACACCATGACCCAGATCATGTAGATGATTATCTAGATGGTTCCGTTCCTCGCCTACCGTTGTGAGAGGTTGTCGTGCAGGATCTATCTATCTGCACAACACAGATCCAACTCAGGAAACCTGCACTATTAATATATCATGGGCAGAATGTTCGGGTCCCACCCGGCAACATGAGCGAGATCGTACGAGATCAGGAATATAGATATACCTGCCTTGAACGATCTAGGTGATGAAATGGGAATCAATTTTCTGTCCGAGGCGTACAATGTACCCTATTCTGGTCCTCAACTTCTGGCGTATTGCCTCCGAATCTGAGCGGCAGAGTGGTCTCCTATTGATAGTCCGAGTGACGGCCTGACGCTTCCGTGGAGTGTCGCTGGTGTTGGACTATTTTTTGTGTCGGGGGTCCACAGAAGGTCTCTTATGGCGGGTAGTCTCTGAATATGAGCTTTGAAGGTGGGGGTACCAAAATCTGACTTCAACTCCGAGGGTTTCGTTCCCATAACTGAACTGCGGTCCCTCACGGATTTTGTGCTATTTCTCAGATTCTGGAGCTTCGTCTCCGAATCTGAGCGGCCGAGGTTGTTTCCCATTCTCTTGAGCTACGGGGATCGATTCCCTATGAGTTTCCTTGCAAATATCTTTGTACTTGGTCCGCGCCTCGCGGATTTCTGTCGGGCTGTCCGATCAATCTGAGTGGAAGTGGTTTCTTTCGATCATACGCGGCGTTCCCATCACGTCTGTCTCGTGTCCTGGACGCGGTTTATGACATGCCACTCCGGTCGGAAATAGGCGTTAGGCGTTTGGAATTTAATATGAAGACAAAGCGGTCCTTATATATCCGCCCAGAGTGGTGGGGGCTTCAATTAGGGGTGACCTTTTTGTACCAAAATATTTCTAACTTGATGGGACTTCTCATCTGAGGAAATAGCTACCAGTACCAAACATTGTTTTTCACAGTATTTTTTTCGTTACAGGCGTCGGCCATGGGGATTGCTCGTCGGGCTTTTTAGAACCGCAGCCCCCTTTTGGGGACAAACCAGTCAAGTTCTAAGTAGTCTGTCCCCAAACGGGACTGCATTCCTAGAAGGCTGAAGTCTGCACTTTTTATCAAACCCTTTTAGAACTGCAGACCCGTCTTGGGGGACAAAGCAATCAAATTCTAGGTACTTTGTCCCCAAAATGGACTGCGCTCCTAAAGGGGTTAAAGGGTCAAGTCTGCATTTTTTCGTGAAGGCAGTCTTTGTGTTGGACGTGAAGAGCTTCTCCAGCGAGAAGCCTCGGAAAATTCTCAGAAAATTGCAGATGCCCCCCTATCGTAGCAGGCGTCCCTCCCTGCTCCCCCAAAATCAGGCGGGTTGTCTCCCAACCTTAAGAGACTATATTTTGGTGGAGGGAGTTTCGATCCCTGCTATCGTTCACGTACGTAGTCCCTTTTTGTCGTTTTTGTCGTTTTTCTTTTTTCAATCGTCACTTTCAGTTTCCAATTAAACTCGTATTGGTAGGAGGTTTGAACCTCAGCGGTCTTGCTTCTGGGCAAGCCGTGGTCACAGGTGTCGTCCCTTCTCCCCCCTGGTACACGCCTTCTTTTTTTGTCGCGCATAGGGTTCAGCATTCCCACTGCTCGTCGATTTCCATCGAGTGTAGCTAGCCCACGCTCTCCCGCTTTCCGCTAATCTATTTTTATGCAAGAAAAAGTCCGTACGAGTATGCACTCGGTAAAACTTGAACCCACGAAATTGATGTTAGTAGGCACGCGGACCACCTGCTAAGCCACCCGGGACTCCTTTTGCTCCGCCCCTCTCCCGTGCCGGGACGAGGTTGGTACTGCTGTGCCGCTGCAGTAGGTCCGGCCGCCTATCGCTTCGTGCGATAACGTTTTGAGGGAGGGCGGCCTTCGCTTGGTTGCTGCTGATCTCATACTATTAATAATACGGGGGGCCATAGTTAATAGGACCTATGTTACACATAAAAACCTATATATTTAACCATTTTTACTTACAATATTTGGTCCTATTAACTATGGTCCCCCGTAATATAGGATTAGAGATATATGTGGAAAAGAGGTGGGGTCAATGAACCCTTTTGAGTCTTTGAAGATAGGCACATGCTACGATAGGAGTGCACCTGCTCTTGCCTTCTGAGGCTCCTGGCTTGAGGTGCAGCTCTGTACCTCGTCAAAACATTGACTCCGAAAGAAACTGAAACAGTTTAGGAATATGGCGAATACCATGTGAAATGCAAACGGCGTTCCAACGATATTGGTTTAGAGTTCCTCAGTGCCCTTCAGGAGCCCCGGCCGTCAGAAATCTGCTGGCCAGTAAATGCCACCTCTATTTGAAACCCCTATCGTAGCACGCGCCGATAGCGACCAAAATAGTGTTTATTTTATAATTTTGGCGTTACATATCAACCGTCTACGAGCGGCATGTGCGTCCAACACAACGGGTGTGTAGGACCGTGTTGCGCCCACGCCGTGCGCCTCCCTGCTTTCAGCTATTGTAACGTAGACACCCATTTGTATCCTCCCGCCAATCGCGCCATGGGCTTTACTGTGATCTTCAAGCTTTTGTCGTATTTTCCCCCCTCCCAATTACCAAGAGGGTTCAGTTAGTTAACCCTTTTAGAACCGCAGTCCCGCTTTGGGGACAATTGGGGACAAATTACTTGGTATTTGAGTGGATTGCCCCCAAAACGGGACTGCAGTTCTAAAGGGGTTTTAAGCGCCATGTCTTCCCATATCCGCCGCAGGGTGAAAAAATAGAAACCAATGAAAGCGACGACTATTTTTACTCTTGAAATTGTACCGAGGCTGCTCTGTTGTTTTTCTCCCCCCCATTCCCTCGTTGATGGTGGTGGGCAGGCCGCGTTTTTGTTTGTTTGTTTGTTTGTTTGTTTGTTTGCTACGTTTGTCTGTGTCCGTTGATGGCGACGCTTGTAGTGCTCAGCCCTCGGGCAAAAATGCATCGCGTACGCTTACCATTAACCCTCTTAGGACCCCAGTCCCGTTTTGGGGACAAACTACTTATAATTAGAGTGCTTTGTCCCCACATATGGGAGTGCGGTGCTAAAGGGGTTAAAGAAGGAAAAAAAACTCCAGCGGTGAGATTGAAGAATACTCCTCAAAACTCATATTTTCACACTCATCATGGTGTATGTTCGAAACTACAACGGGTAAAGCAGAACCAACGAGAACCCGCTCTGTTCGAGCGGGAGGCCCTCAGTCGCGCTGGCGGGTTTCGTAAACCCCTGGTATACGGGTATAACCCTCGCGGGGCTGTCCGGACAGAAGTCGCACCCGAGCGTGTGTTGGCGCTGATGTCGATTCATCTTTTTTATTTGTGCTCTCCTTCGAGCCTCAGCACAACACCGGCTACAGCATGCTATGTACTGCTCCAGCTAGAGCTATGGGTCGGCAATAGTCAATACCTGGTATACGGCTATCAATAGTATTTATCACGGGGGGACATAGTAGTCAGAACCAAATATGGTGTGTCGGGACAGATCAGATAGATGATTATCGGGACAGATCAGATGGATGATTATCGGGACATATCAGATAGATGATTATCTTGATGGTTCAGTTCTTCGCTTGCCGTTGTGAGAGATGGGGCAGGATCTATCTATCTGCATAGTGCAGATCCAACCCAGGAAACATTTACTACTGTAGATTCATGTGGTTTTTACTGCTCCCACCCGGCAACACGAGCTAGATCACACGAGCTCGGGAGTATACCTATCTGCCTTGAAATATCTAGATCATCAGAAAGCGGGAATCGATTATCTGTTCGAGGCGTGAAACATTGGGAATGTATTATACGTATGGTTCTTGGATCCAGTTCGTGAGTTCTGAATACCAGCCCCCCCCGCAATAATCGCCAGGCGAGGTCAGTTCGTTTTTAGTCGGCAGGCGAAATTGCTCCGCCAGCTGACGCCACCCGACTTCCCGGCTAGTGTAGGCGAGCGAAGCGAGATAAATCGGCCCCTGTCAACGCATGAATTGACTCCACGCTGTCATCCATATGCAAGAACGTCCGCCTCACAAGCAGTTCTTATTACGGGGGAGTGTATTACATAGGACGTACGGCACACACAAAAACATACCAGGTATATATTTATCTATTCTTACGAACAATATTTGGTTCTATTTACTATGGTCCCCCGTGATTGTATATTCGCGTCCAATGCCTCACGTTTTGCCGGCGGAGCCGGTGCAAGCAACCAATGTCTGCCTGGTCGTCGAAAACTTGACGTGCCCTATCCCGGCAAGAAAGTGATGCGAGGGTCTATGGTCATGCGACTAAGGCCATGCATAAGTAACATGAGTAATATCCCCCCTGTCGGACGATGGGGGGCCGCCGGAGGCGCCCCCGAAGACCCCGCAGGTGGAGTTTCCGGAGGACCTTACTATAGTGTCACAAGAAAACTCTCTCCTAGCGCATTAGAATGCCTTCCTGCAGATGATGAAACCCAATAAATTAGGTATTGGCACCGCCGAGAAACGACTGACCATTTCACCTATTATCTACGGTGGTTGTTGCCTCAATCCCTACCCCACTGAAAAAACGCGTCACACTCTAATTCCAAGTAGTTTGCCCCACAAAAAGGATTGCAGTTCTTTAGGGGAATCAATACCTTTAGTACTACGCTGTACATGTACCTAGATCTGACTCTATTACGGAGGTCCATCGTAAATAGGACCTACGGTACACACAAATACCTATATATTTACCTATAGTTACTAACAATATTTGGTCCTATTAACTGTGGTCCCCCGTAATAGTTCGAAGTGTTTTGTTCCTACAACGGGAGTGCAGTCCTAAACCTGCCGACGGGCTGCAGCCCTGATGGTGTACTCACTGTTTCACAAAATTCCTCGAGCTTGACACATCCCGCCCACCAGTCTGTCCGTAAATAGAAGGGTCGCTTTATCCTTAAGCCGGATACTCACGCGGTCATTATATTCACGATCAGAGTGGTATAGGCGAGGAGGACGACGAGGGGAAGGGTGCAGTGGGCCTCAATGCCTCCCAACAGCGGAGAATCATAACCATTCACACGTCGGATAGATCACGATCTACGTAGATCATGTCGATCCTATCCTTCCGTTCTGAGGTGCTGTGCAGGATCCCCTTAGTACAGATCCAACCCGAGATACACGCCAAGTTTATGCAGGCTATATGGATCTAACCCGGCAATCTGAGCTATAGATCAGGCAGATCAGAAATCTATCTCTAGCTGTCCTGAAACAGCTAGATCATGCAGCGGTATCTTTTTCTGCCCGATGTGTTCACCCTTTCATTCTCAACTGGGAAAACTCCCACACTGCTTCCAAGATGTTTTGTCCCTCGAAACTTTGACCTGGGTCTGAAGAGGTCATCGTAGCACATTAGAGCTACTCGTACAGCAGTAGTGGTCCGTCTATAGTGCCGGTTGGGTAGTGCCGATTCCCCGCTATAGTTCCTGTGATTGAATCGCTTGGCACAGATGGGATTCACCTGGGTGGTATTGTGCGGAGCGGTACTGGTTGCCGCGATTCTAGTGCCGGTGCGTTTGGCTGGATGTGTACCGGCACAATAAAGGGACCACCAATGTAGTCATGGCTGCAAATCACGTTTCGGGCACGAACTACTTGGAATTAGAGTTTCATCGTTTCTGTTGTGGTGCAAAAGTGAACCGTCCGCTTTGGACGCCAGCACGCTCTACCGGTGCCCCCTCCCTCCCCCCTGTATAGGATGGGTTGGCGTCGGTTGGCAGTGACACTGCAAAAACATGCCGCTCACGTACGTGAGCTAGACTATCAGGGTACCGTTTTTTTTTCATTATTCTTTTTGGCGGTTGCCCGCAGCTGGTGGTCGAGTTAGATCATTTGTGCGAGGTAATGAACCTTTACTCCGCACAAGAGAATTGATCGTATCACGTAGGTTCATGGTAAGGCACCCAAAAGACAGTTACATACTCGTAGTGCTCCCATTGCTGTCTCGGAAGTGGCTACACCGGAAATGAATTAACTCGTTTGAAGCTGGCATCCATATGCAAGTCCGCCTCAAAAGCGGTTCTTGGGGGGATGCAGCTCACCCTTCATGCGACTCACCGAACACTTCACGACGGTTCGCGCTTGGTGCAAGCAATGTCTGCCTGGTCGGTGAAAACCCGATATGCTCCGTCCCAGCATTGTAGGGGTGCGAGAGTATATGGCCATATGACTACGGCCACGCATGAGATCGAGTACATCTCTCCTATTGAGTACACCCCCCCCTGTGGTTTGTCTTTTGTGGTCGACCGTGCCATTGCTGCATGCAAAACAGGATTCGACTGCTAAAAATTGTAAATGTAAAAGACACACACACCTGAGCTGTGAGATCACAAAACACCTCACCTGCTGGGGGGTCGAAAATGATGCTCACCCGTGAGATCCCACCGTAAAAATACGCTTCATATCTCATGTTTGCAAGCTGCGTTTGATACATGTACTATTAATGAGATCAAAGCGTGCTGTGCACGGGGTGTGTAAGTTTCAGAGTGGTCCACACATTCTGACAGTTTTTGTACGCAACGTATTCGCTGGGATATGTACTGTAGTGAAATTAGTATACCTGGTATGTCATACCTTTGCGATGGTTTCTGCCGTAGTTACGGTATACTCATCTGATTTATTTCAACAGTAGTAGTGATCCACGCCTAGTCCACACCAACCAGCCCCCCTGCCGGCCTCCGCCCTTGCTGCCCTGATTTCGGACGCGCTATTTTCCCGCGATGTTCGATTGCTAACATTTACATTACTACTGCGCTACGAACCCCCTTCCCCACCTGTCCCGACATTTTCCCTTTTTTTGTGGAAATACGCTATTACGGGGGACCATAGTTAACAGGACCTATAGGTACACATAAAAAACTACCAGGTATATGTTTAACCATTTTTACTAACAATATTTGGTCCTGTTAACTATGGCCCCCCGTAATAGGAGTTTCGACGCGGGTCCAGGCTTCCATTGAGGAGACCTCGGCCGAGAAAACGAAGGCGCGCGAGGCCCTGATCGACTCCGCGGGGATGTCGCAGCTGCTCAAGCTGGTCGGCGTGGAAGAGGATGCGGTGAGATTTTGTATGCTGCTACGTATTGTTGTAGCGGAAGCTTGTCAACCCTGTTGGGAGTTTGAAAGGGGACAGCCGACGAGGTACGATGACGGTTACAAGCAACAGCCACTGCGTGATGGGGCGATCGTATAGCACACAGTTGGTAGCCCTGCACTACTGTGCTTTCAGTGCAAGGAGTGTTACGGCTACTCCGTTCATACTACTGCTGGGCGCTCAGGCTTTCCCGTAGACGGATGGCCGCATCAAACTTATCGTCGTTTTAGTCGCCATCTCGACGTCCCGAAGGGGTCACGAACTCGATATGTAGACTGCAGCTGTAGATTGTAGCCGTAAGCGCGCGAGGGAGGCAGGCTGATGTTGCCTCGAAGCGACGATAGCTTTGAATGGCTTAGACAAACTGTTTCACGCTCTTACGTGTCGTGATGTCGATTTTGTTTTTGCGTGATGGACACCAATTATCACGCTGCATAGCGTTGGATATCATGTGAAGCAACAGTCACCTGGTGGAGGGGAGCAGGGTGCCAAACGGGAAGGGCCCACGGCGGGGTTGAAGAACCAAAGCGGGATGAGATCGCCACCAGAATAGCAAAAATATATGATGATGATGATGATGATAGCATAATATCATGCCCCGATGAGTGCTCGATTTGACGACATCATGATCAGGGGTGTATAATACGGCAGATTTGAGAGCGGCCGTACCGATTATACACATCCTTGAGCACGCAATAGTACCGACACCCCAACTAGAAACCGGAGTACTGGCCTAGGCTCGAATTCCAATTTGACGAAGGCTGCGTTCCACAATAACTGTACTGTAGGCCGCTCCCGAATTTCTTATTTCCCCATGAGTGCTCTGACTGAGTTTCTTACGGGCCTCCTCCCTATAGCAAGCTTTAAGAGAGGTATAGAGGGCCGGCAGTGTATTAGTAGTTGCACGGGAAAGCGAAGAAGAGTGCCTTGGAATACAGTACGAGTACGTACCAGGTGTGCGTAGGGTACCGTTCTTTTGTGCGAGACCCAAATATTTTGCCTGCCCGCTTGCTTTACTTTGCTTTGATTTGCTTGCTTCGCTTGCTTCTTGCTCTGCTCGCTTGCTAGTTTGCTTGCTTGCTAGCTGCTTGCTTGCTAGCTTGTTCATCCTCTAGCTGTCTACTGTAGCTGTTAACTATTAATAGTTTTCCCGTTCCTCCCGTTTGTTTTCTTCTTCGTTTCACCATCTTCCTCCCTTCGCAGGAGCCGCCTGCCGCCCCCGCACCGGCCGCACCGGCCGCACCGGCCCCAGCAGAGTAGGCTGTATTTATTTACCGCCAACCAACGCTCGGGGCGGACCTGACCTTCGTTTTGGACTCGCCATGGCCTAGACATCTGCCATCGTCACGGAGCTATGATAGGGTGATAGTAGTGCCCGCGTAGTGCTGCTGTCTACATTGCCGCTTTTCGAAAGAAATGGTTAAAAGTGGTCGATATAGTTGGCCTCCATGTTCGATCACCACCTATGACGGTGAGGGGGGGGGAAGGATGATAGGGGGGGGTGGGGTGTACTCATACCATGCATGGCCGTAATCGTACGACCATAGTCCCTCGCATCCCTGCAACGCCGGGACGGAGCACGTTGGGGTTTAGGGGGGGGGGTGGGGGTATCATGACCCGGGTGGCTCAACCGGCCGTGCGAACTTGGCGCAGGGGGGTTGGAAGGGGGGGGGGGGGGGTGAAGGTTAACGATTGTCTTTCCTTGAAGGTCGAAGATAATTGACCCCAACGTTCTTTCATCGCGTATGGCGTTGGGCGGGTGGAGGGGTGAGGGACGGAGGGGTGGAGGTTAACGATTGTCTTCCTTGAAGGTCGAAGATAATTAACCCCAACGTTCTTTCATCGCGTACGGCGTTGGGCGGGTGGAGGGGTGGGGGACGGAGGGGTGGAGGTTAACGATTGTCTTCCTTGAAGAAGGTCGAGAATATTGACCCCAACGCTCGGTCGCCGCCTATGGCGCTGGGTTGGGGGAGCCGGGGGGGGGGGGGGGGGGTGTTGAAGAAGGGGGAGGGGAGGGAGGAAGGTTGATGGGCTTTATTTCCCCTGGGAATACTGCAAAAGGAAGGTGAAGGACCTTACACGGGAATAACATGCTCGGTTTATTTTTGTTGGCAGTGAAGTGTGTCGCGAGCTGTTGATTCCCCACCCCTCCTCACAACGATCTGTGATGGGGTGTTAGACGAGTAGGCGTAAGCAGGCGCTCGAAAATGCTTAACGTTTCGCTGCTGCCGCTGCTGCTGCCGTTTGTTACTACTATAATACTGTAGGCGCTTGAGGGTGCCCCGAACCAGCTTGGGCGAGGCCAACATTGACCAAAAAAAAAAAAAAACTCGAGGCGGCGAAGCTTTTGCTGTATTCCTTTTGGCATGTTGTCTTTTACCCAATTCGGTGGCCATCCCGGCACACACACGCGTTGAGAGTGGGCGCGCTTCGCACTTATCGCAGAAAATATTTGAATCCATCCAACTTTTGGACGGCTACAGGTTACAAGTGGTGGTGGTGGTGGTGGTGGTGGTGGTAGTGGTGGTGGTGGTGATGTGCACGGACGGGTAGTTGAGGCATGACGATGATATGAATCGTCGGAACGCACCGAGGGTTAGGTTCGTTTTGCGATCTATCATGTCATGCGGTTATAGATCATGGCTTCCCCCTGATTGGTAGAGATATCGACACCGACCGTGTATATGGTACCATCGTGGCGTCATGCGTACGTACGTAAAACGTTTTTGTCGTTTTCCCGGCATGTTTCCTGACGGCGATGGTGATGGTGGTGGGGGGTGGTGGTTCTTTCCTTGTCGGTCTTCTGTGGCCGATTGCACGGTGTTTGGTTGTGAGGCGCTGGGATCTTTAGATGGAACGGAAGGCCTTTTTTAGAAGATTCTAGATCGAAAGCTCGATTGACGCTCGGATGGGAGCACAGCTGCAGCATCAATTAAACGGTCTCAGACGTGTCGTTTCTCTTTTTTCCTCGTCGTCATATACATGGTATATCTATCTATATATATTTCTACTCGCTCGACTTCAAACGTTCTATCGGCGTTTAGATACCAACACCGAAGTTAGCAAGTAGTGTGGAACGCGTCATTATTTTACCACTATTTTTTGCACCGCTCAAATGTGGTGCACTGCCCTTTCAGACATGCTCAACGGAGCCTATCTGCACGTTTCCAAGCACCGATTTCATCTGACGTGAGGTATTCGGCGGTCCAGATGGTTGAAGGAGAATGTTCGTGATCGTGTTCCACAAATCTCATACGGCGTTCGTGGGGGAGAGGGGCTCATTGTCAACCATCCCCTACTTTTCAGTTATCACTTGGTCTTAGTGTGCCCCCCCCCCCTCCGTCTATGGTCATACGACTACGGCCATGCATGAATGAGATCGAGTGCGTATTTCCTATCGAGTACCCCCCCCCCCCCCCCCTCCCCCCCCGGATAGCAGCACGCCTCCTTACTGACGGCAACGACCTCTGTCACCCCCTTTCCCCCGCCTCCTTGAACTTCCCCTGGTCCGTCGTAACGTAATAACACCTCACAGGACTTCGAACCCCTTTCCGCGATCGGCGAAGGCCACTTCGGCAAGGTCTTAGTGTCCCCCCCCCCTCCGTCTATGGTCATACAACTACGGCCATGCATGACTGAGATCGAGTGCGTATCTCCTAACGAGTACACCCTCTCTCCGCACAAGGGGAACGGCCGTATCACGTACCAGGTGTAGTAGTATTTTTGGTCAGGCACCCACAAGGCAGCTACTTACTATTATGCTACGATACCCATTGCTGTCTGTGGAAGTGGCCACACCGGAAAATACATCAACTCTTTGACGCTGTCATCGATATGCAAGTTCCCCTCACTAGAGGTTCTTAGAATATTGTTGTTGTTGTTGTTCTCACATTAACTCACAATTCAATGCAGTCCGTGGTCGCAGGACAGGCTCCAATAACTCTGGAGTGGAAGAAATACCTCAAGTAAAAACAGAGGCAAAAAAAAAAAAAAAAAAAAAAAAAAAACAGGCATACGCACTCCACCACTGCGGACACCAGGGAAGCAAAAAGGAGACTATTAATAGAAGACAAAAACCTAAAAAAAGAAGATGAAGCTAAGCAAAACATATAAGCACGCAGCTCTTATAGTTTATGCGACTCGCCGAACACGTCACGGCGCTTCGCGCTTGGTGCATGCAAATGTCTGCCCGGTCGGTGAAAACCCGTCATGCTCCGTCCCGACATTGAAGGGATACGAGGGTCTATGTATGTTGGTCATACGATCACGGCCGGCTATGCATGATACCTGGTATCGAGTATTCACTCGTACACGCCTTCCCCCCCCTGAGGCCAAAATCTGAAGAAAGTAAGGGAGTGTTGGACATCATGGACGTCCTTCCTTTTCGGGGCGCCCTTCCTTGTTCGGACAGATCAATGATTGTGTGCGTCCCACTTACTACTTTTACTTGATGATCTATAGACAGCAGCAGTAAGTAGTAGTAGTAGTTCCACATGATTTGGCTCATCATTATGTATGTTTTGTTGCTGGGAGGTGGAAAGGTATTTATATGTATCAGTTAATGTCAGAACAAACAACAAACATAGACAACAACAACCGGATGATCTACCTACGTACGACAGTAACAACAACTGACAGCTGTGTTTCCTGGGCTGCATCTATCTGTACTAAACAGATAGATCCTCCTTCTCTTTTCTTCTACACCATCTCCCAACGCCAGGCGAGGAACTATATACTACGAGTACATGTGTACAATAATCGTTGTAACTACCAGGCACATTATTGCGAATTTGCATAATAGATCGTGATCTACTACTGCTGTACTTGCATCTGCCTGTCTGAGATGTGTTATGATTCGTTGCCAAACCCGTGTCCCGTGTGCCGAGTGCCGAGTGGAGTGCCGTGGTACGGTATCATACTTTTTCTTGTGAAAAACTAACAAAGACACGTCAGCTGTGAGTTCAACCGATCGATCGATATTCAACTTTTCAATATGCGTGATAGCGAGATAGCCGTGCGAAACTTTCTGGTGGTCTTTGTTCGGGATAATTCAACCAATCAATCGCCCCCATTTCTTCTGTCCAGCGTCGAGCCCCAATCCACCCGAAGAACCAAAATGAAAAATGAAAAGATGCGGAAAATGAAGCTGCGGTACGAAGCCCATTGGCGCATTGCAGACGCAAACGTCACCGTCATCAAAGAGCATTTTTCAACATTTTTTCGCCGCCGCCCGCAAAACCAAGCAAAATCACACCATCAACACCCAAGCCGGACGCACGCGCTAGGTATACACCCACCACACACCGCACAGCAGCAGCAGCAGCAGAAGCAGCAGCAGTAGCAGCAGCAGTAGCAGCAGTACCGGCGCTTCCCGGCGCAACACCCTCCGTGCTGCTTATCTCCCCCGAATATGGCCATGAAGTTCTTCGCTATTTTCCTACTGGCGCTGCCATCGGCATCTGCTTTCGTGGCTTCTCCCTCCTCCCTCTGTCCTGGTACGAGCAGCGCATCTACCGGTTCCGTTTCTGCTTCAACCCAACGCGCACCGTCGATGACGGCTCTCAACGGCGGCCCGGGACCCGGAAACGGCGATAACAGCCCATGGTCGGTCTCTGCGGTATGGCGCGATGTGGTCGGTTCGGCCTCCCAGACGAAGGCGAAGGTGGACACGACGGTGAGGAAGGAGGGAGCCGAGCCCAACCCGCGATTCTATTTTCGTTCGTTTTGAAATGTTTTTCTTTATTTTGCGATTTTTGGTGTATCTCCGACGTGTCCCCCGCAAGCGCTGGTTCGCCCTCCAACGCAAGAGCGCGCGATACATCCGTGCCCTCCCTCCATCTCCTGCCTGTAGCCAGTTATATAGAAACAATAGCAACCATCACGGCCCGAAAACCCCTGCAGCCGCGCAAGTTGTGTCTGCGCTCACTTGTCTGTGCACGGTCATCATGTTCGTTCCGGGAGCCCACACCCACATGCCTCATCTATCATTGATACCACTTCGGTCCGGAAATGTAATGATCGTTTGTTGTTCACTGTGAGTGTCCAAACGTTTCTTACATTTACGGACAGAAGAGAAATTTGACTCGTTCCGAGATGCACCAAAATAGATGTTAAAAACGAAACAGCACAGCAACCAGATGCGTCATCCAACTTTTGGTAGCACGTCAAGTTGTCCGACAGCGCAAGGCGCATGAGGCAATACAACAGCCCCCCAGCCTGGTTGCCCCCACCAGCGCCCACCTTCCGGCCGTTCATGGGAAGGAGCACTCTTTGCCCACCTCAGCAGGGTCATCGCCATTTTTCATCGCTCGGCCGCACTCGCTTGTGTATTTTCGTGGTTTGTGCTCCTGTTGGTGTGCTGCACTATTATTAGTCTTCTTCACCTCTATTTTCAAGTAGTTTGTCCTCGAATGGCGGAGTATGATTCTGAAGTCTTCGCGTTTTTGCACGCTCTGCTTTATGGATACCAGGCGGCTGAGGTTTACGCAGAGCTAAAAAAGAAGGTCGTGGTCAAGCAGCAGAGGCAATCGCTCGAGAGCCAACTTTGTTCGCTCATCCGCATCGAGGGGGGAAGCATGTCGTGCAAGGTGAGGATTCTCTGGTAGCAATTCCGTGCTGCTGCGCCGGCGGGGGCCGGGGCGGGGGGGGAAGATGGCCACCCACTCGCGTGATCGTCCGCCACGGACTTTCGCCGGTCAAGCAATACCTGTCTGTCCGCAATTGTCAAGCCCGTTTGGGTATTAATATGTATATCAAACGATGCCTTACAATTCGGGACAGAGTGGTACATGACAGAATACCGACTACCAGGTATTTTTAACCGGAATGAACCAGGTAATAAAATACACTTGTTTTTCTGTGCACGAGTTCAGCGCTTTTCTGGATGTATTTTATCGCATGAGCGATGAGACAAGGTGATTATGATCACTATTAATAGTACCAGGTAGTAAACATCGAGGACACACCGCCAGTCCTTCTTGTGCCACCTCCAGACGTGGTGACAGATTGTTTTTTCACGAGGTGATCTCATATATGTACATGGTGCACGATGATGCAGGTCCTCGAAAAGCGAAAATACAGCCCCCCATTCCGATTCCATCCCATTTCCTGTTTATCTCCTTTCCCCTCTTTTTTTTTTTTTTTTTTTTTTTTTTTTTTTTTTTTTCATCCCATTCATTATCTTCGCACATCTTCTCTCTCTCCTTCCAACTCGTAACTCAGATCCGGGGTCACATAGCAGGCTCTTCTCCCCCCTTCCCGCTACGGTACGTGCCTTCATTTTTTATCGCGAGAAGATTTCAGCATTTTCTTCCCTCGTCGACTCGCATCGAATTGTGCCTACCCACGCTGCAAGGCGCTCTCAACAATTGAATCCTTTTTTTTATTTATGCAAATAAAGTCAAAGTCCGACCCTCCTGGGGCTCGAACCCAGGACTCAAACAAGTAGAATTCGAGGTTAACCACTTGAACCACCGGGGCGACCGTACCTCTACCGGGTACTGGTATGTCGTTTTGAGCTTTCGCCTCGGAATGGGCGAAAATGCACCTTTTTCCGCTAAAAACTATTTCAGGAGTTTCTAGTTTTCTAAACCTGCTTACACGTACCTGGTATCGCGTACGAGTACTCGTATTGCCTCAGAAATAACCGTAAAATATCAAATGCTTTATCACACTTCTTTCATAAGTGTGTGTCACAGAGCAACAGGTGCAGTGGCGTTGTAGTTTTGTGGCCACAGAGCTTGCATCTCTGTCTAGGATTGAAGAATCGGCACGGACATTAACATTTGTGCTGGATATCGACTGGAAATGATCTAATGTGAAGAACACACGTACACCTCATATGCTCAGGGTGCTATCAATGCTGCTACATACCATGGTACACGTACTATTACAGTCAGTAGTACCAGGTAGAGAGTACGTATAGTGGTTGTGCAGGTAATTGTACCTTCATTTTGTACCTACTGGTGCTGTGTGATCCATGTATTAATACTATCCTTCGCCAAGATGAGACATACATGATGATCAATGACACGGTTCGAAAGGGATCACACAGCAGTTGGTGCCAATGTAATGGAGTGACAGCAGTGACCCCCCCCCCCCCCCCGCCCCACCTCGCCTGCCCCCCCCCCCCCCAACGGGCGGAACGTCTGCGTATCTCCCGGCGGACTACTGTTGTTTGTAGCATCTCGTACTTGTCCAAAGAACCACTTTTATTCCTGTGACGGAATCCTTACAACAGAGTACCAGAGGGGATAATGCCCTTACAACAGCAGTCCCACAGGATACTACTACGGGGGACCATAGTTAATAGGACCTAATTCGATGCGAGTCGACGAGGGAAGAAAAGGCTGAAATCTTCTCGCGATAAAAAATGAAGGCACGTACCGCCGTAGCGGGAAGGGGGGAGAAGAGCCTGCTATGTGGCCCCGGATCTGAGTTACGAGTTGGAAGGAGAGAGAAGATGTGCGAAGATAATGAATGGGAGAGAAGATAGATGGTACACATAAAAACCTATATATGTTTAAACATTTTTACCACCAATATTTGGTCCTATTGACTATGCCCCCCCGTAATAGCCTTCCAATAATGGTACTGCTGCAGGATAGATTCCTATGAGAAAAGGTGTGGTGCTCACCCACTATTTTAAGCGTCACCGCTCCAAAATGTCTCATGTCTTCACTTCTGGTATGGTCCCCTTGGGGTCTCGGCAGTAGTGCTGTGCTTTTTGTCGGGTTTCTAAGCAGTAAGATACCAGGTACGTACATACCAGGTACCTGGCATAAAATAGCAAGCCAGTCTGTAATTCTTGGAACCTACGGAGTATTGCTGTTAATCGTTGATACTTGTCGCTCTATTTTTGTAGTAGGCATGCCTGTGCAATTCGGACAACCGGTATGTTGCGTGCGATTCCATGCCATGCAACACGCATGGCCCGGCGCAAGCTTGCTAAGCCAACTATCGACCGACCACTTCATACCAGTCACAGCGCACACAGCTGACGTGCTGCACAATTCACAACTCACAACGCACCAAGGATCGTCCGAGTGCCCAGTGCGTACCCTCCTCGTCGCGAAGAGCCCGGCAAGACGACGAGGCCCCAGATGGGATCTTGAACTTGGTTGATGACTCATCACCGTCATTGCAGGGGGGTGATATTATTTATCAGTTATAGTATCGCAGATCATAGATCGTTTAATAGTTTTAAAGAGTAATACGTACGGTAGTCTCCAGCTACTGCTTACTGCTTACTACATACTACCAGGTAAGACCTGGTACGATTCATATAATAATCTCATTTCCTTACGTATTTCCACTTGATTCTGTATGGTATCCTGTGTCTGATATCTTGACTTCACCTTGTCATCGCTCAAGCAAGTACGTATGCGGTCCGTTCGTTTTTTCCATGAACTATTAATATCAATAGTCACTTCTAATAATAGCATAAAACGTTCGCCTGGAACATTCTGAGAACGGTAGTACCTGGTATGTTGATATACATATATTTTCAATACGTCGTATCTGATAGTTGATGCTCTGATTCAAGCTAATTAACCCTTTTAGAACCGCAGTCCCGTTGTGGGGACAAACCAGTCAAATTCCAAGTACTTTGTCCCCAAAACGGGACTGCGGTTCTAAAGGGGTTAAAGTAACGTAAAGTGTGTATGTATGTGTGTGTATGTGTTGGAAACGTCAGTATCACGAACGAAGATTACGTGCGAGTAGTATTCTGTAGCCAGTGTGACAAACATGGCCAGTTGACGACACCCTTGCCCCTACAGCGTGGAGGGCAGCCGCGGGACATAGCCGCGAAGGGGATCATACACTCGAAATGGTATTTTTTTTAATTTGTGAGGGCCTTGAAGGGGTCAAAAGTTAAAGCCAACCGGCGCCTTTCACCCATGTAATTTATAAAACCGGGGGGTATCATCCGAATCATTTTCGTTGGTTCGTCAAAAGGTGTGATTATGTAAGGTGGACAATGGGTGAAGTTGAAGGGTCATGGAGCAGCTCCGATTCCATGGGACCAGTCATGAATAGTATCATCATATACCAGGGTTGTTGTTGTTGTTGTTCTCACATTAACTCTCTGACGAAGGAGTCCGTGGTCACACAAAGGTGCTGGAGCCCTAGGAAGATCCGAAAAACAAAAAAATCGAAAATTCGGCTGCCTCAAAATACACGAGACGGAAAAAGCGCACACAAGATAAAACCAATGTGCAAAACTGAACTAACATGGCCGCGGGTATATCCTCTCAACTATAATATAGAAGAGTACCCCCGTTCCCACCACTAACCAACTCGTGGCTGCTGACTACAGCGGATGCTGTCTGAAGTGCTGCCTGCACCGTACGAAACGCACGGTAGTCGTGAAAACGAAAGAGGAACACACCTGCCTGCTATCTGGAGTGCTGTCACAGAGTGAAGACTCGCGGATATGCAGTGAAAAAAGGAGCAATCGAACCTTACTGCCACACGAATATCAACGATCGCCATCTCTTCCTGGACTGTCTGACACAAAAAGGTGCAGCACAGCAGTTATGATACCACGTCCCTGATAATTGCGTAGGTTATTCCCCATGAAGGGTATACAACTCGTTAAACTACAAAAACCAGTGACGAGTACCGGTAGATACTATTCTGCCTCGTGAAAAACAAACCCTTCCAATGGTTGGGTAATATGTACGGATGCGTGTGCGTGCGTGCGTACGTGCTTTTTTTTTGCCGTTTGAAGGCGGGGGGGGGGGGAGGAAGAGGGAGGGGCGGGGGGGGGGGGGGGTTCTTTCGTCATGCCTAGCCATAGTCGTATGACCATATACCCTCGCATCCATACAATGCCGGGACGAGCACGGGTGGGGGCGGAGGGCATAGGGGGGAGTTAAGCGCCCGGCGACGCCCCATTACGTGGCCATGTCGGCTGTCCGCCATTTATGGCGACGTGGCGGCTGTTCCTCTCTCTTTTCTGTTTTTTTACTATTAAGAAGAGTGTTTATTGGAGATTGCGAATATTATCTGGTATATTATACCAGGGGGTACGTATCTGTGGTCCTTATTTTCAGGACAAAAACAGAGTGATCGGTACGTATCAATACTATTGGTATAAATGCCAATATCGGACAGTTTCCATTTCAAACGAAGGCTGTGGTATAATGATCGATGATGTGCTGACGTGGTTCGGAAATTTGAACAGAGCCCTCAAGGCTCAAGCCTGATTTCATCTTTCGCATGCTCCACTTGTATAATACCATGTGTACGCTATCTTATGTACGAGTCTTGCGAGTACGAGTATCTGCGTTTTGTTTTGTCTTTCATTCCAACTATTTTCTTCGCCCTACTTGTCTCTCCTATTACTACTATTAATACTGTTCATATTAATATCATACCGTAATATTTCGGGGGGCTATATTAGACCATAGGACCTACGGTACGTAGATACAAAAACTCGTACATATTCCCTGTTTTTATTTTTTACCAACACTATTTGGTCCTATTTAATACCAGGTATTTACTATTAATACCAGGTACCAGGTATGATCCCCCGCAAAGAATAGTCGTATTACACCTCCAAATCCGGGGTCACACAACATGCTCTTCTCCCCCCCCCCTCCCCCGACATGCTCCGTTCCGGCATTGTAGGGATGCGAGGGTCTATGGTCATACGACTACGGCCATGCATGAGATCGAGTACATCTCTCCTATCGAGTACACCCCTCCCCCTCCCCCTTCCCCCCTTTCGACGGCCCGTGCGTTGCATTTTGTCGCGTGAAGACTTTCGCCCTTTCGACGGCCTCTGTCTTCTCTCATCCTCGTACGTCGAATTGCGCCAAAACTTCAAGCTTAATGTGATCTCTGTTGCCTTGTTATTGTTGTGTTTTTGCGCTGTTGCGGTGGTGGGTTTTTGCGCAGGCCGAAGAACACGTTCGCCGCTTGGCTTCCGAGCTGGAGGCGCTCCAGGACAATGCGGCCGCTTTCGGGTCGCAGAGGACTGGCCTCGCCGGATGGTACGATCGGGTGTTGTGTGGAAATCTACCCGGTAGAGAATTTAGCTGTCTGTACCTATTAATAGCAGCTCTCGCAGACGTCGACGGGCATTACGTATATATAGAGAACGGTTCAACGTGAAGAAACACTCACAACATGCAGCAGTAACTCGCTCAGCAGGATATTCGAAAGTGTCGTCAACTGGTCTGCGTTGGTGGGCGGCGTGTATTTTCTATATATTTACCATACGCTTACACATCGGACGCCTCAGGAAAACTCGAAAGGGATGCTTGCTATACGAGTAGTTATTTTGTATGCCGTCAAAAGTCGAAACTCGCATTCGTTCGTGATAAAACCCCCGTTTTCAGAGCTGCAGCCTTTACCCCTTGTAGACTGCAGTCCCGTTTTGGGGACAAAGTACCTGAAATTTGAGTGGTTTGTCCCCAAAATGGGACTGCAGTTCTAAAAGGGTTAAAAGCAGTGGGTAGTTGGTTTGTGTACGATTATTGTATACTTGTCTGCTGTTTTTCAGTGTTAGAATATTTTAGCTCTGGATTCCAGGCAGTTTGTTGCGCTCACGCCCTTGCAGTTATTTCAAGAGTGCTACTTCGAATTATGAGATGAAATTACGCATTCAGTGATATTGTTTCAATAGCGGTGCTATTTTAAAGTCTGGGAATTAAATGGGATTAAACCCAACCCTTTCCCCTCCACCGCCTACTCCTGCCGCCCCCCCCGCCCCACGGCTTCGCACCACGCATCTATTTTTTTTTCTTCTCTTTTCCCCACGCGCTCCTCCAGCTGGAAGCTGATCTACTCGAGCGCGGGGGCGGACGGCAGGGTCGCCAGAGGCTCCGACCCGCTGAAATCGATTGAGGACATCTCCTACGTTTCCGAGAACTGCAGGCTCTCCCACACCGACACCGGCTCCCTCCGCGTCTACAAGCGGGTCACGGCCCCCCCGAGGGCTGCCGCCGCCGCCACCGCGGCTGCTGCGAGGGCCGCCGGGGGCGACGACACCGCGTCAGCGTTGATGGGAGGGGGCGCGGGTGGCGGACCGGGGAAGGCTGGGCGCGCTTCAGCGACTGCCGCGGGACGCGGTGTGGGCAAGCAGCCCCTGCGTAGGCGCATGTTCTTCGGCTGGCGGCGGCGCTGAGGAGAGAAACAGAGTAGGGTGGAGGTGGAGGTGGAAGGGAAAGTCAGGCAGGCATGCAGAGGGAGGGGCGGGGGGCAGGCTCGGGGCTTTGTTGGCCGTTGTCATGGGTGCGACAAGATATACCAGGTATAGGATGTATTCGGCGAAGATGCACTCAAGATATCCGGCGAAGATCGATCATTCGGGTAGATACGAATTCGGCGAAGATATAGGGGTATGGCACAATGATCTCCGCCGAATAACCTTGCCCGTGTTTTTACAACGGCCACCCATATGGCGACAGTGCGTGGGAGAAGATTTTTGTGACGGGTGAAAATTTTCTTTTTTTTTGTTTTTCTGAGTGGCGGCGGGGTGGATGCGGGATGGATGTGGCCCACGTCAGTTGTTGCTCGTGATGAAGAAAAATTGTCCCCCCCCGGAGGCTTCGAGATAGTTGGTTGGTAGTTGATCATCCGGTTTGAGGAAGGAGGGGGGGGGGGTTGGTGGGGATTTGGATGCGTATTGGCGGCGCGGGGAGAGGGGGGAAGGGGGGCGGGGTTGGGATGCTGGAGTTTTTTGCGACGACCCTGACTCTAGCGAAGGATGGGTGGGGGGGGGAGCGCGTGCGTGCCAATTTTTGGCGGACGTCGTTTTTCGATGGAGGCGAAGATTATGACGGCCTAAACCGTATTGATTGAGTATGGTCGGAACGACGGACGGGCGATTTTTATTTTTCAATCGTGGGGATGCGTCGGCAGGGTCCCCGCGCGCCGAGTTGCACCCTCCCTCTTCATTGGCGGCGGCGCCGGCCGGTCAGTTGTGCCAGCGTTGCCGTGGGGAGTTGATTACATGTAGGCGTTTTGTGTGTGTATAAAAGAGGATTATAGAGGGTAGAAGCGCCATTGTTGTTGTTGGGAAAGCGGGGGGGGGTTGTTTTTTCGGTTGCTGGCTAGCGTTCGCCGCCGTTGAATGGACCGAGAAGTTGGCCAATCAGCGACCCGTGTTCAGAGGGGAGCTGACTTGTTGGCCATTCAGCGCCCGGTTTTTTTCTGGGACACCATTGGATTGGCCTACGTATCAGAGACAATTTTCGGGGGGAAGACCGATCAGTGGGCCAATCAGCGGCCGGTGTTGGGAGGGGGAACGATGAGTTGGCCAATGGGCGACCGGTGTTCGGAGGAGGGCGTAGTAGGCCAATACGTTCCTGTGTTTGCAGGGGAAGAGAGCGGCGGGTATGATATGACGAGGCGATGATGGTTGCGTGAGGCTCCTATGATAACGCAACCGTTTCGCCGTTTCTGGGTTTATCCCCCTGGCCAATCAGCAATGGTTGCTGCTACCCCCTTGGCAAACCAGCGACCGTTGTTTTTATCCCCTATCCGTCAAATGAAAGACAAAATGCCTGGTATGAGAAAGCCAGCAACGCCTTACGCGTGTTGGAAGGGTCGAAGGGGGGATGGATAGTGTGGCGTTTCTACCCCCGGCGAGGCAGATATGTTATCACGACATGGACTCTTTAGGTGGCGTTGCACCAATTAGGCGTTATTTCCTCACATGTTCTTATAAGGTGTGTTCGGGGGTTTCATCCTGATGGGCGGTAGGGATGGGGGGGAGGGGGATACATAAAGGTGGGCAGTGCGGCGGGGGGGGGGGGGGGGAGGGGGTACAGAGAGGTGGGCGTGCGGGAGGGGGGGGGCGGGTGTGACGGAAGATCCTTGTGGATGTGGATACGGCAAGGATTCCTTGGTTTGACGTTACGGATGTATCGGACACCGGGCCATCTGTGGTCGGGCTTATTTTTTTTTCCTGGGGCGTGTTTGTTGTAAGTCTTGACTACAGTCACACGCAGCGGTTTTGGGGTTTTGGACCATGTGGTCGCTGGTGGGTGTTGGCTTTGACTAGACGCCGGTGAAACGCAAAGGACGGATTTTTTTTTGTGTTTGTGTCGCTTTTGCATAGCGGTGCTGTACCCATCCGATGCTTTGCGTTTGTCGCTTTTCGTGTGCGGGAGACGGGTATGGGGGGAGGGTAGGGGGGCATGAGATTTTTTCTTTTGTGGACTTCGGATCTTGTGTTCGTTTCGTCGAAGCCTTGTCATGGGTGTTATGGGGGGGGGGGGGAGGGGGGGGGGGGTCAATTGTTATACCAGGTACAGTGTATAGATGAAGCTGTACGCGGAGTATGATTTTGTTGTATGGTGGATCAGATTATTATGATCATCATCATTTTGCGCGTAGGGGGGGGAGACTGACGGGAGCCGAACGAAAACCCCGTGCGCTCATCGATGACGACCTGAGAAACAAAACGTGCACGTTTTTTTTTTTTTTTCTCTGCAAAATTTGTTAAACGTGCCTCAGTTTGTTGTGCTCTTGATTGGATCAGTTGGGTCCTGGCTGGGTGTTAATTTCTGCCGGGCGGCAACGATTTTAAGTATAGATAGATAATGGTGAGATTGATGATGTGATATGTTATGCCTTACGTACCGATATTCATCATCAATCAGTCATCAGTATTTTTTTCCTACTATCCTGTCGTCAGTCATCGGGTGGGTGTGTGTGTGTATTTTTTTTCTCTCTCGTTTTTTTCGCGTCCACGCGGACCCTCGTTTACGACAAGAGCCTCGACGATTGTGCAGTTAATTCCTCATAAACAGTAGAGTACCTGGCTGGCGGTATAGCGGGAGGGGGAGGGGGGCGTAGAATAGTGCCAGGAATGCAACATCAAATTTGAAAAGTAGATGCTAAAGCGAGTACCGTGGATAGATGTGTCGTGTGTGTGTTTTGGTCCCCCCGCTTTCAAACAGATGATACTACAGATGAAAATACCTGGGAAGTTCGTGTAGTGGGTATGCTGACTACTGTTATCTGTTTTGGTTCTTGACATTGATGAGACATTCGGTTCTAAAAATGATGGAAATATTTTGTTCTTAAGACTACCGCTGTAGAATAAGGGAACATTTTGGTTCTGAAAATGGCGATCGAGAGACTCGGATTTTGGAGTGTATGCGGTGCGCCCTCGGATTTAGGTCTAAGCCGTTTAATTGATACGACCAGAAATCATGGAACAGCCACCTTTCTTTATTGTGATCAGAGCGGGGTGACGCGACGGAAATTATGACGAACTTTTTTCATGTTTTCGTTTTTTTGGCATCGGCCACACGGATCCGGCGTGGGCTGTGCGTCAGGATATGCTACAACGGTTTGGTGCTCGAATTGCAACGAGTGCAAGGCGCTCGCAGCACAGCACGCACGCGCGTGTGTGTGTGTTTTCGTGGTCGTGGTCGTGCAGTTAGTTCCCTAGGTTTACCTGCTGTCTTCTGTGTGTATTACTGAAAGTCCAAATGTGTCGTACCGAAAACTGTCCATCTGATCGATTGAAAAGGGCATGACCCACGCCTTTTCCCGCTTTTCCCTTTCTTCTCCAAACGACCCCCACCTGTTAATTAACCCTTTTAGAACTGCAGTCTCATTTCGGGGACAATCCACTCAAATTTTAAGTAGTTTGTTCCCAAATCGGGACTGCGGTTCTAAAGGGGTTAAGACACATACCGCGCGGCCAGCGGAAATCGAAGCTGTACTATGTATGGTAAACTGCTGTGCGTTCTGTTTTTCCTATTATGGAATAAGGGTCTTCTTCAAGAACCAAAAGTCCGAAAGTCTCCGTTTCGTATAAAATGCCTTGAAGCGGTGTACGCATATGATGAGTTTTACGCCAGTTGGCGGTATAACTCCACGTTTCGGCGGTGCAGGTAGGTCTCCGAATGTCGTTGGCGCTGCTCTTTTTTTCAGCAGCTCTAAATTGATTTATTTATAACGTCGCACTCGAGCGTACACACCAAAACATGGTAACATACGTAGTACGGGGGACCATAGTTAATAGGACCTATGGTACACACAAAAAAAGCCTACACATTTCCGTATTTATTATACCATGAATATTTGGTCCTATATACTATGGTCCCCCGTAATAGTAACATATATATAATGCACGGCCAAGCGACGGTTTGGCGTGCTTATTCCACAAGTAAGTGTGTGTAGCCGTAACCATTTGTTCGTATTCATGTTACCGGAGACCATAGTTAACAGGACCTATGGTATACGTTAAAACCTATCTGGTATATATTTTCTCATTTTTACTACCTGGTATTAATAACAATATTTGGTCCTATTAACCATGGCCCCCCGTAATAATTGGTCGGGTTTGTTGCATGAGGAGTTTGTTGACCGCATATGCATGTTTTGGTCTCTGTTCAACACCCACCCCTGGCGCTGAAATCCGCGAAAATCTGCATAATATTCTCTTGCGTTTTTTTTCCCCTGATTAATTACATTGCTCGTTTTTTCTCTCTCCCCTTTTTTAGTGTATTTTATTTTGGTTTCGAATTTTCGGAGTAGATTGTTTTCATTTTTATCCTGTTAACCGCATATATATACGTATATATTATATTATAGACACATACTCGTATATATATAATAATATATATATATATATATATATATATAATACTTGGTATAATATATATCCTTTTTTATGCTCCTGGGGTGAACTTCTGCCGACTGCGGTGTGAAATAGATCCTCTTGTACCTTAATATTATAATACTTATCCTCTTGTATTACTTTGTTGATCGAGAGAACCACCTATTAATAGTCTAACTTCCCAGTTACTAAATACTCACTGAGTAGTCTAATTCCCAGTTAATAAAGCCATGTTAACACACCTGGTGTATGTATATATTTTCACCACACTACGAAGGTGTTAAGAGTACCCTACCCTTAGCACCCCCTGCATCTATCGCGCGTTTCGGAAAAATTGTTCGGTTTCTATTTTTTTTCGCGCACGACTCAGGTTGCAAAATATGGCTTTCGAACATAACAATAGTGATCCATGTTGAAGATCATGCTGCACATTGTCGGAGGGCAAAGGAAATAATAATAATATGCCGGTATCCTCATTGATCGATACGGCGGGGTAGTATTGTAGTCGCCATTAGGATCTTCGCACTTACGCCTGTTTCAGTATGCCGTTGCCCCAGGTTTCCACGAAAAGAGGCCGTCTAAAGACGGCGGGATCATAATCTTGGGGCTTGTCATCACACACCCTCGTACCAGTAAGTATATGCCTACTGGGTATGACCCCGAAGAAGAACGAAATAAAGATGGGCCATCAAGGGAGGAACATCGTAATCAGGGCCACATATGCCATCCGAAAATACTGGGATGTATAGTTTTTAGTGTCTATGGTGGGTCCTGATTACTATTTTTTTCTTCTTTTGTTTTTTCAATATCACTTTTACTTTCCAGCTGTACCTCGTAGGAGGTTTTACCCTCGGCGATCTTCTGGACAAGCCGTGGTCACAGGTGTCGTCCCTTCTCCCCCCCGGTACGTGCCTTTAGTTTTTGTCGCGCATGGGGTTCAGCATTCCCACTGCTCATCGATTTTCATCGAATGTAGCTAACTCACGCTCTCGCGCTTTCCGCTAATCATTTTTTTTTATGCAAGAAAAACCCTTACGTGCATGCATTCGGTGAGACTTGAACCCACGAAATTGATCTTGATAGGCACGCGGACCACCTACCAAGCCACGGGGGACGCCGGCCTTACTATGGTCTCCCGTAATAGGACTAATGCCACGCATCATGGATGGTGTACACATTGCATGCTACTTACTGCGATAAGGATTACGCAGGGCTGGGTAATCGATCGGTCGTTTATACCCCTATAGCTCAGTATCATTATAGTAGTAGGCGACACCTTCACATTTGACGTCTCGATGGCAAGATACGGGTTCGAATCTCGCTTCGAACGTTTCTTTTTATAGAAACGCTTGCGGCGCGGGCGTCCCTAAAACATATACCAGGTATATATATATGTATATATACCCCCCTGGTTCCTCAGATATTGAAGCGAAACGGGTAGATCAGCGTACGGCCGTATACGGTATACCGACGCCCCAAAGATCCCGCCGTTCAGAGCGAGGGGGGGGGGGGTGTTATAAGGATTCCCCAGGGCTGGATAATAGATCGGTCTTTTACCTCAATAGCTTAGTAGGTACCACCGTACGTGTATGCTCGAATACTCGCTTTGTTTGTTAAAAATGTGTCGTTGTACGAAGCTTTGCTTTCGATTGCTAATAATAAGGAAGCGGGGGGGGGGGGTAGAAACAAAAAAAGGATTATAAAGAAAAAAAAAGAAAAAAATGATTCATGATTTGATTTGAGCATAAAAAAAGAGGCAGAGATACTTGCCTGGATCTCGGAATGATCGCATTGCGAGAAAGGGGGCAGTGCTTCTACCCTCTCGATGTATCAATACGATAATACGATAATACGAGACGCACATATTGAGAAAGGAAGGACCTATGAGTGGCGTAAGTAATTGAAGGTGAGTACTTCGCTATTGTTGCCGACAACATTAGGTCCTATTTACTATGGTCCCCCGTAACACGGTCCCGCGTAATAGCTGCTGCTGCTCCTACCTCGGGGGCGTGAGGATGTTGACCTGACCCAACGACCCCCCGAGAGGACCAGGAGTCGTGGAGATAACCGCCCGGGGATTTTTTATTTTATTTTTTATCGTCACCTTTTTCCCTCCGTTAAGACCGCGCGAAAACGGTTTCCGGGCACGTCCCAAAGCGATAACAACCAGGGTTAGTGGTAAGTGTTTAGACCTGAAACCAGCCTTAATATGGTGAACCGGAGATACCTATGAATTTACCGAAGGATATATTTCGTTTATTATATTGGCAAGGCATCTACGCTATATATTGGCGGAAGGCAAGCATGAAAATAATAATAGGTAGTATTGGTGCATGGATTTCCTTTTGTTTCCGAGGTTTTCTTCTTTCGGGAAAGTTATGAGTGATCAATGTTGAAGATCATGCTGCAGATTGTCGGATGGCAAGGGAAATGATAATAATAATAACAACATGCCGTACATTCCACTCTGGACGAAAATGTGTTGGCCGTTTGTGATATTCATGATAATGCCCAAAGTGGCACTACTAAGCAATGGGTACCGAAACACCTCCTAGTAGTACCCGAATCTATTTTAAAGGAAGAAACGGGAATACTCCTGTTGTACGAGGACCTTTAGCATTCTGGGAGAAGGGATTTTTTGGTTGGTAGGCTGTTCAAGTGTTTTGGTTCCTGTTGGGACCAAGGTACGGGCGAAGACCCAACCCGACCCCTGACTCTAACCCTAACCTTAACTCTAACCCTGACCCCAAACCGCAGCCAACACGGGCCAAAACTCGCCATAAACGCGGCGTTTGCATCTAACCAGGAAATTTCTCAGTTGCGGAAGACGATTCCGAAGTGCAGACCACGCTAGGCATTCTTCAAGTCAAAAACATCCCTAAATATCCCTTCTCCCAGATTGCTAAACCTATTATGTTGTACAGCAGTAGGTCAGACTTGATAGATTTATCATCTGTGAGGGCGTGTCTTAACTCCCCCCAGAAAGTATTGGAACGAATCGAATGGAAGATTTATGTGCCGCATGAATTGGTGCTGATTGGTTGTTTTGTGGGAAGCGAATAGATTCAGTGCAGCCCGATAAAAACAGTATATTTAGGAAGAGGAAGAAGAAGTAAGTGTTGCACCCTTTTTTCTTGTTTGGGAGGACCGAACGGCCGGACCGAACGGGAACAAATATTATATTATTTGATGTAGATAGATGGACACCATCGAAGATTAAATTGGACGACACCAATTTGTCGTGGCCTGTGGAAAAGATACCGATCGTACTGATTCGGCTGGTGAGGCCAAGGATTCTGCAAGGACACAAACACGTTTTTTTAGATAAGAACGGAACATTTGATTGACCACGAGCTACCTTGTTGCGTTCCGTTCGCTCCCATGCCCCTTCGACGGAGTTATGGCTCGGCCTGAAAGGGTGCATCGCATTTCATACTGAATTCAACAGTATGGCGCGTAACGGCTCCCGAGTTTGTTGCTTCGTGTAAAATCCAACATGCCATTGTGTTTCTTCGTTGTTACGTAGTGACGCTCGTTTTCGTAGGATAATAACATAGCAGGCTGTCCCGTTCCAGTGCCAACGATATGCGTTGCCCTGCTGATCCCCAGTGTACTGGTTATAGTGTACCTGGTACTGCTTATCATGAAGGCTGGACGCTCGCACGAACGAGGAGAAGCCACCACGGAAATATAGAGGTTGTTTAAGGTTATAAAAGCAGAGAGCCCTAACGGTCCTTTCACATTTCCGCCCAGAATGATACCGCCTACTTAATAATTATGTGCGCTGCTCGACGATTTTCATCGAATCTCGCGCACTGACACCCTCGCGGCCAAGTCGTGAGCACTACAAGTACGTACTACTCCTTCTGGCTCTCATACTTACTGTGACACCCGGAACAAATCTCCATGCGAAAAAAACGCCACTATTTGTAGCTGAGATTGGTAACCGAACGCAATCGACAGAAGGACCTCCCAATATATGGCAAAACAAAAACTGCCCAAATGTCGTATATTCCCTGGTACTTCGTGTACCATTCGAGAATTCCATTGCCTGAAAAAAACCACAGACTGCCTCGCTTGTTTCATTAATCGTGCAGTTTTTTTCCCAGAGAGGTATTAATAATAGTGCCGCTTTTTAATGTCTGGTGTGCCCTTTTCCATGCGTTCGTTCGTAAATACAGTATTAATAGCATGTCTATAACAATGATGCTTTCCAGCTGTTGAAATAAATACTGCAGGGTGTCCGCCGTGCATACGTTTACATGATGGCTGGGCATGCTCTACTTCAAGCGATGAATGATAACAGCACGGAAACAAACTAAACAAACGAATACAACCAACTAAGCCGAAGATAACGACGAAAATGATGATATACACACACCACACCGACAAAACAACCTATCTATGTACAGCTTTGTACGCCACAACCCCTTCAATCGATCAAACAATCAATCAGCACAGTAGTTGCGTACCTACGCGCCTTGGATTGCACTTTGTAAGAGATTACCACAACCACTGGGCTAATAGTCAGCAAACAGTCAGCGCTGAGAGTTAGCTAGATGGTTACGAGGTATCAACAACAGCACAATAGCACGTCGTGCACGTATTTGTGTGCGCACTCACACGACGAAACGACGCCGCGCGGTTGCCATCATAAAAATAATATGGGATCGACCGCGCGGCCTTACCCTCTCACTCCGTGCCCGTCCCCGCTTCAAGTCCAACGCTAACAGCGCTCGCAACGCCTTTCGCTACCCCCAACCCGCCGCCGCCTCCGCCACCGCCGGTACCGTCGTTCAAATTTTCGGGCGAATCTATCAATCCCATGTCGCCACCATTAACAATACCCCCTCCCCGCGGCGACAACGCCTCCTGCATATCCCCGCATACAAAAAACGGACCCGCGTACAGGTCGGTGCTGTGGGTGTCGCTGCCGCTGATACCTCCGCTGCCACGAATGCCACCACCGGTGCCGCCGCGGCCTCCCGCCCTGCCCCCCCACCAACCAATAGAGTCCCTCTCCTCGCCCCCACGTGTAACAACAACACCCGGTCCTCCTCCCGCGGCGGGGGTTCCGGGGTTACTCCCGCTGACGCACGCCAGCAGCGAGCTGAGACCGCCGCTGCTACCGCTGAGCCTGCTGCCGCTCCCGAAAGCCCCGATTTTGAGAGGCACTCGACCCTTAGGGTCGAAAGTGCCATCATCACCGACCCTGCACTCTCTCGGCGATGCATCGTCTTCAGGGTCTGTTGTTCGAGCAAGGGTCGATGCCGCACCGGGTCCCCTACCGCCGTTGTTGGCGTTGCCACCGCGGCCGTGGCTGCCGCCATTTTTCACGCTACTGCTGTTGGCGTGGTTTGCCGGAGAGCTCTTCTCCCACCCCGGGGCGGCCGTCTCGGCGAGTGTGACACTGCCAACGATGCTTGTCTGCGTGTCCGCGGATGAAGTGGTTCGCGCTCCCTCGGTCATGGCAGGCGCCCTTCCTCTCCCTTCTCCCTCTTCTCCTGCCCCCCCCCCAGCACTGCCAGCACTCAGCTCCCGATCCCCCGATAAGCGCATCACACCGGCGCCAACAAAAACGACCACATCATCAGCAGAAGAAGAACTACCGTCACCACAGTCACCACGCCCGGCGTCCCCCGTCGATGACGATGATGTTGGCGTTTGTTGGTTTGCACGAACAGATGATAGATTTTTCTGTGTTGCAGGGGTACCTCTCACGCCACCGCTGCCGTCGCTGCTCCCCCTCCGCTCATTCACTTTCCACCCTTCCGCAGCCGGGTCGAGCACCACCACCTGGAAACCACCGTCACTAGCGCTACTCCCATATCCCGACGCTGTGCGTACCGACCCGTTTCCGCTGCTGAACGATGGTGCCGGACGCGGAACCAAAAACCTCCCTCCACCGCCACCGCCACCCCCACCCCCACCCCCACCGCTCCCACCCGGGATGCCCCGGCCAACGCTCGCGTTTGAAAGGAAGGGGAACCTGACGGAGCTTCCGCCGCCCCCGCCGGACAAAGGCGGGAGCCCGTCCTCTTCGCTGCTGTACCGAGGAGAGGACAACCGTTGGCCCTGCTGCTGCCGTTGTTGTTGCCCCTGGCCGCCGCGTCCGGACAAGGGGGGAAGTCCTGTGGTGTCATCGCTGCTGCTGCAGTGTGACGACGAAGGCCCCCTCTGCACACCCCCAGGCCTTCCTCCTCCTTCTCCTCCTCCTCCTGCTCCAACTACCCCGTCCATGCTCGTCGAAAACGACATCGACACCAACGTAGGCATTGACATCGGGGTGGGAAGAATGTCGCTGCTGCTGCTCCTGCCCGCCCTGACGGCTCCTGTGTAGTTTCCGGACCCTTCGCGGTCTCGGCTACTGCTGCTGCCGCGTTGGTTACCGCTGCCACCACCACCACCACCACCACCGTCGCTGCTGCTGCGGCTACGGCTACTGCCCTCCGTTGATGCCCGAGCAACACCCCCTTCGTGTTCAGAAAGAGTGGCGACGCTGGGGAGCTTGCTGTTGAACATGAAAACATTAGAATTTCGCTTGTTAGTGTCGCTGTCGGCCTGGTCCTCGAAGCTGGTGCCTTCGTCGATGGAGGTAGCGCTGTCGAGGGGCGTGGCAGCAGCGCCACGGTTGCCCGCGAAGCCGGCGATGTTGTCCGTGTCGAAGAAGGCGCTCTCGACGGAGCGGGGGGCAGAAGCCGCCGCCGCCGCCGCGGTTGCTGCCTCTACTGCCGCTAAAGGTAACTTCTTGTCTTCGCTCACGCCTGGGTCGTTGTTGTCGTTTTCGTTGGTGTTCACGTGGTGGTGGCTATTGTCGTTGTGGTTTTTGTTGTGCCTGACGTTGCCGCTGCCGCTGCCGCTGCTGTTTTGGTGGTTGTTGGAAACCCCGCTGCTGCCGCTGTCGAGGCTCACGAAGCCTTTCGCGGGGGGAATATGACTACTCCTCCTCCTGTTGCTGCTGCTGCGAAACACCTTCTTCTCCCCACTACCCCCCCCCCCCCCGGTCCCGGTCCCAGGCCCGGCTACAGCCCCAGCCCCAGCTCCAGCTTCAGCCCCAGCCCCAGCCTTCGTCGAAGCCGCGGCAACCGCAACCACGAGCGCGGCCTCTTCCAAGCTTTTGCTCTTGGTCGCCACATCGGGAGTGTAGTAGTCGTTGTTGTCCATGACGAGATCGGTCACGTCGATCTCCGGCTCGGCCCTCCTCGCCCACATGTGTCCCACGCCGCCGTTACCCCCATCCCCGTCCCCGCCAACGTGGTTGGTGCTGCTGCCGTCCCTGCCGTTGTTGCCGTGGCCGCCGCGAGACGCGTTACCGTCATCCATCGCGTAGGGCAGCACCGGGACGTCGAATCCGGAGAAGGGCTGGGGAAATTGCTCGTAGTTTTCAGGGCTCGCGAGACCTGATGTGTCTGAGGAATGAACGGGCAGGGAGGAGGGGGGGCGGGGTGTACTCATCATGATATGCATGGGCCGTAGTCGTAAGGCCATACAGGGGAGGGGGGGGTACTCGATATCACGCATGGCCGTGGTCGGATGACCATAGACCCTCGCATCCCTACAATGCCGGGAGGGAGCACGTCGGGTTTTTACGGACCAGGCAGACATTGCTTGCACCAAGCGCGAGGCGTCGTGAGGGGTCCGGCGAGTTTCATCAACGGTGAGCTGCATCCGACTAACAACCGTTTGTGAGGCGGGCTTACGATTGGATGACAGCGTGAATCGACTGATATATTTGCTGGTCTGGCCACTTCCAGAGACAGCAGTGGGAGTACTACGCAACTACCTCTGAAGTGCCTTACCATAAATACTACGTGATACGATCATTCCCCTAGTGCGGAGTAAATGTTCTCCACCCCACACAAATTATCTATCTCGACCACCAGCTATGACCGACCGCCGAAAAAAAAACAGTGCCCTGGTTGTCTAGCTCAAGTTGTGAGCGGCATGTTACAGTCGTTACCAACCGACGCCAACCGAGCACATATATAATATATAGGGGTGTGTGGGGGGGGGTGTACTCGACAGGAGAGATGTACTCGATCTCATGCATGGCCGTAGTCATATGACCATAGACCCTCGCATCCCTACAGTGTCGAGACGGAGCATGCCGGCTTTTCACCGACCAGGCAGACGTTGCTTGCACCAAGCGCGAAGCGCCGTGAGGTGTCCGGCGAGTCGCATGAAGGGTGAGCTGCACCCAACAACACTAAGAACCGCCTATGAGGCGGACTGGTTGATGACAGCTTCAATGAGTTAATTAATTTCCGGTGTAGGCAGTTCCAGAGACAGCAATAGGAGTACTATAACTGCCTCTTGGATGCCTTACCTTGAACACTACGTGATACGATCAGTCCCACTTGTTTGTGCGGAATAAAGGTTCTTTACCTCGCACAAATGATCTAACTCGACAACCAGCTGTGGGCGACCGCCAAAAAAAACGGTACCCTGGTTGTCTAGCTCACGTAGTGAGCGGCATGTTTTACAGTATCGTTGCCAACCGACGCCAACCCAACCAATATAAAGTAGGGGGAGGGGGGGGGGGGGGGGGGGGGGGGGTACTCGATAGGAGAGATGTACTCGATCTCATGCATGGCCGTAGTCGTATGACTATAGACCCTCGCACCCCTACAATGCCGGGACGGAGCATGTCGGCTTTTCACCGACCAGGCAGACGTTGCTTGCACCAAGCGCGAAGCGCCGTGAGGTGTCCGGCGAGTCGCATGAAGGGTGAGCTGCATCCTACTAAGAACCTCTAGTGAGGCGGACTTTCATATGGATGACAGCTGCAATGAGATAATTTAATTTCCGGTCGGGGGGGGGGGGGGGGGTGTACTCATGCTAGGCATGGCCGTGATCGTATGACCATACACCCCCGCATCCTTATATTGCCGGGACTGACCACGTCGAGGTTTTGCCGACCAGGCGCCATAAGCACTCATGTCACATGCATGGCCGTAGTTGTATGATCATAGCCTCGGTGGGCCACTGGTGCCCTCGAATACTGTCAAGAGTTGATGCTGGAGTTCGAATCCCACGTTGGTTGAAGGTTTTGAGTGCCTTTGAAAAAGAAGAAGAAAAAGGGAATCAACTGCTGAGAGCGCCTAGTAGCGCGGGTAGGCGCAATATGATGCGAGACGACGAGGAAAGAAAGAGCTAAAGTCTTGTCGCGATAAAAATGCCTTCCAAGGCTAAAACCGCAGTGGGGAGGAGGGAGAAGAACTTGCCTGCTTTGTGACCCCGGATCTGAGTTACGACTAAGGAAGATGCAGAGATTAAAGAAGGGCGAACACATTAAATAGGATGGGAACAAAAAAAAGAGGGGGGGGGGGGGGGGGCAGACGTGCGCGTGGGATTCGGTTCGGCGCAGACAGGTTCCAAGCGTGCCAATTCTTCAAGAACTATGACATCATACCTGGTATATTTGCGAGCGATGCGAGTTGCTAATTTACACGGCCGGACAAAATATAGGGCATGCCTTAATGCCTTACTCTCCTGAGCTGGGTGATGTCGGATATTCTTTCAGAAAATGTGAAGCCCGAGACACGCGCCGTCCAAACCGAAAAATGCCGCCGATTTCGTATTTCTCATATCTGCCACCAGCTCACACAATGCTGGCGGCAGTTGCCAACATCAACCAGCGCGACGTTCTAGCGGGAGATCGAGCCTTTTTGAGTTTATGCAGTGGGGTTCCTTGTGGTGAGCCGAAAAAAGTCTGCGCAGGCGGGGTTTATTCTTGAAATGTTTTCCATCCCGTCTATACACGAAGAGCGTTATCCTTGCCTTAATCCTCCACTTTTTCTCCCTGGCAAAACTCGGACCCCGGGTCACATGTGTAGCGCCCTCCCCACAACGGCGCATGCATTCGTTTTTTTTTTAATCGCCGGTATCGTTCAGCACGTTCTTCCTGGGTAATCTACCAGTACGTTAAATATAGATCGATCGTAACTATAAACTTGTTTGGGCTGGTCGGTGTTCCTCGCCCGGATACTTGCTGCCCCTTGGCTAGTTTTTTTTTTGTCATTTTCAAGAGCCTTTTTTTAATGTTATTCGTTCTTACCCGGTGGCTACGTACGCGTGGCTGGGAAAAAAATCGCCTGCTGTGTGCTCCCTTTGCAGCTTGCTAGGCACCCGCGAATTTCAAGTCGACCACAATTCCCAAGGGGGACCTCGTAGTAGTACGATAACTGGTAGAAACATTGATGTTTTGTTCTCTTAAAACCAAAAGTCTGCCCAGGCAAGTGCTATTCGTGAACAGTCAATCAATCTGACACCGTACCAGGCATCAGGTGCAGTAGTCGCAGCAGCAGCAGCGAGGTTATTTTTTAATATACAATGGAGAAGGACAAGGTCTGTTCGTGCAGGCAGGGTCTATTCACGAACGATTCATAAGTTTGACCGTAGTACAAGCGGTAGGGGCAGCGGGGCTCCTCGCGGGAAGCCAAGAGTCTGCCCATGAGGCAGGTTCTATCGGCGAACAACAAAGTATGAGACCACTACGGTAGAGGCAGCGAAGCTCCTCGTGGGAAGCCAAAAGTCTCCGCGAGACAGGAGCTATACGTGAACATCTCATAAGTCTAATACCTTTTTCCAAGCAGAAGCAGTGGGGTCCCTCGTGACAGGCGAAACGTCAGCACAGGCAGGTTTCTGTTCGTCAACGTAAGTATTGATACTTCTGCCGGGTTTGGAATCCGACGTGAATATCAAACCGGGGATACAGTTCCCAGTCGGTGTGGCGTTATATCAATACAAGACAGTACAACTACTACGGTACGTGCGAGTAATACTTTTAGCGTTATAAGTAATAATATTAGCGTTAAAAGTTTTGAGTGTGCACAGGAATCGCATCGTTTTTCAGGGCTCGTTTTTTCCGGAACGGGAACGTTGCCAATGCCAAACAACGTATTTTAGAAATCATCCGGTTAAAAAAGTGATAAGGTTCGACTTTCCTTAGCACTACGCTTACAGTCGTCGAGGGAAAGCTATCAATAGCGCTTAAAAATGGTCGCACCCCTCCTGCGCGAGCTCAACGCTATTATTACCGGAAAATAATCAGGATACTACAGTAGTTGTAGAAAGAAGCAGTGGAGTTGGAGTTCCTCGTGCGAAGCCAGGCAGGTTTGTTGTCCTCGTGAACAAACCTACGTCAAGGAGAACACCCCAAAACCAAGCCAAACAAAAAAACTCACCATCCGATCCGAGGTACATTGATCTTGCCCCCGCCCCGCTCCTCGAGCGCCCTGCTTCGCCCCCTGCTGCTGCTGCTGTTGCTGCTGCTGCTGCTGCTGCTCCTGCTGTTGCTGCTGCTGCCGTCAAGCGTGCATCGCCTGGGGCTGCCTCCCCTGCTGCTCCCGCGGCTCTCGCCCCATCGCCCGAAGCGAGAGAACGAGGCGTGGACAGTGTGGGGGACGCGACGAAGTTGCTACCCTCCAGGTCGATGTCGTGCATCACGGAGATGGCGTTCAGCGACGTGGGTCCCGACCACGGCAAACCTCCTGCGTGTGTCCGTACGGTCATAGGCGAGTGTGAACGTGTGTTTGGCGACTTAAACCATACGGTATAGCTCTATCGCTAGGAGCTCGTGCAGCAAGATACTTGTATGCGTAATACGTATACCTGGTATTTTGTTTGCGTTTTCCTTCGGTGTGCTTGTTTATTTCTACAGTAGTATTGCAGTGCTGGGGGTTCCATTTCTGTCCCCTGCTTTGTTTTCTTCCTTCCCCTCTATGGTAGGATTGTCGAAGCCTGGTTCGTGGCCACTGGCTATCAACGCGGTACTACAACGCGTTAGTATGGCGATGAGTTCGTGTGAAAAGAGACCACTATCGCCACCACTCAACAACAACAACAACAACGAAACGATCACAAAAACAACGAGGACAACACCACCACCACCGACACCAACACCGACACGAAAACAAACACCAACACCAACACCACCAGCACCACCAACACCAACACCAACACCAACACCAGCACCAACACCAACATCAACATCAACACCAACACCAACACCAACACCAACACCAGCACCAACACCAACACCACCACCACCACCGACACCAACACCGACACCAACACCGACACCGACACGAAAACAAACACTAACACCAACACCAACACCAACACCAACACCAACAACGTAAACACGGCGCAATACCCTTCTGACATGCAACATAGAAAGTCCCGACCGTTTCGGGCGCCTCAACGTGTAGTTTGGCCTTTGACAAACCGGCTCTACGAGTACAGCAGTCGTAGGTTTCGTGCAGGAGAGGCGTTCGGTCAAGGGGTCAAGCAACGGCCTTTTTATATCGCCTCTTTTGCGCCCCCCATGCTCAGAGATAGAGGAGACAAGGCGGTACCAAGCGTCTCCACTAGTATGAGCAGTCCGTATCAGCGCCAATTGGTGAAGGAGTGGGATGATGCTGTGACCCTTGTCGTACATGCCACTCCCGTGCAAGATCACAACCCCGTATCAGGGCGCGCGCAGTCGAAGTATCACAACACAAAGCTTTTGCTAGGATTGATTTCGAGGAAAAAAACGATCTCACTCACAGCTGAGTCGCCTTTTTGTCTGTTGTTTGCTACGGGGTTCACATTTACGATCTTCACAGCTGATCTACTTGTCTTTCTATTTTATTTTATTTTTAACTACTTGAACTTCGATCTCATACCTGGTAGCTACAATATTACCTGGTACGTACTATCTAGCTGAGGTGTTGCCTTTCTAATTACTTTACTTCAGAGCTATTTTCATCAAATACAGTTTAGACACCCACCCTCATCGACCCCAAAGCACGCCGCCGATGCCGTGTGCACTCGTCATTTTTTCATGGGTACGCGCTCCCTCTTATACCAAAATCAAGTCGAACCAAGCCCCCGTAAAGGGCTCAGATCAAGAAAGTAGCACTATTGGTCGGAAACACAATACACGCTTGCAATCTAACGTCATCGTCAAGCGGTGGTTATGATACCGGCCTATTTTCTCACCGTCATGGCCCGGGGGCGGGCTCGAGGACAGCATGATACCCGTGGTACCATCCGAAGGGGCCGGCAGAAACGGAACCGGTACGGCCGAGGCGCTCTCGGGGACTGGAGTTAACAAAAAGACAGTTACAATAAGGAAACGGCGGAATAGGACGGGGGGGGGGGGGGGGGGGGGGGGGGGGGGGGTATTCATTGCCATGCATGGCCGTACTCGTATGACCATAGATCTTCGCATCCGTACAATGCCGGGACGGAGCACGTCGGGGGTTCACCGACCAGGCGGATATTGATCGCTCGCACCAAGCACGGAGCGAAACGGGAGGTGTTCGGCGAGTCGCATGAAGAGTGAGCTGCATCCTACCTAGAACCGCTAGTAAGGCGAACTTTCTTGCATATAGATGACGGCTTTGAATGAAGTGATTCTGTTTTCTGGTGTGGCCACTTCCAGGGGTAGCAATGGGTACACAATGTGACCGCCTCGTGGGTGCCTCACCATATACTCACTCCTTGGGAGGGGAAGGTTAGCCTTAACACTCGCACCAGCGCATAAAAGAGCGTTCCCGCACCAATTTCGAGTGGCTCGCCGCGGAGGGAAAAGTCGTGGATCTGAATCTACTAAAATAAAAAGTGACCCAATACCAGCTTTTTCGTTGACGTCCTAGGGCTGGCGCTAGCGGCGAAAATGTGTCCCGAAAATATAGGGACTGTGGTGGACTGGATATAAATATAAAAAAGGTTCGCACATTTGAAGAGTGGCAGCTCTGAATTGATTCAGAGAAGCGAATTGTGCGTACAAAACCCAAACCACAACGCCCAACTCTTCTGGGTTGTACGAGTGTATTGCATTGTACGTTCGATATTTCATAACGTGATACCAGGTAACACGCTGTCCCTAAATATAGGGACCATTTCGACTGACTATACTTACACAAAATTACCCTATACTTGGGACAGCGTGGTACATTGCAGCTTTCACACCCTGGGCAGGATACGGATTTACTGAAAGGTACTTCAGATAATCTAGATCCTACCTGCCGCTATGGCACGTTGTGCATGTGCAGGGTCTGCACAGTACAGGTCCAACTCAAGAAAAACACCTGGCATGGTAGATCGTTCAGACTATACGGCTTCCAGCCGTCAACGTGAGCTGTTGATAGACTACACAGCTCAGGAGTCTATCGTCTGGAGGATCTAGATCACGCAGTGGGCACTTGAGGATCTGTCTGTCCAGTGGGTGGAAATAATTTCAACACTACTGGTGGGACTGACCTGTAGATTTCTCCACTGGTTTGGGTTCCTTGTGGCATCGCTTGAAGCAGCAGCGACAGCAGCCACCTGGATGGTGGGAGGCGGAGGAGCAGAAGATTCACAAAATAGAAACGAAACCGCAGAACCCTGAACCAACACACTCGACGAGAGAGGAGAAAAAGCCAACGCAAAAGCGATATAAAGAGGCAATATTAAACACCCAGAAGCAAAAGCAGAACGCCGAAGCAAGAACGGCACCCTGAAATAAAAATCGCCGCCATGTAAAGTAAAATATCGCGATGAAAAACAACCCGAAAAAAACAACATCAACGCCCCCCCCCAATTCCCCCTCAGCTGCAACTAAACAAAAAAAAGCTGAACAAACGAACGAAAAAATACCCATTCACGCAGAGTCCTCACATAGCAGAAAAATCCCGACGATAGCCCCCAGCACCGCCACGGGTACAACCCAAGCATCCACACTCGACCCTTCCCCGCCCTCCGCCGACTCCCCCGCCCCATTAGCGTCAGACGCAGCGCCGGGTGCGGGCGTGGGCCACAACCCTCGCGTCGGTTCCAGCGTCGGTCCGAGCACAAAGTCCGCGTCGTCAAACCTGGTGGGCTTGGGGGATGGCGCGGGAGTTGGCCTGGAGGGAGCGATAAGCTCTCTGTCTAAGGGCGGGAAGATTACGATAGCGAAGTCGGTCCCCTCCAAAGCGGAGGAAGTGGTGGCGGTGGCACTGTTCCCGTCCCAGTCTCCGCGAGTGTAGCCCGCGAGGGAAACGCCTCCGTCAGGGGCAACTCCCGCAAATGTCAGGGCGTCGTCGGCGTCGGACCCGCCGTGCCACCGCCCGAACTCCTCCCCAGTCTCGACCTCCACGAAAGCCAGCGCGAAGTCGTTCTGGCCAAACCGGCGGGACTGTCGCGCCCACCCCCCGTCCGTCGCGCCCGCGCAGACGACAAGACCCGCGTTCTCATCGACCACGACGCTCCGGAGCGTGGTGTTGGTGGACGCTGTCTGCCCTTCGTACGTCCAGAGGAGCTGCCCCGTTTCACCGTCCAGCTTGTGCACGACCGGACTGCTGTGCGCGCTCTCATTCGCGGCCTCTTCTTCCTCCTCTTCCTCCTCCTCGTCCTCGGACTCTAGCTTGTTTTTGAAGCCGGCGTTCCCCCCGAGGTAAACGTTGTCGTCACTGTCCACCGTTACCGCGCGAAACGCCTCCTCCTGCTCGGACCCGCTCTGGTACCTCCACAACTCCTCCCCGTCCGGGCTGTACTTCGCGGCGATATAATCGTACCCTCCCCCACTCCCGCTCCCGCTCCCGCTTCCACCCTCGGCGGCCCCACCGCCGCCGTAGTCGCCGAGACTATAACCAGCCGCGACGATGTTTCCGACAGAGTCCGTAGCCGCGGCAAGAAATGCATCGTCTTCGGAAGGCGTCCCGTCCTGTAACCGCCAGATAACGCCTCCCGTGGCCCCGTCGAGCTTCATCACAAAAAAGTCTCGGTCGGAGGACGAGCCCGAAGCAGACGTCAGCCTCCCGACGACGAACCCGGCCAAGAAAACGTTTCCTTCAGGGTCGCCGGCAACGCCGAGAACGCTCCCCATGGCAATGGCGGCCCCTCCCCCCCCCCCGCCTCCCACATCATCCGGCACCTGTTGAAACCTCCAGATTTCTTCGCCGGTGGACGCGTCTAGCTTCACCGCGGCGATCTGCGCGTTACCGTTCACCACCGAAGAAGACCCCTGGGGTTCCCCAGGAGAGGAAGAGGAAGAGGAGGAGGAAGAGGAAGCGTTGCTCCAGTCACCCTCGGTCGATCCGCCAAGGACTACGGACTCCTCTTGGCCACCGGTGTCACCGGTGCTACTGGGGCCGCCTGTGCTACCGCTCGCTATCCCTGCCGCGAATAAAAAATCTCCTGACGTGGGGCCCGTGGTCCCTTCCCACTGCCAAACCGCCTGGCCTGTGGATCCGTCTATCCGGTAGGCAACGAAGCTGCTGCCGCTGCTGTTGTTACCATCGCTGCCGCCGCGTCTCTGCGTGTCGAATGCGCTGTCGGGCACCGAACCCGCTGGGCCGTGAGAGCCAGCGAGGACAAGATCTCCGTTGCTGAGAACCACGCCGTCCGAAGCGACGTCGTCTCCCCCCTCCGGGGCTCCGACTTGGGACCGCCAAGACTCGGTAATGTTGACGCTGTAGTCGCTCAAGTCGCCGGCCGAAGACGACATTATACTCCCTGTATACCCGCTGCTCGCTTCTTGTTGAGGGCAGTGCATGCATGAGGGGAGTGAAGGGAAGTGCAGAAGACTTTTAAAACACAAATTGGCCACACCTTGGATAACGTAACACTTAACGTTTTATGGTAATGTACGCAGTGTTAGTGCGTTATGGTATTGGCGGGCGATCGCGTAACACTATATTAGAGTGTTACCATAATCCCGTGCTGACCGCAGTATATATGTTACGGTGATACGGTATGCAGCTCATAGCGAGTAACACTATGTTAGTGTGTTAGCAGATTCTTTTGTGGCTATCTATGGTACACGCCTCGGATGACCAAGCTCGCCTCGAGGCCAGCATATAGCTGTACCACTCGAGTAAGTAAGCCACCCTGGTCGATGCGAAGTAAGAGATGCATAAGTTTATTAGAAGACCAAACAGAGAGAAGAGAGAGACCGCTGTGGGCAATGTTTCCCAGCAACAAGGACGCAACATCCGTTATACCCCAATATCCATATCTCTATAGGAAACCCGGGGATGTCCCCTTACGACCACATATCGTAACACACGTTGAAAGGACAACGTACATGGCTAATTAAACGTTAACGTTATTTACCGTGTTAGCGACACCAGCCCGTAGCGAGTAACGTTATGTTAGTGTGTCAGCGGGATTCTTACTTGTTATCGTAGCACTCTTTCGACGGTTAACGTACACGGCCAAATAAACGCGTCCATAACACTATGTTAGTGTGTTAGTGAACTGTCTAGTGGATATCGTAACACACGTTAGAGGGGTGACGTATATGGTCAATACAACGTTGATATTATGTTGCAGTATCAGCCGCAGCAGCAGTCCGTATCGAGCGACGTTATGTGAGGGTGTTAACGGTAGTCTTGCTACCATAACATACGTTAAACGAATAAACGTATATGATCGATAAAACTATAACATTATGTTAACGTGTTAGCTCGTATGTAATGTTTGTAGTGACACAAGTTAGCACATAACGTAGATAAATGTTATCCGAGTGTTACGTTATCCGAGGCGTGAATTTGTTTCCAATACGTCAGCTGTGGGCTCGGACCGATCGCGGTGGCTGATAAATGGTCATCTTTGCAAGCTGGCGTGATAGTCGTTGTACGAGTAGATGGTGGGGTGGCTGCAACAATACGGGGCACTTGGGCAGGGGGGAGGTAGGCCACCTATTTCTATGAGGCGGGAGGGGAGAGGGGGGAGAACTGACTGTATTTTATTCCGGGATCCTGTACTGCCCATACTTTGAGACCCGCAGCAATGTTCGGCTGTTTGTACTGGTGAAGTTGGGTACACTTACGAATAGTGATCCGAAGAGTCTGTCTTGGGAGTCGGCGGTGGGGGGGGGCATTTACTTTTTTCTATTAATAGCTGTATTTTATGCCGCTCGTTGCATGGTGGATGGCATGCAGGAAATATAGAATGGAGGGGGTGGTGGTGCAGGGGAGGGAGAAGGGTTGGATGGTTACTGTGATTCAGAGTCGGCGGCGGGAGAAGGCGTCATTTCACCTGGCTGTTTTTTATGCCGCTCACTGATGGATACATTGAAAGAAGGGGTACACATTCGTGGAGAGGGGGGGGGGGGGGGTGTACCCGATAGGAGATATAAGGCGCTTCGCTCCGCGGGCGGCCTACGCCGCCCGCTACGCTCGCTCAGGAAGGGAAAAAGTACATCAAATTATGCGAAGCGAACAGAGGTCCACGATTGAATTTAGTTTTTTCAAGGATCGTAATTGCAAACCGGCGACTTGATGATGCCAAGAGTCCCGCCGCCATGCTTCAGGAAAAAACAGCTCCGACGTCAGCTTGGATGCCACATATACGCTTCGCGTCGCGGATGTCGTACCTGAGTACATACACCCCAGGTAGGGCACTACTGTCTGTACTTATTTTCTTCTTTCGATATGCTCTATGTCTGTACTGTATGTACGAAGAAAGCGAAAGCACAGCACGGCACAGCAGCAAAAAGAATGAAAATGAAACCGAAAACTCGGAAAGGAAAAAAAATCCCCGTCCCCTCTCGTGTAATATTTTTCTGCCTGATTGGAACACGTTACACCCGGTCGAAAATAAGAAAAGAAAAAATCGCACAGAAGAGCTTCTCTCTCAGCCTCGTACGCCGCCCGCCCCTCTCGCGACCACCTCGCTACCGATTCGGTCCGGGTAAAGCTTTTATCCCTCCCTGCCACAATCAGCCCCGTCGCCCGCCCCGCGTGAAGCCCGGTGCTCACCGTGGTCGTCGTTCGCCAGCTCGATAACGTTGGTGTTCAAACTGCACACCTCCCTCTTTCAACTTCAGCGTGGTCGCAAAAATAAGCACCGCTTGAATAATATCTCGCCATCCCGAACGACCTTTATAAACTCGTACATACTCTATCAACAATCATAAATCGAAGCCAGACAAACCCCGTTCATGCATCCCTCGTGTCTCGAGGCACACGCGACGCCTAGGCACGAAAGCAGCGACCGCGCTCCTTGCAACCCCCCCTCTACCCGCCAGCACCCGCTGGCACCCGCGACGGTGCCGGGTCCTCCCGCGATGCCGTGCTCGGAGTACACGCACGCACACGAAACGAAAGAAGAAAAAAAGGAAGAAATGACCGAGAAAACAAAGAACTGCTGGAAAGGTCCGGCAAGTAATGAAAGGAGGCGGTTTGGAAGTGGGAGCTCTGAGAGGCCAGGGATGCACCAACCGAGCACGCTCAGGGGTTGTGATCTAAGTATGTAGTTCTATGTATTCGATCTCATGCATGGCCGTAGTCGTATGACCGTAGACCCTCGCATCCCTACAATGTCGGGACGGAGCATGTCGGGTTTTCACCGACCAGACAGACATTACTGGCACCAAGCGCGAAGCGCCGTGAGGTGTCTGGCGACTCGCATGAAGGGTGAGCTGCATCCAACAATACTAAGAACCGCTTGTGAGGCGGAATTGCATATGGATGACACCTTCAATTAAGTTTCGGGGGGCGTTACCGGCGCACAGATACGAACCCAATTCGACACCTCGGACAGATCATCGCCTCCCATTACAGGATCTAGATACTTCCAAGACATCGTATATACATATATATATATAATATATATATATATATATATATATATATATATATGTTCCCGACCTTGTACGATCTACTTGTGGTTCATACTACCGGGTGGGGCCCATATATTCCTAACGTGATCTACAGCAGTAGCACAGTAGCACATGTTTCCTGCGTTGGATGTGTGCCATATACGCATGCAGACCCTGCACAACCTCTGACAACGGCAGGTGAGGAACTACCAGTATATGATCTATCTGCAGACAGGTAGATCATGATCTATCCGAGGTGTGTGTTCATTTCCGATTGACATTTGCGCACACGTACCCAGCAGACACAGCAGCAGTAGTGACGTGCGTATTGGCCCGGTGATCAGAAACCGAACTACTGGCCTATTAAGACCTATGAAAATGGCAACGCGAAGTTTGAATGTTTTCTTTCAAAAATATTGTTTTAAAAAAAACAGCCGAAAACATTCTCGTACCACCGCTGTGGGATTTTTATATCTATTTAATTTTTCGAAGCGGCTGCAGGCGGTGCAATTTTGTTTTTTTCTCGTACCGGTAGCAAATTTCCAGCGCGTTGATAGAAATCAGATCGGGCGGCGATAGGCCTTCGATCTCGTCATAGATTCAGCCCACGGCCAATCCGCTTGGTGTCGGGCAAGGCCAACGCGTGTAGATGACGGCCTCGAAGATATCAGGTGGATTAATGGTCCCGGGGGCGAGAGCTTGCCAGCGGCGCCCTACGCTCTTTTCCCAAACCTGAAAAAGGCCTACCAGATACTTTTTACCTTTCGAGACGGATCGAGAGTTTTTGTCTTCTGTTTTGTGTTTCTTTATCGTACGCCTGGCCGGCGCCCGCCGCATGTCACCGGCCGTTGTGTGAACACGGTGATCCTAGGGTGGGTCGGAGCCCCTAACGAGCGCACCCCGTTCAGAGTTCATGACGCAGTCGTTCGTTTAGTCGATCGATGTCTCTGTAGAGGACTCGGAATCTCGCTGGTTCGAACTATACATCCACTTAATGAGCTGTTTTTTTTCGGGCTTTTCCACAAGTCAAGTGTGGAACTCTCGGTTTGGAGAATCGTGCTCATAGCAAGCTTTCTGAAAAATTCTGGCGGGTATCTTCGAAATTCAAACTCTTTATGGAAAGGTCACTTTCCCATTGGCATGGGTCTGACAAGGTTTAGCTCTATGTCCGAGAAAGGGTGCGTGTGCCACTGAATACTACTGGTGTGCCTTCACTGTAATAGCTACACGACCGTGGTAATATCACTATTAATATTAGTATTATTAGTCCCACTATTGTGGTAACCGCTCCCCCGGTGGCTCAGTACTCAGTAGGTAGAGTTGATTGATTCCGTGCCTTCAAATCCCACCGGATGAAACAAAACTTTATTTCCAGAAATAATAGAAAAACGAATCAACCGCTCAGAGCGCGTATCGTAGCGTGGGTAGTGGCTACCTGGTATATAGTAGGCGAAACTCGACGCGAGTCAACGAGGAAAGAAATGGCTAAGGTCGTCGCGCGATGAAAACGAAGGAAGGCACGAACCGTAGTGGACAGGGGGGGGGGGAAACGCCTGCTATGTACGATCTGAGTAATGTTATGGTATCCCCTTTCCCCTGCTGCGGCGTTATGGTTTGTAGCAAACATCCCCTCATCATACCTGGCAGGCGTTATCGCCTGCTTTTCTGATGAGTGCCTCGCCCCGACGAATCGAGCCCCGACGTCTCGTTGCCAACGGCAACAACAATCAACGCGGCTTGCGACCTCCTGTTCGCCCTCCGCAAGGCGTATCAACACGCCTTACGCACTCCAACCTGGCCGGACGAGGCTCTCCCCGCCACCGACCCCGCCCTGAACCGCAAACGCCGTTCGCGCGGCGTCGACCCCAAGGGTCGCCAAATACGACTATTGATAGGAGCGAGATACCAAAAAGGGCGGACAAAATCAATGGGAACACAGTAGAAAAACACAAAAAAAAACTGGTAAAAACTATGCCAGGTATGCCCGAAAAAACTAGTCCAAGTTTAAAAACAAATAAATAAATACCTCGTAAAAACTATATTTATTCCCGAAAAATGTAGTCCAAGTTTTTTTCAGTCTTTTTCTGATGAGGAGACCACTACTGGCTGCAGTAGGCTCGATTTCTTATTTGTGAAAAGAGTGTGTTCCACAGCAACAACTTCAGTATATCCGCTCCCTAGTTTATGATATCCCCGAAATTAGTCCAAGTTTCTTGCGAGTCTCTTTCGTATGAGGCGACCAATCAATGGTGGTCGAGGGTCGATTTCATATTTAAATTTGAGAAAGGGCGTGTTCCACAATAACTTCAGTATAACGACATAACCGCTCCCCAGTTTGGTACTCGTATATCCCCAGAATTTGTAGTCCAAGTTTCTTGGGGGTCTCTTCTTGTTTGTGCGGGAAGCAATACTGCCCCACTAATAGACTCGATTTCTTACTTAACTTGTCAAAGGGTGTGTTCCACAATAACTGGTACATATACTTTGAGGCTAACTGTTTTGTGAGTCGCTACTGTACTGCTGTAAAATTACGTACAATAGGCAGAGTGTGAGCGAGGATATTATCAGACAACTTTCAACGCTTTAAAACATTTTTCGGTCTTGTCTGGACGGAGAATCAGGACGGGCGGTGAGTGTACTGATGATGATTGACGTTGGCTAGAAAGGAAACAAGACACACGACACACAAGACACACACGTAATGGGTACATACGTAAAAATATTCATTCAGCAGCAACAACAGGTATTGATAGGTGGTGTCAACGTGTCAGCAGTCAGCAGTGAGCAGTGAGCAGTAAGCAGTCAGGCCAGCAGAGGTACCGTAGTGTGTGTGTGTGTGTTCTTCACATTAAACCGTTCTTTCTACCCGTCGACATCCAGCACAACCAGTGTCCGTGCCGATTCTTCCATCCTAGAAGAGATACAAGTTCTGTGGTCACAAAGCTACGCCACAGAGATACTACGTTGCCACGTGTGCAGTGTGAACTGCAGTGGGCAATGCAAAGCCATGTCATCATACTAGATACGACAGGCACGACATACGCAATCTATGAAATAGTGAAACGAAAAGAAACAATCAAAGAGAAAACAAAAACAAGGTAGACAAGTCGAAAAAGAAAAAGAAGAAAAATGAAAGCAAAATCTAAGAGAAACAATCTGTCGTGGGGGTACGTATGGCACACGTATTTTGTTAGACAGCAGTGTATGAGTTTCACTTGCGCGTTGTTCACCCTTTATCCGCACCGTCATCTTTGTCATTGCCCGGTGGTTATTGATATCGTACCGACATTCTCAAGATACGACGAACGATGGTGTGTGTGTGTGTGTGTTCTTCACATGTGTGTGTGTGTGTGTGTGTGTTCTTCACATGGTAGGATGGCATGATAAAAGACAGCCGGCCAAAGATATCATTCTGAAGAAAAAAATATCCAAGTCAAGATCCTTCAACCTGTTGACCAGATAGATGTCGTTGGTTGTGATCCACCGCCCCCACTGCACATGATGATGGTATTGGTTACGTACGGGGGTGCTCTTGCGTATGTATACGAGAGTACGACAAAAACACAGGAGCAACCACGACCAACACAAAACGTTTTTTTTTTTCATATTGGGCCATTTCGGGTCGGGGGGGGGGGGTGTACTGCTTGTTGCTGGTCCTTGTGGTTCGGTTTGATGTTTCTATTCTTGTTGTTCATGTTCTTGTTCTTATTAATAATTAGACTACTCGTATTGAGCTGCGCCGAATCCAGCCAGCCCCGGATTTTTTGTGTGCAGGATTCAAAAAGCCGATGATCGATGTAGCTTTCCCCACACAATGTCATAGATAGGAAGAAGACTTGGTGCGTCGTACGAGTACTGCAGTGCCTGCTACTGGTTACTGCTCTACGACGAGTACATACAGCTGTAGTAGTATGAGTACTGGTTTGTGTTTTCCGTGCTGTGCATGCACACAGCTGCATAAATATTTAGCACACACAGCAGGTCGCACAAAGTACTGACCAGACATGGTATATTTTAGATACTGCTGTAGATTCACTGCTTCCTGGCCGCTGTATGTACTGCAAGCCTATAGATACTGGTAGAAGACTGGAAAATACCTGTGGTATCATCGTGCGTAAACTCGTGACAATACAAGGTCGTTTGCAGCCTCGTGGCAAAGGTCGTTTGCAGCCTCGGGCTGCCGTAAAAAGCTGCCGTAAAAACCAGCACATACATACATACATACCTGGTACCATACCTGGGTACCATCGATTCGTTGATCCTTTGGCACGAAAAAAACGAAAACTGCTGGAAAGGGCAAAATCAGGGATAAAAAAAACGAAAAAATACCAGAAAGATCCATACGATAGGCGGAGATGGATTCGACCAGAACAGCACCGGGCCGACATGGTGGTCGTTCATGTTTGAATGATGACGAGGTCACACAGCACACAGATCCATACGTACTACAGCTGCTGCTGTATGTAGCTGGGGGGGGCAAAGTTTCTGCCCCTGACATGCATACGTCATTGTGTCGTCATGATGAGCAAAGTCGCTCCATGCGGTGCTCGGACTCCATGGTGTATCCACCGCCAGCGATGGGCGTATACTCGTACGGTTCGTATCTACGAGTTGAGTATCGACTCCTCCTGAAGCTATATGCGACCTCGCGCTGCTCGCTGCGCGTGCGCGGAGATATCTCACATAAGAAATAAGCGAAGAGTTGCCTATATAGTGCCAGCCAGGTGCCTCCGTACGCAGCAGGATATTTTATTTTCCCTAAAAAAACATCGACACGGCGACGAGTAGATACGGCAGACAGCAGTAGTTCGACGAGAGGCCGTCAGTCCTCGTGTATACTATATATAAACTTGATGTATGCCGAGCGCTGGCGGTCCCGTTGGCCATGGGCGTACTCGATTAACTTGCTGTATCTTATCTTACGCCCGTTGCACATTGCGCGATAGCAGGAGGAGCAAGCAGTAGCTCGCTCGCATGCTCGCAATCCAGCTATTATTATGAAAAGTTCGGGAATAAAATCCCCTTAAATCTTGTGGTTGGTGTTGGTTCTTTGGTATTTTTCCTCCGCGTCCTCAGAAGAAACTGATCCTTCCCGCAAAATACGTACGATCGATACCGGATACAATACTCCGATCGGTTCGGTCGTGTGTCCTCTGCTTGCTATCGACCGACTACGAGCACAGCAGTGTCGTCGTGCATGTGATGACCCTGCTGTTGTGACTGCTGTGATGATACCCGTGTTGCACCATATACCACTACGAGACTTGTGTGTGCGGTGTGTGTGTTGTGCGTCCTTGCCCGTGCTGTGCATGTAGCGGAGCTTTCTGTCGAGTCCGTGTTTACCCGAGCGCAATATCAACAAAAAATAGATACCCTGGTACGTACGAGGAGCATGTACATACCTGGTACTACAGCAGTATGTATCCCAAAAATCCGAGGAGAGTCGTAAAATAGCTGTGCTGCGGAGGTTGGTGTTGCTGGGCACTACGTCAGCAACACATAGCACGGCTTACTACTGTTATGCACTCAAGTCCAAGGTGCTCTATAGCCACAGTCAAGATCACTTGGGTTGGGGCGGGGCGGCGCTTGGAGGGGAAAACGCATCGATCGAGCTTTTGGAATACAGAGACGAGAACTGCCCTCCTGTATGACAACCTGCGCATCGCAAATCTACACTGCACAAACAGTGTGCCGCTCACCTTTTTGTTGATCTTCTTGAAACGCAGAAGAACAGCACAGTCACAGCTAGCAGTGCCACACAAGGGTAGCAGCAACAGGAAGCAGCAGCAGCAGCAGCAGCAGCAGCAACAACCGCGGTAGGGTGCACCGCGAGCACTCTGCCTCCCTCTCCCCTCTCCAGCTAGGGGGGCCTTCTAGTTCTTTCGAGGCTCGAGGTTTGAACGGGGGGGCACGGGCCCCGAACCAGTTACTACCTCGTAGAACGAAAGTCCGGACTTGCGGTGTGTACTGCTGTCTGCTGTATCCAGTGTATCCAACTCCAAAGCAAAACGAAATCAACGAGTAGCCGAGCTGTTGACGACACTTTTACAGCCCGGCTTGCGTATTTGCGTATGTTCGCCGGGATCCAGGAGTTAGGACCACAGCGAACGCTACCCCTGATCGGGGATATTTATACTTCGTCACGCACTGCTGCTGCTGTTATTATTGTACCGTGTGATGATGGTGGTGGTGGTGGTGGTGGTGGTGATAGTAGTGAAATCTACCTGGTACGAAATAGGCACCCCCACCATAAAAGCAGCAGTGTGGGTGGGCTTGGTTTGGCTTGGATTGACGCCCCTCCCTGTGTTCAAGTATTTCCATACGAACGTACTTTTTATTGTATGCTATGACATGACTACTACTACTGCTGTGACACTGACTGGTTGTTGCAGTACACTCCCACTGAACAGACCTTGGTCGTGTCTGTGACAGCCCAAATGTGCGGCTCTACTGACTGTAGCACGACTGCTGTGGCAAAAAAAGTTAAAACGGAAAAGGATATCACGCGATGATTGGACGACACTTTGTTTATTTGTCAAGGTACGTTTTACATTATTTTATTGATTTGATGTACGAGTATTTTTTATTTATTTTTCTCATCCCATTCATTATCTTCGCACATCTTCTTTTCTCTCTCCTTCCAACTCGTAACTCAGATCCGGGGTCACATAGCAGGCTCTTCTCCCCCCTTCCCGCTACGGTATACGTGCCTTCATTTTTATCGCGAGAAAATTTCAGCCTTTTCTTCCCTCGTCGACTCGCATCGAATTGTGCCTATATATACCCACGCTG